>OX411816.1:16536975-17146975 GCA_948253155.1 Leucoma salicis | reverse complement strand
TTTAATAGCCATGTCGATAATACGCCATCTGCCGTAAAATGATAGCCATCAACATCCCCATTAAGAGGTTCACACAGACAAAGTCGCAATCACCAGCTAGTGTATGTTTATATGTTGTTATTTACCAAGATAATGCTATATATATAATATATATATTCGCTTAGAAAATTTCGATACAAAACCTTTTAAGTTAGTTATTAAAAGCCTTCCATTTGATTTATGGATATTGCAATACACATAAAAAAATTTTTGTATGCATTAGGTTACTAAACTTTCATTACCGATGTTTTTTTTTTCATTTAAGAATAAAACGTAATAGTCAATAAAACTATAGGTAGTAGTAAGCGACGCACATTGTCTAAATACTTCCTTGTACCACAGTAAAAATATAATTGATATAATTATATACTGTGCTTGTACGGTCAAACAGCGTCGCACGCACGCTCCTCTCCAATAATTTTCTTCTTATTCTTGTTTTTTCTAGTTCCTTAAAAACAAATCCACTAGTATTCAAGTTTTCTCCTAGTTTTCTGTAGCACAGTCAGTCTATAACGGGTAGGTACATATACAATTAAATAGTTGATCTGGTGTGTCTGTACATTAAAGTTGTGTATCAAATATAGAGCTGGACTATAAGATAAAGACACGAAAACACATTATTTTATGCTTATTAACACAAACCTTTAAAATTAGTGAATGTACTTAATAACATCCTAGCGGTCGTAACAAGTTGTCAGTCCTGAGTATAAAACTTGTTCTAAGGTCACCAGTTATCCTCTTACTTTATTTTTAAGACAACACTCTGCACTAAGGAATAATCCTTGTATCGTGGGGGACTTTACAAATATAAAATTTGACGGACTTCTTTGCATACAAAGTTGCGGGCCATCACTACTATAGAATAAAATTTATAAGAGCCATATTATTATTTTAAAGATACATTTGCACCAGAGATAGGTATGCTTTGTTACTAAGATTTAGAGCCACCCATAGAATCTTCAATTGGAAAAACAACACTAAAATTTGAAAATTAAGTGATCCTATTTGTGCACGCTGGTCCTGGTTTAATAAAACGCACACATTTTAAGTTTAGTGGACTGTATTTAGGAAATTATAAATTATTAGTGAAGCGAACATAAATTTACGTATGAACTGTGCAATCATAAAAAAAGTGACTGACTTCTAAATCTAATGTTGCCATGTACATAAAATATTTGTGTTTGTGGAACAAACATGCTGGGGAAACGGAAAACAAATTTGAGACAGTTTCTTAATACTTGTAACTAGTCACATCTTTTCATGTTGACTAATCTATGTTAAATTAATTAGTTTCCATATTAAGTTTCAGAATATAAATTCTAATTTATTACAAACATATATTATGTTCTTAATGCACATGACAAAATAACCACTACTGAATTACAAATTTTATATAAAGAAAACTACACAATTATATGAAAGGCTTAGCAAATTTTATAATAATAGCCTTAAATTTACTTAAATATATAGCAGGTTGAATGTTAGCATTCAACCTGTATAATGGTGTTTACAATCTGTTCTTTACAATTTACTTGCCAGCTAACTATGGAATTGCCCTATAGCAATATGTGACATATATCTTATATAATCAACATGTATTAAATCTAAGGAAGCTGCTAATAGACAAGTATGCTTACATAACTATCTATCAGTGTTTTCCTATTCACATAACACAAAGAAACAATGTATTTCAAGATAACATCCGTACCTTAGGCACTCACTTATAATATAAAACAACAATAATTAAATTGCAAAGTTTGAAGACAACCTATTTAGACATTGGGATCATACTCCGATGACCTTGCCAATTTACATGTGTGCCTATTAATATTTTTTTGTTATAGTTGTAATCAAATTTGAATGTAAGTAAGAACCTAACATTGAGATAATATGTACTTAACTATTTGTCCGAACTTATCCATCCTGACGCCATGCAATAGCCAAGGCTGCGATAGACCATGCTAGTTTTACTCTACAGGAAGTAAGCAAATTTTACCTATACTCGTTCTCATAATAAATCCTTTACTGGTTTTTATATCCACAGCTCTAACTTTGCTATTCTTACCTGGATAAACTTTTACTACTCTAGCCATTGGCCAACGATGAGAGGGAACGTTCTGATCACGTATTATGATCAGATAACCTTCTTTTATATTTGGACACTGCTTATGCCACTTGGGCCTATTTTGTAATGTAACTAAATACTGTTTTTGCCACTGTTTCCAGAAGCACTGCACCATTTTGGTACATCTTTTCCAAAAGGATAATTGGTTACTTGGTAAATCTGTTAAGTTAGGTTCAGGATATGATGACAATAGTTTTCCTGTTAAGAAATGACCTGGCGTCAAATAAGAATAATCTGTAGTATCAGAGGTTGACAGGGCAGTCAATGGCCTTGAATTTAATATGCCCTCTATTTGGATCAAGACAGTATTTAATTCTTCAAATGTCATTACAACATCCCCTACAACCCTTTTGATATGGTAATTAACACTCTTTATTCCCGCTTTCCAGATTCCACTAAATGTTAGTGAATAACTAGGAATAAATTTAAATTCGATACCTTATTCAGCTGCAAAGCTATGTACCTGATTCTGATGCCTGGTATTGGATTGCAATAGGTATAATTGTCTTAAAACGTTGTTTGCCCCTTTAAAGTAACTGGCATTATCACAATACGAGTATATCTCACTAGGCCTATTGCGCCGTGATATAAATCTTTTTAAGGAATTTAAAAAATGTTCTGTAGTTAAATCTGTCACTAATTCAATGTGTACTGCTTTGGTTAGAAAACAAACAAACAGAACTATGTATGATTTCAATATCATAGGTTTTCTGACCCGGTGCATTTTTATAGAAAATGGACCACCATAGTCTATTCCTACTCTTTCAAATGCTCTGGCTGGAGTCACTCTCCCAGCAGGCAGAGAACCCATTAATTGCTCAGATGCTTTCGCCTTAAGCTTTAAACAAATAATACACATTACTAACTTGTCTTCTACCATTTATGACATGGAACCTTAGGCTTAAATTTGATAAGACTAATTTTTACCCTGCATGTAACAAAGTTTTATGTTCCCTGTCTATAATTGCATTTGTTATAATAATTTGCTTTGGCAATATGATGGGGTGCTTCTGGTCATAATTTAAGTCGGAATTCTGAAGTCTACCCCCAACGCGAAGCAAACCTAAACCATCAAGAAACGGATTCAAGTGAATTAAATTAGATTTAATAGGTATTCCAGTTATTAAACAATTAATTTCTTGTGATAAGTGATGACGCTGTTCATTCCTAATAATAATTTTTAATGCATGATCTAATTCCCTGACATTTAAATATGAATTCTTTACTCTATCATTAGAAGATAGTTTACAATTATTTATGAATCTATAGATATAACCTATCACTCTTTGAAGCTTACTAATGCTAGAATATTTTTCAAAAATAACTAACTCCTGCTTGTCTTGAAAGGCTGTAGCAGCTAATTTGATTTCAGGAATAGTTTCCAATATGTTAAAATTATAAGTATGTATATAATTTTTAGAATGCATATTCTGTGGTCCATGCCACCATAAATCCTTATTATGTAACAAGTGAGGTTCTACACCTCTTGATATGCAATCAGCAGGATTCTCACTGGAGTTCACATAATGCCATGAGAAGTTCTCACTAGCTTCCAAAATCTTGATTACCTTATTTGCTACATATCTGTTTAATTTCAGAGGTGGTGTTTTAAACCAAGTAAGTACTATCATGGAGTCCACATATAAGTAGGTATTAATGTTAAATTTATTATTAAAATTAGTTACTACTTTTCTTGCCAAAGTAGTCAACAATACGGCACCATTGAGTTCAAGTCGAGGTATTGTTAATTTCTTACTGGGATTAATTTGAGACTTTGAACACAATAGGTCCATATTAACCATTCCCTGATTATCCACAGTTTTAATGTATAAGCAACATCCATATGCATGATTGGAAGCATCAGAGAAACCAATTAATTCAATTGACTGAACTGTGTGTGTCTTAATATTTCTATTTACGTGAATATCTGACATATGTTGCAAATTAATAACAAACTGCCTGTACCTGTCATTCAAATCTGTAGGTAATGGTGCATCCCAGCTGGTTTTTAACAACCAAGCTAATTGCATTAAAATTTTAGCATAAACTAAAATGGGACCTACTAATCCAAGTGGATCAAATATCTTACTTATAAAACTTAATAATTCTCTTTTTGAGTATGAATCTGATACCTGATGCTCAGGGCATTTAACAATAAACATATCCTGCTTTACATTATATGAAATTCCTAAGCTTTTTACTATAATATTATTTTTACAGATGTCAATTTTTATGGGAATGTCCCGTAATATAGTAGGTTCATTGGAACACCATTTGTGAAGTCTGAAGTTTCCTAGAGCTAATAGATCAATTAATTGAGCCTTAATTGTCCCTAGTTCCGAAATACCATTAGCTCCTACACTTAGGTCATCAACATACGTATTTTTATGTAAAGCTTGAGAGGCATATGAATACTTCTCTTTATATGTGTGAGCAAGCTCATACAGACATCTTGTAGCTAAGTATGTGGAACTCTTCATTCCGTAAGTAACAGTTTGAAGTTGTATACATTGTATACTATCCTCTGGATTATTTCTCCATAAAATATTCTGGAATTTGCAATGTGAAGGATTAAGCGATATAGCTTGAAACATTTTTTGAATATCAGCGATAAGCACAAACTTATAGAGTCTGAATAAAAGCAGAATGCTAAATAAGTCATTTTGCATTAACTTTCCATTAAGCAACACATCATTGAGTGAGTTGCCATTCTTGGTCGTCATTGAACCATCGAAAACAACTCTTAATTTAGTGGTTTTACTACTATCATTAATCACACAGTGGTGTGGTAGAAAGTAATATACTTCTTTGGACAAATCTAAACTTGAGATATCTATTTATTTTGCATGCCCTAGTGAGATGTACTCTAAAATAAAACTTTTATAAGCCTTATACAAAGTTAAGTCCTTTTGAAGTCCTTTTTCTAAATTTAAAAATCTCTGAAGTGCACCGGAAAATGAGTCACCTAGATGTAGTATTTTGAAGTGTAATAGTATTTTGGAAGATCTTTTCAGCAAGCTGTTGTTCAGAGTCTGCTTCAGAATACCACTCTGGCACCCTTTCACATTCCCAAAACCTGTCAATAGTTTTATTTATTATTTGAAGACTTTTTAAATTATTATAATTATTCCATCCATCCATCCATCAGCCCTTCATCGTCCACTGCTGGACATAGGCCTCCCCAAAATGGGGGTTTTACCATAATCGCCACGCTTGGCAGGCGGGTTGGCGATCGCAGTGGATGTTTTTAGTACACAGGGGAACGCTGCTGCCCAGTCCCCCGGTAATCCCTTAGTCGGTTTTTACGATTACCATAGGAAGAGACGAGGTGGAGCTATTCTTGGTGCCGGCCCCACACGGCTGATAATATATAATTATTACCACTATTAAAACTTGCATGCCCTGCAAAGCCAGTTATCTCTCTTGTGGAAGTTGCTGAGTCATGAGCGACCCCAGCCACAACATAACCAAAGCGAGTGTTTTGTAAGCATAAGCTCCCTGGCATTGAAAGTGGAATTTGTTCACGCAATAATAGCTGAAAGAATATATTACAGCCTAAAAGCAAGCTTATTTTTTAAGCTTTATAGAAATCCTTATCTGCTAACCTTACATAAGAAGGTATATTCAGTGATTGTAAATCCACACTAAATTGTGGCAAGTTGCAAGTAATATTGTTAACTATACAACAAGTGACCGTAGTCTTAAAACTGTCATCCAATGAAGACACATTAAACTCAGCATTATAAGCAATCGTTTGCCTGCCATCACCCACTCCTTGTATAATAGTGTCTACAGAATGTAAATTACAATTAATTGTATCAGCAATTTCAGACAAAATAAATGAAACTTGACTACCAGAGTAGAGTCTAGTAAAGTGCGGACACAAATAGTAGAACCGTATTTTTTAAATAATTTTACTTTAATAGTGGACAGTAAAACATTATCACCATTCCGCGTTAATAAAACAATTCAGTCATTGACCTGCTCTGTAATACCAGTAGCTGCATTTGATACATGGGTATCTGATGATATAGCATCATGCAGTAAACTTTTGTGCCTTGATTTACATGTTGAGCACTTAAATTGAAATTTGCAGAGACCTTTATAAGCATTTAAACAAAGTTTACGTAAATTGTTGTGTTTGACAAACATTAGTCGATCAGAAACTTTAGCAAGCTTAAACTTAGGGCATTGATATAATTTGTTAAAATATTTCATGCAAAACTTACATGTGTCCGAGGATGAATGAGTTACAGTTAAACATTTCAAATTACCCCGAGTACTCCTCGCCTGAATATCTGCATTGGCCGACTCAAGTGCAGCTGCCCGCTGATCTATAAATTTTAAAAGCTCCTTAGCGATGGAGTTTGTCCTTGGGTGTCTACAAAGTAGCCTTTTAGTGTATAGGTATCTAGCTTACGCTGTAAGATTGTCATTAAAATGTGGTCCCAATGTTCCACAGGAACTCTGAGATTTTTTAATGCTCCAGTGTGCTGTTTCAATTGTGAAACTAATTGCCTAAGCACTGGCGCTGTGCCTTTATTTATTGGTGTTAAATCTAACAATGCAGTGACATGAAAATTTATGATTTTGGGCTTATCATCATACCTTTCCTCAAAAAGTTCTAGAGCCTTAGAATAGTTCTCAGCTGTGAGACCCAAATGTAAAATAATAGATAATGCTTCATCTTCCACTAAAGATTCAAGGTAATAGAATCTCTCACAATCATTTAGTGATGGATTGTTGTGAACCACACTAGTAAAAATTTCTATGAAATTATAATAGTTACCTACCTGCCCATTAAATTTAGGGATGGTTATTTTGGGTAAGCCTTTGAAACCATTTGAAACCTCCTCACCCCTGCTAGGCAAAGAGTGTTCCGCTACAATGCTGCCCGACCTCTCTCGGATGTGTCGGTTCAGCTCGCTTAAACAATCCAAATAATTTTCTTCGATTGCTAAGAAATCCTCACTCTATCAGACACAATTATTTAAATATCAATGTTTAGTTCAGCATAACGTTTAAAACATTGTACTAACTTTTCCTTTTTTACAATGAGGCTATCTATTGTGGTACCCTTTATATTTTCCTCCGTGAGGAATGATTTTATTTTGGTAATTGAAGCCTTGGTTTGGCCACGGGCCGCGACCAGCCTTGGCAAATCCTTTGTCATTGTTTATGGCAATATTTAACTATTATATATATAGAATCGTGATAACTATTTTTTTTTATAAACAGATTGCCCAATGACAATTACTTAGTAACTAATTATAACAAATTTATTGTGATAGAATACAAAGTAACGCTAACACAACAACAAAATGGCGAATCTTAAAATAATATCGAACGAAATAATAAATCCGAAGTAATCCGAACTATGCTGAAGTGGAACGAATGTTTCCCGAATTGATGACGAAGCCAAGTCGCGTTCCAGCGCGTTGCTGCGAGTGCACTTTTGACATGAACGCAAACCGCTTTCACACCTTCTTGCTTGACGTCTCTCTCCCACTGCCACAGTATGCAAGCAATAGTAAATATCACCGTCCTCTTCTTGAGCAGATAATATGCCGCAAATGCAGTAGTACTAAAACGATGTACCTATGGCGAAATGGTAAAAATTTTTACTAAAAATTTTCCACAAATGATTTATGATTTGCTGTTATTCTTCTACATAGGAGAAGAATTGGAGTGACAAAGCAATGCAATGCCAAATCCCCGCAATAGCAGCGCGATTATAGCACGCCGTCTGTAGCAGCCACGTTATAGAACGCGGGTGGCGGTCTTCTTGCAAAAAATGAAATAATCTTGGAGCTCGAAGAAGTTCAGTAATGCTGAGGTGAATCACGACGATCACAACGCGATATAGCACGTCGTGCTGGCTCCAGCCGCAACGTTTATAGAACCCCGCGGCTTTTAAAACGTTAATCCAAGTCACTCACGCAACAGACCGTCCGCTGACAAAGACAAATTTATTAAAAATTCACTCCAATTTTCACGAGCAAAGGACCAAAAAAAACCTGTCCTGGTTTTATAAAACGCACACATTTAAGTTTAGTGGACTGTATTTAGTAAATTATAAATTATTAGTGAAGCGAACATTTATTTACGTACGAACTGTGCAATCATAAAAAAGTGACTGACTTCTAAAAATAAAATTAGGAAATCAGACTAACTTACCTTAAGTGACGTCTGATGGTAATTTTATGATGGCTCATCCTGAAAACAATTAAGTTCCCTCCCTACCGTATACAAAATAGGTATCACGAGTGACGGGTTTCGCCCACCCATCGGAAAATCGCATTGTTACTCTATAAAAGTGATTTGACAGCTAATGTCACACATAACTAGACTGTATAGCCGTGTACTATATATTTATTAGGACTAGGATTTGTAAGATTTGTAGGATTTGTTAGGACCATGATGACCATCATATTGTGTCATGAACAATATGACAGTATATATCAGAATTGATATCTCGTATCAAAAACTGATCTTCGTGCAGAAGTATCTCGTACTGGCACGGACGACGGTCAAGATTACTCTCAGACTCATCATTCATCGTCTGGTCCTAAAACCTCCTGGAAACCTCTTTGTAATCTCGTTCCATGGTTATATTTCCTTTTGTGAGTAAATAAAGGCATTTCGCAGTGAAATTTCGTTTTCCGCAACCTAAAAACAAGTTTGAAATACCACTTACTGACATTTTTCTTTGTCTTGTTGTTCCTCCATAGGCGATAAAGGGGACATGGATTAGTTCTGACGGTAAGACTGTATGGGATTTGCCGATCGGTTTGTTACTTATCGGGTCCGGCAACTAGCAGACTGCCGGGACCGGAACCGATAAAGAAAGCGATGGCGGTGGCGGCGTTGGCGAGATAATTTCTTCAGTTTCTGTTTTATTCTCGCTAATTCTTCTAACACCAAGTTATCCACGTCAGAACTGGGCATAATTCACTAAAAACACACAAATTACACAATATTGAATTCCTACGCGTGTACATGCGAGAGCGCGCAAATTCGAAAAAGTGATTTGACAGCTAATGTCACACATAACTAGACTGTATAGCCGTGTACTATATATTTATTTTGTTTATAGAAATCTAAAAAGATGCGAGAGTTCGTGAAAACGGAACTACTACCTGTAAATTGTTTTCAGGATGAGCCTGAAATAAAATTGGTTAGTATACTCGTACCTGGAACAGTTATTAAAACAAACTAAACTTCCTTATTGATATCTGTAATCACATAAATGCTTAACCTTGAATGTGAATAATACCTACCTATGTTTACTGCAATAAAAACTAAATAATTACACGTAATCATAGATTATTTCGTAGCAGCGTGGATAATTGTTGAACCAAAGACTGCAAAGCCAATTTGTCGGATTTGATATAGTATCCTTGTGAGGTACACACCTCAAAGTTTGAATAACAAAATAACGTATGTACGTATAACTGTCTCGGTGGTGCAGCGGTAGTGTAAGTGACTGCTGATCATAAGGTCTCGGGTTCGATCCCCGGGTCAGGCGATGTAATTAAGCTGTTTACGTAAAAAGAAAAATACTCAGTAGCAACCGGGAGTTTGTTAATGTGCCCGGTAAACGGCAATAGGCTCGCCTCCTATTACGTGGGACTTAATATAGCTGGTGAATCGTGTGTGTGTAATACACCTCTGCCTACCCCTTCGGGGAATACAGGAATGATGCTATGTTTACGTATTAGTGCACATATTATCACTGTTGTGAAATTCTTGATGGTTTGTGAAGTATGCCAACTCGCAAGGGGCTAGCTTATTATACTGCCTAAATCCCTCACTTGTAAGAGTAGACCTGCCCCCTGAGGCAGAATGTCATATTTCACGTGTCGACCGTATCGAGATCACTGTGATTGGTTGAGAAACCGACGCGTGATGTCACAATAATCCGTTGGCCAATCATGGTGATCGTACAAGCGAGACGATACGGTAGACACGTGAAATATGACATTCTGCCTAACCCCCCTGTGCTTAAAAGTGTGACAGTAATGGATAGAGAAAAAACATATTGATTAATTTTAATTGTAAACATTCTTTTTTTTCTGGTATGTCATGCAGAAGATTATACAACCAATTAATTGATACACTAGAATAAATAACTTATAAAAAATGTTTCCTTAGAAAATAAACATTTTCATTTCTTTTTTCTCATCACAAATTCCGATTAATTAAATTACCTAACAAAGTATAAATTATTTGAGAATAAGGAAAAAGAGATTTTTTGTACTAGCGGGAAACGAACCCGCGTCTTTTCCAATCCGGGGAAGTGCTCTAAGCCACTGAGCTATAGTACAGGTACTTCGACCATCCCAATCTCCTTATTACATTTGTCTTAAAAAAAAAAAAAAAAAAAAAAAAAATCTCTTTTTCCTTATTCTCAAATAATTTATACTTTAAAAGTGGCGGAGCATGTCAAATGCTAAAAAATATAGATCAAAAATTACCTAACAATTGAATATTAAAATTAAAATAAGAAAGGAAATTTAATCTTGAATTTTAAAGAGCTGGTTAAATTAAAAAAAAACAGAATAAATATTATTACTTGCCTTTGCCCGCGGGTTTTCACCGCAGTCAAAGCTACTTTTTAGGTTATATCTCAGATTCGCGATATAGTAGTGGGATAAAACATATCTGGTATATGTTTTTAAGCCTGATCAAGAACTGTTAAAAACAAAAGTTCATGTAAATTCGTTCAGTAGTTTTTGCTAGATATGCAAAAAAACAAACAGACACAGTTCTAAAGAAATATTACAGCTTCAAAATACATTCGCATATTGCATTATTGATGGTAGAGTTGGGTACGAAGTCGGATCATTTGTTATCGGATCAGTGGGTTTAGCGAAGTTGCATTCTGTGATCGCCTACGCATTAGCGTTACGTTTTCTATTAAGAAAACTATTAAAATGTATGGAAATTTGACATCTCTAACGTTAGCATTATAGATATTGTTAAAGTCTTAGATAAATATAGGTTTTTTATCTATGGTTAAAGAAGTCAAATTCCCATACATTTAAATAGTTTTCTATTAACGTTAGCGATCATAGAATGCAACTTGGCTAGGCCCACAGAGCGGATTGATACCACCGTCTGTCGTGTGACATACATTTCATTCATCTTTTTTTATCAACATTTTTTTTAGTAATATTTGTAATTGTAATGTAAGTTGCAGTTGCCACCTACCACCAGGTGTGCCATGGCTCTGCCATCACAAGCAATTAAAAATATTTATGTACTATTTTCATGGTCGCCTACCTCGTGCGCATTCTAAAGTAACATAACGAGCCTCCCCACTAAGGTTTCCGCAGAGCTCCGTCGCTCGCAGCCTTTCTTAGTTCAGTATTAATCGCATTCATGCAAGATTAATACTGAAGTCCTTGTAGAATTATGCAGTAATTAAATACTGCATGGAATTAATTAAACTTCAGCAGTATTCAAAGTTAAACATGTATCGATCATTGATCGAAGTGTACAGCAGTAAATTAGATTGAGTATTCAACTAGTAGCTAGTAAGGAATTACTCGTAGTAAAATAGTGTCATTTAATAAATACGGATTGCGATTATAACACATATAAAATTTGGAAAAGGTTTGCCTACATAAAATGACTTACCGGAAATAAAATAGAAAGAAAGAAAGAAATTAAGAAAACTAGGTTTTATTATCACGAATCCTAATTTAGAATAACATTGTTCATTTGGTAAAGCTAAACATGAAACAATTACGTGACAATAAGGCTACCTTTCAGCAATATTGCGGCAGTGTAACGTAAATTATACTACAACACTGATTTTCAATGGTAGCGACGAAACGGATAAATCATAAGTTCCATCCATCCATCCATCCATCCATCAGCCTTTTAAAGTCCACTGCTGGACATAAGCCTCCCCAAGAATGGGGGATAGTGCCGTAATCGCCACGCTTGGCAGGCGGGTTGGCGATCGCAGTGGATGTTGTTAATACGCGAAGGAGTGCTGCTGCCCACTCCCTCGGTATTCCCTCAGTCGGCTTCTACGACTCCCATGGGTGGAGAGGGGTGGGACAAGTCTAAAGCCGGCCCCACACGGCAAAAGTTATTAGGTACATATTATCTATATTTATAACCTACAGAGGAAAAAAGACAGTTACAATATTTGTCAAATTGAAAATATCAAATAGTAAATTAAAATAAATCTAACCTAAGCACTAACTTAAGTAAGATCCACATATAATTTTATACGCAACTACCCTTGCCGTAGCCAAAAACTAGGTTTTAGATGATATCTCTGGTTTCAGATATAGTACCACTGAAGGAATGTAATATGGTTCCAGCCGTCAACAAAGGCGGAGAGACGGCACACGGCGGGTTTATTTAGTGGGTAAGGGGCCCCACACTACCCTGTTCGTTGCTCCGAACGACGGGGTGTGCGGTTAGGAACATTTTTTCTCTGGAGTCTTAACAAAAAAAAATCTGGAAAACGGTTGACCCTAAAGGCCATCCCTGCAACTGCCCGCTAATTTGATACTTAAGTGCTCAAAATTGCACTTACGTAATAAGTGCAATTTTGATATATTAAATACATTTAAGATATTTGAGAAAAAATTAGCTTTGAGCTCAAAAACAACTCAAAAGTATAGCTCAAAAGTATAATTTTCGTGTCATTTTGAGCTCTCCGAGCTCAAAGAGATAACTGTTCTATGCTTTTGAGCTATTAGAGCTCAAAAGTCTGATAGAGATTTAATAAAACACTATTCGTTGAATTTTCAAATCGCAATAACTTTTGAATAAATGAACCGATGTTCTCATAGTTTACGGCTTTCAATGCTCTTTGAAGAATCTTAAAGCTCGAACTGGTCAGACTGAAAATTTTATAGAAACACTGAAAAAATTTTTTTTTATTTTTTTCGACAACGATATCTCACGAAAGAATCAACCTATTTTGACTGGCGATCGCGATCGACGTGGTTTTTTAGTGTTAAAAGCTGATTAGTTTTTGGAATTGATCCATAAATCCGTTTAAAAGTTATTCCAAAAAAAACACATTTGACAAACATTTTTTTTTGTAGTTTTTTCAGATTTCTTAAGATCTACCGGTTCGAATCAGTCCTAATTATATTCAACACACACACACACACACACACACACACACACACACACACACACACACACACACACACACACACACACACACACACACACATAGCATACATACAGACATACAGATATCAACGCGGAAACATTCGGGGCTGCTTCCTAGGACCTCAAAACGTCAACAGCCTTTGAAAACTTTTAGATTTTCGAAAAACGGGGTAATACCGAGATGTTGAAAAGTTTTCCGATACAGTAGCGGGTAAAGATTTTCGGATGTTTGTCACGTCTAAACAACTGCATACATTTGGAATAAATTCGGTAGATGAATATCTGAGATATTGGATTAAAAACTCAACCTTTTAGCCTTGAAATATTATAGTTTCCGTAGGATATGATTCTTCATAATTAGACCAAACAACTAATTGGTTTTGAACGAAACTTGGTATATGAATAAATTGTGGCTTGTACAAACACTTACCAAGCGACTTAATCCGTTTGGATTTTGAAGCCCATGCAGGTGAAGTCACGAGAAGACACTAATTATTTATAAAATAAACTACTATTATATTTTGCATAATATACTCACTTATATGAATTCCGGATCTTAGAGTACCAATCAATATATATTATTTTTAGTCAATAAATTATAATTATGACACTACACCAAAAGAACTAATTTAAAACTGGTTTTCTAAATATCTACTTCATAAAAATAAAATCACACAATGATTTTAAATTTTATTAACTGGTTTGGTTATACTTCTGTTGGCGTATAACATCAAAATTAAACTGGTATGATGTCGTCTCGTTTGATATGTGATTGAGTTTTATAACATAATCTTTACAAAGTACATGAGTTTTGTGATCACATACCAAGAATTATGAATTAAATAACGAAGCAGAAAAAATATATTCTATTGTTTTTATGCCGTAACTTAAAAATGGTAGCAACACCAGAAGCATCAGTTACCTATCGTTATCTCCGAGGAAAGGGATAAGAGGTGGATAGGCAGGATTATAAGTAGAGGATAAGGAGGGAGTCTGGGCCTCCTTCACTCTAGGTAGGAGGGTTGTTGCATGCAGTTCTTCTGTGAGAGGGTGGTACTTCCCCGATCAAGTCGACCCTTACCTGCTGGGACAAGTAAAGCACTAGTTTTTGAGTATTAATTTTTGTTGATGTATTTCTGTATTTCCTTTCCAAATTAGAATGACTTACTACTATGGTTTTTTCGTAATTAGAAAATTCTTATTCAAAAATATATTGATCTGTATTTTTAGCACTTGACATGCTCAGCTACCTTAAAGTACAAATTATTATTTGTGAATGAGGAAAAAGAAAACTTTAGTGCGAGCGGGAATCGAACCTGCGTCCCTTCTAATCCGGGAAAGTACTCTAATCCACTGAGCTACTGCACCACCTTTCGGCCATACACAACCTCCTTCATGGGGAATGGCCGTCGGTCAGTGCGATAGCTTAGCGGTCTAGAGCACTTCTCCGGATTCGAAGGGACGCAGATTCAAAGCCCGCTCGCACTAAACTTCTCTTTTTCTACACTCGCAAATAATGTGTTCTTTAAAGTAGCTGAGAGCATTTCAAGTTCTTAAATATAGGTCAAAATCTTTAATGCACAGAAATATTCTCGAGAGAACATTTACAACTCACTGACGAATGAAAACCCATCCCATTTTTTTACCATTTCAAAATTTATGACCCCTGCTTTTAATGAGTATATCAGCAAATTTAAGCTGCATATTTTCTTGGTAAGCAATAAAAACCAATGGAGTCAAATTCAAGTAGTTTTCTAAAATACATATTTTTTTATAACATGTACAGATCCTATATTTTTAATATCTGTAGTATCTAACAGAAAACCTGTTAAAAATACATAAAATTGAAAAAAACATTTATTCTTAAGTTGTGGGCGTATACCAGTCATAAATCACATTATTATTATAGAATGGATATTTTAGGAGGACAGCCCTCCACTCACCCACGGATTGTCGATTCCAATTTATTTTTTTATTTTTACGGAATTTGTGTTCAGTGTTTTGCGGACTATTGTAATGTTATAGTTCTAAGATTCCTGCCGTATCGAATTGTTGTGTCGTATTGGTGGGATGTTATGAATTAAGGTGCATGCTACTTTGCTATTATCACATTCTCCACTATCTGTGAGAGTGCGGATTGGCAATATTAGGTTATTTTGTATGTGTCCAAAGATAACCAAGATTGACAATCCGTGGATGAGTGGTGGGCTCTCCTAAAACACCCATTCTATAATAATAACAATGGACTTCCACCATGTGTTGCCACATTCAATTAATTATCATAAATCACATTGTTTTATTCCACATCAAACATCATCGGGTAAAACTAGTGCTGATCCAGTTACCGATAGCCAAAATTTATTATTTCTCATGAAATCTTGAATAAGGCCAGTAATATAAAACAACCTTTCAAATTAATAGCCAAACCCTCGATATTCAATAACACTTCAATATTAAGCATTATTGATTAGAAATTCACGATAACTTAATCAAAATTCAAATTTGCAATTTGATAAAGTTTCTGTAATAATATACGAGAATAGTAACTAGTTATTTCATTCAATGTTACAAAAGAATCTAATGCTCTTTAGAATCAATATTTAGTTCAAGTTACTGTAACACTTACAATATCTATTTGGACTATGGCTCTTCTCATGCTGCCGGAAGATTCCAAAAAAATCTAAAAAATATTATTTCTGTTCAGAGACGCCTAAATAGCCCTAATACAGTCATTTTTTCTTAAATATCTTAAATATACAAACACAGCTCTGTCACCGTTTAAAATAGTATAGACATCATACCAAAATAAATGTAATATAAAACGCACTGTTGGCACAAAAGTGCTTCTACTGCACTAATGCTCCTTAGTGTGTCAGGTAGTATCTATCCCTGGAAGCGTCTTCACTATATCTTGCAACTGCCAGATGGTAAACGGCAACAACGTTCATAAAGCTAACAAAAACACGAGTACAAATAATTTAAAATTTTATACATGCTAAGATGTGTGCAGTTGATTGAAAACACTGATAGACATAGCTTAGTCCAAACTTCACACTATTATTTTCGAGGATTTATTAACGGAACTATTTCAAACTTAGTTACTTATTCGTTATCTCCTTAACGTAGTTAGGTGTAACTTTAAAAGAATGCGAAGTGTGAAACTTATAATTGAATTTTTAGTGCTCGATAGTTTCTACTTAAATAAGTCTCCTTATTTAAGTAGAACCCTCTTCATGCGAGTTTAACTCGCAATTTTCCGGTTTTTTTATTTTATTTTAGGCCGTTGCCGTAGCCTTTAGACGATAGCAACACCGGAGGCATCCCACGCGTATCACTGACTTCCAAAGAAAGGGATATGAGGGCGGAGGCGAGAGGATAATATGGAGAGGGTTTAGGCTCCCTGAGATCTTACACATAATAGTAGTACTTTTTTTTTGTTTTTTGTTAAGGCGGGACAAAATTTTCCTAACCGCACACCCTGTCGTTCGGGGCAACGAACATGGTAGTGTGGAACCCCTTACCCACTAAATAAACCCGCCGTGTGCCGTCTCTCCGCCTTTGTTGACGGCTGGAACCATATTACATTCCTTCAGTGGTACTATATCTGACTTGATATTTTTAACTTGATATTTTTATTCCGTTTTAAAATAAACCCTATTTTTCACATTTATGCCAATTTTCACAATTACAGATTTAGAATTAAAAAAGTTATGTCAAAAAAACTAACTTAATTATTTGAAATGGCTGCCCTCTAAAGTTTGATGTATGTCAGATCCGTCACTGTTCTACGACTATGACGATATATAAACCCACCGTGTGCCGTCTCTCCGCCTGTGTTAACGGACCACTGGTACTGTTTTGGATTACTTCAGTGGCCCGCCGACGGCTTACCTTTTCGGGTAACCCTCTATTAAGCGATGCATCCGCACGCAAAGCGTCGCACATTCGCAGGGACACTACTAGTACCTGCCGTTGTTTCAAGCTTAATCTTCTGTGATATGGTAGTACTTTCCCGACCGAGCAGGCCATTTATGCAATTTGAAAATCTTATTCGCTTACACGCAAAGGTGAATTTTGCATAAATATTTTAGTTATATAGCAACAAATAAATGTCTAGTACCTACTTATGTTTTTATTGAGCAACTACTAGTCTAGCAATTTGTTTTGACCTTGTCGCAGGTTATGTTCACAAATTATTATGATTGTATAATTATTGTTTGCAACCTGCTATAATTCAAATTAAAGAAAAAGTCATAGTCGTACGCCAACTTAATAACTGTTTAGTATGGAAGTGATAAGATTGATTACGATGAAAATTTGTTACGTAGTTACGTGTACCCATGGAGTATTAAATTACATATAATTGTATATCTGTTACATATCAAAACTTTAGTCTATCTATTTATCTTTACTTTCATAAAGCTGTAACAGAGCTATGTCTATACCTACATTTAAGATAATTTAAAGTAAATATTATTGTATTAGGCTATTTAGTAGTCTCTAAACACAAAACTGTGTGTTTAGAATATTTATTTATTTTTCTTTTGATGTATTTGTTTGTTGGGCATCACGAAAAAACTACTAAATAGATATTAATGAAAAACTTTTTGATACTTTTTGATTAGACTTAAAAACTGGTAAATATTTTGTTACACTACTATATCGGGATACTGAGATATAGCCTAAAAACTAGCTTTTACCGTGGCTAAAGGCTAGTAGTATATTAAATAAAAAAATTGAAATCTTGCGACCATTTCAACCCCCTTTTTACTACATCGTCAGTCCTTAGTTACCTATATCTATAAACTATTTATTGAATGCTCAAAGACCTCAAACACGATAACACCACTGTAACTTAGTGAAATGCTTCCATGTGGTGATGGTATAAGAATACAAATGTCACCACTTGACTACGGATGTCGTACGAGGCGACTGAGGGATGTAAGCAATCAATCACCCATTGCATTATAGGTGGTAGGGCTGGGTACCGAGTGGGAGTACTCACTTGCTATCGGGCCCGAGCGGGTTGGTACCACCATCTTCCATGTGACCGGCCATGAAGCACATCATTGTGTTTTGGTTGTAGCAGCAGATAGCCGTTTATTCTTTCATTTCATATCTGTGAAATAAAGTGGTGAGCAATGGCTTAGCAATACTCCCGGTATAGATGAGTCCATGAGCGCCGGTTACCATTTACCATCAGGTGGGCCGGTGGCTCGTCTAACAACATAAGCAATTAAAAACTGACCATTGGTCAGTGCGATAGCTTAGCGGATTAGAGCATTTCCCCGGATTGGAAGGGACACGGTTCGAATCCCGCTCGCACTAAATTTCTTTTTTCCCACATTCACAAATAATTTTGTTCTTTATACAGACATCACTCAGATACATAGTTACAGCTTTGTAGTGAATAGAATTACAAAGGATAGGATAGGATGATAATACTTTTAACATTTACGTGAATCTCTTAACAATTTTATGAATGTTATTGTTGTATTATGGGTCAATCTCTATCTTATCGCAAAATATGTATGTTGTTACTTTTTTAGTTATCATCACGCCATGTCCCTTGCGGGGTAGGCAGAGAGAACAGCGCCAACAGACCCTTCGTGCATACATCTCCATCCATCCATCCATCCATCAGCCTTTTAAAGTCCACTGCTGAACATAGGCCTCCCCAAGAATGGGGGATAGTGCCGTAATCGCCACGCTTGGCAGGCGGGTTGGTGATCGCAGTGGATGTTGTTAATACTCGAAGAAGTGCTGCTGCCCACTCCCTCGGTATTCTCTCTGTCGGCTTTTACGACTCCCATGGGTGGAGAGGTGTGGTACAATTCTAAAGCTGGCCCCACACGGCATACATCATCATATATACATACATCTGTTGCTTCCTCAATATTCATAATTCTCTTCACATACGCTCCCCGGTTTCAGATTTAATCTAGCTAGTTAGTAGTAAAATGTATTTTATATGCACTAAAAAACATATTACAATGAGATGACTTCGACATAATATTATTATTTTTTTTGATTGCTCTGATTGGCTATAAGGAAACAACAAGCTGATTTTAGATACCTAGTTAAGTCCCACATCCAAGACTTTTTTGTTCTATACACTGATAATTAAGTCTAAGTATCTCTGTATTCATTATTTAAATCAATTTACCATTATTTTTTGTTTGTCGGTATTGTTTATTATATTACAAAGTAATTAGAATTAATTAATTACTTAAAGCAACTATAACGTCGTTTTTATGCTATTTTTTATAAGCAGTAATTAGTAAACAAATAATTTTGTCAAAATAATCAGAAAACATAAACCTTCTTAGTGGTAAAAACACTAGTACAGCTCTAATAGCACTGTTTTAACTAAAATACTATTCCTTTTCAACAAAGAAGATTGCAATTTTCACAGGAAGTTGCAAACCATCTGTCATCATAAATGTGCTTTAAATCGGTGTTATATTTTTATGAATAACAGGCTAAATATTTTTTTAAAGAAAACAACCAGCTTATGGGATAATCCCTGTATAGCGGGGGACTTTACAAACATAGAAGTTCACGGACACAAAGTACTAAGAATAAGAATCATTTGTGGATCACACAAAGAGTTGTTTTGTGTGGGAATTGAACCCACAACACTCGGACGGGAGGTACCGGTATCTAAACCACTCTGCCATCTGTCCAGTCAGTACATTTGACACATGCATCTATAGTGTTTTTCAGGTCCAGATCGTTAGTACTGTAACAAAAATATAGTTAATGGGCGCAATAAGTGGCTATAACGAAATCCAGTCTATCGATTTTCTCTTATACTATCGGAAATAAAATCTTAATGGTTTCATTCCGAAACTCGCCACCGTTTCTAGAACAGCCACTAATGGATTATGTGGATAGGAATAAGTTGGCGGTTACTTATGCTCTTTATGTATGTACTCGTATTTTGTTAAGTCGTAGAACAAATTCTTTTATATTTAGATATTTTTATAATTATATTTTTAGCATTTGACATGCTTAGCTATATACATTAAACACAAAGTGTGAAATATAAAAAATAAGTCACGTGACTTAGCGTTATAGATGTTGTTAAAGACTTATTATATATATAAATTCTTAGCTGGTTGTTTTCTTTAAAAAAATATTTAGCCTGTTATTCATAAAAATATAACACCGATTTAAAGCACATTTATGATGACAGATGGTTTGCAACTTCCTGTGAAAATTGCAATCTTCTTTGTTGAAAAGTATTTTAGTTAAAACAGTGCTATTAGAGCTGTACTAGTGTTTTTACCACTAAGAAGGTTTATGTTTTCTGATTATTTTGACAAAATTATTTGTTTACTAATTACTGCTTATAAAAAATAGCATAAAAACGACGTTATAGTTGCTTTAAGTAATTAATTAATTCTAATTACTTTGTAATATAATAAACAATACCGACAAACAAAAAATAATGGTAAATTGATTTAAATAATGAATACAGAGATACTTAGACTTAATTATCAGTGTATAGAACAAAAAAGTCTTGGATGTGGGACTTAACTAGGTATCTAAAATCAGCTTGTTTTTTCCTTATAGCCAATCAGAGCAATCAAAAAAAATATTAATATTATGTCGAAGTCATCTCATTGTAATATGTTTTTTAGTGCATATAAAATACATTTTACTACTAACTAGCTAGATTAAATCTGAAACCGGGGAGCGTATGTGAAGAGAATTATGAATATTGAGGAAGCAATTTATTGCCACATGAAATGTAATGTCACACACGTATTTTCGCAAAGATAACACAAATATTTATGTCGAGTGTAACTAATCGATTATGAATAATTATGATATAAAACAAAATCTTACAAAAAATGTGAATAAATATACTCGTATCAATAATTAGGAACGGTTTCTATGATTTTCGCAAATGAAATCACGGACCGGATCTAGTAATTTAAAAAATAAAAGTTGATAGGTAGGTTTATAATATAGGTACTACAAATATGAGGAAAACTAAACACTAAATCTTTAACACAATTTTAAACTATATTGTTATAGTTGTCAGAAATTTTCATTAATACCTCATGTATTAGATTTGTTATGCCGGCAAGTAACTCACGTTTAGGATTTGAACAAATCTAATATGGGCCCATCTCATGATAATTTCAACACAAAAATAGCTCATGTTTTATAATTATTTAGGTATACTAGAAATAATTTACTAGCATCGTTATTATCACCACCATCCATCCATCCATCCATCAGCCTATCAACGTCCACTGCTGGACATAGGCCTCCCCAAGAAATGGGGGATAGTGCCGTAATCGCCACGCTTCGGCAGGCTGCTTAGCGCTAGCATAGCTTAGCGGTCGAGAGCACTTTCCTGGATTGGACGGGACACATCCACATTCACAATAATAACACATGTGGTGATAATTATTAGGTTTCCGTGTGGGGCCGGCTTTAGAATTGTCTCACCCCTTTCTACCCACGGGAGTCGTATGAGCCGACTGAGGGAATACCGGGAGAGTGGGCAGCAGCACTCCCTCGAGTATTAATAACATCCACTGCGATCGCCAACCCGCCTGCTAAGCGTGGCGATTACGGAACCATTCCTCATTTTGGGCAGGCCTATGTCCAGCAGTGGACGTCGAAAGGCTGATGGATGGGATGGAAATTATATTAAGATATTTTTATAAAATAGAAAAATCCCTTTAATGTGGTATAACAATAAGGATGATGTAGGAACAATATATTATAAGTAAACTAACTAATAAACTAAAATACTTTGGATAATTAATTGAAAAATCTCCTTTCCGTTTATAATGTTCTCGCTTCACAATAATCCTAAGTAAAAAGTGAGAAAGCAATAGGCATTCTATACCTCACTCTTTTAACAATATGGCACTTAAGTAAATGGATATTACAAATCCCTTTGCTCTTATAGCTGTAAGGTACGCTTAAATACCGACGCTTATTTGGCACGATTAGACATTTTTTTATTACAAGGATTACTAGGCACTTACTCAATATTCAGCTGTAGCTAGCTGCGCAAGTAATCTTTCCAAGTAATTTATGAGTGGCATTAAATATAATCTATAGGTATATTTAAAATTGCTGGTCCTGACTGACCATCAACACACAGCCAAAACTGCTATGACTACACAGTAAAGTTATGGAATCTTGATTTATTTCAGCATCCGCTATGAAAGGACTACTTTAAGGGGCGAAATTGGAGGGGGAACTTTGTATGAAAGTCAGAAAAAAGTTGTTATTTGTAGAAAGGAATAGGTATATCAATTAAAAAATACAATAATACTATACTACTTCGGAAAATCCAAAACTGCACGCCTCATAATCTTCATTTTTCACAATAAAATTAATTTTTTGATAAGTGAATAATAATGTATTAGTCTTACTAAGTAGTTTTCAATAAATCACATAGATAGCGCTAATTTCAAAAAGTACTAATGTGGGTTTCATGTCTTATACGCCATCTAGCGCTAATTTTAAGAAGTACTTCTATATTGGTCTATAGAAATAGTTCTCATGAAAGGTATAGCGCTGGTTTTAGTGTCGCGTCGAGCGTAAATATTCAGTATTTTTTTGTTTATTTAATAACAATTAGACCACATCGAATCAGACCGTGAAAAGTAATAGGGATCTATTCGTAGTAATCCATCCATCCATCCATCAGCCTTTCAACGTCCACTGCTGGACATAGGCCTCCCCAAGAGAACACCACAACGAGCGGTCCTGTGCTGACCGCATCCAACGGCTCCCCGCAGCTTTGACCAGATCGTCGGTCCACCTTGTGGGGGGCCGTCCTACGCTGCGCCGTCCGATACGTGGTCGCCACTCGAGAACCTTTCTTCCCCAACGGTTGTCGGTTCGTCGAGCGATGTGGCCTGCCCATTACCACTTCAGTATGGCAGCCCGGCGGGTTATGTCGGTCACTCTCGTTCTCCTACGGATCTCCGTATTACGGATTCAATCACGTAGGGAAATACCAAGCATAGCCCGATCCATGGCCCGCTGAGCGACTTTGAGCCTTGAAACGAGGCCAACATTCAGAGACCACGTCTCTGTTCCGTATGGCATCACTGGCAACACACACTGGTCGTAGACCTTCGTTTTCAGACACTGCGGAATATTGGACGAGAAGATCTTCCTTAGCTTCCCGAACGCTGCCCAGCCGAGTTGGATTCGTCGATTGACCTCTTTCTCGAAGTTATGCCAACCTAACTGAACCGTTGTCCCAGGTAGACATAATGGTCGACAACTTCGAGAAGCGCACTCCCGCCTAGGACCGGTGCTGAAATGACATGGACATGACTTTCGTCTTGTCCACGTTCATTTTGAGACCTGCTAGTCGGGAAACCCTGCTGAGATCATTGAGCATGGTGCCAAGGTCCTCCAGCGATTCTGCCATGACTACAATGTCGTCGGCATATCGAAGGTGAGTGATGTATTCGCCATTGATGTTGATGCCGAATCCGGTCCAGTTCAAGAGCTTGAAGACATCTTCCAATGCAGCGGTGAAGAGTTTCGGGGACATAACGTCTCCCTGTCTAACACCTCTCTGCAGTTGGATTGGTTTCGTACTCCTGTCCTGAACACGGACTGACATGGTGGCGTTTCTATACAAGCACTTCAGCACTTCGATGTACCGATAGTCAATTTGGCACCGCTGAAGGGACTGTAGCACCGCCCTAGTTTCGATCGAATCAAAGGCTTTCTCATAGTCCACAAACGCCAGACACAGACGCCAATTATATTCCTCGGTTTTCTGTATAATCTGGCGTAGCGTATGGATGTGGTCTATGGTACTATAGCCTTTTCGGAAACCGGTTTGTTCGGGAGGCTGGAAGTCTTTAAGCCTACGCGTGAGTCGATTTGTAATGAACCTCGAAAACAACTTATAGAATCGGCTCAAGAGCAAGATGGGTCTATAGTTCTTCAAGAGGGTTCTGTCACCTTTCCTGAAGAACAGCACCACCACGCTTCTGGTCCACGACTCTGGAACGTCGCCCCCGAGAACGACGGAATTGAACAGCCTCTGAAGAGCTTTTAAGACCGGCTTTCCGCCAGCTCTCAGAAGCTCCGTGGTGATTCCGTCGTCTCCCGGTGCCTTTCCGTTCTGTAGTTGTTTGAGAGCCATTCTGATCTCGTACAGGCTGACGTCCGGGATATCTTCGGTAAAGTGCCGAGTTAGCTTGGATCTGGGATCTTGGACCAAGCCGACAACAGGACTCTGGGATCTGTACAACTGTCCATAGAACTGGTGGACCTCTCTCAAGATCTCATCTCGGGATGAAATGACAGTGCCGTCGTTGGTCCTCAGCTTAGTCAACTGGCTTTGGCCGATAGAAAGATCTCTTGTGAACACTTTCGAGCCTTGGTTCCGCTCTATCGCCTCTTTAATGCGGATAGTATTAAAGTGGCGGATATCATGTCGCACGGCCTTGGAGATCTGTCTGTTTAACCGCCTCAGGCAGGACCAATCGGCTGAAGACTGGACTGTCATTTCTTTTCTCCTTTCTATGAGCTTGAGAGTATGGTCCGAGAGTTCACGAGTCCTACTAACGCGACGGGCCTTGAAGTAGGTCGACCCGACCGCTTGGACAGTTTGCACGAACCTGCTGTTCAAATCGCTAGCTGATTCACACTCATCTAGACATTGGAAGCGATTTTGTAGTTCAAGCTGAAAGCTCTCGGGGTTCTGGTATTGGGCAGGTGTTGGTCGGAGCGTTGACTTCATAAAGCGTGACCTCTCGACTTTCGTGCTAATATTCAAGATGCCCCTGACTAGTCGGTGATCACTCCCAGTTTTAATCCTGCTGATCACTGAGACATCATTGAATATGTGTCGTTTGTCCGACAAGATGAAGTCTATCTCGTTTTTTACTGAACCATCAGGGCTGATCCAGGTCCATTTCTGCTGGGGCTGTTTCCTGAAGAAGGAATTCATCATATAGAGGCCTTCCTTCTCCAGAAAATCAGTCAGCATCTGGCCCCTGTGATTCCTCTGCCCGAAACCATAGTGCCCCACTTTCAGCTCATCGTCTGTCCTTTTGCCTAGTTTCGCGTTAAAGTCTCCCATAACCACTGTGAAGTAGGTTTTAGACAAGTGGATGGCCTTCGAGATATCCTCATATAGGGCCTCCACCTCGTCGTCGGATTGTGTCGAGGTCGGTGCGTAAACCTGTATGACCTTCAACGAATACCTTTTGGTTATTCTGAGTATAAGGTACGCTACCCTACTCGACACACTCTCAATCCTCTCCACGTTGCCTACAAGAGACTTGCGAACGATAAACCCGACAGCTCCTTGGGACTGGAGGTCGCCCTCCCGGTGGAAGAGCAAGTTCCCGGACTGGAGGATTGTCGTGCCCTCACCCTCTCTTCGGACTTCTGATAACCCTATAATGTCCCAGCGGATCTTGCTCAATGCCTCTTCCAGCTCAGTGATTCTCTCGTCGGTCCGAAGTGTCCGAACGTTGTGCGTTACCAGGGCCAGAGGTCGTTGTTTGTGGTAGCCTTTCCGCGACCGGAGATTCTTCTCACCCTGCTCCGCCGTTACCGGGCCCGCTACCGTTAGGCCACGGAATAGCGGAGCTGCCGTTACTGGGGGCCAATTTTTGTTGTGTGCTTATCATGGGGGATAATGCCGTAATCGCCAAGCTTGGCAGGCGGGTTGGCGATCGCAGTGGATGTTGTTAATACTCAAGGGAGTGCTGTTGCCCACTCCCCCGTTATTCCCTCAGTTGGCTCTTATGACTCCCGTGGGTAGAGAGGGGTGGGACAATTCTAAAGCCGGCCCCACACGGCCATTCGTAGTAATACTTAAGTTAAAAAGAAAAAAAAAAGACTCGATTAGTAAAGTATTGCGGTTGTTATCGTGTTAGCATACATTACCTACAACAAACGGACGTCCAAGACAGAACTTTTTTAAACAGTTTTTTAACTAGTTTAAATAACAAAAATGCCATAAAAAATATCATGAGTGTCAAAAATAGTGTTTTTTCTTGATATGTGTGTGTATATATTGTTTTACAAGTGATATATATATAGTGAAAACATAGCATCACGCCTGTATTCTCCGAAGGGGTAGGCAGAGGTGTATTGCACACCCACGACTCGCCAGCTATGTTTAAGTCCTACGCAATAAGGGGCGAGCCTATTGACGTCTACCGGGCACATTTCCAAACTCCGGGCTGCTACTGAGAATTTTTCTTTTTAGGAAAAAGCTCAATAACATTGCCCGACCCGGGGATCGAACCCGAGACCTCATGATTAGCAGTCGCATAGACTACCGCTACACCACCGAGGCAGTAAATAGAGACATTTTAAGTTTGAAAAATCAGTTGTTCTGTGTATAAGGAGAATAGTACCCACCTCAACGCTTCGCTTATGAGGCGTGCAAAATAATATTAGTTGTTTACACCTTAATAGGTGTGAAGGGAAAAAAATGTTCAGGAAGGAATATCGAGGAAGGCAAAAGCGGTTACCCTTCTAGGAGATTCTATGTATTTATGTTAAGAGTATAGTATAATCTGTAAAGTAAATTAAATCAAAGTCTCGAAGTAGAAGCAAGAAGAAAGAAACATTGGAAGCACCCTGAGCCTATTTACATAATATAACGTCTGTGGAATTAAAATGGGTCCGCGTGCTCGCAATTTGAGCCAATTCGTTTTTCAAGACACGTCTAAAGTACGACGTGGTTTTAATTAATCTATTAGCGAAACTTAATTAAAGTTCAAAGTTTCTAGATTTAAAGAGAATTTATTTATCTAGTATAAACGTGAAAAATGCCTAAAATATAAGTAAGAATCCTGAAAACCAAAAACGGCCACTAAGTAAGCGGTGGCTAGTGACTGTTCTGTGCTAGTGACAGGTTTGTTGGGGAATTAAGTACGGTCATATAAATAAGAGTCACATAACCGTGTGGTGAAGGATTAAGAATACAATTGTCACCAGCCCATTCTTTCCCAAGGGTGTCGTATGAGGCGACTAAGGGAAGTAAGCAATTATCATGCATCGCATGACTGGTGGTAGAGCTAGGTACCAAGTGGGAGTTCTCACTTGGTATCGGGCTCGAGTGGGTTGGTACCACCATCTCCCGTGCGGCCGGCCATGAAGCACCTCGTTGCGTTTTGGCTGTGAAGGAGATAGCAGTTTATTTGTTCATTTCATATCTGTGAAATGAAATAGTGAGCAGCGGCTTGACAATAATACCAAGAGGTATAGTTGAGTCCATGAGCAACGGTTACCATTTACCATCAGATGGGTCGTGGCGAGTCTACCACGAAATGCAATATAAAAAAAAATCTCGATAATTTTCAATTACATAAATGTTTTTCTTATTATTTTATCTGAAATACATAATGTAAGCTTTAGTGTGAAAAATTACAAAATACTGTCAACAAAGACAACATATTTTCTGGTGTGCCAAATAAAATAATATGCTAATAAATATTAACATAGGAGTACGAACAAAAAAGAGCTTATTCATTATTATGTTGTATTCGTCTGCCGTAAATTGAAATTTCAGTTAGTACATGCATGGAATTTCGTAGTACATGATCAAAAACCGGAGGTTGTGCTCTTGTGTACAACGTAAAAGCTCAATATTGCATCTCATTTAAAAAATATTGCTATCATATACTTTTTTAATATTATAAATGTGAATGTAAGTTTGTTTGTTACGCTTTCACGTGAAAACTACTTAACCGATCATCATGAAACTTTGTACACATATTCTCGGAGGTATTAGAAGTAACATAGGATACTTTTTATTAAAAAAAATACGAAAAATAAAAAAAATTGTTTGTCACAAAATCTCAAAATCTAGCAACTTCAACGCCATCTAGCATTTCAGTAATGAAGTTCCAACCCCGAGTACTGTAATACCGTTGCACTGTATTACCGACAATTTCAAGGGTTTCTTTATTTATTTTTATGAAATTACTCACGGACGAAGTCGCGGGTAACAGCTATGTGTGTATAAAGAGAATTATGAATGTTGACGAAGCGAGAGATGTATGAAAGGATAGAGCCTCGTGGCACTCTGTTTTCTCTGCCTCTTGCGGGGGCAAGGGAGATGGCGCGATGATAAGTAATAGTAGTTGTAGTGGGACGTGAGGCCGTTTTCTTTTTAAAAAAAAAATGTAATAGTTATTTATTTACGCGAGCGAAGCCGCGGGAAACAGCTAGTTTTATCTATAAACATTATACATATTATAAATATTAACTTTAACGGAATTAAAAACATTCACTCCAAACAATGGTTACCAATTTAAAGGTCTATCAGAGAGGTTTTATTGTTCAGAAAATCCGCTTTGATATAATTGCCAAGCAATGTTGAGCATGACCTTGCAATCATAAGGATTATTAAGATCTGAGCTGCCTTTACTTGCATAATTTGAGTTGTGAAATAAGTGCAACTAGCAATCATAATAAATACAAAATGAAATCAACGTTTATTGGCACGTTCTGTTCAGTAGTATTCATATAACTTAGTCTACCCACGTAGACTAAGTTGTAACCTCATAGCCTATTGGTATGGTACATAATATTAGTACTACAGAATGCAAACTGTGTGTCTCCTACCAATTGGGGCTTTCTCACCTAGTCAGCAACTATGTCCTTTCGAGGTGACAACTTAAGTACAGGTCACGCCACGCAGCGTGACAGTTGGTTTTTTTAAAAAGCTTTTATAACGCTATTATTTTAAGATTGAGAATGAAATATTTTTGTGCTATTTACGACTGTTTGTCAAGTATACGTAAAAGTTCTCATCGATTACTCAGGATAAAAATAAAATAAAATATTATTGGTTAACTATACACTAAGTAATTCTCATACTTCGAATAAGTAGGTGCTTTATCTTTGTATTTTATTTTCTTTATCTTTGACGGGCCTCGTGGCGTGGTCGGTAGTATAACAGACTTCCGTGCACGAGGTTGTCGGTTCGGTTCCCACATAGGACAATTTATTTGTGTGATGAACACATATATTTGTACTGTGTCATACATTATATGTATTTACAAAAAAAAAGTAATCATATCAAATCAAATCATATATTTATTATTCTCTCTCACACAGAAACAGTTACATTACAAATCTTAAACTAGCGTACATGTGATACTTTTAATATATTTATATATATATATTTAAGGTTAAATCTGTGTGAGAGACTGGTATCTGCACTAGGAGAACCTGTATTACAGATTACCAGCCTCCCCTGACTCTAGACACTATGGTGCTAAGGTGAAATTATTTTATTTTATTTGAAGTGAATTTATTGTGAATTTGTGAGTAATATATGTACTATATCCGTAATACCCATAACCATACCCATAGCACAAGCGTTAAGCTTAGTTTCGGACCAGAGGACGTTGTGTGAAATATCCGTGAATATTTATTTATCTATTATTTCTTTTGAAATAAAGTAAATTTTATTATGAACACTATAAAATGTGAGCATGGATTGATACGTTTATGCAGTGTACATACCTATTCTTTAATTTAATGATATGCGATGTAATGAATTATTCAAGTAATGTTGTGAGTTGGATATTCCTACGTCCTACGTAATTGAGTTTGGCTATGGTGTTGTTTTTTGCCGTGTGGGGCCGGCTTTAGAATTGTCCCACACCCTCTCCACCCATGGGAGTCGTAAGAGCCGACTGAGGGAATACCGGGGGAGTGGGCAGCAGCACTTCTTCGAGCATTTATAACATCCACTGCGATCGCCAACCCGCCTGTCAAGCGTGGCGATTACGGCAATATCCCACAAAAAATGAGCACCCAACAAAAAACGGCCCTCAGTCACGGCAGCTCCGCTATTCAGGGGGTGCGAAGAATCTCCGGTCGTGGGTAGGCTACCATAAACAACGACCTCTGGCCCTGGTAACGCACAACGTTCGGACACTTCGGACCGACGAGAGAATCACCGAGCTGGAAGAGGAATTGAGCAAGATCCACTGGGACATTATAGGGTTGTCAGAAGTCCGAAGAGAGGGTGAGGGCACGACAATCCTCCAGTTCGGGAACTTGCTCTTCCACCGGGAGGGCGACCACCAGTCCCAAGGGGGTGTCGGGTTTATCGTTTGCAGGTCTCTCGTAGGCAACGTGGAGAGGATTGAAAGTGTGTCGAGTAGGGTAGCGTACCTTATACTCAGAATAACCAAACGGTATTCGTTGAAGGTCATACAGGTTTACGCACCGACTTCGACACACTCCGATGACGAGGTGGAGGTCCTATATGAAGACATCTCGAAGGCCATCCACTTGTCTAAAAGCTATTTCACGGTGGTTATGGGAGATTTTAACGCGAAACTAGGCAAAAGGACAGACGATGAGCTGAAGGTGGGGCACTATGGATTTGGGCAGAGGAACCATAGGGGCCAGATGCTGGCTAATTTTCTGGAGAAGGAAGGCCTCTTCATGATGAATTCCTTCTTCAAAAAGCAGCCCCAGCGAAAATGGACCTGGATTAACCCTAATGGTTCAGTGAAAAACGAGATTGACTTCATCCTGTCGGACAAACGACACATATTCAATGATGTCTCAGTGATCAGCAGGATTAAAACTGGGAGTGATCACCGACTAGTCAGGGGCATCTTGAATATTAGAATAAAAGTTGAGAGGTCGCGTTGGATGAAGTCTACGCTCCGACCAACACCTGCCCAATACCAGAACCCTGAGAGCTTTCAGCTCGAACTACAAAATCGCTTCCAATGTCTAGATGAGTGTGAATCAGCTAGCGATATGAACAGCAGGTTCGTGCAAACTGTCCACGCGGTCGGGTCGACTTACTTCAAGGCCCGTCGCGTCAGTAGGAACCGTAAACTCTCGGACCATACTCTCAAACTCATGGAGAGGAGAAAAGAAATGATAGTCCAGTCCTCAGCCGATTGGTCCTGCCTAAGGCGGTTAAACAGACAGATCTCCAAGGCTGTGCGGCACGATATTCGCCAATTTAATACTACCCGTATTAAAGAGGCGATAGAGCGGAACCAAGGCTCGAAAGTGTTCGCAAGAGATCTGTCTGTTGGCCAAAGTCAGTTGACTAAACTGAGGACCAACAACGGCACTATCATTTCTTCTCGAGATGAGATCTTGGGAGAGGTCCAGCAGTTCTATGGACAGTTGTACATATCCCAGAGCCCTGCTGTTGGCTTGGTCCAAGACCCCAGATCCAAGCTAACTCGGCACTTTACCGAAGATATCCCGGACGTCAGCCTGTACGAGATCAGAATGGCTCTCAAACAACTAAAGAACGGAAAGGCACCGGGAGACGACGGAATCACCACAGAGCTTTTGAGAGCAGGCGGAAAGCCGGTCTTAAAAGCTCTTCAGAGGCTGTTCAATTCCGTCGTTCTCGGGGGCGACGTTCCAGAGTCGAGGACCAGAAGCGTGGTGGTGCTGTTCTTCAAGAAAGGTGACAGTACCCTCTTGAAGAACTATAGACCCATCTCGCTCTTGAGCCACGTCTATAAGTTGTTTTCGAGGGTCATTACAAATCGACTCACGCGCAGGCTTGACGACTTCCAGCCTCCCGAACAAGCCGGTTTCCGAAAAGGCTATAGTACCATAGACCACATTCACACGCTACGCCAGATTATACAGAAAACCGAAGAATACAATCGGCCTCTGTGTGTGGACTATGAGAAAGCCTTCGATTCGATCGAAACTTGGGCGGTGCTGCAGTCCCTTCAGCGGTGCCAAATTGACAATCGGTACATCGAAGTGCTGAAGTGCTTGTATAGAAACGCCACCATGTCAGTCCGTGTTCAGGACAAGAGTACGGGACCAATCCAACTGCAGGGAGGTGTTAGACAGGGAGACGTTATGTCCCCGAAACTCATCACCGCTGCATTGGAAGATGTCTTCAAGCTCTTGGACTGGACCGGATTCAGCATCAACATCAATGGCGAATACATCACTCACCTTCGATATGCTGACGACATCGTAGTCATGGCAGAATCTCTGGAGGACCTTGGCGCCATGCTCAATGATCTCAGCAGGGTTCCCGACTAGTGGGTCTCAAAATGAACATGGACAAGACGAAAGTCATGTTTAATGTCCATGTCATTTCAGCACCAGTCCTAGTCGAGAGTGCGCTTCTCGAAGTTGTCGACCACTATGTCTACCTGGGACAAACAGTCCAGTTAGGTAGGCACGTATCGGACGGCGCAGCGTAGGACTGCCCCCCACCAGATGGACCGATGATCTGGTCAAAGCTGTGGGGAGCCGTTGGATGCGGTCAGCACAGGACCGCTCGTTGTGGCGTTCTCTTGGGGAGGCCTATGTCCAGCAGTGGACGTTAAAAGGCTGATGGATGGATGGATGGTGTTGTTACATGTTTCTATACCTAAGTAGATACGGAAAACATTTTCGTTATAAAATTTAAAGCGATTAATAACAATAGTGTCAGAAGTTTCTTTGGTAAATGTACAATAATTATTCATACGAGGACAACCTTAGACTTCAGGCATAATAAGCATCGTCCGCCACCTGCAAGGCCTCCCGTGAAGGTGCGACGCTCCGTGTGTGGATGAGTCGCTCAGTAGAGGGTACCCGAAAGGGTAAGCCACCGGCGGACCACTGAAGTAATGTAACATAGTACCAGTGGCCCACCAATAAAGACAGAGAGACGGCACACAGAGGGTTTATTTAATGAGTGAGGGCCCCACACTACTCTGTTTGTTGCCCCGAGTGACGGAGTGTGCGGTTAGGAACATTTTTTCCCACCTTAAAAAAGGCACAATTAGCATATACAAAAACTATATCTGAATAGTGTCTTTAATAATCAATGGGTAATTATAACGCATATTTACAGCGATATAATCTAGTGTCCATACTGTTTACTTTTAACTATACTGTGTTTGGTAAAATTAAGGACTGCAAAGACAATAGTATCGAGTTTGATCCCCAGTACAAGGCTGTCGCACGACGTGCACCTCTGATTTATATGAGTTTTCGTAATTATGCGTGTACTTATTTGCTCACAAATTATCACTGATCAGTGAAGGATAACAGTCAGCTTCAAAAATAATTTGAGATATAGCATGTTTTACATAAGTTAACGTTATATGATCATATTTTCGTAGTTCGGTAGCTATGTATTGTCCAAAAGCGGTGTATGAATCTGTCTCTGGTTGTTGTGGTTGAGCACATTGATGAAGTAGTTGAAATGCTTCCGAAATGGATTCATCTGTAATTATAATATCTTCGGTACCATGTGAAGATGTTTTTTTTCTTTTTTTATTTTGATTCCTTTTTTGGGTTTGAACATTGTGTTGGGTGTTTTGCACATTGGATTGGGCAGCAGGTTGTTCAGATGATACAGAAGGTTTAGTTGCTATACTCTGATCATTCATATCTTGCATTTGATTACTATCATTCTCAGTTGAGTAATTGTCTACGTTTTCTAGAGCAATTTCATTGATAGCATGTTCTCCGCTACCAGTGGTGCTATTACTTTCTTCCTGTAACAACAACAATAACAAAATATATTAATCATAGTTACACTTTTTCAGATGCCATCAAATGAAGAAGAGTGGCTCGCAGTGTCTCAGGAATTCGACGAAAAATGGGATTTTCCACATGTATTAGGAGCAATGGATGGTAAACATGTCGTTTTGCAAGCGCCTTTTAATAGTGGCAACGATTACGATAACTATAAATTGTTTCCAAGTATAGTTCTTTTTGCATTAGTAGATGCAAATTATAGGTTCCTTTACGTGAACGTTGGGAGTAAGGGCCGAATATCAGATGGAGGCGTGTTTAAAAGCACAAAGCTATATGAGAAACTTGAAAAAAAGGAGCTAAACATCCCATCGGCAAAAATTTTGCAAGTTCCCTATAAAATTGAAGTGCCCTATTTTATACTAGGTGATAAAGCTTTCCAACTAAATGAGTATACATTGAAACCGTATGAAGGTGATCCAGAAAGGAATTCGAGTGAACGAATATTCAATTACAGATTATCAAGAGCACGTCGAGTTGTAGAAAACGCGTTTGGAGTACTAAGTTCAAGTTACAGAGTTTTGCGTAAACCAATGCTGTTGGAACCAGAAAAAGCAACTAAAGTCGTGCTAGCGGCAGTTTACCTGTATAACTTTTTACGAAGTAATTCTAATTTAAGATCACCGGTATCTTTTGATACAATACAGGGGAATGGAGAAATAGTTCCTGGAAGCTGGCGAACGGAACAGGCACCAACATCACTACTACCCCTAGATGCCATACCACGAAGAGCATCACAAAATGCCAAAGATATTCGGTCCCACTTAGCAAGACACTTTATAACAAACAGGGCCATTGTTTGGCAAAATGACTACCAATAATCTTATACAAATTGTACTGTGTTCATGTTTTATAAGTTAGGTTAGGAGGAACATAATTTAGTTCCGTTCATCGTACTTGAACCAATTAACTATGTAAAATAACTGTGTAAAATAACTCACGTGTGGGAGGGTATCCCTTGTTCTCCCGGGGTCATTCTTATCCGCCATGAAACCAAACTCATCGTAAGCAAACCATTTTGATTTGTAAGTATCTTCAGCACCTGAAATAAACAATAAATGATACTCAAAACTTTTAAACATTTAAGTCTATATTTTTATCACAAACTAAGTTACGTTACTACGTTGTGGAGTTTTAAACAATACATTTTGTTATTATTACTAATAAATTTAAATTAAAGCTTCACTAAGACGTACTGAGCTCACCTCGTAAGGGTATTAAATGAACAAAGTCTCGAACAAAACAAACTATAATTTCTTACCTGAACCGGTAATACGACTCTGTTTTTCTCTGAATCGTTCTCTTCTGTAGCCACCCGACAAAGACTTAATTTTTTTCTTTAATTCTGTCGTTGGAATATTGTTCATTTGCTGACTAATTTTCTGCCAGGCATCTTCTCTTACACCTCTATTTGTGTAATTAGTATCATTAGGATCCCATAAACATTTACTCTCTCTATATAGGGAAATTAAACGTATACACTGTGAATTATCCATAACGGGACGGCGGATCGCGCGATTCAAAATCACAACCGTCTAGACCGCGCGCGCCAAGCGACTGAGGCCCCTTTGTGCATGACCAAAAAACCGACAACAAATGGATCGCACGCGGCGAGGAGCGCGCGCTCCCCGCCGCGCACATGGATCGTGCGCGGCACGTCTACACTTCACGCTCCGTGGAGCGCGCTTCATGCCGCGCGCGATCGGAGCGCTTTGGATCGTCCGGTGTGGATCCGGCTATTGAGATGAAACTTGTATGCCTGAGAGATCCGACGGCTTTTGAAGGCTGCCAACTCGTACTGGGCCAGCATCCTGGACTACGGAATAAATCCCATTAACTCTAAGAGGAGACTCGTGTCCAGCAGTAGGATGTAATAGACTAAATAAATATACATATGATGAGTAAATATAATGTTACATAAAATTACAAATATATGACCGTACGTGAACTCTTTGAGAAAAATAGCTTCTTTGTAAAATTGTGTCATTGATTTGACAACAAAGGGCTTAGCTAAAAGAAGTATCTATTCATTGAAAATTACGGTCAAGGGAAGCGTTCTTTTCTGAACCTTCTCTTACTTATGGATAATTAAAAAAGGTACAATGAAACACATAAAATTGAATCCAAGAGGTCTTAGTATGTTTTGAGAGAACGAAAAAATCGTTGGGAAATTCTTAATCATAATACAATAGCACGAAGCAAAGAAATAATAAATGCTCGCTAAACGGCAATATACTCATCGTAATGTTAGTTTGAAACTATAAAATCTAACATATTATGTGTTTATGTATTACTTTAGTAATCGTTGATAATACACATGTTAATGTTATAACATTTCAGCAGAGATAAACGTCTAAAAAAAAAGTAGATAGCAGAATCTGCCAATAAAATTATACCAACCGTTTTTGTTAAGGTGGGAAAAATATATATTTTTTTTTATTGCATTTAGTGGCAGACGAGCCACGGTCCATCTGATGATATTTACCATCGACTATACCGAGAGTATTGTCAAGCCGCTGCTCACCAATTCATTTCACAGATATGAAATTAAATACAAACGACTATCTCCTGCTACAGCCAAAACGCAAAGATGTGCTTCATGGCCGGTCAGACGTAAGATGGTAGTACCAACCCGCTCAGGCCCGATACCAAGTGAGTACTCCCAGTTGGTACCCAGCTCTACTACCAGTCATGCAATGGATCATAATTGCTTACTTCCCTTAGTCGCCTCATACGACACCCGTGGGAAAGAATGGGGTGGTGACACTTGTATTCTTAGTCCGTCACCACACGGACAAACTTAACCGCACACCTCGTCGTTTAGGGCAACAAACATGGTAGTGTGGGGCTTTCACCTATTAAACAAACCAACCATGTGCCGTGTCTCCACCTTTGTTGTCAATCTATTTGGTGACATTATTTCAGTTGTCACTATAACCAACTCTTGGCAACCATTATTTTTTGTTAAGGCGGGAAAAAATGTGCCTAACCACCCCGTTATTCGGGGCAACGAACAGGGTAGTGTAAGGTCTCACCCACTAAAGAAACCCGCCGCATGCCGTCTCTCCGCCTGTGTTGGCGGGCCACTGGAACTATGTTACATTATTTCAGTGGCCCGAACCCTTAGCAACCTTTAGAATTCAGGCCTAACTTTTCCTTTAGGCCCGGATTAAGTATCTGGGCCTGGTGCCGGACGGCCGGTGTTGCTTTTGCGAGCACTTCCTTGAACTGTCCCCGAGGCTCGTCGGTGCGGCGTCCGCCCTTGCATGACTCATGCCGAATATGGGCGGACCCATCAATGCGTGCCGACGGCTTTACCCGGGGGTGGTCCAGTCGATGGCGCTGTATGCCGCACCCGTGTGGGCGGAGTCCCTGGACGCCTGTGAAGGCCACAGAGAGTCGTCGCATCCAGGGTCATACGTGGATACCACACGGTGTCGACGAAGGCGGCCTGCAAGTTGGCCGGAAAGCCTCCGTGGGACTTGGAGGCGGAGGTGCCCACCGAGGTGTATCGTCCCCTGCCCAGCGTGGTGGCCAGATGCCAGGGCACGCCCTCTGAGCTGCCATGGTCAGCTGGAGGGCGCGGCTGGAGGCGCCCCGGGCTGGTCTTCGGACCGTAGGGTCACTCCAGCTGGTGCTGGAAGAGTGGGCAGGGCGATGGTACGGAGACCTTACCTTCCGACTGGTGCAGGTGCTGTCGGGGCACGGTTGCTTCGGTAGATATCTGCACATAGTCACACGGAGGGAAGCGACTCCGGACTGTCACCATTGCGGCTGCGAAGAGGACACGGTGCAGCACACGCTCGAGTCGTGCCCAACTTGGGCCGAGCAGCGCCGTGAACTCGTCGCGGCAATAGTGGGGGACCTCTCGCTGCCGAACGTCGTCGGAGCGATGCTTCGCAGTGACAGGAATTGGGTCGCGGTCGCTGTCTTCTGCGAGGAGATTATCTCGCGGATAGAAGAGGCGGAGAGGGCCAGGGATGTAGATCTTTCCGCAGACCCGAACCGCCACCAGCGACTGGGGCGGCGCAGGTGCGAGCACTTGTGCCTTATGCCGCCCTAACTGAGGCTGCGGGCGGAAGGACTGGGGGAACGTTCGCCACCCGCGCAAGGCCTCCCGTGAAGGAGCGACGTTCCGTGTGCGGATGTGTCGCTCGGTCTACCGGTACCCTCTAGGGTACCCGAAAGAATAAGCCGCCGGCGTACCACTGAAGGAATGTTCATAGTTCCAGTGGCCCGCCAATAAAGATGGAGAAACGACACACGGCGGTTTTCTTTAGTGGGTGCAGGTCCCACACTACCCTGTTCGTTGCCCCGAACGACGGGGCGTGCGGTTAGGAACATTTTTTTCCGACTTAACAAAAAAAAACTTTTCCTTGTTTTATGATTATAATAAATTATTTTGATGTTTTTATATATTTTTGAGCATTTGATATGCTTAGCCATATAAATTAACAAAAACTTTGAAAATGTGGAATCAAAAAAACCAGCCACGAACAGAATTTGAACCTGCATCTCCTGGAATACCGTTTCAGATGCTTTGGCAACTCAGCAATCGTGACCATTGCTCGGGACTGCGAATTGCGATGACACATTCATTCTTTAACGTCTTGGGTGACGCCTGTGCTATCTGTCGGAAGTATATGTGTATATAATTCCGACCAGTTAAGCTTAATTTTACAATTAAGATTCATACCAAATAATAATATCGCAGCCCAATTAATATTTTGATATAATTTTGACCATTTGACATGCTTAGCCATATAAATTAACACAAAGTGCGGAAATGTCAAATCAAAAATAAAATTTTTTGATCTGTATCACTTCACAATGCTCAGCTACTTTAAAGGACAAATTATTTTTAAAAGTGGAAAAAGAGAACTTTTCTGCGAGTGGGATTCGAACCTGCGTCCTTTTCAATCCGGGGAAGTGTCCTAGACCGCTAAGCCATCGCAGCCCCGACAGCGTTTACCCATCTCCACATCACATTTGTTTTAGATGTCTTTACGACCCACGCCACCTATTCGGTCATTTACATGCATTATTCGAATATAGTTTAAGTTCAATTTTGCAATTAAAATTCATACTATTTGATGGCGCGATTTTTTAAACAGTTTGATCTGTATTTTAGCACTTGACATACTTTAAAGGGCATATTATTTGTGAAAGTGGAAAAAGAGAACTCTAATGCAACCGAGATTCAAACCTGCGTCTTTTTCAGTTCGGGAAAGTGTTTACAAATAATTTGTTCTTCGAAAATAACAGTCACGAGCAGGATTTGAACCTTCATTTCCTGTAATACCATTACAGATGCTTTGATTATCGCACTTCGTGTTAATTTTTTAAATTAATTACTTATATTTGTCTTTGACTCCACGATATGAAGGTATATAATTAGGTAAATAAAAATCCAATTTAAAAAATACTACAGCTCATATAATCGAAGTTACACTTTCATTTTCATCAACAATGATCACAAAAGGTTCATCTCTTTTGTTACGCACCGCATAGAATAACCCGTTGGCATACAACATACAATCTTATTGAACATAAGTATTTAAAAATAATTTTACTAGAACCATATTTTTTATAATTTTCTTTTATATTATTTACATTAAAATTCGCAAATACAACTGGTATTTACATTATTCATTTTTACATTATGTCTTATTTACAAATTCTACATAATATCTTAAATAATATTTTGGTCAATTCTTATTTATATATAGGTAAATAGGTTTTACTTTGCATTTAGCTAAAATTGGGACTAACTCGCAAAATTTTCGTGTAAGATTAATATTAAATATCGGGTACAAATTATTTTGATCCATACGATAAATGTTTCGAGAGAAAAAGTATTACAAACACTTTTGTGAACAAGTGTTCTTTTTAGGACTATAAAGCAATTAATTAGTGACTAGACTTCAAAAATTCATCGTAATGGGGACAATTTATTAAGCTACTGTAAGGTTAACTTTTCGTTAATGTAATTACTCTAGTTCTCTAGTTTATTACAATACCACTTTTTATTGTATTGTGTGTGTTATTTAACAAACATATATATATATGCCTACGCTATGACCTTGTTTGATAGTGAATTCAAATTACAGGCAGCCCTTGAACGTTTTGTGGACAATAGTAATGCTAAAAATCATAGATTGGGATTGGATAGATTAAATGGGCTGACTCGACATGGGAAGTACAAAAATAACGGTAGATATTGTTGTAATTCTTATTGCGAGTGAGAGCGCCAGAGGGTTCACCTACATTATCTCCTTATTATCTATCCTCTCCTAGCCCTTTTCTTAGATTGGGCAGCGCGTGAACTTTTTTCACGAGCACGGGTCTCCTCTCGGAGTGAGAGGGATTAGGCCATAGCCCACCACGCTGTCTTAATGCGGGTAGGCAGACTTCACAAACCGTCGAGAAAATCTCTCAAGCATGCAGGTTTCCTCACGATGTTTTCCTTCACCGAGCAGTGATAAATTATAAACAAATACACACATAATTTCGAAAAGTCAGAGGTGTGTGCCGTACAAGGTCTGAACTTTGGACTCGGGATCGAACTCGATACCTCGATATGTCTTTGCAGTCCTTGGTTTTACCGCTAGGCTATCACAGGCCACAGCGCGTGAATTAGCTTTTGTATCGCTAGTGACATAGGCTACCGCTAATCAACAGATGTTTGTTTGTAAGTAAAAAAAAAACTCCTTCTTTGAGTGAGTGTAGTATGACCAGAGCGATAGAACGTAGTTTAAAAAGTGGTATTGTTAAACTGTTAAAGGTAACACAATATTTGTAAAATATCGAGGTAGTTACAAACACTAGGGTATTATAGAAACTATGTATTTTTAAAAATAGTTTATGAAAAATTTTAGAAAAAATTTCTATTAAGACGGGTAAGATAATTTTTAGTATAATAAATGTAATTAAGCAAACCTACTAGATTTGCCTGCGACTTCGTCCACGTGGAATCCAGACTTGTGTCAAAATAATTAAAATGACCTCATTCTATGGCATACTAGTTAGATAACTAGTATGCAATAGAATGAGGTCATTTAAATAAAGATTTATGCAAAAAAAAACAGCAAACAATATTTTTTTTCGGGATTTTATATGCTCCGAAGTAGATGTATGCAATTTTTTATAATGGTCGGATTAACAGTTACGGCGTGAAAATGTAACAAACAAACTCACTTTTACATTTACAATATTATATTAATGAGGGTTTAATTTAATTCTATCGTATATCTAAATATACTAATTGGTGTTTTGTATAATATAACTAACGACTATGTTAGGTATAGGATCATTCATTAACTTACCTAATAAAACTATTGTAAATTAATGACAACGTACTCTTAGATATTTGGAAACGAATTGTTGCTATGTAAGTACTTAATTTAAAATATGTTCAAAGTGTGACTAGCACGACATGTTGAAGCAATTCATAGGTTTTCGGTAGAGGACTTTCTATTTTATTTTTAGCTCATATTTGCTTAGGTCCACGTATTTTTTTTTTTGGTTTTGTGCCCTAATACGTAAGAGGGTTGCGTCAATTTTAGGGTGGCTGCGCGGAACCACTAATGTAACATAGTTCCGGTGGCAAGCCAATATAGGCGGAGAGACGGCGGGTTTTTTTAATGGGTGAGGGCCCCACACTACCCTGTTTGTTGCCCCGAACGACGGGGTGTGCGGTTAGGTACATTTTTTCCCGCTTTAACAAAAAAAGGGTGGCTGCGCGGAAGTACTAACGGTATCCTGAACACAATGCCCAATAAAATGGCACTACCATTCTTGAAGCACCGGATGAATATACATGTGTCCACCTAGTAGTGGAGTTAAGACCAGATCTGATAACGTGTGATTGACCATACGGTACCCAATACCGTAAGTAAATCATTATTTATTAATAATGCATTTTTTTATAAAAATAAAAAAGAAATGTTTTGCGTCCATTTTAAAAGTGATACAGCTAGGGGAGGAAAATGAATTTTTATTACGAAAGGATGTCTCAGTACGTATTCAATATGACCTAATTTATTCATTCATTTTGTTCATAAATTCAAATACAATGTTCGCATTTTTTTCTTATTTGAAATACTGATTGTTTTAATTTAATACATATAGACAAATTAAAAAAAAATACAGTATTTTACAATAGTTTTGCTAAATTGAATAATTTTGCATTTTATTGAAATAGTGTGGAGCCGGCTTTAGAATTGTCCCACCTCTCTTCACCCATGGGAGTCGTAAGAGCCAACTGAGGGAATACCAGGGGCGAGGGCAGCAGCACTCCTTCGAGTATTAACAACATCCACTGCGATCGCCAACCCGCCTGCCAAGCGTGGCGATTAAGGCACTATTCCCCATGCTTGGGGAGGCCTATGTCCAGCAGTGGACTTTAAAAGGCTGATGGATGGATGGATGGATGATTGAAATAGTGAAATATAGTTTTATTATTGATACTCGTAAATGATGACATTTTTTCAAAGTAATTTCTTTACCTAATAGCGTAATAGAAATTTGTATAAAATCATCTTTTCTACTTTATACTCGTTGTACACCCACTTACAATGATGGTAAATTTGCTCATTCCACTTTCATAAACACGATTTGTACCCTCTAAAGTTGACGATTAGTCGAGTAATGTTTTCCACATCGTGCTAGCCATACAGTTATACTAAAAAAATTAAATTCTATAAATGTTCAGAATTAGTTATTTAAAAATAATTAACAAAGGGTTCAGTTTTCGCCATGAATATGGTCGATTTATTCGTTACATCTAGGAATACATACGCAATGCTTATTAGAAATAGAACTAAATAGGTACGTAATAAACTGTCACTCATAAAAAATTGTACACTATTTTCGATTAATTTGCTCTAATTGCTAAATCTATTCGATTTTGCGTCTATGTTCCCTATTATTATGCAATATGACGTTGGTCTAGAATACTTTCATAACCTATATTGCGTGCACAAATAATTATATTTCAGATCAGTGCTTGAGCAAGTTATAAAAAAATCTGATAAATTGTTCTTTAGAAGTTATTGTGAAATCCAAATAAAAGTTTTTAACTAAAATAATCACAAGCTTATGAATTATTACGATATTATAATAAATGAATAAATACAGCTCAAGAAAGAAATTGATCCCTCCGCAAATGTTCATATAGCTACAAAATTCAGGTATTCACTAAATATTATGCCTCAATTTTAGGTTATCTATTTACATTCATAAGTTATTAAGATAATAAAACCGAATTATCGAAATTTCGTAGTGTTTTAGGCACTATTTAGACAGCCATCAATCTTATACCTTATACAAAGCCTTATAAATACTAATTTTAAAAAAATGTTTATAATCTACATGTCAATAGGCAGGTAGTAACAATTTCATTTCCCTAGTCATATTTCTAAAATGTGTATACAGGTTTATAATTATAGTATCTGTTACATTGATAATAATGAATGTAGTATTTCAATATCAAAACTAAAAACATTCATTCAAATTGTAATTCACAATATGAAATCATAACTGTAATCATAATATTACAAATATACATGGGGTGTCCTTATAAAGGTATTTAAAACAAAATGGCATTATTTTTTTTACTGCAGCTAATTTGATGTGATATAATATAATTTATCTAATCTTTGTTGCTATAACAATTGATATTTGTACACGAGGAATCAAAACCAATATCTATAACATCTATAATATTAGGTACTGTAAATTAACCAGACAAAAAAAATGGTAATATGGTATAGATCCCGTACTCAATAAATAAATTACGGTAGCATTATGAAGTATTTCTGTAATTGTTTCCCTCGTGGAGTAGTTTCATTAATTCTAAGCTAATACATCTGAATTCGTCTGAGTATGTGCCTTACAGAAAAAGGAAAGTGGGTACGTGTGCTCACGTAATAAGCATAGTATGGTACCTATCCAATGGACGATATATAAATATCTTGGGTGAATCCATTGTGTGAGATGGTATTTTAATTGATAATTAATCATTTTTCACAACACCCTGCACTAATCTAAACCGCTCCACCATCGGTGCAGTCGAGTAAATTAAGCATAATCTATACTATTATAAAGCTCTAACAGAACCGTGTCTGTATATTTAAGATATTTGAGAAAAAAAAGGTCTGTAATAGGCTATATAGGCGTGTCTAAACTCAAAACAATTTTTTTTAGAATTTTTGTCTGTTTGTTCGTTCGCGCATCACACAAAAACTACGAAACGGATATTGATGTAATTTATTTTATTTAATAGCTCTCGATTAGACTTAAAAACTGGTATACATTTTATCCCGCTACTCTATCGGGAACCTCAGATGTAACCTAAATACTAGCTTGGCTGCGGCGGAGCCGCGGGCAGAGGCTAGTAACTTATAAAGTCATTATAGTTATTAAATATTATTAAATATTATATTAATAAGTATTAAGTATAATAATTAAAAATAAAGAGCTTTACTATTCTTGTGCTTTATTTCCTTATGAACACAAAGTCCAAAAATCTAAAATCAACAGTTACGAATATAACAGTTACGAGCAGGATTTTAACCTGCATCTCCTGGAAACCGACTCAGATGCTTTCCCGATTCAGCAATTGTGATAATTACTTGGGACTGGAAATTTTGATAATACGCCAGCGCCAACTGTCAGTTGTATTTGCATACACTATTTCGACTAGGTAATATTAATAATTACAATTAAGATTCTTACCAAATAATGATGTTAAAATAACTGCCTCGGCAGTGTAGCGGTAGTGTATGCAACTGCTAATCATGAGGTCTCGGGTTCAATCCCCAGGTCGGGTAATGTTATTGAGCTTTTTCCTAAAAGCAAAATTCTCAGTAGCAGCCCGGAGTTTGGAAATGTGCCCGGTAGACATCAATAGGCTCGCCCCCTATTACGTGGGACTTAAAGATGAAGAAGATGGCGAGTCGTGGGTGTGTAATACACCTCTGCCTACCCCTTCGGGGAATACAGGCGTGATGCTATGTTATTATGCTGTCATAGGCTTAATTAAACTATTCCATGAGGGCCACGACGACCGACATAAGTCATAATGCTACAATTAACTTTGTGTCTGGGTACGAACTTACCAATTCTTATTTTTTTAGTATTTATACGTACTAAAATGTAATGTAAATAGTGGAACGTACTAAAATGTAGTGTAAATATATAGACTAAAATAAGCTGCTATATTAAATTTCACACGATTGTGTGCTATAAGTAAGCGCCAATTGGTGGCCGTATAAATAATTATAATTCATACTCTGTGCAGCCACTGTGTGTTGATTTATATAAACGCGAATCTATGTGTAACTTTTACTTTGCTCATTATTAGTCACTATAAATATTTGACTATGTGCGCAATAATCAAGGAATCTTTAAAAACGTCGCTAATTTTTAATCTCTTCCAAAAGATGTCACCACGGCCTGGCGGCCACAAAATAAAATTTTGTTTACAAATACTCTAGGCTAAAGAAACTTACTGTTACTTGGGGATGGCATTCTGAACTTTAAATGCAATGTCGGAACATAACATTTGTTTCAAATGTAGATCTAAGCAGATGTATATCGGCATCTTTTTAAAGTTTTCAGTCAATCAAATATATAGTCTATAAACCTTGATATATCATTTTCCATTGCTTTTTAACGATGCCGAGAGTGCCATCCTTGGGTATTTATGCTTCAAACAAATTGCGGAAACATTTGTAGGTATCAATCATTACCTAGACTAATGGCGATAAGTATTAAAAATATCTTCTAAAGTAGTTAGCTAAAGCGTCTATCGATAAAGCATTTTGTATAATCACAACAGCAAGTCCGTACCGTCTCGTTTCATTCACTATCTAAACAATATCACTAGAAAACAGTCTGGCACATCCGAAACCGGGGAACAGCGAAGAAAACTACGGCTGACCTGTCTCGCACCGCGATATGGTCCATTAGTATGTCGAGAAAATTGTTTCACTTTTTTATAATTCCGTTCGTCACCAATATGATAAAATCATATCCAAATTGTTTTGAATATTTTAATTTCTTACAAAAATGTGCAATGATAGAACAAATGTACTATTTACTGAAAAAGTAACAAGATCAAAAGTTTAAACAATCAGTCTGTTGCAGCAATGTTGCGTACAAGCATGTTGCTGTGTACAAACAAAGTTGCGTTCCAATAAATGCAATATTTTCAGAATTAATAAAACTTAGTATCTTTCGTGCAAAGCGCTCATCGAGCTGGTATTTTCAAATAACTGTTTTTTGTAGTAAAACAACTTCCCCGTCAATTTCATTGGAGCGTAGTTGTAAAGGGGGGGTCAGAAGACTGGCGCCGAGTTTCGTCGAGTTCAGCACAGAAGTTCGGAGTTGGAAGGCGGTACTCAGCTAGGTAGAGGCGGTCGAGATGCATGTGGAGCTGGGCTCGTAGGCTGTGGCTGAGTAGTTGAAGGCGTTTGACTTGAGGTGCTTTCGGGAGCTGAATGTGTTCGACCTGCTGGATGTAGCACCGGACTCTGTGGCCATGGATGTGATGCTGTTGCTAAAGTCCTAGAAAGATAAATAGATCAACAGTAAAAGCTTATTTATTTTTTTAAACATCTAATTCTTGATTGATTGATTTATTATCTGTATTATTGGGATCGTGAAGCATTTGATTAAGTATATATCTATACGCTCGCTACTCTTTAGTACTAGTTGTTACTCGCAATTAGTCATTTAGATAGAATCGTCACCTATGCAAAATTTCAATTAATTTCTTAGCCCCTGGAATTTTATTTTACAGGTTCCCTGTCCCATGAATCATACATGATACATAACAATTAAATTTCTATTGTGTCTACAAACGGACAGGGAATGGGTTAATACAATTTTAATCTGTGAAAGTGGAAAAAGAGAGCTTTACTGCAAGCAGGGTTCGAACCTACGTCCCATCCGGTCCAGACAAGTGCTCTGGACCGTTAAACATATCGCGATCACCTAATGACGACACCCAAGCTCCACTCCACATTTGTTTTATATGTCTTTACGACCCACGCCATCTATCAAATGCATTTACTTACATTTTGGTCGAATATAGTAAGTTTAATTTTGCAATTTATTCATAATAGTCGATGGCGCGATTTCTTAAATATTATTATAATAGTATGTTCATTCGATAGGTGGCGTGGGTCGTAAAAATATTCTATATTTTTTTATAATAGGATGTAGGTACAAGGGCAGACCGAGAGTTACCTACATAGACCAAATCGGTAATGTATTGAAGGAAGATGGAGTCAGGAGACTCCGAAACCGGCGAGCGTGTGTGTATATTATAAATGTTGAGGAAGCGAGAGAAGTATGCAAGATTCGAGCCTCCTGGCACTCTGTTCTCTCTTTCTACCCCGCAAGGGAAATGGCGTGATGATAAATAGTATTAGTATAATAGTAAGTATTATAAATACCTATACCTTTCCCACGTACTACACAGTGGATTCAAAAAAGTAGCTATATAAAATAAAACCAATTTAATTCATACTTGAGTATTATTTTCTGTACTTCAAATCAATGCTAGATGTACCAACCGAATCATAAAAGACGGTGAGATTGAGACGACTAATCACACTTACCTAGTGTAAGGTGTTATAGTGGATGCGGGCGGTGTAGGCACTGCAGCAGTGTCGGGATGCAAGAAGTTCTTCCGTTGCTCTGCCCGCTCCCAACACTGCTGCAGACACCGCGCCATCACATCTGGCAGATTGTTTACTTGTTCCTGAAACATTTATTTTGTATGAAGTACCGATATAATCAAGCCACTTATGCAACAGCTGCCTTATACAGAAGGCGCCTAGCAGCAGAAAGAAGATATATATTACTTTTATATGCCTATATGAAAGTAAAATAAAAATATGTGAACAATCCAGTGTTATTGAGCTTTTTCTTAAAACGAAATATTCTCAGTAGCAGCGCGGAGTTTGGAAATGTACCCGGTAGACGGCAATAGGCTCGCCCCCTATTACGTGGGATTTAAACATAGCTGGCGAATCGTGGTTGTGTAATAAACCTCTGCCTACCCCTTCGGGGAACACAGGCGTGATGCTATGTGTTTTGTTTTTATGTTTATGTTGAACAATTCTCCAATACCAGATATTATTAAAAAAAATCTCTATTTATTATTCCTTACTCAAACACTTGTAAACTTTACTAGTTTCTGTCGGGTCATCAAAATTTGGTCATAATAATTATTGTAAGTAATATAATGATCATAAACTTGCAAGCTTACAATGTCTCTTTTTTTCTATCAATTCTTTATTGATAACAGCAAAAGCTCGTAAATTATTTGACAAACATCAGTAAGCGGTACATATTTATGTATGGTTTTTGTCTTCGCCCTTATATATCTATGACTACCACTGACTAATTAGCCTAACTCCTAGAGCTAGGACCATCAAAATTTATAATTATGGGTTTCTATGATACTGTAGGTGAGCACTAAGAAATTATTTTACGCAAATTCTATCAAAAATGGCGCTAGTAGAGTATAACTGAATTATATATTCGTTATTTTTACTTGTTTTATTGGATATTGGTAGATATCTATTTAGTGATTTCTGTTAACAAAACAAAAAACCACTTGAATGACGATATTTAAAGACTTTTTTATAATTACTATTTTTCCATATGGTGACGGACTAAGATTACAAAGGTTACAACTCCATTATTTCCCACGGGGTCGTACGACGTGACTAAGATAAGTAAGCAGTTATCATCAATTGCATTACAGGTGGTAGAGTTGCGTACTAAGTAGGAATGCTCACTCGTTATCTCGGGACTGAGCGGCTCGGTACAACTGTCTACCACGTGACCGACCTAGGTTTCTTTTGTTTGTGGCGGGAGTAGGTAGTCCATTCATTCATTTCTCATCAGCGAAATAAAACTCACCACTCTCTCATCAGGTGGGTCATAGCTCATCTATTATCATAAATAATAAAAAAAACCTCCTACCATTAGTAAGGTTGTTTTAAGTGTCTTTATTTCTAAGAATTCTGGAATAAACGTTATAAATCTATTTTTCTATCACCTGTAAAGAACTTAATTTTTCTTCTAAGCTGGTAAGTCTCTCCTCTATAGTGTCTTGTCTTGTGCTCATATCTGACACGATTTCATAGACTGTGTTCTGGGTCTGCAAAAGAAAGGGGTCCTAATATCAATCGTTTTGCAGTTCATCATTAATTGTAGTTTCTAGTTATACATGATTGTGTGTATGTGTTTGTGTAGAATTTGAATATTATGTTTAGGTCTATATATGCATAGTAATGTGTGTTTTAAATGTTGGTAATACTGCTAACATGCAAACTATTGCCAAAATATTTTCGAAGTATTGCATGCGCAAAGCCTGTGTTAGATGGATACTTTAACAAAAACATGACAAAAATTTGTATTGATAGTTTAAATTGATATCTAAAATGTCAAGCATTGATTTTTTCTCTTTCTATTGCCGCATTTAATTTCTTACTAAACTATTCTATTATATTAGCTGATTGAAAATGATTGATATCTACTTTAATATAAATGAAAGGACATTATAACCACTAGTTTAATACAATTTCGGTGTGCTGGTTCTATTTCTAATGAATGTACGAGTGTAGCAATAGCCTATAACATATTCAATGGACATCAACGTACCTTTGCCATATCTGTTATTGTGTTGGCATTATCCATTAGCTTTCTTTGGTCCATCTTGACTTTTCTTAACCTGAAAAGTCCAGTGAAAACTAGCCAATTAGTTTTTTTTTATTGTGCGATAAAGATGATCTGATAAATGGTAACCTCTGCTCCTTATCTTACCTATAGCTATAAGCGATACTTTCAGTATCTATTTGAATTTATCAGAGATTTGAGAAGCAGATAAATATCAGACCAATCATATATCTCTGTTTGCTTAATTTTGTAGATAAGCTTTAATTTTTTGTAACTTAAAGTCTAGTAAACAGTAGCAAACAGAAAATAAACATAAATGTGCTACTAACCATTAGGTTAGTAGTAGCACATTTCTGTTAGAAACAATCTTTAAGTCATTCCCTACCAAACTCCGCGGGAAATGTACTTTTAATCCAATGAAACTTTGGAGCCTTTGGACCTATGGATTCTAGTGCTTACATTTAACTAATTCTATGTGTTAATGTTGTAATCATAGATGCACACAATTAGTAACTGACGTACAATTTACAATAAATAAATAAAAAACACATAGCTTACAAATTGTGAAGGAATTAAATTCAAGACCCATGTGCATGAGATTCTGAGAGCTTCCGATATAGCTACTGTTGCTGTTAAATATCTTATAACCTATGCCGTATGTTATATCTTTGTTTAATAAACGCTCTCGTAATTTAATTTCCCATATTCAAATAGAATTCAACTTACGCATATATAGCTAGTAAAAATTTTCTTTGATGCGTCCTGACTCTCCCAGGATGGACCCGTTTCACGAGTCTTGTGTGTTTGTATATTAACCACGTTTCTCGTAATACATTAGCTGCAGCATTTTTCAGCTGAAATCATTTAAAGATTGCCTAAGCTAAAACTGTGTTACAAATATAAAGTAACTTTACATAACGTAATAATGTTCAAGGATTTTAGTGGATAGGTAATTAATTTAACATAATCGATTTGTTGAAGCAAATTCTATGTCTAGCATAGTGTTGCTAATATAAAGTGTTTTCAAATATTTTAAATTGTCTATTTAATGTTGTGACAAGCGCAATCAAAAAGCAGCTTTAATTTTTTGTTTAATGGAATTTTAAAATTTATATATTATATTGGCTTTACCTAGCTCATAAGTCTTACCTTTACTGTTTCCATCGACTGTTGTTAGTACAGTCACCTTACCTTTTTAGTTAGCTGTGTCTCCATCATGAAGTTATGGACATGCTTCTCCGCTCTAGTTAACTCTAATTTTCTCGAAGCAACGGTCACTAATAATGCTGTACATCCAGCCCCCTGTTAATTAGATTAACAATAATTGTGATGAACTTATATCACAGCAATACTTACTCTTTTAGTAAGTTGTGTGTCCATCATGAAGTTATGAACGTGCTTCTCGGCTCTAGTTAATTCTAATTTTCTTGAAACAACCGCGACTAATAACGCTGTGCATCCAGCTCCCTGTTAAGTGAATACCTTAATGTAAAATGCAAGCGAATGTGTACAAGCAATCAAGAATTCATCATTCCATTAACGCAATTTTGAAGGCTAAAAATCAAAACAAACTATTTGTTACTATGTGCTACCTTTTAATTATTTTATATTATTAATTTAAATTACTGAGGGTAATAGACACAATTTAAATTGATTTTTTTTTATAATTCTTTAAAAACTACTACCATGTCTCCATTATCCTCTTCGACAAATTTATATTATTATTTAAACCTCAATTATTAACTTTCTTAAATTAATCAAAACCGGTCGTGCTAAAATGAAAATTACTATATTCATAAAAGAAGGAAATCTCTTACCAGCCAGCATTCATTTTCACTTTATTTAGTACAGTTTCCTTCTTTTATTCATCCAAAGTTTAGAAACAGTCATGAACCAAATTATAATTATTCCTTATTAGTGCATTTCCATTTAGCAGGTGCACGCGGTGGTAACAATTGAAAATAATTAACTGCCATTTTACCACCAAGAACATTTAATATCTTATTTAGTAACAACATTAACACATACGCTAGGTGCATTAAAATTTATTGTACACTTCTGTATTAAGATTATTTTAGGAAAAGTGAGCCATTTTAAAAACAAACGTATTGTGCAATCCAGTGAAATATTTAAGTGAAGAGAGAGCTAGAAATAGTAAGGAGAAATGAAGCATTCCATTCTACAAAGTATATAATTTCTAATAGCTGACTTTAACAGGGAAATGGACGTTATATTTAGTTAACAATATTTTAAAACGTAAGTACTTAGTTTTTCAAAGGTATTCCAAATAGTCGTTGCCTGCAAGAACTACTAATAATATATTACGATACCCTATTGAGAATATAGTGTAAGCTGAGTGTGAATAACAGAATTAGTGACAACATTTTTAGTGTGTGAACATACATACATCAACATACATTAACATTTTATAACATACAATTTTGTGAACACCAATATATTTATTGATAACATTGATTACACCGAAAATAATACTGAATTTAGTGAACACTTCGATGCTGTGAGACATTTCAGTGTAGTGTGTATCTGTTTGTACATCAAGTCATCAGTGTTGACTGACCGATATTTGCTGAAAGCATAGATTATTAAGGCAAAGCAATCCAACACATGGCGTCAATCTCCATATGTTGGCGTGTTTTGACACAGAAACATTTCTATTAATAAATATTAGTTGTTAGTTAAAATCAGTCAACACTTAGAAAGTTTGTTTGTAACAACTTACCATGATACCGGTGCTAACAGCTATACCTCTGCCACAATATGTGTTTGGTACTATGTCACCAAAACCGACGGAGAGAAACGTTATCGCAATAAGCCACATTGCATTCAGTAGGTTAGCGTGTTCTTCGTCGTGAAACCTGAATCGTTAATAAATTTCAACGCTTTACTTATCTACCTGTCTACTCTAAGTACAACGCCCGATTAACCAGTGTTCATTCAATAATCCTACCTATCAATCCGCCGCACGCAAACTGCTTATAGCACGCTATGTTGTACTATGTAAAAGAGACACGAAACAAAAAATAGAAATAGAACGCCCGCTTCTATTCGAAGAGTTTGACTTTGATTATTATTTAATAATGTGAATTGCTTCAAAAATTTGTGAGGTTGTTAATGACAACACATAAAATGGCTCACCTTTACCACCCTAAATTGTTAACTAGACAAAGCAAGTTCAGGAAAAATTTTCGAATAGCTTGCAATGTCTAGTTTGAGCAATTCTAGCCACACAATACGAAAGAATGAAATGGATTAAACCACCCGATGTAATTATCCTACAATACTTTGAATACATACCACCATACCGCAGGTGAGGGTAATGCCACGGCCGCAGTAAGTGTTGGGGACTATATCACCGTAGCCGACACAGAGGAACGTTATAGCTGTCAGCCACATTGAGTTTAGCAAATTGGCATGATCTTCGTCGTGGAACCTGAGAGCCAAAATGCCCGACAAGACCACAGATAACCGGTGTTTCTACTAGTCAACATAAGTACTTCAAATTATTATATTACTTGTAGACACAGCAAATAATACTTTGTAATTAGTGGACAAAAGAGTCCAAATATGGTACTATAAATTTAAAATTGGAACTCGATATTTTTTTCAAGTAGCCAATGGGAAAATAGATGAGCGCTTAACTGCGACATTGAGTTCCTATACACAAAAGAAAATTTTGTCATGCCTTGTGGAAAACAAAACTTTCTTACTACACACATACATCTGTACTAATATCTTATATAGATATTTAAATACAACGTGCATTCTAAACATGAATATAGGTTGAATACATAATAATTATATTTGTAGCCATGCGTGGATAATATTTTAAACATTAGGTCAATGTCTAACACAGAAAAACATTGAGATAGGTACATTGGCAAGAAGTATGAATAACACAAGTAAAGAATCTCAAGCAGTTTGCTTAACGGCAAGTAAAGACTTTTTTTTTGATGAATGATGTGATAAGAAACATTATAAAGGATATGTGCGTGTTGATAGGATATTTATCTGAAGCTTCACTTATTTTAAAGTGTATTTTTTAACAGAGCCATTTTGTGCGGGATTAAAAGTCAATGAAAATACTTTAATCCAAAGATTATGTATTTTTAGCCGTGCTGATTTTTATTATACGTACATCATAAAAATTACCCCGTAGGAACGTAAAAGATTTTGAGTAATCATCATCCGAATGGTGGTGACATTGTTCGTCACCCGACACGTCTCGTTCAAACGGGGGTGCAAAGAAGGCTGTGTAAGGCTGTTTTATAGCAAGTGGCAATCTCTTATCTCTATATATCCCTCAGAGAAACAGATGTGAGTTTACGTATGTTTATAAAATTAAACAGCCTTTGTGCAGTCATACGTGTGGCATTTTAGGTAGACTGTTACTACATTATCACAACAAGCATTATGTTACAAACATCGATGTGTTTTGCTACTTCTAACATATATTCTAATAAAGTGTAATACAGCACTTGTGTTTTATTACATTTTTAAAAAGCTACGTTTTTGCGAAAAATATTCAAAGTCAAACTCTCGTATTTTAAACTGATGATTATGAACCTAGCATCACTAAATAATTTCCCGTAAGGTTTTGAACGTACATTGAAAACAAAAAAAAAAGACAGTGGGCTCAATAAGCAAAAATAGGTATATTTACAACGCCACAGTACATAAGCATAAACAGCATGCCCACATAATGTAATAACGGTAGTGATTATCAAAAATTTTAACAACTTTTGATGGTCAAGGTAAAGTACCTGTATGTATGAGCAAATTAACGTTCCAAATAATATCATTTTATCCGATATGAGTCACGAAAACAACAAATTCGAAAATTATAATGCAAATGATATCAACAACAAATAACAACAGTACTAACCTTTCACATTGTCTGAGCGTCCAGCTCGCAATTATCCAAAGGGATACCATAAAAACTAGTAAAACGGTGCCTGGGCAAATTGTCATAAGTGTCTTCAAAACAAACCTGTAAAACCATATAAGTCCACGATAAATATGTTTCTTTTTGTACTCTAAAATAATTATGATTAACGACTACCATAGCCGTTTGACGCTAGTAATACCAGAGGCATCAGATGCGTGCTATCAATCTTAGAGAAATTAATAAAAAGTGGAGAGGAAGAATAATAGAGAATGGATAAGAAGAGAATTTGTGCCGCCAATACTTTGATTAGCCGGACCGAATGCACAAACATATCTACAGATACTATGAGCAGGTATTCTGTGGTACTTCCCTAACTCAGCCATTTCATAGTTGAATTCCTATGTAGGACCTTTTTGGGTAGGATTTGCGTAAAATCTTTTTTCAGTGCTCACTTACAATGTCAAAGAAACCCATGTGGAAATTTTTACTACCCAAGCCTCTGGAGATTGGGCTGTATCACTGAAGCAATCTAACATAGTTCCAGTGGCCCGCCAATAAAGGCGGAGAGACGGCACACGGCGGGTTTATTTAGTGGGTGAGGGCCCCACACTACCCTGTTCGTTGTCCCGAACGATGGGGTGTGCGGTTAGGAACATTTTTTCCTGCCTTAACAAAAATAAATGTTTCTCTCCTTAATTTTGATTTCTGGGTCTTTCCTCAGCCCCACAGGAAACCGATTAGACAATGAAAAAACATATAATAATAAAGGAAAATATTTACCTAGTGTTAAAATTTATTCTGTTTAAAGCTCCTATACTTCTAGAAGAAGCGTCGGTGAACAATTTACTGTGAAGCAACATGACCCTGCATATTAAATAAAGTCGAAAGAACATTGGTAGAGATAGTGTGACGTCATATGGGACCTGAAATAAGAAAAAAATATGTGTTAATAGCCAACAAATATAATTAAAAAATAAGGTGATTACAGTAACAATTTTGTGAAAAGGTAATTTATAACTTAAGGTATCCATCACATAGTTCAAAAATAAATGTGCTATGTGCTTGGGTGGATTTCAAATTGCTTGCTTAAAAAAAGCAAATGAGAAAAATAATTTAGAAATTTTTATTTAAGGGATATTGATGAAAGCTGCTGATAACAAAAGAAGTTTTAGAATTTATTGGTATTAGATTTTAGAGGAACCATTTCAAAACAAAATTTTCTAAAACCATTAATTTATATTGACCTGGGCCCTTTGCTAATGAGCAGTTAAATTAACTATAGAATATGTGTAACTCACGCAATAGAAAGTTATTTATATTAATTCAAATTTCTAATCCTACATGCAAATCCAAGCGAGGTAGACTAAATATTGAAAATACAACTGTGACAAACAACATATTTTAACAGTCACACATCAACATCACATAGGTATGCAAATAACTTATACATAAAATGGATCATGCTCTAACATTGCTTAAAACTTTTTAACACTTCCACGCAAAAATACAAACCTGAATATGTTTATACATCGTGCCCTAAAGAAAAATTGAAAATTAATGTTAGTTAAGCAAATTATATAGAAGTGAAATTAAAATAATTATAAGATATATTAAATTAAACCTAACTACAGTTTAAAAATTGCGGTAAGGGTGAATATATAATATATTATTTCCACCTAAAAGAGCATTTCGTAACATAGGTACTAAATAAATTAATGAGGCGAGGATATAGCTTAGATGAAAATAATTAACCCAGCAATAAGTTTAGGATATGAGATACAACTGTATAGCAGTAATACAAAACTATTTTGTACTTACAACTTCAACGCCGATGACGCCTCCTTTATTTGCCAATTTAGTGGTCCAAGTAAAGGTGTACTGTCCCGGAATGGGATGGACGGCGCAAATAGCAAGCTCGAGCCCAATTTGAGCTATTCGCTGCCACGTCATTGCTATTCGCCAGTCATCAGCGCAATTGTCAATCATAAATAACTGGAAAAATGTAAAATTATCGGTGAGAATTAAACCATTGGAAATCTGATAACGATATACCCTGATGTAGTAATAATACGTCAGACATGCCAGGATATGCCAGTGAAGTGTTATTTTGTGTTTGTTTTTATGTTGCACCGCATCGACTTTGTTGCATTTTACGATAGCTAAAATAAAGTGTTGGTAAAGAAAATGTATAGTAAAAATTTTCTTGTTCTGATATACAAATACATAGTTTTTTACAAACTCACTGCGTAGTTAGTGATTATTATCATAACATCTATAAATATAATGCAGAACATTTAAATAGCATTATTGGTACTATTATATAGCTGTAATAGAGTTATGATATATTTATGACTTAAAAAAATACTGTGTATTTAAATAGTATTCATTCAGTATTTTTGTCTTTTTGTTTGATCGTGCATTCTGCAAAAAATACGGACTAGATTTTAATGAAACTTTTTATTTAACCCTCGATCACTCGCGCTGTGTTTAAGCACTCGCGGGGTGCTGAGAACGCTCCATATATTTAAACTGGATTTTAGAGATATATGGTTACACAAATTCTATAGTGATAATTTTATATTAACTAGGGTCTTGTTAACTAAATAAATAAAAAAACATAAGTCTGAGAACATAGTTTTAACTGTGTTAAATTAAATATTATAAAAAAACAAATGAGATCATGCATCAAAAACATTAATTACGAAATAAATTGATACTAAAAACATAACAATTTATGTTTTTACAATATATCTCTTTGGAAAACAAAATACTACTAAATTATTTAAAAATTTAGATAGTTGAGTAGATCTTTTTTCCATGTAACCTTAAACCAGACTCAGTCCCGCCTATTGAATTCGATCCGAGCTTTTCGTCTTTGCTTGAGATTGCGGGTTGTTATGATTATAAATGATGTAGGTATTGATACCAGAGGTATCTAGAGTATGAAAAAAAAGTGTCAGTGGGCACGTGGACATATTTTTGAAACTCTATAGTTGCCACTCAGCTGGTCAGCCTTATCCACACATCTTTAGTCTCATTGTAAAATAAAACGATTTCTGGTCATTTGTGGTAGTTCTGATAATATTGTTATTTCTATCATGTAATGTAGATATCTATCTCCTCTAACATAGCTGCCAACCATTGCTGCTAGTACTACCAACTTATTTGATAAGAAAAAAGAAAAATATGAATAAGTACTAAGTATACCAATGCATTTTTATTGATAAAACGTAAAATTTATGTTTAAAATGAATTTTAAATAAATCTACGGATCTTATTAGGTAAATATCAAATTAAACATATCATTTTTTAATGAAAACAACTTAAAATACGTACCTTATTAATAAATTGAGCTCTGTAAAAGTATAGCGCGAGCCCTTGCGGGGTGTCAAGGGCACCCCACGTAATTTTTAACGCATCCTCACATAGAAAAGCTACTACTACACTGCTCCTTCCACCTATTTTTATTGTGTTCAATAGTCACTTGAAGCTACACAGACGTATACGATCAGAAACAAACAAATTTTTATTTATTTTTGCATTCCAAAATATGTGGGGTGCTGAGAGCACCTCGCGCGAGTGATCGAGGGTTATTAGCTTTTGATTAGATTTAAAACTGGTATTTGATTTATCCCTCTACTATATGGGGAACATAAGATTCAACCTAAACTAGCTTTTGCTTGCGGCTGATCTTATAATAACGGAAATGTATTGAAATAATATTCATTTGCTTTTTATGCTAAGTAGGCATTGGTCCGGTAAGGTAAAAATAAAATAAAAAGTTTCAATCAATGTTTCCGTTGACTTCTCCGTAAGCTGACAAGTGAAACATACAAATTATGTACATAAATATACTACATAATATGACGTCACTGAATTTCTCCCGCGAGGGCCACTTTATTAGTTATTCCAATAAATAACCAAAATTGACCGCGTAAAGTGGCCCTTATTAGTTATACCAATAACCAAAAAAAATACTATTTATTAAAATATAATTACCTGTACTTCTAAAGCGTGATACGCAACGATTAGGCCAAGTAAAATCACAGTTGACATTGATATAAGCGTCTTTAACGCTTGTGAATATATTGATGCCTGTAACAAGTATAATATATAAAAAGTAGGCCTTTATTAATAAGCATTGTATAAGTTCCGAATAGTTATTCAGTGTTTTGTTCCGTTCTTTCAACGTCAAAATGTCGTATTAGTGACAAAGACAAAACACTGAATAACTATTCAACTTTTATTAGCAAGGTAGATACTGTACAAACTGAACAGGAAATTGAATTACCTTTGTATATACACCGGCACTAGATAGTTCATTTTCTATAACCATAATTATTATACCAAACATTCCCATGACTAAAGCGTAGTCACTTATTCTTTTTCTTTTTTCAAATAATGCCTTTCTTCTACCTAACCTGTAAAGTAAGGTACAAATAAGTCAATTAGAAAAATGTTATTATAATCAATCTTGTTGTCTATATAGAGCAGTAGACAAGATGAAGATTACGTCATTATCATCAAAAATACGCAGGATTGAAACGTATTTTTTTTACTACAAGCATTTTGCCCGCCTGATGGTAAGCGGTTACCGTAGCCTATAGATGCTATCAAAACTAAAACATCACTCGTACATCGCCAACTTGAAGGAAAGGGACAGGAGGTGGTAAGGAAGTATGATAGAGAGGAGATGATGGTGTAAGGACAATAAGAAGGGGACGAGGAAAGGGTTTAGACTCCAGCACTCTCATTCACCATACAAAACACAATACTAAGAGTATCTACTGTTGCTTTAAGATGATCTTCTGTGAGAGAGCTGGTACTATTCCGGTCCATTCATATTGGATGAAGCATGACTGTACCACTTTATAAAAATATAAATTTCCTTACTAGAGAAGTGTCATATTATAACCACTTAGACGACCCGGAGAACTACGTATCACGGACAATTTTGTCAACCATTATCAATCCTAAACAATCTGTATCGTCTAAGGTTTGAATTTAGATAAATTGAATTTAGTTTATTAAATAAAATTTGCTTGTACCTAATTCAAATGAATTAGAATCAAAGAGTAAAATAAATAAAAAGCGGAATTCAGAATGTATGACAGTAGCATTTTGTTGTCTTAGTTTTTATGAGTTATTCCTATTATTTTTTTCTTTTAAACCCTGAAGTGAAAACAAAACAATTTATGAAATAGGTCAAGCTATTTTTGAGTTTTAGTGAGACTAACGAACAATTGGTTTTATATTATAGGCACAGGCTACAAGTATGTATAGAGAGTTAATAAAATAACTGTAGATACAAACTAAAAGATACTAGCTACAGAAATTCAGTTAATATAACCGTTATGAATACGACGAGATCACATGTAAAATAAGAACGATTAAGTGGTCACGTATTCTATTTGCACCTAAATTATTCCAAAGTCAAAAAAATCGATGCGACCCTGATGCAAGTTATTTCCGTCCAGTGATAGCTACGTAGACATTATTAAATCACTTAATAGGCGGAATTCGTTTTATGTGATAAATTAAACTTCATTTATTATTTCGTTACCTGTCTCTTGCAAGTTTAAATATACTAATGAAATTTCTTCGATATTTTAGGGGATGTTAAATTGACATAAATTTGCCTTTTCATTAAGATTTAACTGCTTCTGTGTGTAGCAATAGTGTGAGCGACTGTTGATTATGAGATCTCGGGTTCGATCCCCGGGTCGGGCAGTGCTATTAAGCTTTTTTTTTACGTGTAGTAGCAGACGAGCCACGGTCCATCTGATGGTAAATGGTAACCGTCACCCATAGACTCGACTATACCGAGAGTATTATCAAGCCGCTGCTCACCATTCATATAAACGGTTATCTCCTGCTACAGCCAAAACGCAACTATGTGCTTCAGGGCCGGTCACACGGGAGATGGTGGTACCAACCCGCTCGGGCCCGATACCAAGTGAGTACTCCCACTTGGTACCCAGCCCTACCACCAGTCATGCGACTGATAATAATTGCTTACTTCCCTTAGTTGCCTCATACGACACCCGTGGGAAAGAATGGGGTGGTGACACTTGTATTCTTAGTCCATCACCACACAGACAAACGGACTTTTTTCGTAAAAGAAATTCTCAGTAGCAACCCGGAGTTTGGAAATGTGCCCGGTAGACGGCAATAGGCTCGCCCACTATTACGTGGGACTTAAACGTAGTTGGCGAACCGTGGGTGTGTAATACACCGCTGCCTAACCCTTCGGGGATACATGCTATTTTAATGTTCAGGTAGAAGGAAGGCACGAGGAGAAAATATTTTAATATTGTTCTTTTATTTTGACGTAAAAGTTAATAATGCAATAAAATAGTCTCAATATAATGCGTAATTTATTTTAACTTCTAAAAATTTAACATGTTATTATATATTTCATGTTTAAGATAATTAGGTATATCAATATTATTCATAACGACAATGTAAGAGAGCGAGTAGGAATGACAGAGAGAATTGGTGTAAAGATGCGAAAGGGAATGCTCCGGACATGTGGAAAGAATGCCGGACGAGCGACTGGTTAAGAAGATATACAATGCGAAAGTGGAAGCATGTAGGTACAGAGGGAGACCTAGACTCACCTACCTAGACCAAATCAGTCATGTATTGAAGGAAGATGGAGTCAGAAACCTCCGAAACCAGTGAACATGTATGAGGAGAATTATGAATGTTGGAGAAGCGAGAGATCTATGCAAGAATAGAGCCTCTTGGCACTCTGTTCTCTCTGCCTACCCCGCAAGGGAAATGGCGTGATGATAAGTAAGTAAGGTATATCAAACTACTAGAATATTACTAAACTTGTAGAACAGATGGACGCTCAACTGAAGTCAGACAGGCGTTTAGTCCATTGTACAAAGAAAACTATTTATTTGTAGTAGGTATATGTAAGTTGCAGAGACAAAACTCATATGCTGCAGGACGATACATTGTTTATGTATTCTGGTCTCGAGAGAATAAACTCCTCAGCTTTCGGCCAAGGATTGACCTCAGCTTTATTACACTGCTTATTGGTTTTATACAACCCACGAGACTCAATGAAAATGACAACGTAATATCGGCGAAACAATGAAGTCTGTAATAATATTGTCTTGCGTATTACCAGTTTTATTTTTTATTATAACTATTTTCTATTAATATAATTTAATTAATATGTCTAAAATTTTCAATATATGGTTGTTATTTTTTGTAGAAATGACGTTTAATCTCTATTTTCACTCTTATCTCCCAACATAGTTATTTCCGTATATGATTTAGCGTTTAACTTGTCATAATGAAAGGTCTATTACTCAATATATAAAATAGTTACTACATTTGTTTTACTATTTATCTTTAAATCTTACCTTCCACTGTTAAGTACGGGTCTCCTCTGAGGTTTTTGGAAAATTAGGACAAAGTTCATTACACTGTGGCCATTACACCCGATGTGGGTTGCTAAACTACACAAACTGTTCAGATAATCTCTCAAGCAAAGAGGTTTTAGCACAGTTTGCTTCTCTGGCAAGAGATAACTTATTATAAAATCACTCAAGTAATTACTATGTATATTTTTCTTTTCTTTTAGGAATCAAATCCGACAAATCTAGAATAATTTCTATTATTTGCGGTAATATTACGAATTACGAAATAAAACTAATTCAATGGATTTTTTTGCGTTAACTAGATTTTCTACTATCCAGACTTTTCCAATACTTTATACAGCATTTATGGTCACGGGTGGACTGATAACTCTATTTTAATCGATAACTCTATTTAATAAATATATTAAATAAATAAATATTCACTGACATTTCAAACAGCGTCTTCTGGTCCCAAATTAAGCTTAACGCTTGTGCTATGGGTACCAGATTACGGATATAATAAATATATTACTTTTTTTTGTAAATACATACATATAATAGATAGAAAACACCCGAACGCAGTACAAATATCTGTGTTCATCACACAAATAATTGTCCTCAGTGGGAATCGAACCCACGACTTCATGCACGGAAGTCGGTTACACTACCGACTACGCCACGAGGCCCGTCAATAATAGTAATAGTACTCGGTCTTACGTTGACTTTTCATTGTTAGGTGAACAATGCATATACCCTTATACAATTTTAGATTTCGATATTTTAAAATAGTTCTAACATGAAATATCCTCAATTCACTCTAGTGCAAATAGGCATAAGCGGTAATTTAATACTTATAAGACAAAAGTGTGTATCTTAAATAATAAAAAATAAATAAAAAAAAACTCTTACCATCGGCATAAAAGAAATTAATATTTTTATGCCCTTATTGATGATGATACACTACATATTTTTGATCTGATTCAATTGTTTTTGGCTGTTTTCTTTTGGTTCAATTTCATATGGAACTAATAAAGAACTGCCAAATTAAACAATATGCAAAGATGTGTTGCCAGTATAACATTAAACGACTCTGGATATCCGATACGCGGTAAGCCCCAAAAGTATTCTACTCACGCGAACACTTAAAATTTTTCAGACTTAAATGAAAATTATGCAGACCTTAAGTACTTACATGCGGTTACAGATACTAATGACAAAATCCCTTACCACAGTAAAATTAAAATCGGTCCAAAACGGGAGGATTATAAATCCCTCGCTGCTCTGTGGCTTGGAATTGTGGTTGATCAGATAGTTAAAGGACACTGTGACCTAATTGTGCAACCGCAGCACACAAAAGTTAGGAAGTTTTCAAATATAAATTATTTACATACGCTGTGTAAGGTAAAATACGTGCCTGCGATGCAAACGTGACCTTTTTTATGTATTAAAGTTTAAAAATGTATGATATGAAAATTGCTCTTTGCCTTTACCTACAAGGCATGTATATTTGCTACATATTTAAAATTATTTACTTTTCAAATTGTATTAGGTAAGATGACACGCAATTTAAGCTTCTTTTTTTTAATGCATGTAGTGGCAGACGAGCCACGGCCCATCTGTTGGTAAATGGTAACCGTCGCTCATGGACTCAACTATACTGAGAGTATTGTCAAGCCGCTGCTCACCATTTCATTTCACCAATATGTAATCAAAGAATAAACGGCTATCTCCTGCTACAGCCAAAACGAAACGATGTGCTTCATGGCCAGTCACACGAGAGATGGTGGTACCAACCCGCTTGGGCCCAATACCAAGTGAGTACTCCCACTTGGTACCAAGCACTACCACCAGTCATGCAATGGATGATCAATGCTTACGCCTCATACGACGCCCTTGGGAAAGAATGGAGTGGTGACACTTGTATTATTATTAGTATTATCCGTCACCACACGGACAAAAAACTCCATCTGAGTATTTTATATCACCCGCATTTCACATCTGTGAGTGCAATTTTGATTATAGATTATAGGCACAAATATTTATAAATTAACTCTTCCTGATCGATCTAATTCGTGCTTATCGTACACGTCATTATTTCCCTAGCCATATCCCAAACTTTTGCTTGGGGTCGGCTTCCGATGCCTATTTGAACTCCATGACTCAACTAAGAGGACAATTGGCAACTTTGGAGCATGATCAGTGTCAGATTTTTATTTAGGATTGACAACCTGCACCACCGAAGGAATGTAACATAGTTCCAGTGGCCCGCCAACAAAGGCGGAGAGATGGCACACGGCGGGTTTCTTTAATGGGTGCAGGCCCCACACTACCCTGGTCGTTACCCCAAACGACAGGGTGTGCGGTTAAGAACATTTTATCCCACCTTAACAAAAAAAATAAAAAAGGATTAACAACCTGTAACGAATGTCAGAATGTTATTTGACAACTGAGACCCACTGCTTAACATACAGAGGATGTCAGGTGTCTACAAATAGTTGTCACTTATTGTCACCCATCTCATTGTAAGCCAAGCAAAAGCTGCTTAATCTTGCCGATCGCTCAAACTGCAAGTGCACAACCAGACTTCGACCTCCTATCGTACATTGTATACCTACGTATAATGTTGATATACACACAATAACAGTCCGTTCATCCACCAGGTTTTCCTAAGGCCACTGCTGGTCATATACCTTTTTGAGCATGCTCTACTTCTGTCCAAAAGCATAGATTATTTAACCAAATACAAGCTATCGATGCGATTCATTATATACAGCCACTATAGCCTAACTTTAAAGGTATGAATTTTCCATATTGAAAGAATAATAATTAGAACAGCTTACCAATATATTATTGTAGCTACATAATGTTTTAGAAACAAAATTGAATTATTGTACAAGAAGTAGTCACTTCAGTTGACATATGGTAAAAATAAGAGCTCATCATTGTGTGGCATAACAAAGACGCTCTCCAATTATGATCGAGTGCCCAACTTTCTCTGCTTCATTATCATTTCATTGACGAACCTTTAAAGTCTGCCACACTTGAAAATTTCTTTGAAACTAGGTTTCTGTGTTATAATTAAATGTGTGATATTTTATGTACAGCAACATCTACAGTGATTAAAAAAGGGGAATAAAAAAAGACCACTGAAATACTTAAGTTTTTGTAGAACTATCTAGTGGAACCTTGCTTGCTCGATCAAGGAAGTAGCACCCTCACACAGAAGAACAACGCGAAACAATGGTAGATACTCTTACTGTTGTATTTTATATGGTGTGTGCTGGAGGCTCACCTAATTTCTCCTTATTATCCATCCTCCACCTTCCATGCCTTTCTTTAGAGTTGGCGACGCGTGAGTGATGCCTCTAGTGTTCCTAACGTCTAGGCTGCGGTTACTGCTTACCACCAGGTGGGCTATGTGCTTGTTTACCACCCACGTTGTATAAAAGAAAGAACTAACTACCTATATTTTGTATTCTTACATTTAGTGTAAGTTTTAGTGAAGCTACTGTAATTGACAATAAAGTCGAAAAATAGAATTTTCTCGATTGCAATACTCGCGCAAATGTTATGAAAATTCATACACTTCAATTACGACAGGAAAAGTTTACACTTACCTATATCCTATATTGGGTTTGTGTTTAGCTGCCCCCCCGCCCTTGTACGTGCCGCCGCCAAGCGCTCTTTCTTCGCCGAAGCGTGGATACTCGCTGTGCACGCCAACTAGTGCGACGCCAGCCTCCTCAGCTCCCGCGTCTCTCACCCCGCCAGCGTATGCCTTCATCGCACCGGGGATCGAGAGCGTCGACACCGGCTTCCGCAGCTGAAATGCACCGTAGTATACTGTCATTATTTAGTACACTAAGAGCGCCTTGTATATCTTATAGCATAATTCCAACCATAATTCCAAAGTTGCCATAACATAATTATAGAGTCCGTTCAATGCTCTTTTTTTATATAAACAGCAAAAGTAAATTAAGTTTGTTAAAGAAACATATTATTTGTAAACTGAACAAGATTGAATATGGTTTCATTGTCATCAATATTTCACGGCTGAAATTTTATTCTTAGCTATGTGGCGTTAAGAAAGGGTAAGGTACTTAAGCGCTTCGTAATACTATCAATTATGTTACCTTTAAGCTTTGCTATTTAAGGCATTGATTAAAAATATTATAGTTCTTAAACATCATCTTGCTTAGGAAATGAACTGGTTCCAGTTTATTATATTCCACTGTTGTGTATAACCTAACCCTACCTTACAAGAGGAGGGAATTTGATCTGATACTTCAGATTATTTAGAATAAATTTAAATTGTTAAAGTTGTTTTCTTCTCTTGCAGTAATATTTGTTTGGTTAAATAATACGTCAATATATGAAAAAATGTGCCGTTTTACTCCTAATCATAATAAGTTGTGGTTTAAAAATATAAAATTTCCGAGCACCTTACAAAACGTAAGACCTAAGAGATACGTTATATTATAGAAGCCATATAACCATTCACCCTCTTTAGCATAACTGTGTCCGTTATCCTCTTATGCGTGAGATCGCCCTTCGAGGAAATACCATCATATCCTTGACCCAGGATTAATAAAACAAGACTTCATGTAAATTTCAAAGACAAACACACTTTATACATGGTTTTGTTCCACTGAGAAATATATATTTTGGTTTACATAATTTACATTTTTATGCGTTTCCTCGGCCAAGGTTAAAACACATTTTATTATACCAATCATTTACGACTAATTAAAAATGTTTATGTTAACTGTTTCACTACCTTTAAAGGTTCGTCGAAAGTATGTTTGAAACACATATTTCGTGTCAAGCTTACTTTCAGCTCGTAAGTGTTTGAGCCTAATTAAAATTTGTTGAATACGTATATATTATATTATGTTAATATTGTTTTATGAAATAAAAAGTTTCAAGCAATCTATCGCGTTTACTTGGTGTTTTACAATAGCTTTATATACCTACCCATAATTATAATTACGTTTTAAAATATGTAAGTTCTACCCACGTAGTTTTCGTTTAAAGATAAAACAAATTAACATCTGAATATTAAATTTCTGAACGTACAACAAGAATTTACATGATTTATCATGGTAAACCACCAATAATGTTGTAAAGTATTTGAAACGCTGGGTTAGTAGAAAATCGAGCGCCATAGATTCCGGAAAAGTAGTTTTATTTAATAACTAGCCTTTGCCCGTGGCTTCGCCGCAGCCAAAAACTAGTTTTTTTGGTTATATCTCGGGTTCCCGATATAGTAGCGTATACCAGTTTTAAGTCTAAACAAGGCCTTCCAAATAAAAAAGTTACATCAAAATCCGTTTAGTAGTTATTGCGTGATGCGCGAACAAACAAACAGATAAACAGACAAACAGACAAAAAATTAAAAAAAAATTGTTTCCTATTTAGACACGCCTAAATAGCCTATTACAGACATTTTTTTTCGAATATCTTAAATGTACAGACACAGCTCTGTTACAGCTTTAGATGTGTAATATTCACCTAAAACATAACAACATCACGCCTGTATTCCCTGAAGGGGTAGGCGAAGGTGTATTACACACCTACGATTCGCCAGCTATGTTTTAAATCCCACGTAATAGGGGGCGAGCCTATAAATGAAGAATGTTATCGATATATTAATAATTCCTCATCGCATTTAAAAAGGATTCATTTAAATATAAGTAACATCAAAAAAACTTAGATGATTTTGTTATAACTCTAACAACGCCGTATTCCGTGTGGTGACGGACTAAGAATACAAGTGTCACCACCCAATACTTTCCCTTGAGTGTCGTATGAGGCGACTAAGGGAAGTAAGCAATTATCATCCATTGCGTGACAGCGGTAGTAGCAGCGGGTTGGTACCTCCATCTCCCGTGTGACCGACCATAAAGCACATCGTTGCATTTTGGCTGTAGCAGGAGATAGCCATTTATTCTTTCATTTCATATCGGTGAAATGAAATAATGAGCAGCGGCTTGACAATACTCTCGGTATAGTTGAGTCCATGAGCGACGGTTGCCATTTACCATCAGATGGGCCGTCGATCAGGCACGAAGTTATTAAAATCTTAGTTTGGTTTCCGAGTAGGCAAAAGTACTGAAGATGCTATTGTTGGCATTACTGAGTCCATAATCAAGCAATTAGGTAGTAAAAGAAAATGTGTGGGTATATTTTTGGATTCTTCCAAGGCCTTCGACACCGTGTCTGTACTTTTGATGATTGATAAGCTCGAATCAATTGGCGTTAGAGGAATTGTTTTAGATATTTTTAAGAGTTAGCTAAAGGGACCATAATATGGTCATCCACAATAACTCACTAATACTCGTCTATAATAATATAAACGATATTAAACTACGGTGTACCGCATGGTAGTATTTTGGATCTGACACTATTCCAGATATATATACGAATGACCTCTGCCTTTTGGACATATCACGTTGTACAATTTTTAACTATTATTATTATAAATGCGTACCAAAAAGTATTATGCTAATAATGCTGTTATTATTACAGAGATGGAAGAAAGGGGAGGCAATTTCAAGTAATTATAACAACTCCTTCGCAGTGTCACGGTGACTTGTTGTGCCAACGACACAGTTGGTCATAGCGCACTTACCGAAAATAATCCTGCAGCGGGGCTTAGAGGTGAACATATATAAAACAGAGGCCCTTTGTTTTCACTGCCCGAAAGGACTATAAAATGTATGTACTGGTTCTTGGACCTTAGGACCCCACTGTCGATGGTTGGTACCAACACGCATGGCGGCAGCAATATCGCCGCTTCTGCCGATTTTGGGAGCGACCTGACACCGCCTTTAGGAGGCTCTACGGGGGGATCGTGCAGTTTCACGTAGCTGAGGTAAGGAGGCGAGGACGCGAATGTTGGAGCCACATATCGAGACATATACGCCTGAGCTCTACCGAATCCTGATAGCGGAGTGGAAAGAATGACTTATGCGGCCGCGTGCTGGTAACACTTCTATAGATATAATGAAATGTATTGTTTATTATTATTATAAGTCCCATTATAGCGAAGCCCAGGAAGAGTCAGTCCTATGGCATTACTGCTGCAGATATTTTTATTCAATGTTTATTTAAATCATCTTTAACGTACGTACACAGCTCACTCACAGTTATATAATAGTATATAGATCACGAATCAGAACGCCTTAGTATTTTACTCTGACTTCATATTATCGCGTTTGTAACATGGCATAATTATCTCTAAGCAAGCCACCAATCTACATTAGTCACATCATAACACTCCAGTGACATTACATAGTTATTAAGCGATAGATCCTCAAATTACCAGTCATTCAAGCGTCTCCTCCCAAATTACTCAGGTGAGTAAACCGTCCTGCTTATCTCTAATACGGTAAACCCTTTATTGAAGTTCATTTAAAGATGTAATAACATAATATTTGCTATGACACGATGACCAGATAGTTCTATAGTACAGACATTTTCAGCTTCAACTTTGTTTTTATTAAGGCAGGTAAAAATATTTCTTCACATTTTGTTGTCCAGGGTAACGAGCAGGGTAGATCCCTCACTCACTAAAATAACTTGTGTACAATCTCTTCGCCAGTATCGGTGGTCCAATGGAACTCTCAGATATTACTTCAATGGTCCTTAGCTAACATCGACTAATTGTAACAACGAAGTGATGTTACATAAGTCCGTTTGTTGATACGTAGTAAAACAACCTTTAAAAATATTTTATAATAATCGAGGTTCAAACTTTATTAAGCTCGTGTACACTCAGTATACGTGTACAAATACTAAGTATCTTGTAGCTAAACCAGACCTTAAATAATGTTATGATCTACATATATATTTCAGAAAAATGTCCGCATTTATTTGACATTCATGCTACATATAAAACTTTTTCGTTTCCCATTTAAACTTTACCAAGCTTTTTCATAACAATGTAAACATTAAATTTTGCACGGCTGTATTTTGTTATTTTTAAGTTATGATATTTACTACGTGAGCTTTTGACGAGTTTTTTTTACACATTACATTTTTATATTTAAAAATGTAACTCATGCATTTACTCATAATGATGGTATGTCAGATACAGCCTGTGTACACTTTATGTAAATATAAATCCTTTATATGTATGATAAATTACAATGTTGGAGTGGTCGCATATATCTGTGTTGTCAGTTATAAGTACTCGTATAACTAGGTAGCGTACTGGTTAAGATATCAACCTTTCGTGTCGTGGTAATACATTGAGTTCTATACAGGACTACTGTTTGTGTGATACACAAAAGTTGGTCTGAATCTGGATTTACTTTGTGCTCGTCAATTATGGTTTTAATGTTCCTCGCACTACAGGGATTATTTTCTAAAGCAGAATGTTGTGCTGTTTATCCGTTTGTACCTATTAGCGAATCATTGGAAATGTGACATTATTTCAATGGAATTTTTCTTTTTACGAAATAGCTCAATATCACTGCCTGACCCTGGGATGAAATCCGAGACCTTATGATCAGCAGTCGCTCATGATTAAGTAGTGAGGTAAAATATATTCAATAATTCTAATCAAAAACTATAAGTAAGCAAACCTATATCAAAGTCGGTTGGGTAGTGTTTGTTTGAGCGATTTACAAACAAATAAACAGACAATAATGCAAAAAAAAATGTTTCTAAAATTTAAGAACGCTTAAACCGCCTAATGCATTTAAAAAACTAAAAGCAAAATAAACTCAAATGTACTTAATGTAACCTACATTAAGTACATTTGAGTTTAATGTAGGTTTGATACAGTTCTAAACATTCTTTTTAAATATATTTATATACCTACCTGTATTAGCTAGTGACATTATTAAGATCCTACGGCTTTTATCTTAAATTAATTCACTCTTTGCTGACAAACTTGCTTTGTGTAGTATGTAACTAAGCCCCACGGGACTAATACAATACAAAAGCAAATCCAATCCGTATTTTACTCTTGATTAGGATAAACTATGCAAGACATATACCGGTCTTTTACGACGACTAAAACATAAACCACTGAAAATGTTAAGAATACAATGTATCTATACTCCAGAATACAAATGTTAATATTTTAGTCTGAAATGGAGTAGTCAGGTAGCTTTGTGACGTATTAGGTGTATTACCAAGGTTCTAATACAAATGGGTAAGTTGAAAAACGCTGAATGCTGCAAATACAGCGGTTGAATTAAGAGGAGTAATGGAGGATATAAACTTAGTAATAGTTACATTATTTAAGGTCCAAGGAAATTACTTCGTTTTTAAGAAGCGTTCTTCTTAAAAAAAACTAGTGTGGTTTAGAACACACGACTGAATTAAAACTTAACAATAAATATGTATTATTATATCTGTTAATAAAGAGAAAGAGAGAAAGAAAATGTGTGCTTACACCTCTCTCTCTTGCCCCTACAGTAATATATGAAACGTAACTCTCTCTCTTTCTATCTTCACTAACTTATATCTCCCTCTCAACTTCCGTTCGTCTCGCCCGATCACACTTTTCGTAATGCTGACGTCACGCATTCACCAGCTTACTTACCAAGTCAATCGTGCGTAAAGAAGTAGGTATTTACTTCAAAAATCTATATTGCATGACATACTTGGTACTTAAAAGTAAAGAACGAGAAGTTAGACTTACTTTGACTTTGTTTCAATGTCAAAAAATGCAGTGTTGAATTTTTTGTGCATTATTTTTTTATGTTAGTAGTTAGTTTTTCGATCATGACGATTAAAACAGTGTGAAAATGTGAAATCGAAAATAACAGTAATGAGCAGGATTTGAACTTTCATCTCCTGGAATACCGCTACAAATGCTTTGCTGGTTTAGTCATCGTGACAATAGCAAGCAGACTGCAAATTTTGATAATGAATTCCTTCTCGATGTCTTGGGTGATACATCTATAAATAAATAAATATTCACGGACATTTCACACAACGTCCTCTGGTCCCAAACTAAGCTTATCGCTTGTAATATGGATACCAGATTACGGACATAATACATATATTACTTTTTTTTTGTAAATACATATGTATAATAGATATAAAACACCCAGACGCAGTACAAATATCTGTGTTCATCACACAGATAATTGTCATGAGTGAGAATCGAACCCACGACCTCGTGCACGGAAGTCGGTTACACTACCGACTATGCCACGAGGCCCGTCAAATCTATCTCTAACATAAGTCTATCAAACATAAGGAGTTGTATTTTTATCCTATAATTTTTTTAACAGTCTCGCTTTTTATTTCTTTCTGGATTAAATTCTAAAATCCGCACAAACTAAAGTGACAAAAAAGACTCCGTGCAAAAATTACATAAAATAACATCTTTCATTTACTAAATAATTGAGAAGGGTGAAAGGTGTTTTCAAATGACTGATGACAGGCCTGTGCATCAAGGCCGTTCATTTAAAAATAAGCAAATTAGTGGGATTGCTCGAGTCCAGCTCAAAACAGCCGGGCCATTGTCCTATATAGTATGCAATATTAAATTAAAATTATATTTATAAAATAACATGAATATAATTACAATTATCATTAAACATTTTGCAGAACAGAAGATAAATAATAAAGGGAAAACTTTAATTGTTGTTTTATGTCAAACAAAGCGTGATTAATTACTGTCATGACTTACCTAAACGAACGTTTTACTAATTTGGCATGAATAATTTGTAAGTTACAACGAGAAATACATATTTATTGTATGTAAATTTGCGTAGATGTACAATGCGCTGGCGGCAATCTTAAGAAAATATACGAGTAGGTCTACTGTTTTTGTTTAGGCGGGAAGCATTGCTCCTAACCGCACACCCCGTCTTTAGGGGCAAAGAACAGGGTAGGGCAGGTGCCGTGTCTCTGCCTGTATTAGCGGGCCACTGGATCAAAAAACTGTAAGCCTGTGATAGAATTTTACTTCTAGTATTTATATAACCTTTACAATGTGTTATGAAATCATGAAATGGTCATTAGAGCAAAACAATTAATACAAATATAATAAGTTATACAATTTTTTTATGCTACGTAGGTGGCAAACAGGCACACGGTCCACATGATGGTAACCGCCTACCGTATTGGAACATACGGACGGGGAGGGACGCAGGTTCGAATCCCCCTTACACTAAAGTTATCTTTTTCCACATTCACAAATAATTTGTTCTTTAAAAGGTTGCTGAGTCAAGTGCTAAATTACAGATAAAAAATGACAAATCAATCACACAGTATGAACAATCAAATAGTATGAATTTTAATTGCAATATTAAACTTACTATAGTGGATTAAGGTATGTAAATGTATCCGATAGGTGGCGTGAGTCGTAAAGACAAATGTGATGTGGAGATTGGAGATGCCGTTGGTCAGTGCAATGGCTTAGCGGTCAGAGCACTTCCCCGGATTGGAAGGGACGCAGTTTCGATTCCCCCTCGCACTAAAGTTCTCTTTTCCACATTTCATAAGAAATATAACCTAAATAAGTCATTGGCAAATATTAAAACCGAATAACCATTATATAAAAAGAAAATTTGCCGTGTGGGGCCGGCACTAAGAATAGCTCCACCCCGTGTCTTCCTATGGGAGTCGGTAATCCCCTAGTTACCGGGGGACCGGGCAGCAGCGTTCTCTTGTGTACTAAAAACATCCACTGTGATTGCCAAACCGCCTACCAAGCGTGGCGATTATGGTAAGACCCCCATTTTGGGGAAGCCATGTCCAGCAGTGGACGATGAAAGGCTGATGGATGGAAAAAGAATAAATGCAGAAAATAAGGGATGGATAGTATATTACAGGCGCGATGTTATTTATTATTTAAACAAATATATAAAGTTCACACTGCACGTGAAGCAAATAGTAAATTGCAAATTGAATTATAACTGACCTTTCCAGTCCAATATAATTTTCAAGCCATTTCTGCCTTTATTGATTCTCGACCGAACTTTCGTAGACAAACCTTTTAAAAATATGATACGTAATTACGTGCTTCCAGACGTACCTATATTTTTATGGAATATTTGAACAACATTTAAAAGAAAGGTAGGTAGGTACCTAATAATGGACGTAGGTATATCGCTTTAGCATTATAGCTATGAAACTAAATAACAAGAAAAACGCTGAAGTTAATAAAACGATAACATAAAGTTGTGTTAAATATTACCTATAATAAAATACACTTCCATCCATCCATCAGCCTTTTAACGTCCACTGCTGGACATAGGCCTCCCCAAGAGAACGCCACAACGAGCGGTCCCGACATGTGGGATAATGCCGTAATCGCCACGCTTGGCAGGCGGGTTGGCGATCGCAGTGGATGTTGTTAATACTCGAGGGAGTGCTGCTGCCCACTCCCCCGGTATTCGCTCAGTCGGCTCTTACGACTCCCGTGGGTAGAGAGGGGAGGGACAATTCTAAAGCCGGCCCCACACGGCCTAAATACACTTATTAATAATATATATTTGATAAAAAAAATGCGTTTAGAAGGATTTTATGAGAAAAACGAACGAATAATATGCAGAGGTATTGCATGCAAAATAATATGTATTTGATTAAACATAGGAAAACTATTACGAGATGATATTCAGTTATTATTAATATATCAAATTCAATGGACAAGGCATAATTTATAGTTCAGATAAGGTATTTTAGGCTTACATAAATTAACCAGTATTTAAATATTTTAGCTATGATTACGAGACTTGATTTCGATCAAATGATAAACTTTAGTCGCACAATTATGTTAGCAAAACTGTATGAAATTTATTAATAAACAACGCCCAGTACTAGGGATATATTGCATCGTGGGATACCTTATAAACAAAATTTAACAGCGAAGCACAATTACATCTAGAATAAACGTTTGTGGATCACTCAAACTCCGGGCACAGGAGATTGGTATATAAAAATTCGTGGATACTGTGAGACCCTCGCACACTAAAAAAACTCCTCGTGTGCCACGTTTCTGCCTGTATCTACTAGCAGGCCACTATTTGTGCGAAGTTACTTCAAACAAAAAATGTTGCGAGAATATCTTTACTAATACTATAAATGTGAAAATGAGATTGTTTTGTTACGCTTTCACGCTGTAACTGCTGAACTGATCGTCAGGTCTGGAGCCCAGACAGGACATAGGCTACTTTTCATCCCGAAGAAATCAATGGTTCCCATGGGATAGTTATTTTTACATAAAGATAATTAGTGTTCCGTAGATTGATGTATTTATATTTTGAAGTGGATGTAGATGGTGCCGCAGGCAGAATCCAGTTGGTACCAATATACTTACATTATAATATTATTGAAGTTATAATGCTTATTAACAACTTTCATCTACTCTCAATCCCACTTTACCGTAAATCTAGTAATGTTTAGCCTATTTAAATGAAATACACTAGCTAATAATGTGGAAGAACATTATACCCCGAAAATTGGTTTTGTGGCGATGAAGTTCTAACCGAGTATTTTGTTAATTTATTTTCTAATTAACTGTTACCAGTTGTATAAAGGAAGAATACTAATGGTATAAATAAGTTATAAATTACTACTAATGGTATAAATAAGTTATAAATTACTACTAATGGTACTAATGGTATAAATAAGTTATAAATATCATAGAACTAATTAAAACAACATTACTTTCAAACTTGTATACAAATTTACAGAGTATACTTTACCTTCCACTAACCATATCGTCGGAAGCTTATAAATGTTGTAAATAGTTCACTAAAAGGTTTTATTATTGAAAAATACATTAATTCGCGTCAATCCTAATAGTAGGTATTTAATAGGTAGTTCTTATAATTGATCACTAGAAGTAGCAGTTAACATTTAGTTGGAATATTCTGAACGTTTTTATTCATCTTGTGATATAGAAATTGATGCTATATTAACGACGAGGGGTAAATTTAGAATTTATGATTATAATTATATCATATGAGAATATATTAGAAAACTGATCAGAATACCGGTACAATTTTATTATAAAATCACACTGACCAGCTGGTGAACTTAAATGAGCTGTATAATTCATACAGTCTGGCCAAAAAAGCCCAGCTCGCCCAAAGGGGATAAGTTAATTTATCCATATTTGAACTATGACATCTCACTGACACATAATAGTTTGGCATCCAACTACTATTTTCCTGGCGAAGACTTTTCTGTTTGTAAAATCACACAATTTCAAAACGAGACTACATTCACAAGTTTGCGCTTACACCGCTAGATCAACGAACCATTCTTATATTCCCTACTTCACTATTTGTTTTTGTCAGTCACGTACGTGCAATGTTACGGTACTCAGCTGTCGTCGCGTCGATGCGCTATTTAGGTTTGAAAACTTAACTAGGTTTTATTTGAAAATAAATGTATAGTGAAAGAAATAAAAAAAAGTTTTTCTCTGCAGAATAATCAAATCAATCAAACATTTAAAAGAAAGCGAAATCGTGTCAAATTCTCTTGAATAATTTAGAAAAAATATAATTTGTTGGACAGATATTCGTAGATAGCCACTTTGTTTTATACTTAGTGAATTGATAGTTTACTTTGATGTATTTTAATAGAGCTAAGAAATGATGAATAATTATTATCTAACATTATATCAACTCACAAGAAATAAGACCTCATAGCCTGTGTGAATGAGGTTCCTTAGATTTCTCTTATTATATGTTATTATGTGATGACAAACAAACAAGATTCCAATATGATGTCTCTAATTTGGATGGACTATGTTACCCATATATTATTCCGGTGACCCGGATTTAGTCTGGGCTAGAACATACGACTTACATTAGTAGAAATCAATAACGATTCGGCCTGTGTGGTTGTTTTTCCGAGAATTTACTTATGTGAAGACTGTTTGATTGCCTACATAAAAAAATTAGACACATAAAATATTTAGTATGTAACATACTTATGGAAACTATTTAAAGAGCTAGATAATTTTCACAAGATTTTGGTATTTTTTTAACATCTGACACCTTTAGCTCTATATAAATGAACATTTAGCGTGACAATAGCTCAGGCCTGCAAATTTCGATAAAATATTCCTTCTTAATGTCTTTGGAATTGGCAAAGTACCTGGGACAGTACTCCAGGAGAACCGGTTCAAATTCTTCTCCTGACTGTTATTTTCGATTTCACATTTTTCACTTTGTGTTTAATGTATAGTGCTAAGCATGTCAAATGCTAAAAATATATATAAAAATATCTAAATATTTAAAGGGTTTGCGTCATTATTAGGTAAAATCTTAATTGTAAAATTAAGTTTACCTGGTCGGTATAATGTATGAAAATAAGTTATTTTCGATTTCACATTTTTCACTTTGTGTTTAATGTATAGTGCTAAGCATGTCAAATGCTAAAAATATATATAAAAATATCTAAATATTTAAAGGGTTTGCGTCATTATTAGGTAAAATCTTAATTGTAAAATTAAGTTTACCTGGTCGGTATAATGTATGAAAATACGTCCGACAGATGGCGCAGGCGTCACCCAAAGACGTTAAGTATGATGTGTTATCGAAATTAGCAGTCAGGAGCAATTGTCAGGATGGCTGAATTGGTAAAGCATCTGGACGGTATCCAGAAGATGCAGGTTCAAATCCTGCTCCTGACTGTTATTTTCGATTTCACATTTTTCACTTTGTGTTTAATGTATAGTGCTAAGCATGTCAAATGCTAAAAATATATATAAAAATATCTAAATATTTAAAGGGTTTGCGTCATTATTAGGTAAAATCTTAATTGTAAAATTAAGTTTACCTGGTCGGTATAATGTATGAAAATACGTCCGACAGATGGCGCAGGCGTCACCCAAAGACGTTAAGTATGATGTGTTATCGAAATTAGCAGTCAGGAGCAATTGTCAGGATGGCTGAATTGGTAAAGCATCTGGACGGTATCCAGAAGATGCAGGTTCAAATCCTGCTCCTGACTGTTATTTTCGATTTCACATTTTTCACTTTGTGTTTAATGTATAGTGCTAAGCATGTCAAATGCTAAAAATATATATAAAAATATCTAAATAGACAATCTTTTTCTTGTACAACTAATTATTACTTAAAACTAATACGAACTAAAATTATTTTCGTAAATAGCTGTAGGTACCCTTGTTTCTAGTATGTGAACACAAATAAACAATATGTAAAAAACGCGTTGATGATTATATTTTGAAACGGTGGTTCACCCCCGTGTCATAGAAAGCACATGAAGCCATTGGTCCTGTGCTTGTCCACTCTCCAATCGTGGTGGAATGACGTTTATTTATAAGAGCGAGAGAACAATGAGAGTGTACTTATGTTTGCATAAGTACACTCTCATTGTTCTCATGCACTTTGCATTCTCATGCACACGCACTCAAGCATGAGCCACTAATATCTGGTATGTAAATGTCTTTAAAGAGCTAGATGTGACGGACTGTGGACATTGTGGTCAACAGAAGGGTAGTAACGGATCATTAAATATACAATAGTACGCATTACAAGTTTATATTTAGAATGCTATGCAGAAAGAAGACATGTGTTTTTGACAGTATAATAGGTGGGTGTTTTGACGGTATAATGTTATCCTTACGAAAATGTTTTGGTATTAGTTATATTAGCTAAGGGAAGAAACATTGGTATTTTTAGTTAAAATTATAAGACAATTATCCCAAAATCATCAAAAGGATAATTTGGTAATTTTCTTCGAGGACAAATGTGTGTCCATGTGTTGCAAGTAATAATGAAAAATCTTTGTAGTACATTAAAATAGGACTTACATTATTATATAAGTCCTGTTTTAATGTACTACAAAGATTTTCCAGCTTAGTAGAAAGTCAACTTAGTAAAAAAATTAAAGTACTCGGCTTGCCTGAAAGTGGTTCATAGCCCTTAGACGCTACTAACACCAGAAGTATCACTAGCGGTTTCTCAACCTCCGGGAAAGGGATAGGCGGTGGAGAGGAAGGATGATAGGAAATGAGGAGGTAATGATAATATATAGAGGATAACGGGCAATGGGCTCCGGCGCTCTCACTCACCATAATAACAACAGAAAGAGTAACGGTAATTTACTCACACCTATCTTCTGTTTGAAGGTAGTACTTTTCCGGTTGAGCCAGGCCATTCACGTTACGTAAGACTTAAAAATGGATTATTATCATAATAACACACGGAAAAATCCGGAACATGACTGTGTAGACTCCGAGTTCTGTTGTATACTTATGTTAAAAATAAATAGAGTAGTTATACAGGTTGCAGAATTAGTACCTTGAAGTGACAATGGGCTGGTCACGATTATTGGAGGAGTAACGATCTCTGGAGTAAAGAAATTCTTAAATTTATAGCGCAAATTGGCAAGCCAAGGATAGGTAAAGTTAATGATGTCTTTCCTGATATCCGAATTTAATAAATAGGATGAACTCATATAGGTAGGAAGGATAACCAATCAATTATCATTTTTGTAATGATATAACTTATTTACAATGAAGTTACGTCGTATTGATGATAAACGATTGTGACTTAAAGACTGGATAGCGTGCGTCTTGAACATACCAAGTGAATTAAGTTATTATCGTAATAGGTGCTTAGTAATTACGATGAGGTTTTTTTTTACATTTAAAACGTTTTGGAATAATAGTCAAATGTTATAGGACCTTTTTTGAAGTTATACTTTTAGCGACTTGGAAAATGTTGCGTTAACCGTTCAACGCTACCATGGCGTGAGTATGAAAGCACTTAAACTCTTAACATCGACTTATAAAAAATTTCAAAATTTTACTAACGCCATCTAGTGACATTAGACATAATTACTTTATCGAACAAGGTATTTAAAAACATAAACTGTGACAAGTTTTGCAGTTATGAATTTAATAATTACTTTATTTGATGCCAAAGAAGTATAACTTCTCACGCGCGTACACGCATTATTTTGTTATCGCTGTGTAAATGCATTAACTAATCCTCCCTCCTTACCACAGGGGTATATGTGGGACTCCCCGGATGCTCCAAAACACAGTGGCCTTTTCCTTGACTATTAGGGGTAAAAATGTACTTAGCTCAGGCCACATAGTAGGAAGAAACGACCCTTACCCATTAAAATAACCCACCGTGTGCCATCTCTTCGCCTGCATTGGCGAACCACTAGAACTGTTGTACATAACTTTAATAGTGAGTACAACCCACCTGATAAGTGTGGTAAGCCATTGAGCCAAGGGATGTTTGTTTTCAACATTAAAAATGTTTATAGGATGCCTACAAAATTCCCACTCAAAATAATAGTATAAGGTTTGTACTTATTTCCCCCACACTACACTGTTCGTTGCCCCGAACCGCACACCCCGTGAGGTTAGGAACAGCTTTTCCCGCCTAAACAAAAAAAAAAGAAAAGGTTTGTACTAATTTCAATTTATATCTATTACTGCATGCTGTGATACGCGGCAGCTGGCAGCAGGCCCCTTTTCAATTACTTTGAGAATAAAGATATTTGTAGATAATGTATGTATACATTACATACCACCTATATTCTACAGGCCTATACTGACATAAATAAAAATACTGAGCCGTTCGTGATCCTAAAATAATTTGAAAAATCCAAAACTGCACGCCTCATAATTTTCATTTTTCACAATAAAATTGATTATTTGATAAGTAACTAATAATGTATTGGTCTTACTAAGTAGTTTTCAATAAATCGCATAGATAGCGCTAATTTCATAAAGTACTAATGGGGATTTTGCTTCTTAAAATTAATAATTTTAAGAATTACTTCTATATTGGTCTATAGAAATAGTTCTCATGAAAGGTATAGAGCTGGTTTTAGTGTCGAGTCGAGCGTAAATATACAAAATTTTTTGTTTATTTAATAACAATTAAACCCCATCGAATCAGATCGTTAAAAGTATTAGAGCTCTATTCGTAGTTATACTCAAGTTAAAAAGAAAAAAAAATCAATTAGTAAAGTATTTCGGTGGTTATCGTGTTAACATACATTACCAACAACAAACGGATGTCCAAAACAGAACTTCTTTAAACAGTTTTTAAACAAGTTTAAATAATAAAAATGGCATAAAAACTATCATGAGTGTCAAAAATAGTATTTATTCTTGATATGTGTGTGTATATATTGTTTTACAAGTGCAATATATGATAAATAGAGACATTTTAAGTTCGAAAAATCAGTTGTTCTGTGTAAAACGAGAATGCAATAATGGACTAAGATTAAATAGTGAAACCAACGAGTTATGAGTATATAAGAAGTTAAGGGAAGTAAACCTATGCTAATAAGATAACTGCAAGAGAAAGAAAACTTAAAATATACACAAAATAAATTTCCAAAGAACAATTTCACTGGCATAATGGAGTAGACTTGGGCCCGCCAGTTAGATATAATGAGCTGTAAAGATTATATTGTTGACAATGAATGTGGTCATTCATTATCACCATCGTTCTTATTCGTGATTATATAAAAAGCAACGGCTTTTATTATCTCACTCTACCTTAAAAGCGACTACGTCATAGCGATAAAAGAACGTTGAAAGGCTAGTTTAATACCATTAGTGATTTCTTGCGCCTTTCCTTGTTTTGGGAATAATTCATCTGTAAATGTATTACCATCAACACAGTAGAAAAAAATGAATCAAAATGAATTGGCCGTGGGGCGGCTTTAGAATTGGCCCACCCCTCTCTACCCACGGGAGTCGTAAGAGCCGACTGAGGGATACCGGGGGAGTGGGCAGCAGCACTCCCTCGAGTATTAACAACATCCACTGCGATCGCCAACCCGCCTGCCAAGCGTGGCGATTACGGCATTATCCCCCATGACGGGACCGCTCGTTGTGGCGTTCTCTTGGGGAGGCTTATGTCCAGCAGTGGTCGTTAAAAGGCTGATGGATGGACGGATGGATGGATGGATGGATGGATGGATGGAATAGGCACAGATTTACTCATGCTAGTTTATTGAAGGAGATTTTATAATAAGGCTTTGTCGTACTTATGTTGTGAGTAGTCGCTCACACTACAGCTGCCTCTGTGGTGCACTGCTAGTGTGGGTGACTGCTGATCATGAGGTCTCGGGTTCGATCCCTGGGTCAGGCAGCAGCTTTTTATTTCAGTAGCAGCCCGTAGTTTTAAAATGTGCCCGGTAGACAGCAATAAGCTCGCCCCCTATTAGTGTAACTTAAACATAGGAATCATGGGTGTGTAATACACCTCTGTATTCACATTCATTATAAATGAAGACACGTTTGAAATAACCAGAAGATTAGTTTGCAATATAATATGTATAATTCTTGAAATTATATCACATTATGAACGTTAACTTAATCTATAAATAGCACTGAAAGAAAATATGACTTCTCAGTGTAACGAAGCTGTTTACGTACTTATTATACCCTCCAAATATCACAAGTCTTGTCTCTGTTGAGTGTTGTAAAAATATTCGATTTTGCAGGTATTTGTACGTGCAGTAGAGATTGACAAATATCATAAATCAGCCAGAGTATTCGGCGATAGCGTCCATTCACTAACCCAGAGAACTCGTAAACTAGAATACTGCCGTATTCGTTCGAGTATAGGCGTTCCCTTGTGCCATTACTATCTTGGGATAAACGAGACGGATCGGAGAATATTATGGCATAAATTTTATTTTACATCACCTACGAGACGCCTGCAGAAGGTTAGATGACGTGAAGAAAATATTACGACGGCTTTCAAATTATATCAATAAGTTAATCTGAAACTGAGGTAGATATTACACGTAAACATAGATGACCAAACAAATAATAGAGACATGAGTTTCTATTATCTATTTCCCACATTGCCTTTTCAGTTGGAAGTAGCTCGTGTCTATTAATTTGTGTCATCTTATAATTAGATTATCTGTTCTGTTGGTTTTCCTTGAGACAAACCTTTCAAAATAATAGAGGATATGTTATTGATAATCTGCTTACATGCCCAGCTTTAGAATTGTCCTGCCCCTCTCTACCCACGGGAGTCGTAAGAGCTGACGGTATACCGGGGGAGTGGGCAGCAGCACTCCCTCGAGTATTAACAACATCCACTGCGATCGCCAACCCGCCTGCCTAGCGTGGCGATTACGGCATTATCCCCCATGACGGGACCGCTTGTTGTGGCGTTCTCTTGGGGAGGCCTATGTCCAGCAGTGCACGTTGAGAAGCTGATGGATGGATGGATGGAATCTGCTTATATGGTTAAAAAATTATGTGATTCAAAAACCATCAATGTACCTCTTTTGTTATTTAAGGGGATTTAAGTTTTTAGCACATTTTTAACTGAATCCAAATTGAAATAGTTCTTATCCATCATCCATCCATCAGCCTTTTAAAGTCCACTGCAGGACATAGGCCTCCCCAAGAATGGGGGATAGTGCCGTAATCGCCACGCTTGGCAGGTGGGTTGGCGATCGCAGTGGATGTTGTTAATACACGAAGGAGTACTGCTGCCCACTCCCCTGGTGTTCCCTCAGTCGGCTCTTACGACTCCCATGGGTGGAGAGGGGTGGAACAATTCTAAAACCGGCCCCACACGGCATAAAAAAATAGTTCTTATATTTATTTTAATTCTTTATTATATGTATTTAAATTACAAAGGCCTCTCTTATCTCTCCTTTCTTATTTGGCAGCAAGCCAATTCTTTGAAACATTTTCACCCCTAATTATACTAAGGTCGAATAAGAAACCAACTTGCCAAGATTTCCGTTCAGTTCCTTTATGGTATTGAAGAATTTGTTATGACTAAGTGAGCGAAGTTTTTTTCTTTTATCCCTTCATATAAAAAAAGGAATGTCTATGCATTAGGCTGTTTATGTAACGAAAGAGTTACGTTAGAATTATTACACTTATTAACTTGAGTGCGGGAGGAATTAGATTAATTGATAAGTCATTTGAATTATTAATTAATCTAATACAATCTACTACAATTTGTCCGCGAGATTAATTGTTGTAAAAAACATATTTCATTGACAAATAAAATATGTTTTGAAATAAAACTACGTTTACAGAATCTATCGCGTTTACTTGATTTTACTACTATCCCGACGTTTCGAATACTTTACAGCATTCATGATCACGGGTGGACTAAGATGATAGACGTCCAAGGCTGATATGTTATTTCAACGGTTTCATCTACCCACAGTATATGATTTTACAAAATTTTGGTTTATTTATTTGAACCCACCTAATATTTGTTTAGAAACACAGTGAACTGGGCTTAAAGTCTCATACATTGTAAGCATAAAAAATTTGAAGTAGATATTTTCACTGTGTTTCTAAACGAATACTAGGTGGGTTAAAATAAATAAACCAAAATTTTGTAAAATCATATATTGTGGGTAGATGAAACCGTTGAAATAACATATCAGCCTTGGACGTCTATCATCTAAGTCCACCCGTGATCATGAATGCTGTAAAGTATTCGAAACGTCGGGATAGTAGTAAAATCAAGTAAACGCGATAGATTCCGAAAACGTAGTTTTATTTCAAAATGTGTAACATTCGCGTAAATATCAGAAAGTATTAAATAAAATATGTATCATCATATAGTTTCAATAATATAAAAACGGTGGTTTACACACCGGCGTCTCGTCCGAGTGTTGTGGGTTCGATTCCCACACAGGACAACTCTTTGTGTGATCAACAAATAGTTTCAAACAATGGTTTCTTTCTTTCTTTCTTCTTTCTATTACATAACATATATAAAATAAGAAAAATATTTTCCGTGAAGCGCGTCCAAATACGCGTCAAAAGGCTTGCCTTTACCAAGCTGCCTCGGTGGTGCAGCGGTAGTGTAAGCGACTGCTGATCATGAGCCCTTGGGTTCGATTCCCGGGTCGGGCAGTGTTATTGAGCTTTTTGGTAAAATTTGCAGTAGCAAGAAAAATTCTCAGTAGCAGCCTGGAGTTTGGAAATGTGCCCGGTAGACGGCAATAGGCTCGCCCCCTGTTACGTGGGACTTAACATAGCTGGCAAATCGTGGGTGTGTAATACACCTGCACGGGTCTGTAATACACCTGCCCACCCCTTCGAGGAATACAGGCGTGATGCTATGCTATGTTAGCTAGTGTGTAATATTTGCGTAAATATTACATTTCTATATTAATTAAACACACACTAGAATATTCTTACATTAAAACATAAATACAATATTAAAATAAGCATTTTGTCCATGTGGTGAGTAGAATACCCTATCCTTTTCCGCCGGTGTCGTACAAGGCGACTAAGGGAAGTAAGCAATTATCACCCATTGCATTACTGATGATAGAGCTGGGTACCAAGTGAGAGTACTCACTTGCTGTCGAGCCTAAACAGGTCGGTACCTCCATCTCCTATGTGACCGGTCATGAAGCAAGTCAGTGTGTTTTGTCTGTAGCAGAAAATAGCCGTTTATTCTCGTATTTCATATCTTAGAAATGAAATGGTGTGCAGCGGCTTGACAATACTCGTGTTTGAGTCCATGAGCGACGGTTACCACTTACAATCAGGTGGGCTGTGGATCGTCTGCCATAATTAGCAATAAAAACAAAAACACTAATAAAAATGCACAATAAACGAATACGATTTGATAACAAGTATAATTTTAAAGAGTAAACACAACTATAAATCGTTTCCTTGTCATGGCGCTGCAAAAAAATATTTGTTTATAAATTATTTTTATGACAACGAAACATTAAGCAATCAAACAGTTATGGTTTAGAGGTAAAACCGAGGAGTGAAAGACAGTGGTATTCAGTTCGAACCCCAATCAAAGATCCAGCCCTCGTAAGCCACACATCGCTGACATTTTGAAATTTTTCAAAATTATATATGTATTATGGAAAACATCGTGCGGAAACCTGCATTTCTGAGAGATTTGCTCGAGGTTTGTGTAGTCTGCCAACCCACACTAGACTAACATGGTGGACTATAACCCAATCCTTCTTACTGTGAGAGACCTACCCCCCAATAGTGGCACAAAAAAGGGGTTAAACAAACATCAAATGGTATCAAAGCACAGTGCGACAAGTACAATTCCAACAATCAAACAATGTTGACAATGGTTTTGAAGCGACTGCAACTTTACTTTTCTACAAAACAAACACTCTGATTTTGAATTCGTGCCAACTTGCACAAATACTTCACTCTATTACGAAAAACGCCTTCCATGAACAGTTCGATTTTTAAATTACACAGGCACATAGGCTATCAACTCCTATTTATAAATATTCAACTTAATATTAGTAATATCTTAGTATTGTGCCTGTTATATTTTATTAAATTTAGATTATGCAGTCTTCACTAGGTTCTAATATTACACAATTGTAGTTTACTAACTGCCTCTGTGGTGCAGCGGTAGTGTGAGCAACTGCTGATCATAAGGTCTCGGGTTCAATCCCCGGGTCGGACAGTGTTATTGAGCTTATTCATAAAAAGAAAAATTCTCAGTAGCAGCCCGGAGTTTAGAAATGTGCCCGGCAATAGGCTCGTCCCCTATTACGTGGGATTTAAACATTGCTGGCGAATCGTGGGTGTGTAATCCACCTCTGCCTACCCCTTCAGGTAATACAGGCGTGATGCTATGTTTAGTTTACTAACAAATACTACGAAATAAACAGTTTTTAATATATAAGTAATTAGAACGAGTTGCTGGTGAAATTTCAGTACCTATGTTACAAGAAAATTCTTGAAAAAACAATAACAGTAATATTCCAGGTTCAAGAAAACTTTTTTTGAAACTAATGTAATAAGATTTAACTTCTTGTCACGTTCACGTTATTAAATACTCCATTGTAGAATGAAAATAAATAAATTATATGTTTCACTGAGAATACATACAATTACACATAATTATACCATAAATAAAAGTCACATTTTAAAATATCTTTATTTCATACGCCAATTATACAGCATTAATAATTACTATTAAGTACTGTTGTGATTGCAATCGCAATAAGTAGTTAGATTACATAGTCAGTCTTTTCATGAGAAGAATCCAGCTCATGAGCCACTATTTTAAATTGCTAAATAATTAGAGTTTTGTTCGGTTTATTATAGTTATTGAAACGAAGCTCCTTAACGCGGCTTACAGGTAGTGCGATTTAGTAGAAATCGTCACGTAACGAAATGCCGTATGCTGTGTGTGTATGCGTGTATGTATCGAGTCTACTATAAGCAAATGAGCACACGAGCAAGTGAGTGCGCAGCTGATCGTCTTTCTCTCTCTGACCGTCTCTTTTTTTATTTAGTTTGTCTTTTTATATTTTTTATATTTTTTTTTCTTATTTTTGTTTTTTTTTTTATCATTTAGTAAATAATTTTCATATACCGTATAATTTACTATTTTTTTATAATTCAAGTAGCATTAAAGGCGCTACAACCAAGACAACATAAATATATAATAGTTCAAATCAAATAGGTTAAACGCTTATTTTAAATTAGGAACATAAACTGAGTAACGTTCTTATATGTGTAAATTACACAACCACTTTCATTTTGCCACATAACCAGTAACGGCATCACACGAGTAGAATACGGCACTCAGATTGATTAGAAAGGAAACAGTATAAATAAAAAATCCAAATTATATGCATACTTGTTTATAAAATATATCACTGTCCGGTGAAGGAAAAAATCTTGACGAAAATTGTATGATTAAGAGATTTTCTTAGAGAAGACTCCTTATAAATTCTGCCATACCCTTTTAGTGGAAGAGCCTTGCTTATACCAGCATGAATGAGCTGGCTCGATCGCGAACGAACACCCTCTCGCAGAAGATCAGCGTGAACAACGCTAGATACTCCTAGCGTAGGTACTCCTACCGTTGTGTCTCATATGGCGAGTGAGAGTGCCGGAGGCCCAAATTTACGATAACCTCTTACCGTCAAGTAGGCCGTATGGTTGTTTGCCAGCCACTTTGTATAAAAAAAACATTGGATACATTGGCATTGCATGCTTAAGAGCTTTTCTTAACTACTTGTAAGTTCTGCCAAACTTATTGGAACAACATGGTATTCTAGGGTCTAAATCTGTTCTCATTACGTTAAAACTCAAGTTCAGAGCATAAAAATGTACGGACACAAAGTATGCACAGACTCAGAACAACCATTTGTGGATCACAAAAAGAGTTGTCCTGTATGGGAATCGAACCTACAACACGGGTGGGCGGCCAATATCTAAACGACTCCACCACCTGTGCAGTTGATTATCAGTAAACATCTTACTTATCTAAACTACCCGCACATATACAATAAAATCTGGGTGTGGGTTTAATTAATAAAACACAGATTTACTACAAGTAAATCTGTGTTGCTAGTAACTATGGGCTACGGTACGCAACAATTTTGCTTTTTTTTTACTTTTGCTGTTACCAACCATCAAAACGTGGCCGGCTGACCATGTGGGGCCGGCTTGGCCATGTGGGCCGGCTTTAGAATTGTCCCACCCTTCTCTACCCACAGGAGTCGTAAGAGCCGACTGAGGAAATACCGAGGGAGTGGGCAGCAGCACTCCCTCGAGTATTAACAACATCCACTGCGATCGCCAACCCGCCTGCCAAGTGTGGCGATTACGGCATTGTCCCCCATGACGGGACCGCTCGTTGCGGTATTCTCTTGGGGAGGCCTATGTCCAGCAGTGAACGTTGAAAGGCTGATGGATGGATGGATGAACCATCAAAACTACTTCCCATCATGTATGTATTAAAAAAAGCTATCATTTTACATATATTGGTTATGTAACAGCAGATGTTGATGTTATCGTTAATGTTACAAACAAACAAATAATTCACCCATATAATCATAATATATTGTTGAATTTATGTGCTCTACATAAGTTGTCCGATATAATTCGTTAGAGAAAAACATTTTCTTTTAAGAAGAAAACATAATGGGATATTTCGCTTACGCTTCGTGAGAAAATGTAGTCTCAAATTGCATCGCTTTGATGCACTTTAGAATTTTTCAGACGGCTCGCAAGTAACGAGATGTGACAAATATCTAGTTGGGTATTACCTTACTTGTGATGTATACATATTACTTAGCATAATGAGTAGTTTATATTACGCTTACTCTGTGAAAGAGACACAAAATTCTGGAAATAGAAGATATTAGGATCAGCCATGGTTTCCCTATAAAAGAGGATATATGACTTAGAACAGAGAATGGATAGTGGTTACAAATTCCCATCTCGCAAGAAGACAAGCAAACAAGACTGTATTAGGTTATTGTCACATCGGATAATAATATCTGAATTTTTGAGCGACACATATTGGATTAGGCATAATAAATATATCAAGAACTAATGTCACACAGTTCCAGTGGTCAGCCAATACAGGTGGATAGACGACACACGGCGGGTTTATTTACAATGCCCTGCAGGCTTCACTAGCGAACTCACTTCTGAGTTCGCAGTGAAAATACCATTAGGCATTCTGTCACCTTAGTGAAATCTATAGTAGCGACACATGGTGAGAATGTAGGTAAAGCGAACTATTCCCAAGGGAGATCTTGTGTATTAGACATTAATTCTAATTCTGTACCAAAGATTTCTATATTCACTACGAATCTCGACTCAATTTTTAATGTCAAATTAAAAGTTAATAATTTACGTGCGAGATCGTAAGGGAAAACTAAATAAATAGTAATTTTGTTAATTTAAAAGGGAATAAAGAAGTTTCTTCCTGAGAAGTTACGTGTAAAATGAAAGAATATATCTTTAACAATATTATTTTAGACTTCCTTTATTATACTACAGTTAAAATCATCTTTGTTTGTAGATGGCTAGGTTATTTATTTTATTAGGTATACTGAAAGAGGCCACGATTTAAAAGTGAATAGTAGCCGCCGACAAGCCCAATTTAAAAAAAAATTACCAATTGCAGTGAGAAATTCGTCAATATTTATAGAATTAGTACGAAGACATCATCCAATATAAATATGGCGAATAAACTAAGTCCTCTGTTAGCAATGTGTTGGTAACAAATAAATGGCAGAGGAGGGGGGCTTACAATAAGGGACAGGCCTGCAGGGTATTTAGATTAGCAAGCATATACCACAAAGTTTGCTCTATATTATTATAGAAAGGTACATATAATAAAATAAGTCTATTACGAGTTCACAATATTCATTAAAAACTAGCCTTTGCCCGCGGCTAGAAAAAAAAGCTAAAAGCTAGTTTTTGAGTTATATCTCAGGTTCCCGGTATAGCAGCCAGATAAAATGTATACCAGTTGTAAAGTCTAATCGAGAGCTATCAAATAAAAAACGTTGCATTAAAATACGCTCAGTATTTTTTGCGTGATGCGCAAACAAACAATTAGATAAACAGACAAAAAATACAAAAAAAAAACATTTTGTGTTTAGACACGCCTATGTAGCCTATTACAGTCATTTTTTCTCAAATATCTTAAATGTACAGACATAGCTATGTTACAGTTTTATAATAGCATAGATTACTTGCGAACTGTCAAACGCGCGAAATTAAAATAGTAATTAAATTTTCTTTAATTTTCGAATCTTCCGCTCAACTTTATTATTTTTTTTCTTTTATAAGAACCTTCTCCTGACAATAATAAACACAACAAAAAAAGAATTAGCAAAATTGTTCCATCCGCTTACGCGTGATGCGATGACCAAGGGAAAAAGAGATTCATTTATATATAAATATATATATATAGATAAAATTCCTTCTACGTATTTTTACGTCATAAGCCAACAAGAAATTAATAGAACACTATTATTCACTGTATATTTCTATAGTTACATAACGAAGAATAACTTGTGAACGAACACGAACAAACGAAAACAAACAAAGTTTGTTTTGAATAAGCACTTCTTAGGTCATCATGGTTTTTTGGCGGGACGTCATGGCGAGCGGTTGAAATCCTGTCATATCCAGTAAATTTATTTTCATCCATTCATCAGCCTTTTAACGTTGCTGGACATAGGCCTCCCCAAGAATGGGGGATAGTGCTGTAATCGCCACGCTTGGCAGGCGGGTTGGCGGTTGCAGTGGATGTTGATAATACTCGAAGGAGTGCTGCTGCCCACTCCCCCGGTATTCCCTCAGTCGGCTCTTACGACTCCCATGGGTGGAGAGGGGTGGTACAATTCTAAAGCCGGCCCCATACGGCAAGAAGCAGATGGCAAGAAATTTATTTATTTACTGAAAATTACAAAAATATATAAGGAATTATAATATAATATTGAAGTAATCCACTGATAACCAATAACAACAATAAAGATTATAGGTTGTCATGGTTACACCACGTAAATCTTTATAAATCAAACTTTGAGTTAGGCAAAGGTACGATGTATTCTGCCTAAATTTATTTATAATTACTTTAATATTAACTTATAATTGCTGAAAATAAAATTATAATAATACATGTGTTGAGTATTGCTTAAATACCAATAAACAGAATTTTACTGTGTCGTAATTATTAGAAAAATGCAATCGTAAATGTTGATCAAAACCATAACTTATAGAGGCCGATACTAGTATTATCAGAAGATCTCACCAGAGATTTCGATACTCACTTCACTTCACGCAACGTTGTTTCAAGTTCATCCATCAGCCTTTTAACGTCCACTGCTGGACATAGGCCTCCCCAAGAATGGGTGATTGTGCCGTAATCGCCACGCTTGGCAGGCTGGTTGGCGATCGCAGTGGATGTTGTTAATACTCGAAGGTGTGCTGCTGCCCACTCCCACGGTATTCCCTCAGTTGGCTCTTACGACTCCCGTGAGTGGAAAGGGGTGGGACGATTCTAAAGCCGGACCCACTGTCGAAGTGAGAAGAAGGTATATTAAATATGAAATCACAGTAAACCCCTATTTAATAAACAATCAATCTGAAGAAACACCAAAAGACTAGTTTATGCTGGTACCAGAAGTCCAATATACTAATAAATCCAAGCGCTGACCGTAATATTATCACATAAAAAACAAATAGAAATCCACCCGTTCGCGATATGTAGCCCCTTACTTCTGCATTAGCAGTAGTACTAAAGCTAACTTTTGTCCGTATGTTACTATCCCATTTTTTCCCGTGGGTGTAGTACGGAGTAAGCATTATTACCCATTGTATTACTGGTGGCAGGGTTAGGTACCAGGTGTGTTTTAGTTCTAGCAAGATATAGCCGTTTATTCGTCAAAGCCGCGGGGAGCCATTGGATGCGGTCGGCGCAGGACCGCTCGTTGTGGCGTTCTCTTGGGGAGGCCTATGTCCAGCAGTGGACTTTGAAAGGCTGATGAATGGATGGTATCCTAACTATTATAAAGCTGTAAAAGAGCTGTGTCTGTTTTTGTGACATTTAAGATATTTGAGAAAAAAAGTACTGTAGGACTATTAACTTACTTATAACCTAAAAACTAGCGGGCAAAGACTTATATGTAATATTATTATAATGGGAACCTTTTAAATAATTTGGAATGAACGAATCATTGATTTATTCTTTCAGTGATTGTCAGACACTGCCTCTAAATAATTTTAGTCACGCGAGTTCCGTGAATGAGATTGAATATCTACAATTTTAGTGGTTTAAAAATATGAAAAAAAATTGACTATCACTCTATTGTACCTACTATATAATACTGATGTTTGTTGCACCAAAATAATCAATTCGCAATTAAATAGATCTTAATTAATTGACACTAGAATAAAGTATAATATGATTTCTAAAGCATCTGAGAAAGTATACGAGTGATATACAAGAGAAGTCGCTAACAAAAGCAATTTCGCTATCGGTAACGAAGATTTCTAATTTCTTAACCATTCTTGTAAACGGGGCTTAACATAGATGCCGACTAATTAAATTACAACAGCGGTAAATCAGAATTTATTTTAGGCTGTTATCTTTGTCAGTAATTACTGCTACGAGGACGTTGGTTCAGAGAAATACCTGTGCAGAAAAACAGATTATATTATACAGATAATATGGTACAATTTGCTATATAGTTTTATTAGGTTGTGCGTGACCAGAAAACGCCCCTGTCATTTTTGTTACGGGTGTGGACATTCTAACTATAGGACTAAATACAGTTAAGATTTGAATTTCTACTTTGAGAAGTAACACAACAGTTTCATAAAACAACAACATAGCATCACGCATGTATTCCTCGAAGGGGTAGGCAGAGGTGTCTTACATACCCACGGTTCGCCAGCTATGTTTAAGTCCCACGTAATAGGGGGCGAGCCTATTGCCGTCTACCGGGCACAATTCCAAACTCCGGGCTGCTACTGAGATTTTTTTTTTACGAAAAGGCTCATTAACACTGCTCGACCCGAGGATCGAACCCGAGACCTTATGATCGGCAGTCACTCACACTACCGCTGCACACAGAGGCAGTTACAGTTTCATAACATCGTAATCATTAATCTAGTTCTTTAAAAAATTGCTAAATTAGTTACGATTATATTGCTTTAAGATGCAGGTTACTGATGTGGCACTGTGATGTGTTAAAGGTTGTAAGGGTATATATATCCAATGTAGTAATCACTGCCCAAGCGACCAACCTTCTCTTCTGTCGGTGAAATACTCTAAGTATTCTGTGGAAGGGAGGGTTGAAAAATTTGACTTCTTAAATTCCTAAAATTATGACTACTTATTTTTTTTTATCATCTTATATAATAAACTCAAAGTGCAGAAGTTTCACAAACAATGGTGATACGCATATAGCGAAAAAGCTACAAAGTGGTAGATACACGAATCCTGGGTTGCTCATAAACTTGGAAATATACAAAAAACATTAAGGCCGTTAAGAACCGTGAAAATCTACCAGTGGCTCTCTGTGATTTACGAATACGCATTGCGAAACGATAGCGAAAAGTTCCCTACCATAGTTTTGATACGAAACTTGGCTATTAATAACTTATTTTTTTTATTATATATTTCCTATAATTGATTGCGTGCTCAATAAAAGTTATTTTTATAACGTTAAAAAAGTATTAATAACTGTTCACGCACGTACATTAGTACATACACCTTTGTGATTATACAATTGAGTTTATTTTACTTGGCTTCGCATTGCCGACAATAACAACACAATTACGTCACAGGGCCTGTAATTACTCGATAAGCATTCATGTATAGTTTTAACTAAATGTATTATATAAGTAATTGCTTTGAATAGCTTTCACGTGAGTTTCTGCATGTTTAGTTACTTTTATCGTTCTGTACAATGTCACACTATTCCAGTGGTCCATCAATACAGTTTAATATCATGGACTTATTTAGTGGATGAGGGCCTAACACTAATCTGTTCGTTGCTCCGAACGATAGGCTTGTGATGTTAGGTAAGTACATTTTCCCTGCCTTGACGAAAAAAACGTTCTATCCCCCAATAAGATGGCGCATGGCAGATTATTTTATTAGGTGAGGCCTCCACATAACCCAGCTTGTTGCTCGGAAGGACAGGGTGTGCTACCCGGAACATTTTTCTCGCCTATACAAAAAAACTACATAAATAGTTATTTTTTCGCGAGGCGAATTATTATGCTTCTATAACAAAATTTCCAAAAATATTAGAAATCTTTTAACGAGTAAGCACAAAAAAAAATGTCTGGTTTTATGCAGCTCTTTATTCAACAACCTTTATACATTAATTATTAGTCCCAATCGTAAAAGTTATGACAATCGACAAAATATGGAAAATTAGTAGCAAATATTTTGAAACTTAGTAGTTAAATAAAAAAATATTAATAATACATATAATTTTATTATAATCAATCTCACGATAATTTCAATACTAAAACATATAATTTTACATTTAAAATCATACAAAAAGTCCGGCTATCTTAAAAGATTATTATCAGCGATTAAAATACCTGATAATTCGACTAATAGGCGTGGAATGGCCAATGGTTTATTGGGTAACCGGAATGTAGATAGATTGCTACGTCGATTAATCTCACATACAGGGGGTTTTAGCTTGGCACTGGCAGGAAGTTGAAATGCTTATCCACTGCATGAATAAATTAAAAACAAATGCACGTTGCAAGCTTAGTATAGGTATAGAAAGATAAATCGTTCACTTTAAGTTTCAGTGCTCTGTTACTATGCTATGTAATATCTACCAAATTATGAACTTTGCTAATCTCGTTGATTAACACTTTTTGCCGAAGCGATCCAAGTTTACTTACCCGTCTACTTTACGTTCACAGCTTGGTAATTGAAGTAAAAAGCATTTATCTTCGTAAAGAGATTATTAGAAATAAATTTTAACACAAATTTATAGCTTAACTATAGTATATTGAAAAAATACTGCAGATTTTTAAAGAAAGATATTTGATTTGATTTCATAAAGTTAATTTTACCGTTGTTTTCAAAACATCGATAATTTAACTGATGATAATCTTAAAAGAATACAGTTTCGAAACAAAACTTTTTGAAACGCTGAATTCTGTATACGTCTACTATGACATCTGCACTTTACGCTTCCGTCACTAAACAATGACTAACCCACAGACAGAATGTCTACACTGTGGTTTGCAGGTTTACAGTTGATAAGATTTTACAAGATCATTTATTTTATGCCCGTGTTTGGTGAAGCCAAATAGATATGGCCTAATTAAAGATGCATAGCTTTTCAATCTTTCTGGGAGACTGGAACATTTATCAGAGCTGCCTATATGTATATATGGGAACCCATACAAAAAAAAGGGTGTGCTAAAATCCATACGACTGAAATAAAACTTTACAATAAATATATGTAGGTACATATGTACCCCCATTTCCCACTGTCAGGGGGGGGGGTGCATATGTACCCCCCCCCACTGGTGCTGCCCCTAGCGGATCTTTTTTAAATCTTCCCAGTAAAGAGGCTAATTAGCGAATGAACAACATTTTATAGGCACGACAATTTTTTTTTAAATTTTTTTCAGCACAATATTTATTTATTCCGATAATAATAAGAAGTACGTTTGACGTTGTTGTCTATAGAGAATTCAAAACATATGTATCCCCCACTGGTGCTGCCCCTAGCGGATCTTTATTAAATCTTCCCAGGAAAAAGGCTAATTTTATTTCAACTTGTCTGACAATCGACATACGACCAATGAAAATGTCGCAATTTACTTATTGTTTCCGAACATGTTTTAACTAAACCCCACATTTGATATACAGTATTAATGATTTGTTGGTCTCGAGGCTTAAACATCTAGCTTCACTTCACTAACATCAAGATCGATCCCGAGTTGCGCCAGCTAACTTTTTGAGAAATATTTAATAAACTTTGAATGCAATGTTTTTTCGGCAAAATTGAATATTGAAAGCATAAAAAAATATAATAATATATAACAAATAATGAGAAAGAGAGAAAGAAAATGTGTACTTGCACTTCTCTCTTTTACCCCTACAGTAATATACGAAACGTATCTCTCTCTCTTTCTATCTTTACTAACTTACATCTCGGTCTCAACTTCCGTTCACTTCGCCAGATCAGCACTTCCGTAACACATTCACCAGCTTACTTCTCTAGTCAATCATGCGTAAATAAGTAATTACTTCAAAAAAATAACTTTACTAGCCAAGTTGATGTCAGTCTAAGTGAAAAGATGAGCCTAGACACTTAAGTCGATAACTTAAGTGTCTAGCCTCTTGCTATTTTATAGCTTAAATTGTTATAAATATGTGCATGAACCATACATTTTAGCATCTCCACTTCAATTGCACTAGTGGACAACTAAACCAGACTTGCATGGATATTCTGTTTGACCAAATTAAGTATATTTAATTTTTATCATCATTGCATGCACATTGACGAAGTGACACAAATTGCCATTGTCAATATAATGTATCTACAAACAAGCCAATAAGGCAAGTCACTACCCACCGTCAGATGAGATATTTATCAATAGTTTTGGATAATATATGTAACTTCTATATAAAAATTGTAACCTGCCTTTTATATTTTTCATATAAATAAATAGGAATCAAAACAAATATCAACTGCCCAGCTTTACCATTTGGAAGGTCTGTTGGCAAACTGCCATCTCGTAACTAAAGCACGTAATATCTGCAATAATGTTAATTGGAGCATTTAGGCTTTTGCTGTTGTTTTCTAAAATATAAGACTTTGTTCTCTGACAAAAATATATATGTTGTGGCCACAAGTTACAATTGGTCACTTCATGTTGTAATCGACCATTTTATGAAATGTTTACGTTTTGTTAGGTAAGGTTTTATGAAATGGTCGGTAGGATCATTAAATAACCTTTGTAAATGTCGTAGCAATATCTATGATCATATACAGAGATTCCATCCATCCATTAGCCTTTCATCGTTCACTGCTGGACATAGGCCTCCCCGAGAGAACGCCTACTGTGAACGGTTCTGTGCCGTCTAACGAATGCCTGCAACTTTGACCAGGTCATCGGTCCACCTGGGCTGGGAGGCCGTCCTACACTGCACCGTCTGGTACGCGGTTGCCACTCGAGAACCTTTCTTTCCCAACGGCTGTCGGTTTGTCTAACGATGTGGCCAGCCCATTGCCACTTCAGCATGCTGACCCGGTGGGCTATGTCAGTTACTCCCGTTCTCCTACGGATTTCCGTATTATGGATCTTATCACGTAGAGAGATCCCAAGCATAGCCCGCTCTATGGCACGCTGAGCGACTTTGAGCCTAGATATAAGGCCAACATTTAGAGACCACGCCTCTCTTCCGTAAGTCATCACCGGCAACACACACTGGACGTAGACCTTCGTCTTCAGACACTGTGGAATATTGGACAAGAAGATCTTCTCTAGCTTCCCGAACGCTGCCTATACAGAGATTATATTTACCATTTATCCTTACTGGTATTATAAAAGTGCAAGTGAATTTGCTGTAACAACTAAACCGATTATAACATTTTGTATATATAAACTAGTACATTCCCCGCAGCTTCGCTTACGTCATAGAATTGTCGATGACAAATCAATTTCGGATAGGATTTCTATTATTAGATATAATATAAGCGTCGCCACGCTAACAGCCGGTTTTATTCTCCTTCCGCATTAGAGGTTTCACATTAAAAATATAGGTCCCGGATAAGTAATCGCCAACATATTATATACCATAACCTTCTCCGAAACACGCTACATCTTATGGTAGAAGTATCATTCAGTTCAGTAGTTTTCGCAGTATAACCGAACAAAAACCTAGCTCTCCATTTATTAGTATAGATACTCGTATAAGGACTCCTGTGGAAGGTATTATTATTTTGTGAAGAGATTATTTTGTGTCTAAGGGTGACATTAAATTAGAGGCGGATAGCTTTTTCCGATATAGGTATATACTATATACGCATATATATGTATGTGTCGACATATTTGATAAAATGTTTGGTAGTTTGTATAAGATTGTTTGCCCTGAAAGTAACCATGAAGTAAAATTCACTAAAGCTAAATTTTTTTTACTTAAGTGCTACTTGATAAATGCTGTTCTCAACGTCTTAATGTATTCTCGTTAAGTACTACTTTTTATTACCCTATTCACAAGTTAGATGCTATTACTCACTGTAAGCCTTATATTTATAAGTTATCTATACAAATAAATAAAATTGAAGTGTCTTTTTATAATGTCTAAATAACAACTTTTATAAATGCATACTAGAGTATACACGCTACCTACAATAAATTACCAATTTTTTAAGTTTGTCCCATATAATCACAGAAACAGCTAGACCGATTTGGACGGGCTTTTCACTAGCAGATAGCTGTTGTTACAAGGCGTAGCTTAGCCCACTTTTATTTTGGAAAAATAATTTGTGTGCCGCTTTCTAATGTTAAAACGATTATCTGAAATTTTATAATAACCTTTGGTAAAAAGTCTATTATTTATACCTTTTTTTAACTTCATTGCCAATACATTAAACACAAAAAGTGAAACATTGCCAATATTCTTTTTTTTTCAGAAATTTTATTGAAGTAGCATAATATGCATAATCATCCATCCATCCATCAGCCTTTCGACGTCCACTGCTGGACATAGGCCTCCCCAAATTGGGGGTAGAGTGCCGTAATCGCCACGCTTGGCAGGCGGGTTGGCAATCGCAGTGGATGTTGTCAATACTCGAGGGGGTGCTGCTGCCCACTCTCCCCCATATTCCCTCAGTCGGCTCTTACGACTCCCATGGGTGGAGAGAGGTGGGACAATTCTAAAGCCGGCCCCACACGGCCAAGTAATAACGGCTAAGTACTTATATGCATAAATGACCTATGAATTATATGGACACGAATACATTGTGCAATAAGATTGCTTTTGTTTCTAGTATTAATTTGATGAATGGCTTATACTCGTACTTTTCAAAGCTATTGATATTTCTCTTGGCTTTTTTTAAATTTTATTTTATACTACGTGAGTGGCGAACAAGTATACGGCCCACCTGATGGTAAGTGATTACCATAGCCTATAGACGCTAGCGACACCAGAGGCATCACTCGCACGTCGCTATCTCCAAGGAAAGGGATAAGAGGTGGATATGGTGGATAATAAGGAGAGGATAGGAATAATACTAAGGAGAGGAGAGGGAGGGGTTTGGGCCTCCGGCGCTCTCACTCACCATACGAAACTATAAATAAAGGTAAAATTAACTACCGTTGTTACACGCTAGTCTTTTGTGAGAGGATGGTATTTCCCCGATCGAGCCGGCCCATTCATGCTGGAATAAGCAAGGCTCTACATTCATATACAAATTGTGACACAACAATAGTTCGAATATTTATTTATTTCAATGTCTGTCTAAATCAAACGGTGTCTCCGAACACTGATCAATGTTTTTCGAGTTTGTTCAAGTTTCACGCAAAAACTACTGAACGAATTTGAGTAAAACTTTTTTGTTTGATAGCTCCTGATCCGACTTAAAAGCTGGTATATTTTATAAAGCTCGATTCTTTATCGGGCACCTGAGATATAATCTGAAAACTAGCGTTTGCTTGTTACTGATATCCAATATACTCGTAGAAATAAGCTTACATAAATTGGTTCAAGCAAATTACTACCCTTATTTATAGAAATTTCGTTCAGTTTATACTGCAATATTTTGTTTTCATGTAGGTTAAGAAATGTGTGCCAACACATAATCAATTAAATAGACAAAAACGGTTTGAGATGTGTTGATTTTTAGTGGACTATAGTCGTCTCTTCATTTTTGATACATACTTTCAACACAACGAGTTATACCATTTTATTATGCTTATACATTAAAATCGATTAAGATACCTAAAGTAAAAATTAATTCAACAAGTGGTTTACAGCACTATATTAGGCTACTAGCATATTCCGAATATTATTCAAGTACTCCCACAAAATATTGTCACGAAAACTTTGCGACAAAATTAATTTCGTCGTGGTAAATTTACTGTGACAAGCTTATTCACTAGCGTAACTGACGGCGACCTCGAAAATATCTCCATTAAAGGAAACCATACATATTCAAGTATTTGACAATTCTATTTGTTTATTATATATTGGTAAGCTGCATTATAGTTTCAGGTGGTGATACACTTTGTGTTTAATGTATAGTGCTAAGCATGTCAAATGCTAAAAATATATATAAAAATATCGAAATATTTATAGGGTTTGCGTCATTATTAGGTAAAAATGAAAATACTTCCGACAGATGGCGCAAGCGTCACCCAAAGACGTTAAGTATGAATGTGTTATCGAAATTAGCAGTCAGGAGCAATTGTAACGATGGCTGAATTGGCAAAGCATCTGGACGGTATCCAGGAGATGCAGGTTCAAATCCTGCTCGTGACTGTTATTTTCGATTTCACATTTTTCACTTTTTGTTTAATGTATAGTGCTAAGCATGTCAAATGCTAAAAATATATATAAAAATATCTAAATATTTATAGGGATTGCGTCATTATTAAGTAAAAATCTTAAGTGTAAAATTAAGTTTACCTGGTCGGTATAATGTATGAAAATACTTCCGACAGATGGCGCAAGCGTCACCCAAAGACGTTAAGTATGAATGTGTTATCGAAATTAGCAGTCAGGAGCAATTGTCACGATGGCTGAATTGGCAAAGCATCTGGACGGTATCCAGGAGATGCAGGGTCAAATCCTGCTCGTGACTGTTATTTTCGATTTCACTGTTATGGGTTTGATTCCCACACAGGACTAGGTACTCTATGTGTGATCAACAAATGGTTGTTCTGAGTCTGGGTGTACATTGTATCCGTGTAATTATATGTTTATTAAGTCTCCCGCGATATAAGGATTATTCCTTAGAGCATGATGTTATCTTTCTTAAAATAAATAAATAAATAAGCCTTGTGGCTGAATTCACAATGATACAATTTAACACATACATGGTATACCCAGACTCGAAACAACTATTTCGAAAATTAGTCTGTTTAATTAAACTCACAACACTCGGAGAGGAAGGTTGGTATCTAAACCACTCCGTCGTACAGTATACATGTACAGTCAATATACTCGTAAAAGCCAGTATAGAAAGAGGGAACCTGGAAGATGTAATAATATACCCTTTTTTTTTTTGTTTTTGTTTAGGCGGGAAAAAATGTACCTAACCGCACACCCCATCGTTCGGGGCAACGAACAGGGTAGTGTGGGGCTCTCACCCACTAAAGAAACCCGCCGTGTGCCGTCTCTCCGCCTTTATTGGCGGGCCATTGGAACTATGTTACATTCCTTCGGTGGTCCGCCAGCGGCTTACCCTTTCGGGTACCCTCTACTGAGCGACGCACCCACACACGGAGCATCGCACCTTCGCGGGAGGCCTTGCGGGTGGCGGACGTTCCCCGGTCCAACCACCCGCAGCCTCAGCTAGGGCGGCATTAGGCGCAAATACTTACGCCTGCGCCGCCCCAGTCACTGGCGGTGGTTCGGGTCTGCGGAAGGATCAGCCTCCCTGGCCCTCTCCGCCGCTTCCTTCCGCGAGATGACCTCGTCGCAGAAGGCAGCGACCGCGGCCCAATTCCTGTCGCTGCCAAGCATCGCTCTAACGACGCCCGGCAGCGAGAGGTCCCCCCCTATTGCCGCGAATGTAATAATATACCTGTACTATGAAAGTCGTAGTCTTCATACAATTCCAATTAGAATATATAATATCAAAACTTTTAAATATGTTATTAAATTAACACACGTTCGAGTCATTGCTCTAGTAATATAAATTTGCCTCTTCTATTATGAGGTCTCAGGTTTCAATCCTACAATGGGCAAAATTTGTTATTAGTTTATCATTAAACTCGGTGAGACGTTTTTAGTATTGACTAGCTTCTAGCACTCTATACGTCATAATTTTGTGCTTGTAAGTCCTCTTTTTGGGTTTAAATTGTTACAATTTAATAACCAGCGGATATTGCTTTCACTTGCTTATCTATTATTAGCAGCACTACAAAAGTTATGATATTTGAATTTTCTATAAGGATGCGAGTTTCTAATAACTATCCAATGAAACACACGAAATTAGTCTTTTGATTGGTCTATTCGTTTAGGAATTCAGGGACAAACAGTCTGTATCTTAGACTTTATATTATATTAAATTTATATCTATACATATATAAATGCTTGTCCTGACTGACTATTCATCAATGCAGAGTCTAAGCCGCTGGGGCTACAAACTTGAAGATTGCCGCTAATAATGATATGTTAATATTGCACCCTTAAGAGGGTATAATAGGGAATGAACGGTTGTATGAATTCTGTCATGATTAAGGTAATAAGCACGAAATTTCATAATATAATTATTATATATGTTTTAGGTTAGAAATAAATGTACACGTATTGTGGGATAAGAAACATCCCTATGTTATAACAACCCCTAAGATTCATCACTTTTAAATTAAGAAGTACGACATTTAATTATATACCTGTTTCTGGTTATAAGTAAATTAACACGGCATAACGGCTATTCGTCGGTCGAAAGTTTGTATTGAAGGTTCGTCCTTTTGAAGGAAGACTCATACATTTTAATATTAAAGCTTTTTAGCTACATATTAATATATGTATCTATTATATAAATGTCTTTGTTTGTATGTTCGTATCTTGTGAAGTTCAATACTGTTCATCCTATCTTCATGAAATTTTACATACGTATAATCCGGTATACATAAAACGGCCTACCATTATCCATAAAAAATGGATGGTTCCCGTAGGATAGCTATTTTGTGTAGAAATAGTTAATGTACCCCAGATTAAAACCCATATGTACGAAGTCGTGGACATAAGAAAACTTTAATTGAGGATTTCATTATATGTCTACAAGATAAGGAAAACTGTGAAACAAAACCGGCACAGACAACTACTCTTATCTAAACGATTTTATATTACGTTTATAGTATATACCAGCATACTTAGGAGGTCAAATTATAAAAATCAATTTGGACATAGCATCACGCCTGTATTCTCTGAAGTGGTAGGCAGAGACACACACACCCACGATTCGCCAGTTATGTTTGAGTCCAACGTAATAGGGGGCGAGCCTATTGCCGCCTACCGGAAAAATTCAACAAACTCCGGGTGGCTACTGAGAATTTTTCTTTTTACGAAAAAGCTCAATAACCCTTCCCGATCCGGGGATCGAACCCGAGACCTTATGATCAGCAGTCGCTCAAACTACCGCTGCAACACAGAGGGATTTAAATGTATACCTATTTTATTCTAGTGGTAGAGATTGATTGCCTTGCTTATTCCAGCGTGAATGGGTCGGCTCGATCGGAGAAGTACCACCCTCTCATAGAAGATCAGAAACAACGGTAGATACTCCTACCGTTGTTTTTCGTATGGTGAGTGCTGGAGGCCCAAGTCTCCTCGCTATCCTCTCCTTAGTTTCATCCTATCTCCTTATTATGCTTTCTGTCCATACTATCCCTTTCCTTAGGGATGGTGATGTGTGAGTGCCGCCTCTGGTGTTCCTGGTGTCTATAGGCTACGGTACGTGTGCTTATTTTTGATGTGAAATATCTAATGCAGGGGGAGGGTAAAATCGGCTGTTAGCGACGCTTTTTTACATGTTCCGTTCAAATCTTGCAAGTTAAAATAGACACACTTCCCGGTTTCCTATTGAGCTGAAACTTTACAAGCATGTGCATATTGCGTAATAATGCAATATTATGATGACATAGAGCTGATCTGATGATGGAGCTGGAAGATGGATATAGAAACTTCATAATGAAACGGCGCAACACTATCGAGTTTGGACTCGTTTGATTCGTCTTGACGAGTACTTTGTCTTTAAATTGTATCTAGGATCTGATGATGGAGCTAGAAGGTGGCCATAGTAACTCCAATATAAAACGACATAAACCCATCGAGTTGGGCTCGTATGATTGATTCATCTTGACGAGTGCTTTGTCTCTAGATGGTATCCAGGGTCTGATGATAAAGCTGGAAGGTGGCCACAGTAACTCCATAATGAAACGACGCAACCCCATTAAGTTTGGACTCGTTTGATTCGTCTTAATGAGTACTTTGTCTTTTAATGGTAATGCAATATTATGATGACATGGAGCTGATCTGATGATGGAGCTAGAAGATGGATATAGAAACTTCATAATGAAACGGCGCAACACTATCGAGTTTGGACTCGTTTGATTCATCTTGACGAGTACTTTGTCTTTAAATTGTATCCAGGGTCTAATGATGGAGCTAGAAGGTGGTCATAGGAACTCCGTCATAAAATGACATAACTCCATCGAGTTTGGGCTCGTATAATTTGTCTTGACAAGTACTTTGTATCTAGATAGTATGCAGGGTCTGACGATGGAGCTAGAAGATAGCCACAGTAACTCTGTAATGAAACGACGCAACCCCATCGTGTTTATACTCGTTTGATTAGTCTTGACGAGTACTTTGTATCTAGATAGTATCCAGGGTCTGACGATGGTGCTAGAAGATGGCCACATTAACTCTGTAATGAAACGACGCAACCCCATCGTGTTTATACTCGTTTGATTAGTCTTGACGAGTACTTTGTATCTAGATAGTATCCAGGGTCTGACCTTATAATAGCATTAAGTATCTTGTTCCTAAAAGATTTGATAAATATAATTTAAATAAAACTGATTATAAGGTCGTAAAAAATGAACTAAATAGTATTGACTGGTATAATTTATTTTCTCATTGCAATAACGTTAATGATATGGTTAGCGAATTTTACTTTAGATTAAGAGAGGTAATCAATAATAATGTACCTATTCAGAGATCCACGAAGTCAACATACCCTCCATGGGTTAGTTTTTCATTGAGAAAGCTTCTGAAGGAAAAAGAAAATAATAGAATAGTTGACGAATATAATTGTATTCAAGCTAGTAGTAACGTAGACATTGATATTTTTCATGATACATTCAGTAACTTCAAAAGAAGCCTGCATGTCTCGTGTAACAAACTAATGTTTTAAATTAATATCTTTATTTTATTACTTACATTTTCATTTTCATTACATCCATAGGTTTTTAAAATACGATCTTGTTTTGTAAATTTTTTGCCAATGCTATGTACACCGTAAGTGTCATACATATCAGATAATGGAACCTTTAGTGTATTATAAGAAATAATGTATTTATATGTATGATGTGGTTGTACTTATAAAATAAATAAATAAATAAATGATTGCCAGGGCCTGATGATGATGATTTATGTCCATTTCCGCTATTTTACACATGCCATAATTTTATGCAAGCACACATTGAAAAAGTTATCATTTTATTTCTACTCATTATTCCTACAAAATAATTTCGATGTTTCACATCTGGTAGACGTCCTGCGACGTCTATTTTTTTTTTGTTAGTCATGTTGTTTAAGAAAACACATTTTTTAGAAATTGAAGTTGTCTATAAATATGTTCCACACTGATATCATGAGGAAAGGGAATCACTACAGAATTAGAATAGGTACGTAAATGCACAGAACAACTCTGTTCTATGAGTGAATATACATAGATAACATCGAAGGAGTTTAATAAAGCAAGGACCTACTTTGCAGAAGTTTCCAACTAGGGCCAAGTTTAAAGCAGTGGTTTCGATTAGGAATGCATCTTACAAATATGTTAACAGACTAATATGTGAAATGTATTGTATAGTAGTGTTTTAATGAGGAGGATGTGCATCTCAATGCAGACAAACTTAAAAAAATACATTAAATTTCTTTAAAGACAAGTTCCCTAATAATAGTTTGTTTAATAATTTAAACATAATCAAGTTGAAATAATATACTCATCTAAATAAATAAGAAAAAAAAATCTAAAAATGTTATCTTATAAGACATAGGCTTATTTTTATAATGCGTATCCAACAGCCACCAAAGTAAGACAAATTAGCATATCAGACAGGTTAGCAAAGACACAGAGGGTTCACGGTATCTATCCCGCATTTAGACCTACCTTTTCGCTTAAAAATCTTTGTAACGGTAAAGATAGTATTGATAAATGTAAATAGTCTGGTGTATATAAATTGGAATGTCAAATATGTAATAATGTTTATATAGGACAAACGGACCGTAATTTTGAAACTCGTTATAAAGAACATATGGCTGCGTATAGGCATAATTACCCTGAAAAGTCACATTTTGGGAAACATTTATTAGATTGTAACCATTCATTAGATAATAGTCATACATTCGAGCCCTTGCATATTTGTGATAAAAATATTAGACTGTCCGTTTTAGAACAATTAGAAATAATTAAAATCAATAGTAACGTGTTGTTGAATGAACAAATCAGCTGTAGTTCCCCACTACTAAACTTGTTTTCATATCGTTCGAGCGATACGTCATAACTGTTGTGTAGTGGAAGGGGTATAAAAGCAAGGTACACGAGTAAGCTTCGCTCATTTGTTGCCGAGCGTTCTTGAGAATGCCTCGTTTAGAGGCGAAACCCGTGTCGAATTTATGTTCGTATTTTTGCGGAATATTGCAATATTGTGGTTCGGAGAGTTCTACCGTATCGCATGGTTGTGTCGCGTTGGTGAGTTTTTTTTGTCATTATCGTGTATGCTACTTTGCTATTATCACATTCTCCTCTATCTATGAGAGTGCGGATTGGCAATCTTAGGTTATTCTGTCCAAAGATAACCGGGATTGACAATCCGTGGGTGAGTGGTGGGCTCTCCTCCTAAAATATCCATTCTATAATAGTAACAATGGACTTCCGCCAAGTGTCGCCTCATTCAATTAGTTATAACATGTTTGTACGAGTACTTATACCAAACGCTTAAATCCATTGCGTTGTTAGGTTTATTTACTTGTTTTCGGGGCAAAAAATATCCTATGATGTTAATCCAGTATCTCATCTATCTACTTGCCAAATTGCAAGCCAAAGCCGCACAATCGTATAAAATTTATTTGATATTTCCAATACATTACGGTAAATTTAAATACTTACTTACTTATCACTATGCCATCTACCTTGCCTACCCGGCAGAGAGAACATGGCTCTACTCTTGCATACATCTCTCGCTTCATACATGCTCGCCGGTTTCGCAGACTCCTGACTCCAGATTTCTTGAATAAATGACCGATGTGGTAAAGGTAACTCTCGGTCTCCCCCTGTAACTACATTATTCCACTTTCACATCGTATTATTTTCCTAACCAGTCAATCGTCCGGCATTCTTTCCATGTGTCCGAACTATCGGAGCATTCCCCATTTTTGCATCTTTACACCGATACTCTCTTTTATACCTACTCGCACTCTTACGTCGTCGTTACGTCATTACATTTAAATAACATATTGTTACTAATTTGGTAGGTGTAGTAAAATATAAAATTGTACAGGCGTACTGTACTTACACAGTCTTGTGCTTGCTAACATAGAGGGGTTCTCTCAATAATCCTATTTTCCTGAAAGCATTGCAGTAAAGAGAAATAGAACATCGTTGAAGCAAATATCTGCAACGTCCATTGTACGATATGAAACCATAAAACAGGTACTTTAGTAGGTATAACACAGAATTTTAAAAAACTTGTTCCTGAATAGATGATATTTATGTATATTAAGTTGTTTATAATGCTTTCGGAACAAAAATTATGTATTTAATAATAATATATTAAATACGAGTAGGTATGTCGCAAGAGTAAATCGTGAATTGTCAAGTCTGAAATAAAGGTTAATTTGGCCGAGTTATCAGAAGGCATCATCATGTATTGGAACATCAAATAGTCAAATACAATTTTGGGTTAGCATAAACTGCAGCGAAGTAAGCATATTTGCTAGACTCGCTATAACTTCACTGAGATTCATAAGAAATTAAATTAATGAGAATTAGGTACGTCTGATTTATACGTTTTTAGTTTGTATTATTTGTTATTATTATATTACATTTAACTGCCTTTGTAGTGCAGTAGTAGTGTGAACGACTGCTGATCGTGAGGTCTCGGGTTCGATCCCCGGATCGGGTAGTGCTATTGAGCTTTTTCGTAAAATTAAATTCTCAGTAGCAGCCCGAGTTTGGAAATGTGCCCGGTAGACGGCAATAGGCTCGCCCCCTATTACGTGGGACTTAAACATACCTGGCGAATCGTAGATGTGTAATACACTTCTGTCCACCCTTTCGGGGAATACAGGCGTGATAATATGTTTATTAATTTGTTGTGGTAAAAGCTATTTAATGCGCAGCTAGTCTTATTTTTGATAAAAGGAACCACAATGCACCGAGTGTGATCAATAACAGCAACCCACCAATACCTATCTCCTATAAATATATACTTAAATATTATTACAATTATTACTATCAATCTGAATGTTAACGTCGCATCCAGTAGAGCATTAATGAATGAAAATTTTCATAGTCGACTGACCTGTGATCATGTGATTCCGTAACGATCGGTTAATTGGAACAAAAGGCCGATAAAGTTGGTCTGTCGGCATCAGTTACATATTACATTTTATACATTTATCAGGTGAATATTGTTAGTTTTTTTTATGTACACATGTAAAGTTCCAAGAACCTAGATAGAAATCAATCTAATATAGCCTCTATAATGTTTTTGAGTAGGTACCTACGTAATGAATAAAGTAATATTAAGAATATATAATTGACACACAATTCCTAAAGGTGTTTTGTACTGCTTATTCTTTTTCAAAAATAATTATTTAACTCTTTCAAAGGCAACACATTCAGTAAAAGTTATCGGAGCGGAAACAAAGCGTTTGAAAAACCAGTAGTCAGGCCAAGATCTAGATAACTTTAACTAACTTTAGATTCTCAATTCAAAACCGAGGCACGAACCTTAAACTTCTAAGACTTCATAAAATAATGTGCGTATTAAATTATAAATTTTAAACTCAACATTCTTAAAAGTAAACTATAACCCTATTCAGAACCGGTTATCCGTCCGAAACTATGTAAACTACTAATATCCTATTTAAATAGCGAAGGCATTATAGCCTTTGTATCCCAGTTGCCATGCCTCAAGTTATCAAATGACTTCTACTATATAATTTCTATCATCCCAAAAGTTCAAGTTGTCAAAGTTTCTCTTGAAACGGTTACCGTCTGCTGTGATTGTTAAGCTTAGTTAATTTACGCTTTAGGTCATCATGGTATAGGTAATATTATTAACTTCCCGAGTTTTTTAACTTCCTTATCTAATATACCCTTTTTGGAAAATCAGCATAGTACGGCCCACCTGATGGTAAGATGTTACCGTAGCTTATAAATGCTAGCAACACCAGAAGCATCACACACGCGATGCCTGCTCTAAGTAAACTAATGAAGGTGGAGAAGAAGGGTATTATTATAAATAAATATTCATGGAAATTTCACACAACGTCCTCTTGTCCCAAACGAAGCTTAACGCTTGTGCTATGGGTACCAGATTACGGATATAATACATATATTACCTTTTTAATTAATGTTTCATATATAGAAAACACCCAGACGCAGTACAAATATCTGTGTTGATTACACAAATAATTATCCTGAGTGGGAATCGAACCCACGACCTCATGCACAGAAGTCGGTTACACTACAGATTAATTATGAAGAGAGAATAAGGAGGGAGTTAATGCTTCCGGTGCTCTCACGCGCCATAAGAATACATAAGTAGGAGTATGCGCGCTGATCGGAGTATGCGCGCTGATCGGAGTATGCGCGCTGATCTTTTGTTCTACTACAGTTATAATACTTTAATTAAATTATATTAGAATATTTTGTTCAAAGATGCTTAAGTGGCTTGATGCAAATATATTTTCAGAAATATCTCAAATGTACAGACACAGATTTTTCCAGCTTTATAATAGTATAGATACTTACTGGTATTTATGCAAATACTGCATTGTGAAATGTACTACCTACACATAAAACTACTTTTATGAAATTCATCGTGTTTACTTGCTTTATACGTATACACGCGGTAATAACGTTGACCATAAAGGAATCACGATAAACCAAGCAATATGTTTCAATTCGTAAACACCTATATCAATGTGGCAATGCCTTAGCGTAATAAGTAAATTTTTTTTTTTTAATAAAGACAACAGCCGTTTTTTTTTTTAGGCGGGAAAAAATTACCTAACCGCACACCCCGTCGTTCGGGGCAACGAACAGGTTAGTGTGGGGCTCTCACCTACTAAATAAACCCACCGTGTGCTGTCTGTCCGCCTGTATTGGCGGGCCATTGGAACTATGTTACATTACTTCAGTGATCCGCCGGTGGCTTAACTTTTCGGGTACCCTCAACCGAGCTACGCATCCACAGACGGAGCGTCGCACCTTCGAAATAAAGACAAAACCCTGCACTAAGGAATTATTCTTATATCGCGGGGGACTTTACAAACATAAAATTTCAAGTGCCCAGAATCAGAACAATAATTTGTGGGTAATCCACACAAAGAGATTTTTGTTGTGTGATTTATGTTCTAGATTGAACACAAGTTTTTAAAATAACAATATTACTTTATCGTGCTATGATCTTTCCTTGTACCTGTATATTCCTAATCAGCTTAAACGACAAGGCCGTGGTGGAATGTGGCTATCTTTGTGAATTTATAGTTTGTCACCACGCTAACATATTCAATGCTATCTTGACAATTCTTTGTTCCGGTTAGTTAGTGACAATATCTCTAAAGACAAATGAACACGTAGAATAGCAAATCTTTGACTCAAAGCCTTAGCATGCAAAAGTGCTCTGATTCTTTGATTAAAAGTTTTCGCCAATTATACAAGGAACCGTAGAGACCTGTCAGAGTTTTGAAGTCTGTAATTATGCTTCCGCACGCAAATGCTTTGTAAAAATGTATGACCCACCTAACACTTATTTACCTTAATAATTTCCGTAAAATTGTTGAGATTGCAGCAGTTTAGTAAATTTTCTGTTTACCTTAATATAACATTTTTTCAATACATGTTTATCTAATAAATCAGATTATTTCAAATAAATTTCAATATAAGATATAGTACGAGTAAATAAGGACTCATTTTCGAGTACTTACGTCACCAACAAAAGAATAAAAAAATGAATAACCCGTCATATTATTACAAAGCTTTAGTCAGCATTTATTGTATATCTTCTTACCACATATAATGCAACTAGCTGTTACCTACGACTTCGTCTGTGAGTAATTTCATAAAAATAAATAAAGCAACCCTTGAAATTGTCGGTAATACAGTGCAACGGTATTACAGTACTCGGGGTTGGAACTTCATTACTGAAATGCTAGATGGCGTTGAAGTTGCTAGATTTTGAGATTTTGTGACAAACAATTTTTTTTATTTTTCGTATTTTTTTTAATAAAAAGTATCCTATGTTACTTCTAATACCTCCGAGAATATGTGTACAAAGTTTCATGATGATCGGTTAAGTAGTTTTCACGTGAAAGCGTAACAAACAAACTTACATTCACATTTATAATATTATTATAAGTAAAGTATGATTATATGCCATCGTTTAAATAGTGATGCCTAACTATTACGTGTTCTATATAACTTATAAATATATTATTGACGTTACCTCTATACCATGTAGTAGAATAGCAAAATTTCCTAAGTAAGACGTAATTTAGAGTGTAATAAAGTATTATGTGCTTGTATTTTCCTGCAATCTAAATAAAATGAAATTGAATTGTGAAAATATTTTACAAAGGAAGATTCTCCGATTTAATGTGCTAAAAATTCAACTACGCAAATTGCACTTGCTACGAGTAGTTGAGCTTTGCAATATTAAGAAATGAATAAGTAATAAATGCAGACTCAGTTATTTTGCTGCATTAAAATCAAATAGCTAAGTTCTTATCATAGTAATTTTGGAGTTAGTTTTTTATTTTAAAATTTAAGGAATACTAACGATCTAGTTTGCAGAGTGTCATTAACATAAGTATCTTTCGTTTGTTGACAAAGTTAGGTAGATATAGTTATCAGCTGTCGTTATCACTTTTGTTTAATTTTGAATAAAGAATACAAAACCAATGTTTTATAACTTTTGTTTAATTTTGAATTAAGAATACAATATATCGTTCTCAATTATTGTTGTTCTTATAAGTTTTGTTCGACAAAACATTTCCTTTTAGTTATAAGAATAACTAAATAACAAAATGAGTGTGAAGTGTTAAAAATAAAAAAATAAAAACTCATTTAAAAGTAGGTTTAATAATTTAGATATTTTTATATATATATTTAGCATTTGAAATGCTTAGCAACATACATTAAACACAAAGTGAAAATTGTGAAATCGAAAATAACAGTCACGAGCAGGATTCGAACTTGCATCTCCTGGATACCGTCCAGATGCTTTGCCAATTCAGCCATCGTGACCCTTGCTCCTGACTGCTAATCTCGATAGCACATTCATACTTAACGTCTTTGGGTGACGCTTGCACCATCTGTCGGAAGTATTTGAGCAAGGGTCACGATGGCTGAATTGGCAAAGCATCTGGACGGTATCCAGGAGATGCAGGTTCGAATCCTGTTCGTAACTGTTATTTTCGATTTTACATTTTTCACTTTGTGTTTAATGTAGGTTTAATAATTTTAACCTTTAGCTTAAGTTGTGTAAAAGCTGCTAAAGTAAAAAAAAATATTCGCTAAAAACTTTAGCGAGTCACGTTTGAATAAATTTATACAAAAATTACACTTGCCATTTTCATGCAAACTCAAGATCACATTGGTAATTAATATTCGTAACTAATTTATAATTTAAAAAACAAACAGTTTATTTTGCTTTCATAGTTTTTGTTGTGTAAGTCAACGGTACCTTACCAATTTTGACGGGCCTCGTGGCGTAGTCAGTAGTGTAACCGACTTCCGTGCACGAGGTCGTGGGTTCGATTCCCACTCAGGACAATTATTTGTGTGATGAACACAGATATTTGTACTGCGGCTGGGTGTTTTCTATCTATTATATGTATGTATTTACAAAAAAAAAGTAGTATATGTATTATATCCGTAATCTGGTACCAATAGCACAAGCGTTAAGCTTAGTTTGGGACCAGAGGACATTGTGTGAAAAATGTCCGTGAATATTTATTTATTTATTTTTATTTTAATTATCGTCACTCATCATACAATACAGACATTATTTATATAGAGAACAGGGTAAGTACAACATTTTCTTTTTCTTGAAATATTAATCATATTACGTTCCATCATACAGTTTGTAATTTGTAATTTTTATGAAATAGTAAGAATATTCAAATTTAATCTAAGCTTTAAATGTGAGTTATGCCTTCAGTAAGGTCGGTTATTAACCCATAACTAATGAACAGCTACGCTCTACGCTATAGAGATGGTAGTAAAGTCACTACAAACTCAAAGTAATACAGTTAGTTTGCCTATAAATAGGTTGTTTCCACGGCGCGGCCCTATTAACGCTTTAACAAGAGCCTAGACACGAATGTGTGAGTCAGTGGTGTATTGTTTTATATTTAAGTATATAAACTCTAGCTGACGTACACGTTAATTAAATTGTTTTTATTATCAATTACAGTATTGTTTTAAGCTTAGCTCAGCAGACTTTTTAGCTATCACATATCGCATTGACTTACCAGTGAAAAGGGGAACGCGAGTGAAATTTTATGTCGTTAAGTGCTATACTGGACTGTTGGATTCGCGTATAGCAGTGTAGCTTTTGTACTAACATAACCTCTATAAACCTGTCACGTGGCGAATCCACAGGATCTTTGCACGTGACATTTAATAACCTTATATAAATGTTCAATGTTAGTTAATAATGAGCAGTTCTATATTAAATTATTGTAATGGTAGCAAAATCATTGTTCTAAGTTTGAATGTAATTGGTTTATCTTAATTATAACGATATAATGTTCATAGAGAAAGTCCTCTAAGATAAGATAATGGGATTATTTCCTTGCTACGGGCATTGTCAGTGATGATTTTATTAGGCTGATGATTGAAATAGATTATCTTTATTAAATAGTGTGATTCCAATATTAATAAATGATCCACACCACAGGGTGATGAGTAGCAGTCAGATGACATATATTTGGGTCTTGCATTACAATTAAGTAATTATTTTTTGTGATTAATAAAATAACCACATTTTTGAATTGAAAACTTCTGTAGGAAGGTTTATATAGGTTAGCCGTGTAGGGCCGGCTTTAGAATTATCCCACCCCTCTCTACCCACGGGAGTCGTAAGAGCCGGCTGAGGGAATACCGGGGGAGTGGGCAGCAGCACTCCCTCGAGTATTAATAGCATCTACTGCGATCGCCAACCCGCCTGCCAAGCGTGGCGATTACGGCATTATCCCCCATGACGGGACCGCTCGTTGTGGCGTTCTCTTGGGGAGGCCTATGTCCAGCAGTGGACGTTGAAAGGCTGATGGATGGACGGATAGGAAGGTTTGTATAGGGAGTAAATTCATATAGTATATCTGTTCCTATTAGAACATTTTTACCCGCCTTAACATAAAAAAGGTATAACAGATTGTGATGTGCCAGCTGTGAATGAAGAAATGAATAATTTTAAATAATATATATTTTTTTCAAAGAAGGAATGAATAATTTGGTTTTACGGATATCCAAAAATAACAACTGTTTTTTTATAGTTTTAAGTTTTCACTTATGTAATTTTTTTTATTTATTTATAGAATCCAACATAATATATTTTGTGCTTATAATATAAAATATATAAATATTTTTGTTAAGTGCATTTGAAAATTATCAAAAAGTAAAATTTTCTACAAGTATGATCACGATGATGAGATCACGTGTTCATCCAAATGCACAAAACCCATAATTATTTCATCAATGTTTTTTTACCTATTTACATTATATAAATTATATTTGTATATGTAATGTAAAAGCGAAACAATGCTGTTATATTAATACAAAATAACTAAAACTCAAAATGCATCTGGCTAAAATGTCCTAGAGAGGTATAACAGTAATTGGCTGACTAAAAAAAGGAAGCTGCAAAATTATAACGCTTCCTTCGAGAGGGGAGAAATACCTATATTACATAAATGCTGCTTACAATTTTCGCGTTGAAACGTCTCGTTAAATTTTGTACGTTTATCAGCTACTTTTTTTTTGTATTTGTATAAAAATATACAAACTTTAAAGCAACCTTCCCGAGAAAGTTTGCAAAATGTAACCCTAGGGACAAACGATATTTTAGATTTAATTACAAGTTTACGAAGAAAAAGAAACTGTTAGTTCCGAAAACGATCCTTTGGTTATAAATGAATCGTTTGTCTGTGGAGAGGAAAAAGGGACAAAAAAATAGAAGTGGTCACAGTAGAATCGTCCATTGTTCTATTGATTGAATGGACGGATATATATTAGTCAGAAAAACGTGTGCGTTCAAATGAGGCAAGCAGTACCTATCAAAACATTTTTCTTTAGTTAGTCTTTTATTTATAATAAAATGTGTCTTGGCCTGAACTATATATGTAGTTCCTACAGTTTTTTTTTTTGCCTGTTTGCCTGAGAGCTGGCCTGAAAATGAATGTAAGCAAAACCAAAGTCATGGTCGCCTCAAAGATCACAAGTACCGACCCTGGTATCACTGTCGAAGGTAAACAACTGGAACGAGTGCGCAAATAGAAGTACCTTGGCACATGGCTAACTGATGTATGGGAGAGCGATTGCGAGATAAAAACCCGTATAGAAATAGCCCGTAGTGCATTCAATTCTATGAAAAAGGTACTATATGCAGTCGCCATTTTAAAATGTCCCTACGTGTTCGCCTTCTACAGTGCTATATATGGCCCATACTTCTATATGGCCCATACTTCTATATGGATGCGAGGCACGGAGTACAGGATTTTTTCTGTACTCCGTGATGCGTGGCCTGGACTTTTAAAGAGTACCTCAGGAAACGAATAGAAGTCTTTGAAATGTGGGCCTACAGACGTATGTTGGCTATTAGCTGGACGCATAGAGTGACCAATGAAGAAGTTCTCCGTCGAGCTGGTCAGAAACGCCAAATCATGCAAACCGTCAAACAGAGAAAAGTTTGTTATCTGAGCCATATTATGCGACATGTTAGATACGAACTGCTGCAACTTATAAAGATGGGAAAAGTGGCTGGGAGATGATCAGTAGGCCGAAGAAAAAGTCGTGACGGTGCAATATTCGCGAGTGGATCGGCATCAACAGCACCGCTGAACTGTTCCGTCTCGCGAAGGACAGACAGAAGTTTAACAAACTAACGGCCAACCTTCACTAGTTGGAGAGGCACTACAAGAAGAGAAGACTTATTAAAAATTTTGACCTACCCTGTCGCAGTAACGAGCAGGTTGATGTAGGGCCCTCGCCCATTAAAATAACTTGCCGTGTGCCGTCTGTTGACAGACCATTGGAATTGTTTTATATTACTTTAGTTGTCCGCCGGCGAAGGTGCGACGCTTCCGCATGCCGGAACGTCGCACCTTCGCGAGAGGCCATGTGAACATTCCCCGGTTGGCGGACATTTCTCAGTCCTCTCCCCGCGGCCTCAGCTAGGGCGATATCAGGTGCATATATTAAGACGACAGTAACAGTTAACACTGCAGAACTAATTGAAAATTTATTTTCATTTAGTAAATAATCTTCATATACCGTATAATTTACTATCGTACCGTATTATTGTATATATTTTTTTATGAATAAATATTTTTCCGGAAATATTGAATGAAACTTTCTCATTTAATTCGTTCCTTTAGATTATTTGCCTTCAAAACATAATATAAAATGAAAATTGAAATATACAGATTTCATTTCGAATTACATTCGGAGTTGAAGAAAAAACGTAAGGAACTTCATTCCTGACGTCCCCCGACCGCACACATATTTTTTTATACAACGCGGGTGGCAAACAAGCATTTGGACAGCCTGTCGTAAGCGACTACCGTAGCTTATAGACGTTAACGACATCAGAGGCATCAGTCGCGCATCGTTAACTCTAAGAAAAGGGATAGTAGGTGGACAGGAAGGATAATCAAATAAGGATGGAGGATAAGGAGCCTCCAGCTCTCTCACTCATCGTATAAATGCATCTGTAAGGGTACCTACTGTTGTTTCATATATGGTGAGTCTGTACTTCCCCGATCGAGCCGGCCCATTCATGCTGGGACAAGCAAGACGGTACCACTATGATTTATTACAAAAAAATATGCCCAATTCATAGCATTATATAACGCCTGTATTCCCCGAAGGGGTAGGCAGAGGTATATTACACACCCACGGTTCGCCAGCTATGTTTAAGTCCCACGTAATTGGGAATGGAATATGCCCAATTCCATTACTATTTAGCAATCCACAATAATAGTATTGTGTAAACAAATAAAACTATTTGATACGGTGGTGTTACAAGTACGTATTGTAAACGTAAGCCCCTTGTAATATTTTTTCTTAAATTAGACGAAACAAAGACGATAAAGCAATTTGTTACTTTTTCATGCAAATTTCATTGGGAAAGGCAATTGAGAAACACCCCAATTTAAACCATTAACAAATTCAACAATTTACGAGATTTAACATCTTTGTGTATTAATATATACCTGTAGATAGCAGATTTTATCCTTATTGGCGACTCTTTTCAAGCAAGACATTTCTTCTTCATAATTATTTGATAAAACTAATAAATTTGATCTTCTCTTATAAATATTGTGATTTGTACTAGAGCACTAATTAACCTGCTCTTTTAAGAAAAAAAAAATTTGAAAGTGGAAAAATAGGCATTTATTGCGAGCAGGATTCGAAATTGCATCCCGTCCAATTCGGGGAAATGTTCTGCACCGCTAAGCTATCGCAGTCACCTAATGGTAACACCCAATCTACACTTCAACATTAGTCTTAGATGTTCAGTCGTTTGGCGTGATTGACGAACAAACTAATCTAAATATCTTTACAGACTTTCACATTTATAAGAATAGTAGGAAATAGGATTATAAGAGGTGATCCATTTCGAGGTTCCCTACTTTTTTAAAGAAAAAAACACAGAAAATTCAAATTTAATGGAGAATGTTTACTATTATTATTAAATTCATTTAATTCGGACATTGATAATCCATATAATTGTTAGTAACAGAGATTTCTTAAAAGTATGTTAGTAAGGACATAGTACCAAAACAATACAAAACAGACGAACAACACAGCAATTATTACATTTTGTGGACCTCTCTACAATGATTGAGAAAAGGTCCATCTAATCGTGAAGATATCATGGTCAGGATGCTGTTAGAGCTAGCCCCTACCCTGCAGAGTAAGGACGCGCATCGCTTTCTTATTATGGCTGCTGGTGCTCCTTTAGGATCATCCAATCACTGCCTGTTCCGCTGCACTGCCTTGTTGCGAGAGGCGGAAATTTAATGCTGCTTCCAGGTCCAACAAGAGGGCTATTGCCGAAGCCAAGGCAGAACACATTGCCAGAATTGGCGAGCGACTTGCAAGCTCGCCAAGGTAGTACAGGGCAACTTCTGCCAGTCTAGTCTCCCACCACTGTGGAAACTAGACGGCAATTTGGCCCATATTGCCAAAAAGAAAGCCGATCTTTTGGGCCAACTCTTTGCCTCAAACTCGACTTTGGACGCCGGAGTGGCCACACCACCCACCATCCCTCGGTGTGAAAGCTCCATGCCTGAAATCCGCATTACGCAACGTGCGGTCAGGCGGGAGCTGCTGCTACTGGACGTCCATAAGTCGAGTGGGCCGGATGGCATCCCTGCGGTGGTTCTTCGAACGTGCGCCTTGACCTCCGGCCTTACGCGCCTGTTCCACCTTTCATACAGTACCGGCAGGATTCCTACTCCGTGGAAGGTAGCCCATATTCACCCTATTCCCAAAAGGGGTGATCGGTCAGACCCGTCGAATTACAGGCCAATCGCGATAACATCCCTGCTCTCCAGAGTTCTAGAGAGAGTCATCAACCGCCGACTTCTGCAGTACCTTGAGGATCACCAGCTGATCAGTGATCGCCAATACGGCTTTCGTCAAGGTCGATTAGCTGGTGATCTTGTCGTGTACCTCACTCATCGCTGGGCAGAGGCCTTGGAGGGTGGGGGTCAAGCTTTGGCGTTCAGCCTGGACATCGCGAAGGCATTCGACAGGGTCTGGTATAGGGTCCTTCTATCGAAGCTACCATCGTATGGAATCCCCGAGGGGCTCTGCAAATGGATCGCTGGCTTCCTCCATGGTTGCAGCATCAAAGTCGTTGTAGACGGATGCTGCTCTGATACCATGAAGATTAACGCTGGCGTTCCTCAAGGCTCGGTGCTCTTCCCAACGCTGTTCATCCTGCATATCAATGACTTGCTCTCAATAGAGAGTATGCATTGCTATGCGGATGACAGTACGGGTGATGCGCGATATACCGGCCATCAGAAAGACCCTCGGAACATGCTGGAAGAGAGGCGGATCCAACTTGTGTCTGAAGTCGAGCACTCTCTAAGGCGGGCCTCGGAATGGGGAGAAAAGAATTTCGTTCAATTCAACCCTACGAAGACTCAGGTTTGCGCATTCACTGCAAAGAAGGACGCATTTGTCGTGACGCCCCAGTTCCAAGGGGTAGCTCTGAGGAAGTGTTTGAGGTGGTACCAACATCGCCGTTTTACCACCGGACCATGAGACGCCGTACTAGGGTTTATCCATACCCCCTGGAAACGATCTCGTCCAAGACGGTTCATTTTCAGCGTTCTTTTTCGACGAACGACGAACTTCCTGCTGCGGTATTTCCCCAGCGTTACGACTTGTCCCTCTTTAAACGAGGTTTGAGAAGAGTACTTTACTCACAGTAGGCGGCGACTTGGCTGTGCCCCTGGTGTTGCCATGGTCCATGGGCGGCGGTTACTACTTACCATCAGGTAGGCCGTTTGCTCGTCTGCCACCGTTGCCAATAAAAAAAAAAAAAAAAACTTCAACACGCGCCTCTGCAAACATGCCCGATGCACTACAGAATCAGGGCAGCCCCAACAGCACCCTAAATGCATCATTATATTGTACACGCAGGGCGCTATACTGCCTTTGCGTGTAATTATCCCACAGACTGCACGTGTAGAAAGATGAACAATATGCTCTGAAGAGCGTAATCTTTGTTGCTATAGAGCTACGTGCAAACCTGCGGGCTATCATGTTAGCACGCACTGCCAACGTCCTGCGTTCACGTTCTATGTCAACGTCATCCCTGAGGTCAGAGGTTAGTAAGTGACCCAGATATTTAAATTGTTTCACAAATTTAATCGGATATCCGTTCAGAGTAATGGGTGGTATTCTTATAGGGCACTTGGCTCTGACCTCAAAGACCATGCATTCACTTTTTTTAACGTTATACATTAGGCCATGACAAATAACATATCTCTCACATATACGTAGGAGCCTCGCCAGCCCACAGGGAGACGCGCTCAGCAGCAACATGTCATCGGCGTAACTAATATTGTTGATATTGCTACCTACAACGTGACAACCGACATGTGTGCTGCCAAGCTCGTCAATCAGAGCATTGACGTACAGGTTGAAAAGCTTAGGGAAGGTCAATCCCCCCTGCCTCACGCCGCACTCCAACCTGTACGGTTCGGACAGTGCTCCCGCCCATCTCACAACGTTGATCTGGTTGCTGTACCAAAATTTAAAAATGTGATATAATTCTGGTGGCACTTTGGTATCCTCCAGTTATTGCCACAATATATCGTAGCGTTATTATCATTTGAAAGAACATGCTTTGGCATTTATTTTTTGAAGATTATGTCTATCAAATGTTGGCCGTTGCTACGTCGCAGATGGTCCATCCGTTGAGTCCAATTTTCGATGACTCGTTCGAGCATTTCTACTGGTAACAACAAAGTAATGAGGCCCATTTCTGGCTCAATGGGTATGTAAACAAACAAAATTGCTACATTTGGGACGAAGAGCAACCTGAAGAGATTCAAGAACTGCCACTTCATCCAGAAAAACCAACGGTTTGGTGTGGTTTGTGGCCCGGTGGAATTATCGGTCCATATTTCTTTAAAAATGATGCCAGTGCGAACGTAACCGTCAATGGCGACCGTTATCGTGCCATGATAACCGACTATTCGTCGTGATCTCGGCGACATTTGGTTTCAGCAAGACGGCGCCACTTCCCACACATCGCATCAATCAATGGATTTATTGAGAGAACATTTCGGTGAGCACATAATTTCACGTTTTGGGCCGGTCGATTGGCCACCAAGATCGTGTGATATCACACCGTTAGACTTTTTCCTGTGGGGATATGTAAAGTCTAAAGTTTATGCGGACAAACCCGCTTCGATTCAGGCCTTGGAGAAAAACATCACGCGTGTCATTTGCCAGTTACCAGTCGAAATGCTCGAACGAGTCATCGAAAATTGGACTCAACGGATGGACCATCTGCGACGTAGCAACGGCCAACATTTGATAGACATAATCTTCAAAAAATAAATGCCAAAGAATGTTCTTTCAAATGATAATAAACATTCTCCATTAAATTTGAATTTTCTGTGTTTTTTTCTTTAAAAAAGTAGGGAACCCCGAAATGGATCACCTCTTATAGTCCTTTTTTCTTGCGTAATTCTACCAGTCGACTGCTACCACAAGCTGCGTAAAGGAACAGTGTTACAATATCTTTTCCTGTAATTACAATATTACTAAAACATAGCAAAGCATCACGCCTGTTTTCCCCAAAGGGGTAGACAGAGGTGTATTACACACCCACGATTCGCCAGCTATGTTTAAGTCCCACGTATTAGGGGGCGAGCCTATTGCCGTCTACCAAGCACATTTCCAAACTCCGGGCTGCTACTGAGAATTTTTCTTTTTACGAAAATCTCAATAGCACTGCCCGAACCGTGGATCGAACACGATCAGCAGTCGCTCTCACTACCGCTGCATTACAGAGACAGTTAATATTTTATAAGAAGGTAAACTTGTAAGTAATTATAAGTACTACCTATATTATGCATCCTCAATTACTGAAGCCAACAAGTGTTCCCGTATAAAATAGGAAAATTAATTTTCACATTATATTTGCACTATACGTGCCTGTAACAACAACCGCAAATAAAATAAATGGCACTACAATACCTCATACGATTTACTGTCAACCGAATAAAACCTTATTTACGCTTTTCTGAACCACATATCCCCTGTCACGTAGTAAACGTACAAAACCATTTCCCATAAGGCATGTGTTACAAATTATTTTTATTTTTATTACGACAACATTGTTCTTAAATTATTACATTGCAAGAGCGATTTATTTTAGATTTTAACGAGTTTCGTACTACGCAAAAAAAAAAATTATTAATCCAATTTGTACTTTTGATGTGAAACATCTAATGCGGAGGGAGGGTAAAATCAGCTGTTAGCGTGGCGACGCTTTTATTTTACTTGCCTCGTTCAAATCTTGCAAGTTAAATTTGACACACTTCCTGGTTTCCGATTAAGCTGATATTTTACACGCATGTGTATATCGCGTGACAATGAAATATAATGATGACATGGAGCTAATATGATGATGAAGCTGGAAGGTGGACGTAGGAACTATATAATAAAAGGGCGCAACCCCATCGAGTTTGGGCTCGTATGATTCGGCTTGCCGAGTATTTTGTGTCTAGATGATACCCAGGGGCCGATGATGACGCTGGAAGGTGGCCACAGTAACTCTATAATGAAACAACGCAACCCTGTCGAGTTTGTACACACTTGTTTCGTCTTGATGAGTACTTTGTCTTTGGATGGTATCCAGGATCTGTTGATGGAGCTGGAAGATGACCACAGTAAATCTGTAATGAAACGACGCAACCCTATTGAGTTTATACTCGTTTGATTCGTCTTGAGGAGTACTTTGTCAAGTTAAGATCATTTTATTTCTACAAAATAATTTCGATGTTTCCACATCTGCTAGACATCCCGTGACGTCTAGTTTTTTTTTGTGTTGCATTTACAATTCATTATAATTCAATAAAAAAAATTACATGTTTAGTTATTTTTGTTTACACAAATGAAGAATCAGTTTACTATGAATAAATTGAAATTGATGCAACTCTAGTTTTAGTTAAGCTATTTCTCTGTACCTTTATCTTTGGTATAAATTCGAAGTATCAATACGCTCTTTTAATATGCTAAGGACCTCTAATTATGTCTCTCAAAACTGATCTGTAGGAAGTTATCAAGGCATAGTACCTTCTTTCCACAGCCTCTTTTTTAATATTACATTAGGTATATATTTCATGAAAATAGTAGGTATATATTTAGATATATTTTTAGCATTTGACATGCTTAGCACTATACATTAAACACAAAGTGAAAAATGTGAAATCGAAAATAACAGTCAGGAGCAGGATTTGAACCTGCATCTTCTGGATACCGTTCAGATGCTCATGCGTCACCCAAAGACGTTAAGTATGATGTGTTATCGAAATTAGCAGTCAGGAGCAATTGTCAGGATGGCTGAATTGGTTAAGCATCTGGACGGTATCCAGAAGATGCAGGTTCAAATCCTGCTCCTGACTGTTATTTTCGATTTCACATTTTTCACTTTGTGTTTAATGTTATTTTCGATTTCACATTTTTCACTTTGTGTTTAATGTATAGTAGGTACATTTTAAAATAAAACGAATCCCATAACATTAAAGGACATAATAATGTATTGTATCTGAATTAACTGCCCGCATTCCAGTCTATAATCTTCTTTGAATATATCTAGTCTTTTTACTCTACAGAATTAAAAATCAAGAACAATGAACAAAAATTTTACGGAGACAAAGGGCTATTTGCTAACTTTTACCTTAATATTTAAAGGAGTTATCCTCGGCCTGAATTATATTAAAAGTAGTAAAAAAAATCTAATATTAAAATAAATTTTAAGGGAAAGTTATTTAATTTTTGCATAGTTGGAATAGTGTAAGTAAATTTAATGGTAGATAGTGAAAAGCGTAGAAAAGTAGAGAGAATATGGTTGGAATAGTGTATGATTTTTTGAAAAGGTTTAAGGGTAAAGGGTTAAAGTTATAACTATTTATTAATACTCTTTTTTCGTCCGATAACAAACTCTTCTAGTTTTTTTACACGTACATAACTTATAGCTCTATGACCATCTGAGATATTACATAAATATTCACCTATCTCTTACCTCTGTATATGCTTTGTATCGTTTTATATCCTTTGAAGCAGGCTAAAAATAAATGAAACTAAAGGAATAAGATACTGAAGTATTCTTTACATATTAAAATATTCACATTATTTGAACTTAGAATTCGGTCTAACCAAACACAGGCTATATGCGTTAGAACTGTATAGGTCAGTAAAACCTTTATTAAAAAAAACATTTATTCATGTTTTAAAGAAAATACATGAAGGTATAATATTATAAAACCTACCAAATTATCATCTACTGGAAGATTTCATTATTACTTAAATTGCAGACAGAAAACCATTAAATTTAGTCATAAATAAACAAGCTTGAAACTGGCTCACTACTAAATTATAATCTTGAATTTACTAACAGTAACCTAGATGAACATTCTTGATTGGCGGTCAATGGAACTGTGGAGGTCGCATTACGGTGGTGAATTATTGAACTCAGAAATGTAAACATATACTATCTTGCTCAAATTAATGTGTTTATGTAAAATATAAACAATAGCACTTGCAATAATTAACTATTGCAAGTGCTATTTGATAGTGCAATGTAAAAATATTGTTTATTTTACAATACATACAAATTAATAACAACGAAACAACATGCATGCATTAAATGATAATCTACTTCGCTCCGTGTGCGAATGCGTCGCTCAGTAGAGGGTATATACCTGAAAGGGTAAGCCGCCGCCAGACTCCTGAAGTAATGTAACACAGCTCCAGTGGCCCATCAATACAGGCGGAGAGATGCTATACGGCGGGTTAATTTAGTGGGTGAGTGCCCCACACTACCCTGTTCATTGCCCCGAACGACGGTATGTGCGGTTAGGTACACTTTTTCCCGCCTTAACAAAAAAAAGTTAATAGATAAGAAAGTAGTAGGAATATATTAAGTTTAATTTTGCAATTTAAATTCATACTATTCGACAGCGCAATTTTTTAAACAAGGTCGCATTCATGCTGCATATTAATTTGATTTAAAAGCTTTGATTTCTCTACTATAAACATTTATCAGGATTTCATAAATGTAAATGCCAGTAAAACTGTATAATATATAAGAAAAAACGGGAAAAGCAGACAGATTATTACAACTTTATACTATGTAAATAAAACAGAATATGAAACACATACTGTAATAATAACTTTATTTCAGTTTGACTAAAACTAATTCCATTCAAGACTCTATAGTCACATACATAGTAATTGATAGCAAGGGTGGCTCCACCTGGCTGAGTAGTGGATCAAATTTCCAAATAACTATAGGTTCGAAGAAGGTAGGACTTGAAGTGATGTATATTTTTACATTGATAAATTTAATTTGAAACTAGGGATACAATCAGTATGAAATCTAGATGATCTCGCATATGCTGCTATGGTATTTTGCTCCGGATTAAGTTGTTTTTTTACGTTTAAGTCTATATTCAAAATTCTAACCCACACGGGATCCACAAACTGATTATTAATTTAAACAAAACATTATCTATACTATTATAAAGCTATAACAGAGCTGTGTCTGTACATTTAAGATATTTGAGAAAAAGACTCGCTTAATGCAGTCAGCATTAGGCGAGTCTGAACATAAAACATTTTTTTTTAGATTTTTTGTCTGTTTATCTTTTTGTTCATTCACGCATTGCGCAAAAACTACTAAACGGATTTTAAATCAACTTTTTTGTTTGATAGCTCTTGATTAGACCTATAAACTGGTATACATTCAGTTAAGAAAGTATTGGGAATGGATGATTTGTTTATGGTTCCAAATTCAAATTTTTTTTTTTTGTTGTTGTTAGATTGTGCCTACTGTTATCGATTTTGGCGCGGAGTTTGAATTGCATCTGTTATTTATATTAAATACAGTGTTGTTTTTAGTTATATGATATCTAGTGTGTATTTCATAATGGACAAAAACATCGAACAAAGAGTTTGTCTTAAATTTTGCATCGCTAAAGGAATTTCGTGTTCGGAGTCACTGAAAATGTTCAGAAGGCTTTCGGTGAATCGACTTTATCAAAAATACGTGCTTATGAGTAGTACAAAGCGTTTAAAAGCGGTCGAGATGTGATGGAAGATTTGCCTCGCTCTGGTAGGCCATCAACGTCTGCAACTGAAGTTAACATTGCAAAAGTGAAGGAAATAGTGACTGAAAATCCTCATTCAACTTTGAGAGAGATAGCCGCCGAACTTTCTGTGTCTCACGAGTCGATCCGTACCATTTTAAATAATCACTTGGGTATGAAACATGTTTCCGCTCGGCTAGTCCCAAATGACCTGAATTTTCTCCAAAAACTCAATCACATGAGAGACGCTGAGGACATGCTAGAACGAGTCAATTCCGACCCAACATTTATGAAACGCATTATTACTGGTGACGAGACGTGGGTTAACGAGTTTGATCTGCAAAGTAGTCAACAAGCTTCAGAGTGGCGACTTCCAATTGAACCGAAACCGAAAAAACCACGCCAAAGTCGATCAAAAGTCAAAGCCATGTATGTTGACTGTTTTCTTTGACTATCGCGGTGTTGTACAGTCAGAATTCTTGCCAGAAGATCAAAACGGTAAATAAAGAATATTATTTCAGCGTTATGCGGCGTTTAAGAGAGCAAATTCGACCAAAACGACCAGTTTTGTGGAATGAAAATTCTTGGCTTTTGCACCATGATAATGCGCCTTCGCACAAGATCATCATTGTGAATGAATGTTTGTCCAAACACAACAAATACCATCGAGTAACCACCATATTCATCAGATATGGCTCCAGCGGACTTCTTTCTTTTTGCTAAACTCAAATGACCACTTCGTGGCACCCGTTTTCAATCGGTAGAAGACGTAAAGGAGAATTCGCGGCGAGAACTGAACTCAATTCCGGAAACAGCGTCAAAAAAATGTTTGATGATTGGATTATTCGTTGGCGTAAGTCTATCGTTTCTGAAGGAGCATACTTTGAAGGTGATAAAATAAACTTGGATGAATAACAAAAAAAATGTGTATTATTATTTATCTTTTCCCGCTAGTTTCTTGACAGAGTAGTACATTTTATCCCACTACTATATCAGGAACTTGAGATATAATCTAAAACGCAAAGGCAAAGGCTAGTACTGTTATAAAGCTCTAACAAAGGCGCGCACTATACATTAAAGAAATTTTTGACAAAACAATTTTGGTATTTTTTAAACATTTGAATTGCTTAGCTATAAATTAACATAAACTGGGAAAATAAGAAAAAATCTCAGTAGCAGCCCGGAGTTTGGAAATGTGCCCGGTAGACGTCAATAGGTTCGCCCCCTATTACGTGGGACTTAAACATAGCTTGCGAGTCGTGGGTGTGTAATAAACCTCTGCCTACTCCTTCGGTGAATACAGGCGTGATGCTATGTTTAACTGGGAAAATGTGAGATCGAAAATAACAGTCATACGCAGAATTTGTACTGTATTTCCTTTGAAACCATTCAGATTCTTTGCCAATTGAGCACTGTGACATCCGCTTGGAACTACTAATGCTTGTTTGATAGCTCCTAACTAGATTAAGCAATTAGTATACCAGAGAGACAATTTGGTAAAAGTAGGCAAAAATAAATTAATAAATAAATAATAGAAAAATATATGATAATTATTCTAATTATATATGAAATTAGAAACATCACGTTACAACGTCAGTTAATAACCTCTTAACGAAGAAGCTTTACAAATCAATGTTCGATAATCATTTTAAAGATCGTATCGTGCACTGCTCAAATTGATTAAAAGGCACTTAACAGGCAAAACGTGTAGATATTAGTCGCTTCCCACTGAAGGAAAACACTGTCCGGAAACTTGCATGCCTTTTTTTTGTTAAGGCGGGAAAAAATGTTCCTATAACTTGCATGCCTGAAAGATTTTCTTGATCGCTTCTGAAGTCCGCCAATCGTAACTGGGCTAGTGTGGTGGACTGCGGCCCAAATCCCTATCACACTGCTACATACATACATAAACTCACGCCTGTTTGCCAGAAGGGTAGGCAGAGACAATGGATCTCCAATTGCTACAATCCTTGTTCACCTCTTTTGCCTCATTCGCCTTCATTATATGATACATGAACGTCGATTAGGGTAAAAATAAATATTATGTTTTTTATACCAAGTTTAATATAAAAAAATGTATGTGTATCTTTTAGAAAATTATAAAAGAATCCATTTTTTTATAAATTGCCAGCAAAGCCTATGCAGTCAATTTATTTCCTTTCATTTATTTAGGCTAACATCTATAAATCAAACCTCAATATCTAAATATAGATGGATGGATTGTGTGAAGAAGGATGGGGGCGGACAGCGGGTCATGAGTACAAAGATATACGAAAGATGCACGCATGAAATGAAAAATACATCTTATCGAAATGTTGCAATATGATTTTTTTTTTCATTTTTAGGCTAACCTCTATATATCAAACTTCAATATCTAAAGATAGATAAATGGGATGTCAGAAGAAAGATAGTTGCGGGCAGCTGGTTGGCACAAATATGCGCGATAGATGCACGCGTGAAATGAAAAACTCGTATCCAAGTGTTGCAATTATGATCTTGTGTAGGTATATTTTTTTCTTCCTCACTTTTTGATTCACATGAACTTTGTCCACAATGACGTGAAATAGACCTGCTTTATTGTATTCTGTGCATCAAACATTTGTAAGAACGCCGACCTATCAGTATTTATGCCAAATTTCGACAGAAAATCGGTACAAAATAGTTTATTTTGTAGTTTAGGTCACCATGTTATCTCATTGTCTACCCGGACAAAACGGCTTTAGTTCAGAGTAGTCTTAGTAACAAAAGCTTGTTTTCAAGTTAACTCTCAAGGATTTTTTGGGTTATATCTCAGGTTTTCGATATAGGTCCAAGATAAAATTTAAGTATACCAATTTTTAAATCTTATCAAGAGTTATCAAACCAAGTCCCATCAAAATACGTTCAGTAGTTTTAGCGTGATGCGCGAACAAACAAACAGACAAACGGACAAAAATTCTAATGAATATTGTTTTGTGTTCAGATACGGCTAAAATGCAAATACAATATTTTTTTCTCAAATATCTTAAATGAGATATAGCTCGTTACAGCTTTATAATATGTAGTTAGAAGGATTCGATTCTGCCGTGACTTTGCCGTCAGCGTAGACTTTAGAATATAAATAGATAACTCTACAATATACTAATAATCTTTATGTAAAAATAGCTCCCATGGGTACTATACATTTTGGAAAGAATGGTAGCCTTTTCTAGGTTCTTGCTAGATGAAAAGTAGTTTTTTTTGAAAAAAAAATCGTGATTTGGTTTAGTAGTCACAGCGTGAAAGCATAACAAACAAACCTTCACATTTAAAATATTAAAGTAAGGATTATTGTCCTCTCGCATCTAAATATAATAGTATTATATAAAATTTATTGTCTAGATAAGTTTACGTACGAAAGGAACAGGTTAAACGGCTGAACATTCATTTATTATATATCCTACTTCAACCCAAATATACCTCAGTTCATCCATAAAATAGACGTATAACTATTTTATGCAGAGCCTTATTCGTAAAGATATAAAAACCACACCTGTTACTAGTCAGTATTCATAGTATATAGTAATATTTAGCTTGTAACATAACGGCCGTCCTTCATCAAAAGGTTATTAAATTTAATGGACTTTGATGATACTACAAACATAAGAAAGTATTAACACCCATTTTCGTTGGGTTTCATATTACGAAGACATTTATAACTTTTTCCAATAGCCGAGTATTTAATTGCTTTTAAACCACACAGTTTCTCGGTATACCTACTTGTTGTACTAATAAGAATGAGAGGTGAAACGACACTCACTTATGCCTTTAACATAGTCCCATATTCAATTTTGTAAGTCTCCACTTTTAAAAAATTTTATCTACATTTTTAGCACTTGACATGCTCAGCTACTTTTAAAGTACAAATTATTATTTGTGAATGAGGAAAAAGATAACTTTAGTACGAGCGGCAATCGAACCTGCGTCCTTTCCTTTCCGGGGAAGTGCTCTAATCCACTGAGCTATCGTACTCCTTTGCGATCATACCCAATTTGCTCATCACATTTGTCTTAACGACCAACGCCATCTATCGGAACGCATTTTACATTCATTAATTCAATATAGTAAGTTTAATTTCGCAATTAAATTCATACTATTTTATGGCGTGTTTTTTAAATATATTGATCTACATCACACATCTTTTAGCACTTGACATGCTCAGCTACTTTTAAAGTACAAATTATTATTTGTGAATCAGTGGATTAGAGCACTTCCGCGGAAAGAAAGGGACGCAGGTTCGATTACCGCTCGTACTAAAGTTCTCTTTTTCCTCATTCGCAAATAATAATTTGTACTTTAAGTCTCTACTTTTACTAAGAATTCTCTGATAATAGAACTATTTTGATAAGTGCTAACTGCCTTTCACGAACTGATAACAACTGACAACTACGCTTCACCTATGAAGCGCGACTTGACTCAAGAAATATATTATATGAGGTTTTTATATTCTTTCATAGTGAGTGAGGAAAAAGGGCTATACCTATTACCTTAGAAATTTTCATATTTAAGTTGGAAATAGTAATACTGGGTCTGAAACTGTGTCTCTTAAATACCATTCTCTAGTCCGTTATACTCCGAAAAACATTAATAAAGCTAAAAAAATATATCCGCAGTACTGGATATGATAAAGTACTATATCATAACTTAAGTTAGTCAGTAGCATTGGGCGTATCCAAACGTAATAAAGTAAGCGCTGTTTTAGCTGGTCCTGTATTTAAAAAAAATATTTGCTTTACTGAAACGTGTAATTGTTATTTTTTTTTATTGTAAAACGGAGTACAAGTTTTCGAAAATTTTTATTTTGTAAACACCAGCTATATGACTTCCTGCGTGCTTCGGAAGGCACGTAAAGCAGTGTCTGATGTCAAATAACATAATAACAGTCGTTACACATTGTAAGAGGAATAAAAAATCTGATTCCTGTTGTTCTAAGGTCACCAGTTGTCCCCTGAGTTGGGCCGTGGAGGTCAGGCACTCGCTCCGTGTAAATACTGGTGGATTATCTTAAAAGAATTAATCGAAAGTCGACCCCAACAAAGTTTGTGATAAGGGTAGGGAAATAAGTTATACGTAGAATGAATTTTATCTATCTATATAGGTACTATTATAAAGCTGTAACAGAGCCGTGTCTTTACATTTAAGATATTTGAGAAAAAATTACTGTATAGACGTGTGTGAACACAAATCATTTTTTTTAGATTTTTGTCTGTTTGTCCGTTTGTTTGTTAGCGCATCACGCAAAAGCTACTGAACTGATTTTGATGCAACTTTTTCTATTTGATAGATCTCGATTAGACTTAACAACTGGTATACATTTTATCCCGCTACTATACCGGGAACCTGAAATACAACCTAAAAACTAGCTTTTGGTTGCCTTCCGACGTCCACTGCTGGACATAGGCCTCCCCAAAATGAGGGATAGTTGGCGATCACAGTGGATGTTGTTAATACTCGAGGGAGTGCTGCTGCCCACTCTCCCGGTATTCCCTCAGCCGGCTCTTACGACTCCCGTGGGTGGAGAGGGGTGGGACAATTCTAAAGCCGGCCCCACACGGCAGCGTGTCTGAATACAAAATTTTTTTTCTGTTTGTCTGTTTGTTTGTTCGCGCATCACGCAAATACTACTAAACATATTTTGATACAGCTTTTTTTATTTGAAAGGCCTTGATTAGACTTAAAAACTGGTATACATTTTATCCCGTTACTATATCGGGAACCTGAGATATAACCTAAAAGCTAGCGTATGGTTGCGGCGGAGCTGCGGGCAAAGACTAGTTAGTGAATAAAATGGAATTATTTTGTATTTTCTCATATCAATCGAATTTTTACACGATACATTACTTTGTTTCAAAGTTTAAATGAATGTTAATGTAAAGTACTATAAAAATAAATAAATATTTTTTATTATTCTTATGCATGAACTAATTAATCTCCATAGCTGTTATGTCTATTTTTAAATATGAAGCCGCTCAAAGCCAATATTAATAAAATAATCATATTATTCTATTGAAATAATAGGTACTATATAAAGAAAAATAAACAAAATCATTTAAAACTCTGATCCAAGTAAACAAATATACGTTCAAAACTGGGCTAGCTATGGCTAACAATAATGATTTGCATTTATTAACATTAAACTTGCTATAATCTATGTTAATTGAAGGTTATGTTATTATGTTGAACTTTTGAACTTTATGTGTAAACTTATTTTGCTTGAATTTATGTCTACACAAAAAGAAAAACCTATTTTGTGTTAACTATGATTTCAGAAACAAATTATAAATTGGCTGCTTTTAAAGCTTATACCCATACTAATCCTGTGAAATTTGTCAGAATCCTGAATAAAAATCTGACGCGCATTTTATTCTGAAACTATCTGTTGTCCCCGAGAGAGAACACCTTATAAGATAATTTACTTAAAAGGTGAGATGATATTTGCATCCATACAGTTTCATACCAATCAAGCGGATTAGTACTAATTATTCTATGTCAACAAATGCTAGTGACTAAATAGTCTGTCGTTCCAAATTTAAAATTTTATTTCATCTAAGCTAAATTAAATTTGATCCAAAGCCTTCATGTGACATGTATTTTTTGCTATGCTCCATTTTAGCTATTTATATGTTATTCGAGTTAGAAATACATGTTACATAACTTTAACTATTCATAGCATCACGCCTATATTTCCCGAAGAGGTAGGCAGAGGTGTATTATACACCCACAGATCGCCAGCTATATTTAAGTCCTACGTAATAGGAGGCGAGCCTATTGCCGGCTACCGGGCAAACTCCGGGTTGCTACTGAGTTTTTTCTTTTTACGAAAAAGCTCAATAATATTGCCCAACCGGGGGATCGAACCCGAGACCCTTATGATCAGCTGTCACTCACACTAGCGCTGCGCCAGCGGGGCAGTAATTAAATATTCCCTAAGCATTTTTGATAATTAATAGTATCCTCAATGTTCATTGCACGATCAGGAAGCATGAATGTCACAAACAGTTGAATTATGACGTTAATAATATAAAACTGTTCGGAGAACCACATCCTACTGTAACACCAATAAATAAACATTTAACGTATAAAATTAAGTTTTTTACTCAAAAAATATATATCACTTGGCTTCACTAATAGTAGGTATTCACATACCAGTATATGTATTTTTGGACACATATCATTCGGTACTTATTCAATAAAATAAAGCATTACTTAATGATCTGTATTTTTAATCACATAATAAAAATTGGCGACGCTTATTTTGTCTTTCTTTTGGGTTGTCAATATGGTATATAACATACATATAACAGATAGAAAATACCCAGACGCAGTACAAATATCTGTGTTCATCACACAAATAATTGTCCTGAGTGGGAATCGAACCCACGACCTCGTGCACGGTCGAAATCAAGTTACACTTCCGACTACGCCACGAGGCCTGTCCTCCGTAATAGTATTTTGAGAAATATAATGCGCGTTTAGACCCGTTAAATAAATCAATTTTAGTCTCAAAATGTCTAGTAAACATCAGAAAATAAAACAGTTTTCTAGTTGATCTAATAACCTAGCAAAGTATAATATGATTTTTAGGATACCTATAGTAAAAGGAGATAGTTTCAATACCTATATCTAAAGTTACTTCGCTGTTCTAGAAAAGCACGAATGACGCATAATAAGTGTGCCTGTGACAAGGGTGATCTATTGAAAATGGTCCTTTCAAAATTGTAACAGTCGTTCATCATTATTTACATAGAATTTATCTTCAATATATCTTTTTGTCTGGAGGGTATATAAGGTTTTACCCAACAGGTTCTTACTAAATTTTGTTTTTGACAACAAAATAGTATTCCATGATAACGAGATTAAAATATTAGATATGAAAGCATGATAAACTAATAGGTAAGTACTTACCTGTTTTTTTAGTAGTTAGATAGTTTCTAATTTCTTAATCACATCTAAGTATGAGCTATATTTTTGGTTGATCCATTATGTTTATTTTCGAGGTGTTTGCATAAATAACACTTTAACACGTTTTAATCTACAAACTCCCTTAAAGGTTCGTTACCTTCAAATTTATTCTAAGTACACTTGATCTGTTGTTTCGCTGGTTCAAAAAATACGACGTAAATTTTCATTTGTAGAGAATCCCTAATTTCAAAAATTTAAAATACAAATAGGTACTTACTTGTCGTCACGCCATCTCCCTTGCAGGTTAGGTAGACAGAAAAAAGTGCCAAGAGGCTCTATTCTTGCATACATCTCTCGCTTCCTCATCATTAATTATTCTCTTCATACACGTTCGCTGATTTTTGAGAAACACATATATACTCTCTCCTTTCATTCTTGTAAAAATATATTCAAATCCTGGTTACTTTTTTTGTCTTAATACCTGTGATATAGTCAAGAAAAGACATTGGCTTCTGTAATACAATATATTAATACTAGTACAGTAGTCAGTGTAATTATATAAATACGTGTACATTATTATGACAATAAAAAAAAATATTATTTCTGAGACTCCTGACTCCACCTCCCTCCAATACATGACTGGTTAAAGCTAGGTAGGTGAGTCTTGGTCTCCCCCTGTACATCCTTCCATTTTCGCAATGTATATCTTCTTTACCAATCGCTCATCCGGCACTCTTTCCACATGACTGACCCATCGGAGCATTTCCTTTCTCATCTTTACACCAATACTCTGTTTCAAACCTACTCGCTCTCTTACATTGTCGTTACGAATACAGTCAGTCAGCATCACTCCACAGATTCTCCGCAGAGATAACATGTAGATCACATTTATTTTACTCTCATACACACACAGACATTTATCAGATATTATTTGTCAATCATAATTGCCAAACCTTACTTATTGTAATACAATAAAATTTTTAATCATTATCATCTAAATTTATTGTTTTATTTTGATTTAAAAAACAAAGTTCTTCTTGAAAAACCCTATATATTAAGAACGCAGTGATAGCCTAGTGGTAAAATTAAATACTGCAAAGACAGTGGTTTCAGTTCGATCCCGAGTCAACGGCACATACGTCTGACTTTTCGAGATTATATGTGTATTTGTTAACAATTTATCACTGCTCGCTGAAGGAAAATAACGTGAGGGAACCTACATGCTTGAGAGATTTTCTCGACGGCTTGTGAAGTCTGCCAACCCGCACTGGGTCAGCGTGGTGGACTATAGCGTAAACCCTCTCTCTATGAGAGGAGACCCGTGCCCAATAGCAAGACAGAAAAAAGGTTGAAAAAAATTCTTAAAAATTCATGAAATTTAGAACTACGATCCTGTCATAATAATAGATACAATATAAATCATCGTGTTTATGGTGATAAGAATATTATTTAACACAATATGTTTATGCATCTTTCATTTTCATCGTATCGAGCTTACTGCTACACTGGACGCATCGCCTCTAAAAGTTAACTCACTTTATGATAAAAACTACCAAAATGCTAAATTTTAGGACATTTATTGCGTAGAATACACATGGATATCAACAACAACCAAACAACAAATACATCAAAGGTAAGATTGAACCAATGACGTCTGGGTACCGTTCCGTCACTGCCACCAAACCAAGTAGATCTTCACGGAAGCGATCATTTATCTACTAAGCACTTGAGTCGAATATCGTAGACATAACTATTTCGTGAGTCTTTTAAGAAATCTTATCCCCTTTTTTAAATATTAGACAATATAACGTTATTTTAGGTCTTATAACTGGACCATGTTAATTTAAATATATATTTATAGTTACTTGGTTAATAAAAAAAGGAATTTGAAATTAAGTAAACAAGAAATAAAATAAAACTAACGAGTCAAGTGTATTTTATCGAGGTAATTTCCACCTCAAATAATATCTCTCCATCCATCCATCCATCAGCCTTTCAACGTCCACTGTTGGACATAGGCCTCCCCAAGGGAACGCCACAACCAGCGGTCCTGCGCTCGTCATGGGGGATAATGCCGTAATCGTCACGCTTGGCAGGCGGGTTGGCGATTGCAGTGGATGATGTTAATACTCGAGGGAGTGCTGCTGCCCACTCCCCCGGTATTCCCTCAGTCGGCTCTTACGACTCCCTTGTGTAGAATAATATCTCTATTTAAATCAAAATAAATGAAAAACTGCGGGAATAGTATACAGAGAACGCAAACGCTTTGAACATTTGCACACATTTCTATGAACACTGATATAAAAATACAATTTGAACAATCAGTTAACAAAGGATTCTATAGTTTTCTTGACTCATTTACCCATAGAAGAGTATACTATTAACACATAGCACTTTATTCGAACGAATAATGTTGTTAACAAAAGTATATAACTGATTTTATTATGCATATTTACGTATTAAGTACTCTATGAGGAGGTTGGTATTTTTCTCATGGATTTTTATTTCATATAAGTAATAACATTTCAAGTAACTCTAACCAAAAAATCTCATAGAAACTGGTTGACCTGAATATATAATTATTTGTACATATTTCGGAGTCACCTTTTTTAATAAGAGGAAAGGAGGAAATGAAAAGGAAAAGAAGTTAGGAGTTTGAAAATGTGCCCGGTAGACGTCAATAGGCTTGCCCCCTATTACGTGGGACTTAAACATAGCGTGCGAGTCGTGGATGTGTAATACACCTCTGCCTACCCCTTCAGGGAATACAGATGTGATGCTATGTTTCTATTTTATACAGTAAGCAGTTTCTGTAGCCTATAGACGCTAGCAACACCAGAGGCATCACTTATACGCCGCCAGCTCCAAGGAAAGGGATTGGAGGTGTGAGTGAAGAACGACAGTAAGGAGAGGATAGCTAGGGTACTAAGGAGAGAATAGGGGGAATAATAAGGAGAGGATAGAAGCTATAATAAGGAGAGAATAGGATGGTATTCGGACCTCCTGTGCTCTCACTTACCATAAAACAACATTTTTAATTACCTGGTAACTATGCGAGGCAATCGAGTGTTAAACAAATTTGACAGAATATCAACTAAACCCGGAATTAAGAGCTCACTTTTATGACTGTGAATTCAATTAACATGGTAATTTTCTAAAGTGTAACAAGACCTTTACACAAAAATTCAATAGCGATAGCCCGGGAGCCCTATATACTCCGCCTAGGCAGACAGCTAGGTACTTTTTTATACTTGATTTTGCCGCCGACTACGTTCGTGGCGACTCCAGAATTGGGTCAATACTTGCTAATGTTATAAATGCGAGGTTTTTCTTATTTGTTTGTTTACTGCTGAACTAGTCCTAATGAAAATTTGTAAATATATAGTCCAGAAAAAGATATATGCCAGTTTTTGTCCCGGTAATTAATGGTTCCTGTGAAGTAGCTATTATTACATAGAGATAACTATTGTGCCGTAGAGTGATGTATTTATATTATAAAGTCAACGCAGACCGGGTCACGGATAGATTCTAGTATAACATAAATAAGTTCTGCACTTTAATTATTTATTTACACATATAGATATCGCTCTGAACTATCGATTTTTCTGAGATAAACAGCAGCATATGTCCTCTTCTAGGTACCAGACCATAATTGTAAAGGGTACATGAAAGGGTAAGCCGCCAGCGGGTCACTGAAGTAATCCAACACAGTTCCAGTGGTCTGTCAACACAGGTGGAGAGACGGCACACGACGGGTTTCTTTAGTGGCTGCAGGCCCCACACTACCCTGTTTATTGCCCCGAACGACGGGATGTGCGGTTAGGTACATTTTTTCCAGCCTAAACAAAAAAAAGGTACCAGACCGTATACATGTATGCAAAGTATATATAGCCTAAAAGCGTAACAAACAAAGCAAGGCTTTACCACTAAAAGAACTACCTCAAAATTAATATAAAACTTGTTTTATACTCGTATTTGTTTAATATAATGTGTTTCATTTGATAACGAACATTTGCAATTATATCCTTAATATCCAACATATTATTATGATATAGTAATAATATATTGCTCGTAAAAAAGCGTACATTATTCGCTATACGAGTATAGCGACATTCATACATTATTACCAAGAAGAAAGGGTCTAGTGCGTGGCAAAATATAAGCATAACGAGTTGATAGTTGCATGTATAATACCAACTAAACCATTTATAATTTTCGTATCAAAGACGCGTCTTAAATTCAAATCAAAGTAATTTTCATAATGTTCTCTAAATAATACTTACTTACTTAGCACACCATCTCCCTTTCGGGATAAACAGAGAGAACGGAGTGCCAAAAGGCTCTATTCTTCCACTCTCACTGCCTCAACATTCATAATTACAGGCTCGCCGGTTTCAGAGACTCCACCATACAATTATTCAATACATGACCGATTTGGTCTAGGTAGGTAAGTCTAATTGGTCTCCCCCTGTACCTACATCCTTCAACTTTAGCATTCTACATCTTCTTAATCAGTTAATCGTCTGGCATCTTTCCCCATGTCCGAACCATCGAAGCATTCCCTTTCGCATCTTTACACCAATACTCTAGTTCTGTTACTAATGACAAAACTAAGTAGGTACAACTATATTAATTGAACTGATTTTCCTGCCAAAATTATATAACAATAAAATGTGTTTTTAAAACAACACAAAATAAATTTGTGTTGTATCCTTAAATATAGCTGTTTTTTTTATTGCATGTAGTGGCAGACGAGCCACGGCCCATCTGATGGTAATTGGTAACCGTCGCTCATGGATTCAACTATACCGAGAGTATTGTCAAGCCGCTGCTCACCATTTCATTTCACCGATTTGAAATTGAAGAATAAACGGCTATCTCCTGCTACAGCCAAAACGCAACGATGTGCTTTATGGCTGGTCACACAGGAGATGGTGGTACCAACCAGCTCGGGCCCGATACCAAGCGAGTACTCCCACTTGGCACCCAGCCCTACCACCAGTCATGCAATGGATGATAATTGCTTACTTCCCTTACTCCACTCATACGACAACCCGTGGGAAAGAATGGGGTGGTGACACTTGTATTAAGAAAGGTCCGTCACTACACGGAGAAAATTGTATTAGTCAAACAAAATTTACATCACATATATCATTATTCATTACACTATCTTAACACTAGCCTTTCTAATACTATAAATTCAAAAGTCAGGTCCTAACTATTCAACCGATGGTCATGAAATTAAGTATAAACACAGTCGGGAATTCTGATAAAGATGTGTTACTTTTTATCTTGAAAATATGGCGGTTCCTGTGCAATAGCAGTTTTTGCATAAAAACAATATGACGTAGAGTGGCGTATTTATAATATTTGACCCCATTCTGGAATCCACGCAGACGAAATCACGGGCAGTCTAGTTTTTGTTGTTTTTTAATAAAACCTGAGAATGAGACCTTTATAAACATACAATCAACGGTATGGGGGTGTTCCCCAACAGGGTTGTTAAATGTTAGAATGTTAAAATATTAAATGTTTATGTTAAATGTTAATTATAGAATTTTTTATGTTAATGTTTGAGGAATAAGTAGACAACTGTTTTCTTGTTATGTTTAATAGCTACTGAATAAATATGTTATTGACAATTGAGTCATTTACATGTTAAATGTGTATATACAATTATACCAGCCTAAATTTACGGCGTTGCCCGTACAAACGCACATAAATCATAAAAATAATTATTTTTGGATCGCCTAAATGGTTTTGTGTAACTACAGTATTAGGTACGAGAAGTTAGTATCTAAACCGCTTACTTAGCCCTTTGCAGTATTAAGTAACTAAATCTTCAGACTTCCATGGAACTTACTAACTAATAGTAGTCTATCCAGCGTCTATATAACAATTTAATTCATCTATTAATTTCGTCATTATATTTTATGTTGGTCGACAATTATACTCCTTGTGTATATATAAGGCCCCAGTTTCAAACACTGTTTCAGTTTAAAAAAATGCTGAAAATAAAACTCTTTATAAATATATCAATAGAATAATGAAAGGAGTTTAGAACTTCACCCGGTCAATGGTAATAGTCTCGACTCTGTTACATGAAACAACGTTACAAAGGCAGAAGAGAAACTAGCCACTGTAGTGTTTCCCAAACTTTCTTTATTCTCTTTCTAAGAACTACATATTTTTCAACGTATATTAGACGAATTTCGTACAAATAGTATCAAAAAGTAATTAGTATCAAACAATTTTTGTTTCATAATCAAATGTAGATTTAACTATGAAAAATAAAGTATTATAGGTATGTATTATATCCGTAATCTGGTAACCATAGCGTTAAGCTTAATTTGGGACCAGAGGACGTTGTGTGAAAATGTCCGTGAATATTTATTATTATTTTCAAATGAAAGTGAGATGGCTATCTCATTATTTTTTTATTGCTCACATTCCAGATCCAGACCAAAGTTATCACGTTATAAATATGCTCTTTCAATTCAGTTTTAAAAATCAAGTTTTTAGTTCGTAGCCATTGATTGGCTAAAATGATAGACAATAAACGAATTTATAAAATCGCGATAAAACAATTATAGTAGAACTACTAACACGTATGGAGGCATTCGAAACATGTCAAACTGCTTAATCAATTCAATATTCAAAAGTACTAATTGGCCATTGAAAATACATTAGTAAATCACGAGCAAGTAACCTACAAGAAGTGAGAGTTTATTAAGTTTTAACTAAATTGTCTTTGAGTACTTTAAACTTTTATTACAATAACTTAATCAATTAAATATGCAAAAAAAAACATTATTGTTGTGCAAAGGACGTTTAAAAGAAGACAAAGTGCAGAGAATGTAAGACATTCGTGTTATAAAACTTAAGCTAAAAATGTACATACATTGTTAATAAATAATAATACTAGGCTTTGTCCGCGGCTCCGCCTTAGCCCTGTGTCCATTCCAATCCGGGGAAGTGCTCTAAGCCACTGAGCTACCGCACTGACCTTTCGGCCATACCCAATCTCCTCTTATATAAAGTTGATAATAAGCTATAATCAATTGATAAAATAAATATCCACATAAAATACTATTAAATTAGGGGCCGAAACTTAAAAGAATATCAACTTGGGTATTCACAAGGAGGCCCCGAGCCATTTAGAATAAAACGCATTTAAATTCGCCAGTGAAGCCTCGCCGGAACTGGTCCCAATTAATCTGCACGCAGTATCTTCGAACTCACAGGGTTAGTAACTTAAATGGTATTTTACAAAATCAATTTGAAAGCCTTGACAAAGACATTAAAATAAAAAAGGAAAGATTTCTCAAAGGCTTAGGGATTAACGGGAAGGCTTATAGTGATAGAATTTTCTCGATACTTCAAATCACTGTGGCGCAAATCGTAGAAGCTATTATACGAAAAAAAAAGCAGGTGCACTGAAATGAACTAATTATTTTTTTGTTATAAATACAAGTGTTTAATTTGAAGTAAAACCTACTTTTGTTTATCCTATAAGAAAAAAAAAACGTTGGTGTAAATCTCTGATATCCATCTAGACGACTGCCATTGCTCTATGTGTATATTACATAGCTATTTGGCCTCTATTGCTGTGAGTTCTGAAAGGGTTCAAATTGTTTTATGTGTGTACCAATTCTGCCAAATATTCCAAGCTAGGACAAAATAATTCAAGCGTCTTACATCAGTGGCGTCTTTGTTACTATAATCTACGTTTCCGTAATTATATTAAATTATTTCTCGTGCCAAAAGGCCTCTTAGCAAACATACAGATATTTACGCTTAGCAAATACAGAACAATAATAACAGGAATGGTATTTGTTATTACTACCTCTCAACATAATTAACATTTATCTACGTATTGACTTTACAAAACCTTTGTTAATTAATCCAGTTCATCTTCAATAAATAATCCACTATGTCTCCTTCCTTACAATTTTGTAAATGTGAAAGTGAATTTGTTTGTCTATTTGTTTCGCTTTCATGCCACTACTACTAAACCGATTATCATTTAGCATATATATTATAATCCGGAAAGGGATATACAAGGAAAAGGATATCGACTGCGTTTTATCCCAGGAAATTGGATGGTGAGGGAGAGCAGTTTTGAGGTAATGAATAGGTATGCGTGACGTGTTTATATCATCTGACCCATTTCTGAAGTCCATGGTGACGATATCGCCTGCAGAATATATAAATTTAGTTACGAGTATATAGCAAGAAATGAGTCAGGTCGCTGTTCCTTAATTCACGAAGAAATTTATTTATAAAATATATACCAGCTTCTCCTCGTGAATAACATTTAGTTCATATGTTTTTCAAGCCAGTTTTGAGTTAACGAACAACAATCGATTTTTATACTCGTATAAAATAATACAGATATATTACAAATCATTAAATTGAGCCCAAAAACCTATATTTTATGTTATACATACCTAATTTATTATAGCTTTTTTAAAATTGTATTTACTAGAAACAAATTTTTGTGTAAGCGGAAAATGATTAATTTTCTGCGAGCAGAATTTAAACTTGTGTATTCCTCTATCCGAGAGGATGCTTAGACCAATAAGCTATCATATATTATGAGCCCGCTAAAACTACCTTTTTTTTAGGCGGGAAATAATGTTCCTATCCGCACACCCTATCGTTCGGGGTAACGACCCAGGGTAGTGTGGGCCATCTCTCCGCCGTGAGGCGAGAAAAACAAACCTTCACGTTGTAATTTTTCCACATTTACAAAAAAATTTTTCTATTAAAATAGCTGATCATGTCAATGCTAAAAAATCACAATAAAATTAAATTGTGTTTAAATATTTTATCACATTAATACTCTTGTAGTCTTTTGTTATCTTCAACAACAACTGAAAATCTTCTTAAGACCCGACACACGTCCTCTCAAGTTTTAAAAGCTTGCTATTGTAGAACGCCTGGAGAGTTTTACGTCCTTTGACTTTTTGTATTGTGTTTACTTTTATTATTATATTTTTCCTTTTCAGTTATAATATTAGCCAGTTCCATTGAATTATTGTTTATAGAACTAGATTCTGCCCACGACTTCGTCTGCGTAGACTTCATCAAATAGATATACATCGCTCTACGGCACACTAATAGTTCTCTATGTAAAAATTGCTATCTAATCGAAACCATTTTTATACTGCCTCGGTGGTGCAGCGGTAGTGTGAGCGACTGCTGATCATGAGGTCTAGGGTTCGATCCCCGAGTCAGGTGGTGCTATTGAGCTTTTTGGTAAAAAGAAAAGTTTTCAGTACCGGCTCAGAGTTTGGAAATGTGCCCAGTAGACGGCAATAGGCTCGCCCGCTATTACGTGGGTTTGAATACATAGTTGGCAAACCATGGGTGTGTGATTCTGTCTATTTTTGCTTTTTTCTCAAATTAAAAGTAGCCTTTGTATTTTTCTGGTTGCATTTTATATACTATGGAAAATACAAGCAGAAACTATATTATACGTATGCAAAATAAAATCGGAAACTATCAAATAAAATATTTTCGTTATAATCAGTTAAGTTTTGCGTGATGTGCAAGCACAAAGAAAATAAATTTTCAGTCCCAATACACCATATATATAATAATATATACATATATATAATAATATAATATTTTTTTACAATATATTTTAATGTAAATACATAACTCTCTTACGGTTTCATATATATTACTAGCTGATACCCGCTACTTCGTCCGCGATAATTTCATAAAAATAAATAAAGCAACACTTGAAATTGAAGTCTTGAATTTAAAGGGAAAAATATCGACAGTATTATGGGAATTCGTAGTATTTATAAATATCGTCTCACTTTTTCCACATCCGGACATTAAAAGTCCTTTTTTTCATTGAGTAGTTTTCGGTAGTTATGGTAATGGTACTTGTAAGTAAATTTGTAGATCATCTGCAAAAAGGTGGTAGGAAGAAAGTAGGTTATTTGAGATGGAAATAATAAAAATTGCGAAAAGTAGCGGGGATAAAACGCCACCCTGGGGTACGCCATTCGTTTATTGTTTTGTGCGGAACCCTAATTATTTTTCCAAAATTAAAGTTACCTAAGTTACTCCTTGTAACAACAGCTATCTGTTAGTGAAAGTCCAGTCCAAATCGGTTCACCTATTTCGGAGATTTTATTCATTCACGATTTCATGTTTTTTTTTAAGGAACCCTAATTGTTTTTCCAAAATAAAAGTATCCTAAGTTACGCGGTGTAACAATAGCTATCTGATAGTGAAAGTCCCGTCCAAATCGGTCCAGCCGTTCCGGAGATTAGCCGGAACAAATAGACGGACAGACAGACAGACCGACAAAAACTTTAAAAATTTGGTAATTTGTTATAGGTAACGTATATACTCTCGTATACATTTACTAAACAGTTGTTATTTAGACTGTACAAACAGACACTTCAATTTTATTTATTTGTATAGATGTATAGATAAGTATAAATAAAATAGATTTAATTTTAGTTATTTTATGTGTTTGAAATTTTAATCAAAGTATTTTATTTGCTATATTTTTGTTTAAATTATATTATATTACAGGTGAAATATATTTTTCTTAATTTCGTAAAGTGCATGAAATTAATTGGTAATAACACTGTTCATCATTTTTATTGCGTGGGAACTTTAATTTAATGCCTTCGAGCCTTCGAGCGAAACGCTTAGCAATGAAATATGGAACGAGATATAAAAATTGTTACTTACACAGCACTTAGTTGGTTAAGTTCTTTCTAGGAGTGAAACAAATTGCATAATTTATTTCATACTAGCGTCTAGCGTCCATCTTCATCTGCGAGAACTCTAAATTTAGTAATTTTATTATATTAGCTTTTTTATAATATATTTTATGTTAGTACTACTACTACTTATAATCACGCCATTTCCCTTGCAGGGTAGGCCGAGAGAACAGAGTGCCAAGAGGCTCTATTCTTGCATACATCTTTCACTTCCTCAACATTCATAACTCTCTTCATACACGCTCGCCGGTTTCGGAGACTCCTGACTCCACCTTCCTTTAATACATGACCGATTTGGTCTAGGTAGGTGAGTTTCGGTCTCCCCCTGTACCTACATCCTTCCATTTTCGCATTGTATATCTTCTTACCGTGACTGTGGTGCCATGTGGGGCCAGCTTAAGAATTGTCCCACCCCTCTCCACCCATGGAGTCGTAAGAGCCGACTGGGGGAATACCGCGGAAGTGGACAGCAGCACTCCCTTAAGTATTAACAACATCCACTGCGATCGCCAATCCGCCTTCCAAGAGCACTGATTACGGCACTGTCCCCCATATGAGCGAAACACATGTTGTGGCGTTCTCTTGGGGAGGCCTATGTCCAGCAGTGGACTTCGAAAGGCTGATGGATGGATGGATGGATATCTTCTTAACCAGTCGCTCGTCCGGCATTCTATCCACATGTCCAAGCCATCGGAGCATTCCCTTTCGCATCTTTACACCAATACTCTCTTTCATACCTACTCACTCTCTTACGTCGTAGTTACGAATGCGGTCAGTCAGTCTCACTCCACAGATTCTCCGCAGAGATCGCATTTCGACTGCATTGATTTTACTCTCATACTCCTTTTCGCATACCCAACTCTCGCTTCCATATAATAACGTTGGGACAAGCACTGCGTTATGTATTGCGACAAGTGCCCTCTGGCTGAGGTGATGACTGCCGAGAAGTTGTCCCAATGCTCCGTTCACTCTATTTCCCGCATTCACTCTTCTCTCTACATCAGTGGTATACCTTCCATCCCGACTGAATCCACAACCAAGATATACAAATTCATCCACTTATTCTAGCACACCATTTCCTATTGCTACTCTAACATCTGTTCTGGCTTCTTCTCTTTCAAAAACCATTATTTTGGTTTTGCTTAGATTCACACTTAGGCCCCTTTTCTTACAATCTTCTGCCATTACGTCGACTAGGGTTTGCAAATCAGTCGCGGACTGCGTTAATAAAACCACATCGTCTGCATATAGGAGAGAATTTATCCAATTATGATAAACAGTCTGGCTGATAGAACTCAGCCCTGTTTGACGCCGATATTGACATCAAAACGGGGACATTCCATCATCCAGCCGCACACAAGCTCTGCATCCATATAGTTGGACGGCACCGCTTGTAGCAGTCTACCGTTAATACCATACTCCGGCAAAATATCCCAAAATTCCTTTTGTCCAACCGTGTCAAATGCTTGCTCCAAAATCCATGCAGAAAACCCTCTGGCCTAAAGCCAAATTATTCCAAAATTATTCATCTTGCAAAAATATTTCATCTGGGCCTGCACCGGCACGGCAACCCCCTGCACATTTAGGCATGCTCCTCGGGGGGGGGGGGGGGACTTTGACGAGGGCCTCAGTTTTTTGCAACGAAACCCTCAGACCCAGCATACCGATCCGGTCAACGACGAGCGCAACTCCGACCTCCGCCGATCGAGCGGCCTCTTGAAAGCCGGCCCTCCTCACCGTGATGAGGGTGTCGTCCACGTAACAGATCACCCTCATATCGGAAAGGAGCCGGCCTCGCTGGACCCAATCGAACCCGACGTTCCATAGGATCGGGCCAAGGACGGATCCCTGCAGAATGCCGAGCTCACCCCATGGTGGTATAAGCACCCGTCGCCCCCCTCCCAGAGCACGTGCCTCCCCTCGAGGTAAGCCTCCAACAACCTCCGGAGATACGGAGGCACTCCATGAAACCGGAGCGCCTCTTTGAACGTCTCATGTGGGAAGACTGTTGAAGGCGTTCTCTATGTTTAGCGAGACTGCCAGAACGACTTCTTTCCTGGCCACCGCCTCGGTGGCCAAGGTTTTCAGGGCAGCTAACGCATCAATAGTGGAGCGGCCCGCCCTGAAGCCGAACTGTGACTCCGACAGTCCCGGCCCGACATCCTCGAGGTGACGGTCCGCGAGCACCTTCTCGAACATTTTGGCCGTCTCGTCCAGCAGCACCAATGACCTATATGCGGAAGGAGAGTCAGATGGGCGACCCTTCTTCCGCAGCAGACACAGCCGTCCACTCCGGGAACTGCCCCGATCTCAAACATGCGTCCAGCAGTTCCCGGAGCCCATCCCTGATAAACTCCGCGGCGACGTCGAGCACCAGCCCCGGAACGCCATCAGGACCGGGCGCCTTCCCGGGGCCTTTCGAGGACGGACCCTCGAAGGCGGGATAGATTTAGAGTTCAGTATTGGTGATATTGACATCAACAATAAAATTGTTTACAAGAAATTATAAGACATGACTTTTTATTAAATTAATCCAAATTATAAACTGTTTGGGTATCAAATTTAAGCAAAATACGTGCAGCCTTTTTTGCGTACTGGAGTTACGAAAGTCAAAATATATAAACATAGAAACTTTCATGTATATAATTATTCAGAGTTCTATGGTAGGATACAATAATCAAGCTAATGTTTTTTTTACAATAACATAGAGTAATAAGACACTATACTAGTAAGTCACTAGAGTTATACGCACCAGGGATGTTTGGATATAAAATTTCGAATCTGGATACGGAAAATAATATAGGAATAATATAATAGTTACCGGTTTCGGATATGGTTACGGATCTCAAATTATTTTGGATCAACCGCTAGTTTCGGATAATTTCCGTTACGGATTTTAATTTTTTTTTTAAATTATAAAAGTAAAATACCGAATGTCTTAAATGTTAAATTGTAATGTAATCCCACAATCACTAACTAGTTATGACTAAGTAAATTGGTTTAGCCGGGAAATGTCAAAAACCTGTAATAATATTATTATAAAAACAACATAGAATCACGCTTGTATTCACCGAAGGGGTAGGCAGAGGTGTATTACACACCCACGACTCGCCAGCTATGTTTAAGTCCGGGGGCGAGCCTATTGACGTCTACCGGGCACATTTCCAAACTCTGGGCTGCTACTGAGAATTTTTCTTTTTAGGAAAAACTCAATAACATTGCCCGACCCGGGGATCGAACCCGAGACCTCATGATTAGCAGTCGCATACACTACCGCTACACCACCGAGGCAGTTAATAATTATATTATTACAGGTTTTTGATGTTTCCCATTTAGACCGCCCCAAATTTATCCAAAATATTTTTAAAAAAACTTTTATATTGGTTTCGGTTACGGTTACGGATTATTTATTTTATTTCGGATATCCACTAGTTTCGGTCACGATTACGGACCTCGATCACATTACTAAAAAATACTTTCTGCGGAAAATAAATAGCCGATGTAAGAATTGAACCCACGACATCTGACATGGGAGATGGGTATTTTAAATCACTACACCATCTGTGAAATGAACTATAAATCTGAAGTAATTAGCGATAAAAAGATCAAGAGTAGCCGATATCGTAACATGAAGTTCAATTAGCTTACTGATTTAGAATAAGCATTTTCGAAATTATACGTTAAAAATATTTATAGAAAAAGCATTTTGCTCCACATCAAAGAGAAATCGAAATCGATCCCCGATCCAAGGCAGGTTAGTAGTTCCGTGGTCAAAATATCACGGACACATGTCTTATTGAAAATTTTTAATAATATGTAAGTATTTTTTTACAAAGTAGCACTGCTCGGATAAGGAAAACAATTTGAGAAAACCTGCATGCCCAACACATTTTCCAATGGTTTGTGAAGTGTGCCATCTCACATTGATTCAACGTGGTAGATTATCGCCTGATTCCCTCTCACTCTAAGTGGAAGCCTAGCCCAATAGTGGAACAGTAATAGGTTAAAATAAATTGAATGGATAACAATAGTTATTTATTAACACAACGTATGAAAATGTGAAATCGAAAATAACAGTCACCTGCATCTCCTGGAATACTGTCCCAGATGCTTTGTCATGATTGCTGAATTGGCACATTTTCACACTTTGTGTTAATTTATATGGCTAAGCAGGTCAGATGCTAAAAAATATATATAAAAATATCAAAATAGTAATAAGTTCATTATTCATTTACAAATAAAATAAATTATGTATTTTTGTACATTAAATTTATTATTTTGCCGCTAAGGGATCTCTAGTATTAATTACATTTATTTCAGTTATTAGGCTAACGTAATAGTACTACTGAACGTACGATGACCTTCATTCTAAATATATGAAAACGTCACTGGTCAGTTTACTGTACACTTAACTACATATATATCGAGTAAATATACCGGATATCCCTTACACCCTTTCACGCGATAGTAAATTTTACTTTATTTGTTTAAGTTTACCTTTTGTCAAGGTTTATCCAAGGTTATAACAGTTTAATAAAACAATATTTACCACTCAACGGCTAAGTTTAATTGTCAAATTTATGAAAAATATTGATGGAAACAAAGACTAATCCCGTTATCAGTAAATAATAATATATCTGTAATTATATTAAAGAATTTTGTTTGTTATGCATTCACGGGTAAACCACTGACCGCAGTGGTCTAATTATAATTAGCGAAGTAAATAATATATAATCAAACGGTAAAGAAATATCATTAAAAATTAAAAAAGGAAAGAAACATGATAGCTATTTGATAGTAATTATAATAAAAAGTTATTTGTATAATATTATTTTCTTTTGATCTATTCTCGAAATATAGTAGTGAAGCCTGGGGGTGAAATAAAGAAAACACAATGACATCGGTATTGAGTTATTTCCCAAGTACAACGTCCATACCTCGCAGAGCACACATCCTTGACTAGTTGAAAATGTTCCCAATTATATACCTACCTATGTATATGTATATTTATAAATTGCCACTGCTCGGGGAAGAAAAATATTATACGGAAACCTGCATGCCCAGGAGATTTTCTCGACGGTTTGTATACCCGCGCTGACTTTCGTGGTTAACTATTACCTAAAAGCCCTTACAAAGGGTATACGCGTCCTCAATAGTAGGGCAGTAATGGATTGAAAAATATCAATATTCACTACGCAAACAAAGTTGTAAAAAATCAATACGTAGAGATAATCAAGGTGTCGTATTTATATTAGCTAAATTCAGTTTCCACAGTCGAAGTCACGGGCGGAATCGATTATATTATAATTTGAAGTCGTTTAAGATACTTTAATCAAATCAGTCTTCTGAGAATATAAGAAAACTTTTCTTTTTGTAAAATATATGAGCATTTCTATGATACTCCAAACTCTTCCAAGCACCCTTTAAATGAACAGTCTAGAAAGGCGCTTACAGCTCCAAGTGTATACTCATTTTAATGAGGCAGGTAATGAGACTTTGAAAGTCAACAAACAAGTTGCGACGGCTTCAACTGAATAAAATCGTGTAATAAAGTTGAAACACTTTTAGATTACCCATCCAACTTCAGTGTGACTAGGTACAAAAATGATCAAACTATTAAATCCTACCTGCAATTTCAGAATTTGCGCTATATAATATAAATTCTTAGCTATACCTATTTATTATATCTACGCTATATCTTAGCGGAAAACTCCCACAGGAACAATCTATTTTTCGGAGATAAACTTAGATTATGTTCTAATGTGGGTTGTGGAATATATAGAGATGAACGTGTAAGTACTAAAATACACGAAAATCGATTAAGTAGTTTTATCATAAAAGCTAAATATAGCTACAAAAAAAATAAACGCCCTTTTGTATTTCGTCACATTAGTAAGGAATAGTCAAGATATTATTATTATAATATTCACGGATATTTCACACAACGTCCTCTGGTCCCAAACTAAGCTTAACGCTTGTGCTATGGGTAACAGATTACGGATATAATACTTAAATTACTTTTTTTTGTAAATACATACATATAATAGATAGAAAACATCCAGACGCAGTACAAATATCTGTGTTCATCACACAAATAATTGTCCTGAGTGGGAATCGAACCCACGACCTCGTGCACGAAAGTTGGTTACACTACCAACTATGCCACGAAGCCCGTCAAAGAGATATCATTTCTCAAGCAAAAATATTACTTCTAATTGACAGTCAATTAAGCAAAAACTTCATTCATAGGTAATTATAATTACAATATTAGAAAATCACGTAGACAGAGGATATAATCGACACATTTTCAGAGTATGCAGTGTCGAGATAGCGATTGTTTGACAAATAATTACTAGAATAATTTAAAAAGGTATCTATGATTATAACTTTGTAGACTAAGAATGCATTACTTGTGTTAGTCGGATATCCATCAACAAAAGAAATTGCAGTTATTCTTATATTTTGCTTAAAATGTATAAGAACGTGTAACAGTAGCATATTTATATTACGTGATTAATGAACTTTCTTTTTACGCAAATACTAAAACAAGCTTACTTAAGCTTAATATGTGCATTCTTTTCTTCATAATTTGTATTACAATAGAACCGAGTATTTAGTAAAATACTTAGTCTATGGAAAATTATGAACACATGTCGCTGCAAAGAGGTATTGGAATTTTCTGTTGTCAATGACCACTATTTTTCTGTACTCCGTGATGACGACCAAAAGACGTGTCAGTCGGTATAGTTATTATTACTATGAGGAGTACTACTTAGTACTGCATTTCACTTCTGCTGGAAGGACATTATTATTGTTGTAAGCGAATCTTTTTTATTTTATTTTATAATAACTAATTGTTTACGTATAATATGAAAAATTAAATAATCAGCAGTCCTAAGAGATATCTTAAATAAATTAACCGAAGCAATTTAACTGAGTGAAAAATTACTCTTCTCTTCACTCATTTAGAATAAATTAGTCTCGGGAAACGAACTTGATGGTTAGGGAGCTGGGTGCCATTTTGGTACATGATTTCTTCGTCTTTCATATTAGTAGGGATGAAAGCTTATGCCAGTACAAATCGATTTGGTCCAGTAAATACAAGTCGTATATCCCTGCGTTTTTGAGTAACAGCGCTTCAATTTAAAAAATAAAAACAACATACACAACATGTAATAACAATGATTTATTCGCGTCTGCCTCTTGCACTGATGGTCAAGGCAGACGTGCAGGGCTTTGTTTTATCACGGGACGTAGGTGCAAAAATATAAAACAAGCCATACTAAATCATTTGTTCGTCGTTCTCGTTGCGTCCATTCGATTCATTAGGACTCCCAAAATAAGAAAAAAAAATTGCAGACTCGTGACTGATTTTTTTATGTACGATTCTTTAAAGTTTTTTTCAGGAAGGAAGGTATAGCGGGTATTACGGTTTATTATCGTTATTACTAACAATTCACGTATTAGTGTATTATTTTCTGTATTTTATGAAATAAAATAAAAGTTAAAATAACAAATTTAAAAAAAAAATGTTTTACTATTAGGGAAATTTCTGTTTTGGGTTCTACTTTCTGTGAAAAAAAAAATCATTAATTAAAAAAAAGGCTCCTCTTTATGTTTTTCCTCAATTTAATGTTTTTTTACCCTTAACTAACAAAAAATAAAAAAAAAACATTTCTAAAAATTTGAAATAATAATTGGAGCCAAACGAAACCCACGATTCATTGGACATCAAAATCTGAGGGGGTCAGGCCAGTGACCGCGTGATTTGACGTGGAATATTATAATAGATAAACCCCAATTACCTGGGGAATTATACCGTTGTCACTCTCTTCTCTCTAAGATGAGATAGAAAGACCAAAAGACAAACTTAAATATATATATATATACATAAATGGTCTGCCCTTGGAAAATCAGATAAATATTCACGAACATTTTTACACAACGTCCTCTGGTCCCAAATTAAGCTTAAAGCTTGTGCTATGGGTACCAGATTACGGATATAATACATATATTACTTTTTTTTTGTATTTTTTTGTATACATATATATTATAGAAAACACCCAGACACAGCACAAATATCTGTGTTCATCACACAAATAATTGTCCTGAGTGGGAATCGAACCCACGACCTCGTGCACGGAAGTCGGTTACACTACCGACTACGCCACGAGTCCCGTCATATAATGCGATGTGTTATCAGTTGTGTTTAGTATGGTGTGAGAGATACGGAGGCCCAAACCCCATACCTGTCCTGTCCTTATTATCCTTCCTATCCTATCTTTATTATTTTTTTCTCCATCCATCCATCCATCAGCCTTTTAAAGTCCACTGCTGGAGATAGGCCTCCCCACTAATGGGGGATAGTGCCGTAATCGCCACGCTTGGCAGGCGGGTTGGCGATCGTAGTGGATGTTATTAATACTCGAAGGAGTGCTGCTGCCCACTCCCTCGGTATTCCCTCAGTCGGCTCTTACGACTCCCATGGGTGGAGAGGGCTGGGACAATTCTAAATCCGGCCCCACACGGCGAGGCTATTTTTTTCTATACTCTCCTTATTATTCTTCCTACCCTCTCTTAGTATCCTACCTATCCTCTCCTTATTATTCTCCCCCACCTATCCCTTTCCGCCTACTATGTGGTGGACTGTATAATGCCTATTTGCTACCCACTTAGTATAAAAAAATCCATGTAGGTAATTATTAGTCTTTACACAAACTTTCATTCAATTTTTTTCAGCCGTTCTTGCGTGAATTAGTAACAAACATATAAATACACACTTATATCTCATAATGCATTCGTTGTGAATATTCCATCATGAGTCCGAGTAAAACTATATGCTCCAAGTTTCATAATACGCACAACAATGGACTAGAATATGTTGCTGGTATCGGTCTTCCTATACGATTACACTGTGGGAATATTTTCTTCAATTAAGAATAGGTTTTTACGCTCTTTATCCCTTAATAATGTATTGCCACTTAACACTGGATGGATTACGATCAAGCCCTTCTCCTAACTATAGTAAAGCTGTAACAGAGTCGTGTCTGATACACAGACATTTCATGACATTTCAGATATTAAAGAAATAATACTGTATTAGGCTATGTCTACTAGGCTTGTCAGAACACAAAACATTTTTCTTTAAGATGTCTTATTTATTGTTTCGCGCGTCACGCAAAAGAACGACTGAACGGATTTTAATGCAACTTTTTTTTATTTGATGTTCAATAAATATAAAAACTAGTATACATTTTATCTCGGTACTATACAGGGAACCGGAGATATAACCTAAAAAAACTACTTTTGGCTGCGGCGGAACCTTGAGCAAACGCAAGTCTATACTATTATAAAGCTGTAATAGAGCTATGTCTGTACATTTAAGATATTTGAGAAAAAATGACTGAATTAGGCTTTATAGGCGTGTCTAAACACAAAACTTTTTTTTTTATTGTTTGTCTGTTTGTTTGTTCGCGCATCACGCAAAAACTACTCTCTTGATTAGATTAGACTTAACAACTGGTATACGTATTATCCCGCTACTATATCGGGAACCTGAGATATTACCTAAAACTAGATTTTGGCTGCGGCGGAGCCGCGTGAAAATGCTAGTTTACATATAAAAATATAACTTGACTTATCACTGAATGTATTTACTTTAAAATACATATGTTTATTACTCACACAATCTTGAATAAACGTAATTTAGTGTGCAGACTTCTAATGATGTAGCTACATAATAATATTTTTTACTCAACATTCATACACGCAATTTGGTTGTTTATCAGCGGCCTTTACGCGAGGAAACACAAGGGATTTTGTCGTCAAAAGCTGGGGTTGGGTGTCCTCGGAACTTCCTGCTTAATAAATAAATGTTTGTTGCAAATGACGCACGTTTTATACTTAGTAGAAGCACGTTAAGTAACATAATTTTATTACACCGCGTTTTATTAAATCTACATGCGTCTAAAATAAGAAATAAATGGATTTATGTATATTAATCAGTGTATTAACTTAAAACATCTCGATAGGAAGAAAACAATTCTAGCTAGACGATGTGGCCCAGATCTTCTTCGACTAATAAAAGGTCCTAACATCTATTTATCAACTAGAAAATAGCTAACAGTCTTCAAACTCCTAAACAGATTTTCTTCAGCTAAAAATGTTCACTTTTAAAATAATGATTACCACATAATTTTATCCTGATAAGAAACATATCAATGAAAAAAAAACCACACCGATGATGTGTAGATTACTAATATAATTAAAACTATTTTATTTATATTGCATAAAAAGCCACTTAATTATTTTTAAAATACCTCAGACCTAATCAGTAGGTACTGACTGTCTTGAGACTATAATACTCGTAATTCTATCAAAATTAAATTGCGCCATTAGGTGATTTAAAAAAATAATTAAAGCTAGTTAAAAAAAATATAGCTGATTTCAAAAATTCAAAAAGGAATGTAAACGAATGTTAAAACTTTCCTTTATCCCCATTTTACAGCAATCTATTTCTATTTTCCGGTTGAGTGCGTACTCTAAAAACATTTCAGTAGAGAATAAAGCAAAACCCAGGTCGTTTAGTTGCTATCGAGTATTCTGGTATCCCTTTTGATGATATTTTCGAGTTTCCCTTTGAGGCACTTTAACAGCAATGAAGCGCGAAAGCCAAATATTCAAAGCAAAATAAATCGAGCCGAAAAATATCTACCAATCTATTTTATTTGTTAGTATTTATTATTATTATCCTAGGTTGTGAAAGTATTCAAATAAGAAACTGAGTTTTAAAATCAATTATTATTAGGTATCATTTCGAATATAAGTTTGTAGTATCTATTTTTTTTTTTCATTTTGTCATCTATATAATTATGAAACAATAACAGAGTTAAGTCTGTACATAAGAATACTTTGACTAAAAAAATGTGCTATTTAGGCGTGTTAGTACCAATTTTTTTGAATTTCAGTTTGTTTGTTTGCGCGTCACACAAAAACCACTGAAGCGATTTTTATTAAACTTTTTTAATTATAGCTCTTGATTATTTTTAAAAATTGGCCATTTATTTCACTACTAAAGGTTATCACAGACTTAACCAAAAAACTATATTATATACTTTTGCCTGTAGTAGAGTCTCGAGCAGAAGCTAATGATTTATTATATTATTGTTACTAATTATTAAAAAAAATGAATGAATTTTAATTATTTGTAATAAAAAAATGATGATGAGGTGCTTTATAACCTATATACGTCGAATACTAATTTCCCTCCTCTTTTTCTTCTCAGGACTCAATTCTAAATTCCAAATAGACGAAATCACGAGCAGTTGCAAGTATACAATGAAAAAATTAATATTTAGTATTTTTTCGGTAAATAAATAAGTAATAAGAAAAAATATTAAAGTATACTCCATTATATATTGTAAAAAGTGAGTTTTACAAATTGTAATTAAACTAATATGTTACATAAAATGTTGTTAAAACAGAAAAAATGTAATGGCCCCAGTTCTTGTCTTAAAATATTCAAGATGGAGTAGCGACACGCATGTCAACCGGTAATTTGGAAATGGGTTGGACATGAACGACACGCGATGATGGTCAAATAAAAACGTTCCTTATTTTCACTAGTGATGTATACATCAAATATTTTACGATCCAGTCATTGGTGCATGTCTAAGTAATCAATATTTTTTTCGTAACATAATGTTATAATAGCGAGTAATGCTCTCATAAATATGTTTTCAAGAAATGATTAAATTCCTTCCTTAATTAGATAATTATTTACTTGTCATCATGCTTGAAGGGTAGGCAGAGAGAACAGAGTGCCAAAAGAATCTATTCTTGAATACATCTTTCACTTCCTCGACATTAATTATTGTTTACGTTTCAGATTATCTTGAAGATAAACAAAATGAGCTTGAGCTGCTCCTCATTCATTAATTTTAATTTATTTTTAATCTCTGCAATCTTAAATTGTACCTATACACTAAAGGTGTCCCGTGATAGATTCTGCGATATTTGAAATGTACGATTTATAGGTACTGATTACTTCGGTGATATTGTGGCGGATTTGTGGTTCGGGTCATCTTCTTTCCTCCAATATGGTGAGAGGGGTGATGGCTAAATTCACTTTCCGATCTTGTCTAGGTGGTATTAGTTTCGGTTTCCCCCTGTGCTTACATAATTTTAGTTCCTTCTTTAAGTGATTATAATATTAGTCCTTCCTCGCGATGAAAGTAATAGCAAGATTTTTCATTTATGACAAGAAAATTATCCATTAGTCTGACTGATAAATTCATCCGGGATTTCACTCGGGATGAAGTTCTCACTAAAATAAATGGATATTTTTATAAAAACTGACACGCTAATTGATTAGAAAGTTGAGTGAAATATGGACTCCGAACGTTATAAATGCGTTTTCGTTTGACTTGTATTGTTTGTTTTTAGATAATAAGGTTTCATGTAATCATTTAATGGTACTTTTTAAAGAATCATCATCTTATTTTAAATATATCTGAACTGTTTTTTTATTCAGACGTGGATCTATCTATCAAACGTCACATCGTATACCTTCGATAGTATCTAAAATATTCTCTGCAGTAAAAGAAATTAGTATATCATTGTAACAATAATAAAAAAGGTAATTGTAAGAATTTTATAATCAAAAAGTACTGCCCTATTTAATTTGTAGTAAATGATATTTTTTCTTTTTTGTAGTTGTTGAATTTATAAAACATTTTAGTAGTTCATTGCAATTCTTTATTGTATATTGATCTTACCCAATTTTGTTTCATTTATAACCTTTAATTGTGAAAAAATTTATGTGCAGATTTTTTTTTTTATTGCATGTAGTGGCCGACGAGCCACAGTCCATCTGATGGTAAATGGTAATCGTCGCCCATGGACTCGACTATACCGAGAGTATTGTCAAGCCGCAGCTCACCAATTCATTTCACAGATATGAAATGAAATATAAACGGCTATCTCCTGCTACAGCCAAAACGCAACGATGTGCTTCATGGCCGGTCACACGGGAGATGGTGGTACCAACCCGCTCGGGCCTGATACCAAGTGAGTACTCCCACTTGGTACCCAGCCCTACCACCAGTCATGCAATGGATGATAATTGCTTACTTCCCTTAGTCGCCTCATACGACACCCGTGGGAAAGAATGGGGTGGTGACACTTGTATTCTTAGTCCGTCACCACACGGATATTTAATCAATGTTGTGTATATCTACAACAGACATGCTATTAGGTTATTTAATTATGCTATTTCATTATTATGTGTTATTTCTATGTTGCCAGACAGTAATATTGTTATAGTAATTTTCTGCACTATTGCCGGGTACTTAGTAATTATGTTAGTACTGGCAGGTGAAATGTCCCCGGGCTCCCATGAAAACTGGATTAGTAGGTACAAACGCGACGAAATAACGTAAACGTTAAGTGGTAAAGATATTTCTTCATAAGCGAATTTGTGTCTAGAATTATAATCGTGTTACACTAAAACAATCACTATATACGAATTCCAGTACTTATAAAAGGATAGGTGGGAAATACACTAAATGACTTAACCTCAGAAATAATGTTAGATAGGGATGTGTAACTTCTCCATGATAGTTTAATCTGCTGAGTAGTTTGCAAGATTTTTTTTTGCAAGATTTGAAAGAAAGTTTGCAAATAAAACAAAAAAACAAAAAACATAGCATCACGCCTGTATTCCCCGAAGGGGTAGGCAGAGATGTATTACACACCCACGACTCGCCAGCTATGTTTAAGTCCCACGTAATAGGGGGCGAGCCTATTGACGTCTACCGGGCACATTTCCAAACTCCGGGCTGCTACTGAGAATTTTTATTTTTAGGTAAAAGCTCAATAACATTGCCCGACCCGTGGATCGAACCCGAGACCTCATGATTAGCAGTCGCATACACTAACGCTACACCACCGAGGGAAAAAAAATGGCTGCAAATAAATGGGTTACTTATCAAATGTCTTCTCTACGCGACTAAAATATACTTGTGTCATTAGTTGATAAGTTAAGAGATGGTGATGATAATGGATGAATTTCTGAAAAAGAAAGGAATGAATTTTGAAAAGACGAAAGTGATGGTTCTCTAAATGGATGAATGCATAACGCTGTGTGACATAGTGATTGAGGGTATTTTGTATCTGGGAATATTGTTTTCGAGAGATTGGAAATATGAAAAGGATATTGAAAGGAGAGTAAATGCAGGTAATCAGATAAATGGAGCACTAAACTCCTCTAAGAGTAGTTGTCAAGCCTCTCAAATGCTCAACTGTCTGTACACAGTGGAGTTTTCCTACAACTTTAATGTACGTAAGTGAAAGTTGGGTGTTGCAGAAAACGAATTGTATGAAAAAACTAAGATTATGATTAATGCAGTAGAAATTAGAAAGAATATGCAGTGTAATGAGAAAACGGTGTGGTCTGAATGAATAAATACTGACAAAGATTGAGAGAGGAATGTTAATTTAGTATGGGCACGTAGAGAGGATGGATGAAAATTGATATCATGAATTCAGTACTCGATTCTGAACCCCCAGGAGGTGAAAATTTCCATCAGTCTTGGTTCCATGAAATTTCTTATTAATTTTTTTAAATTTAATGCGAGATAAAACACCGTGAGTCTACGTATGTAAAAAAAAATCTGACGGTTCCACAAAACTAAGAATATTATACAAAAGAAAAAAACTAAACGTCGCGGAACTTCTACCAGATGTGAAAACATCGAAATTATTTTGTAGAAATAAAATGATCATAACTTGACAAAGTACTCCTCAAGACGAATCAAACGAGTATAAACTCGATAGGGTTGCGTTTTTTCATTATAGAGTTACTGTGGCCACCTTCCAGCTTCATCATCAGCCCCTGAATACCATCTAGAGGCAAAGTACTCGTCAAAATCCAAATCATACGAATCCAAATTCGATGGGGTTGCACCGTTTCATTATAGAGTTACTAGGTCCACCTTCTAGCTCCATCATCAGATCAACTCCATGTATCATAATATTGCATTGTCACGCGACATACAGATGTGTGTAAAATTTCAGCTCAATGGAAAACCGGAAAGTGTGTCAAATTTAACTTGCAATATTTGAACGGGACAAGTAAAATAAAAGCGTCGCCACGCTATCAGCCGATTTTACCCCCCCTCGGCATTAGATGTTTCACATCAAAAAAATATAAAGTCACAGAACGTAAGTAGTTATAAAGATATAAAGAAACAGGTACCAACATCTTTTTTAAAAACCTTGAAGCATCTTGGTGTGATTCAGTCAAAGAGAAAGATAGTTGAGCCTTTTTCTACTCCTTGAGAATATAATTAATCCCCACGATAGAAAGTGGCTTGGCTCATGGTGTTCATAAATCTATGTGCCATTGTTATTACTTAACATCAATTTTGACCATAACTTGTTAGTACATCCATCCATCAGCCTTTTATCGTCCACTGCTGGACACAGGCCTCCCCAAGAGAACGCCACAACGAGTGGTCCCGTCATGGGGGATAATGCCGTAATCGCCACGCTTGGCAGGCGGGTTGGCGATCGCAGTGGATGTTGTTGATGCTCGAGGGAGTGCTGCTGCCCACTCCCCTGGTATTCCCTCAGTCGGCTCTTACGACTCCCGTGGGTAGAGAGGGGTGGGACAATTCTAAAGCCGGCCCCACACGGCATAACTTGTTAGTACAATAACAAGAAATGGCCTTAAGCGCTTAAGAAACATAAAAATCAGTAAATAAATATCACGTTTATCCTAATGGAAATTAGATTTTTGTTAAATGTTTTAAAATACACTTTACCATGGAGATACTAATTTTATGAATATATTTTTTAAATAAATATTCTTATAGTTTGGAGGATATCTGTACTATTATAAAGCTGTCACATAACTATGTCTGTACATTTAAGGTATTTGAGAAAAAAATGACTGAATTGGGCTATATAGGCGTGTCTGAAAACAAAACATTTTTTTTAGATTTTTTGCCTGTCTGTTTATCTGTTTGTTTGTTCGCGCATTATTAAAAAACTTTATGAAACTTTTTTTATTTGATAGCTCTTGATTAGACTTAAAAACTGGCACACATTTTATCCACTACTATATCGGGAACCTGAGATATGGCCTATAAACCAGCTTTTGGCTGTGGTGGAGCCGCGAGCAAAAGCTAGTTTCACAAATAAAAATGTTATCCTACCATATTTTTCTCCTGGATAAGGAAACCAGATTTTGTACCCATAAATTTACTCTTAAGTTGTAAAGAGACTTTCTCTTTTTCAAAGTTTCGTAAGAAAGACCAATAAATTACATCGTAAATACTTGCCTCTCAAGTTTTCCCCTAGAAACGAAAATAATATTGTGCAATTCGGAAAATTGGACTCTAAAGTAAAAGTTTTTACGGTCGTACTAATATATGCATATTTTTCCGATGAGACAGGTACACCTGAGCCAATATAATTAAAACTTATTGATTGCGTAATTAACAATGAATTACTGAGTGAATCGAAGTGCTTATTACACTTAAAGTAACCGCTGTGTCATTTTACACCCCAGAAAGATGCTATCTGTTCGAAACGCTATATCAGCGTTTTCAAAATTCATGCATTTACCTCGCTCGAGTAGAGCGCATAATCATCAAAACGAAAATTATCTCTAGCTTGTTCTTATTTTTGATATCCTGTTAAATTATAATTTTTGCCTCTTTATGTCTGTATCATTCTAGAGGAGAATTTCTATTTTTCTGGAAAATCCTTCTCCAAAACTTATAGTTTTCACTAAAGATACACAATTACATTAACTAATATTGAAGTTAGCCGCAGAATATATCCGCTTCCGTTACGGAGGTCAGATAGCAGTCGCACCGTGTAAAAATTGATGATCTGCTAAATCTGCATAGAGCAGAATACTCCAATACCATACAGACAAATAAAAAGTGCCAGGAGGATGATTAATAAATAGTTAAGGAGTATTTGATAAATAGTTTGAATTTAACATACCTGAAACGATGTAAGTTCAGCAACAAAGCAGACTATCATCGACAGTGATATATCGCTGCATCAGCTAGAATTGTAAATACGTCGGCGATCTCGTCGACAGGACATGTTCCAGTTGCTTCGAGACAAATATTGCATTGATCTAGGACTCCTTCACTTCACTTCCTTCATTATGTATTCATTGTGTCATCAGATTGTGTATTACAGTTTGTAAACTTCACTATTGATCACTTTTGGTCAGGATAGTTAGATCACTTGGTTTTTGGCATCAAAAATTTATATAACGGTACATTCTAAATAATAAGGTTTTATATTTAATCAAAGTAAACGATAAATTTTACTGGATAATACTATTAAAACAAACTAGTTTCAAGCACCTACCTGTAACACAAATGCGATGTGTTTTAAAATTCTTAATCTGATTAAAGTGGTTATTATAATTTATTTACATAAAAATATGCGTCACAAATAAAATTACGATAAATTTAACAAACGACCACGGAAATAAATAAAATATAGTTAAACCTGAGCTTAACTACATTAATATCTGAACTGAATTGTTTCAATTCATGCCGACAGATGGTCTACGCAGGGCGTCAATCAAGCTCCATACTCAACTATGAGTATATGGATGTGACGTAATAAAGTTTAGATAGTTGTAATGACACTTTGATTATGGAACTAAAATAATAAGTGTATAGTTACAGTTATATAGCTGTGATCTAATTATACAATCATAAAGCTATACTGAAATTGCAAATGGTTTCAAAACCTAACAAATGTAGAGCATAATTTTATTTTATTTAAGTGAGTACTGATAGATACAAAAGGTTTATCAAGCATAGTGATTATAATATGAATAATGTTTATGATTTCTATAGTCTATACAGTGGAGCAAGGAATGTTGCGAATAATTTGAAATTTCAGTACCAACACCTTTTCTCTGAGAATCAAGCTCCAATGTTCGTTAAATAAATTTTAGAATGCATGAAGCATGATCACTTAGTAGTTTATGGCATGGCTAAGATATTGTTGTCTAAGCTGCTACGCGCAACGCCATCCTCATTAAATTTAATTAATATACTTCATATTAAGTATAAACCTAATTCTTTGTCTATAATGAAAAATAATCCTTATAAAATCAGCATACCGTGAAATTGTGTCCATGAAACTATCTGTTGACAGGCAACGATTTTTAAATTGTTTTTTTTTTGCATAGATTTAATATGTCTATAGTTTTTTGGCATAGGTTCTGTGTTATTGTGACAATAGAAACTGTCCACACTTCAACTTTATTTATAGATATTATACCTACTATTTTCATTGACGGGCCTCGTGGCGTGGTCGGTAGTGTAATCGACTTCCGTGCACGAGGTCGTGGGTTCGATCCCCACTCAGGACAATTATTTGTGTGATGAACACATATATTTGTACTGCGTCTGGGTGTTTTCTATCTATTATATGTATTTATTTACAAAAAAAAGTAGTATATGTATTATATCGTAATCTGGTACCCATAGCACAAGCGTTAAGCTTAGTTTGGGACCAGAGGACGTTGTGTGAAATGTCCGTGAATATTTATTTATTTATTTAAATATCTATTACTTACTACGCATATTTCTGTCGATATAGATAAATAAATGAACTCTTTGTTAAGGAAGTTATATTTAAATTAATTCAAAAAGTTGGAAATACCGGGGAAGTGGGCAGCAGCACTCCTTCGAGTATTTACAACATCCACTGCGATCGCCAACCCGCCTGTCAAGCGTGGCGATTACGGCACTATCCCCCATTCTCGGAGAGGCCTATGTCCAGCAGTGTACTTAAAAAGGCTGATGGATGGATGATGATGATGTACACAGTTAGGTACGTTCAATTGCGACTGTAATTATATAAAACTTCCGAGAATCCCAGAGGTATTTGAACTTGAATGGTTTCTCTAGCCCTTGTTTTGAATTTGTCTCGGCTTTCTATTCGGGTCAATTTATTGGTATCCCAATTTCCATTAGCATTAATTAAACCCATGTTCAGCTTAATGGAATTCCTAAAACAAGGAATTATATGTTGTTGAAATTGTTGCTACTTATATAACAAAAAAAAACATCAATCATCAAGCTAATGTTAGAATCAGAAAATTTTGTATAGTTAAACATATCTTTTTTAAGGAAAGGTGAGAGGATGGTACCTTAAAAGATATGATTTCGTTCAAGCAAAAATGTTAGACGAAACACGATTACGTAGTGACTTACTCATACATATACACAATGGATATAGTTATACTTGTACGAGTTTACCAAGTTATGTTGAACGAGCTGCGTATTATAGAGATTTAAATTTTCATACCGGTTTAAAACAATGTGAGTACCTAATAAGATTAATTCATGTCTTTCAACCTAATCCCAACAGGATTGTATCTTTAGAACACTTAGTAAATTTCTTTGTTTAGCTATTATATATAATAATATATTAATATATTATATAATATTTTTAATAAATTTATTTAAATTATATTTTTTCATAAGAAAACGAATAAGAAAAAAATATAATACATCTTTACAGTAAATTATACCAAAAGGCAACAAGCTTCTATTAATATAGCAACAAGGTGATAATAAAATAATATCAAACATTATTTTATTTTGAACACGTAAAAATTAATAACTCTCTTATTTATAGTCTGTGACGTCGTGTGTGTTAGTCATCAATCAAATGCATCATAAGGTAATAATAAAAAGATCGTATAGATTATAAGGAAATATATTTCTGCTACCCTTTACATTAATAACAAATGAGCAGCAAATAAAACTCATAATTTTTGATTACTTACGAAATCTGTTCTTAAAGTGAGCAAGTTTAATTTGCTTTGAAAGTAGCAAGAGTTTTGAAGTTTCTATGGCCAAAAGTTTGGGTTTAATAGATCGCGTGTTACCTCTTAAGTCTTGTTAAGCTTGTGAATAATTAGCTACTTATAAGTATAAATACGCCTACGTCACCTTTTTACTAAAACCCCATGTAAAAACTTACTTGAAACTGGAAATTACTTTAACACTATTAATATATGTCCTAGTATTAGTAGTTGTTGAGAGGCTTACAAAGATTTGAGTTAAGATTTGTAAGTGTCATTTTACATTATAATAAAGTCAGTTCACCTTGTATACTTCTTGAAGATATCAAAAATAACGAGAGCGATCGGCAAGTTTGAGTTTTAAATTGCTGTGGAATATATCATACTTATTTTATACTTTTCTACTATTCTTATAATTATAGACTAGATATTCGCAACCGCAATAACAACAACAGTTTTTATTTCCTTAACATGTATGTATATACGTGGAGATAAGCCCAGTGTTATTGGAAGGGTTTTGTCTTCCATATCACGTTGTGTTTAAAGTTTATTTTCTTTTAAAAGCAATATTACACGCACAATCGCTGTAATAGGCCCCAATCGAGATATACGACTATTTCCAATATAATTAGCGGGTTTGTACTCAAAAATAGGATCTTTTCTAATCTGAGAAATTCTTTCTCTGTTGTTGTATGTTTAACGTCTCCGTGAAAAAGATGTTATTGTCCTGCATCAGATTAAGTTAATATACAGACTACAATTAGTAATAACAAGCTCTAGAAGGACGACGACATAATTATCAAGCTTTACGTATTATATACTAAGAAAGGCAAAACAATAATCTATACAATTATAAAGCTGCAATAGAGCTATGTCTGTACATTTAATATATTTAAGAAAAAAATACTGAATTAGGCTACATAGGTGTGTCTAAACACAAAACGATTTTTTTTATTTTTTGTCTGTTTATTCGTTCGCGCATAACGCAAAATCTACTAAACGGATTTTGATGCAACATTTTTATTTGACAGGTTTTGATTAGACTTAAAAACTGGCATACATATTAAAAAACAGCTTTTGGCTGCGGCGAAGCCGCGGGCATAGGCTAGTGACAATATATAATTTTAATTTTGTATTAAGTAAATACTAAAACAAAGTAAGTCGTAAGCTGGTAAAACCAAAGACTGCAAAGACGGCAAAGACTGCAAAGGATACCACTGTATCCAGTTCGATCCCAAGTCCAACTTCTAGCCGTCGTACGACACACATCTCCGAATATTCGAGACTTTTCGAAGTTATATATTATGTGTATTATTTGTTTACACACATAAATTCGAACAGGGTAGTATGGGGCCCTCATCCACTAAATAAACTCGCCGTGTACCGTCTCTCCGCCTGTATTTACGGACTACTGGAATGTTGTTACATTATGGTTTCGGCAAACGCGCAGGCCACCTTGGTCAACACCGTGCGGTATCTGCGTATCCCTGGACGCGACGGTTCTCTATGGTCTCCACAGAAGAGCCCCGAGTCCTGTTCAGTGCGTCCAGGTGCTCCACCCCACGTAAAGCCGTCGGCACGCATTGTTGGATCCGACCATATTCGGCATAAGCCGTGCAAGAGCGGACGCTGTGCCAACAAGTCTCGAGGACAGTTGGCGGAAGTGTCGCGAAAGCGTCACCGCCCGTCCAGCACCAGATCCAGATACTTGATCTGGGCCTTTACCCCAATTTGCAAGAAATCTGCATGCCTGAGTGATTTTCTCAACGGCTTGTAAACTCTGCTAACCCGCACTGGGTCAGCGTAGTAGACTATGGCCTAAACCATGAGAGGAGACCCGTGCCCAATATTGGAACAAAAAAGGGTTGAAAAAAAAATACTATTGCATACATACAACAATATTTTAAGAACACTTAACAATAAGTAGTTTAAGAAAGCAAGGATATAAATAGACTCTAGAAAACTTAGATATAACATAAATATATTATGTAACATTATTAATGGCAAGAAATAAAAGGCTTTTTATTTATTTATTATAGGAAAAAAAAATATATACGAGTATTTATAAATTTGTGTCTTCCTTCCATTTGATGCTCATGGCAATCTCGCTCACGACTACGGTTTTTTTCCGTTCTACTTGCTTGTGAGCGATTCATTTGTAAGCCTAAATGGGAACGTGTTTTAGAGCTTTCTAAACGCTCACTTCAACCCAACTCTTTAGGTGGGTCATTGTGACCTTGCCATGAGTGAAAATAATGACGTCATCGATAACGTTTTCACCGCGACCACAGCGACCCTGGTTGTCAAGTGGAACGGCTGAAGGAGCTTTTTGAGTATTGTGAACGTCATCTGGAACGCGACCTTTGTGTGGTTCATAATTGCGTTATTTTAAAATATAAGTATATTTTCTATTTTTTATTTTAAAAGTATTTTTTTATAATAAGTGGGCTTTCTTTAAAGTCTGGGGGTTGCACCATGATTTGGCACATGGCAAATATTGTAAGCAAAAATGTTGAGAGAGTAAAATTCTAATTAAACCTAAGAGTGTCCTCGATACTAAATTCGTACCGCATTATTCGGACAGTTCAATTGTATCCTAGTATCATATACGAGATTATTATATAAAAATAACAATACTCTTATGATAAATATTACTTAGAAACTATAAACCCACACGCTCCTAAAATAAAGCAGTGCTGTGTGGGGCCGGCTTTAGAATTGTCCCACCCCTCTCTACCCACGGGAGTCGTAAGAGCCGACTGAGGGACTATCAGGAGAGTGGGTAGCAGCACTCCCTCGAGTATTAACAACATCCACTGCTATCGCCAACACGCCTACCAATCGTGGCGATTATGGCATTATCCCCCATGACGGGACCGCTCGTTGTGGCATTCTCTTGGGGAGGCCTATGTCCAGACATTGAAAGGCTGATGGATGGATGGATGGAAAATAAAGCATACAGGCTTTTTACCAGAAAAAGTTACAAAATGTTGAAAACATGAAATTAAAAGTTTAGAGATTTTTATAGATGTTGTATGCTATAATATAGCATTAGCTTACTTAGGACGTTTACAAAGACGATAAAGTAAAGTTTGTTTTAATTAAAGTTTGGACGTAAGGTGAATCTTGCCGTTCAATCTGGGGATGTTAAGTAAAAAGCTGGGGGGTCGGGAAATTGTTTACACGTAAACAGATAACGCTAAAGTTTGCAACAAAATTTGTTATTACAAAAACGTTCTTAAAAAGTTTATCAAGTCAAAATCTCTAAAACATCTTCTTTTAAAATAAGCGGTAAGATTTCTTTTTCTTTTTTTAATAGACGAGACGTTGCACTAAGGAATAATCCTTATATCGCATCGGACTTTATAAACATACAATTTCACGGACACAAAGTACACCCAGACTCAGAACAACCATTCGTGGATCACACAAAAAGTTGTCCTGTGTGGGAATCGAACGCTCAACACTCGGGCGGGAGGCTGGTATCTCAACCACTCCGCCATCTGTGCAGTCAGATTTGTTTTACATGTTCTAAACAAGCGTTTGACAATACCCTATTTTATGGTAAAAGGCAATATAATCTAGAATGGTAAGACGAACTGATACCTAAAAAATATAAGCACTTAAAAATAACAGAACCACATGAGCACATTTTGCCTTAAAACATAATAGCACTAAAACCAAAAGATGGTTAACTGAGAATTATACGCAAAGAATAACAAATATATAGGGCAAAAGTTAATACATATTCGAGAACCAACACCATTGTTGTTAAGGAAGATATTCAAGGCAGGATATGGAGTGGAAATAAAATTGTGATGACAATCGTATAAATTCTCAGCACTTGGTACATATATGGAATTTCACATCAACTGAAGTGGTTTTCTTCTTTAATCCCTTAAAGTAGTACCTACGTTTTAATAATTATCCATTAATAGGCACAGTCTTCCCGTATTAAAGGGAAAGCTTTGAACATACATAATACTTTTTAGATCTATTTCTTTTAGCAATTGACATGCTCCGCTACTTTTTAAAGTATAAATTATTTGTGAATAAAGAAAAAGAGATTTTTAGTAGGAGCGGGAATCGAACCCGCATCTTTCCCAATCCGGGGAAGTGCTCTAAACCACTAAGCTATCCTACTGATCTTTCAATCATCCCAATTTCTTAATCACATTTGTCTTACGACCAACGCCATCTATCGGCAAGCATTACATGCATCCAATATAGTAAGTTTAATTTTGCAATTCAAATTCATACTATTTGATGGCGCGATTTTTTTAAACATTTTAGATCTATTTCTTTTAGCAATTGACATGCTCCGCTACTTTTTAAAGTACAAATTATTTGAGAATAAAAAAAAGAGATTTTTAGTAGGGGCGGGAATCGAACCCGCATTTTTTTTCAATCCGGGGAAGTGCTCTAAGCCACTAAGCTAATCCTACTGATCTTTCGATCATCCCAATTTCTTAATCACATTTGTCTTACGACCATACATACATAATACTTTTGTGGACCTTTACAATATTATATATATATGCAACTTATGGTAAATCCTGTGCTGGGATAACAGCACGAATAAGCCAGCTCCATCGGTGAAGTACCACCACCCTCTCACAGAAGATCAGCTTTAAACAACGATTGGTAATCCTACCGCTGTGTTTCGTATGGTAAGTGAAAGCGCCAGAGGCCCGAACTCCTTCCCTATCCTCTCCTTATTATCCTTCCTGTCCTTTCCTTATAATCCTTCCTATTCTCTTCTTAGTATGCTTCCTATCCTGTCATTGTTAAGTATCCTCCTTCTCCACCTCGTTTACCTTTCCCTAGATATGGCGACGCACGAGTGATGTCTCTAGTGTTGCTAACGTCTATGAGTTACGGTAACCGTTTACCATCAGGTGGATTGTATGCTTGTTTGCAACACACGTAGTATACAAAAGAAATCATCATCTTCCTAGCCTATGCTAGCTTTGCTTGGATCGGTTTCCGATTTGATCGGTTTTAGCTGCTGTATTTATACGGAGTGATTGCCTATCTGACTTTTAGCGTAAAAATCGGCATCAGTCAGACAAAATTCTGTCAACATATTATGATCACCAGGGCTGATCTACTGCTGTCTTTATCATATGTTACAAGATGGAGTAGTAAAAATATATAATCTTAATCCTTTTTAGGCTCAGAAGAATTTATACACAAAGGTAGAACACACGATATAACTTTCATAGCGGGCCAATTTTATGTCAAAGCAAAACGTGTTAGCACGTAGCTGTTACCAAACAAATTTATCTGTGCCCTCACTCAATTTGCTTACTTGTACGTCAATGGCGCCAGTTCAACATTTTATTATCCTATAGAATAAACAAACGCAGATGGTGTGTTTGAATCGAGCTACCCAAATAAATGTTATGACAAAACATGTTTAAAATTTTCAGATTTAAACGCCAATAAAATAGATGACCACATAAATAATGCATTTGGGTACAAAGTTTTAAGTAAATTGAAAATACGTATACGACTATAAACAAATATTTTACCATTCAAGAAAAGAAAACATGTTTAAAATTTAAGAAAAAAATTCAAAACTTTGTATGGTTTTGAAATAATAATGTTTCATTCAAATCCCATTGATAAAGCTGTAAAGCCTCTAAGAAGTCTTACATAGATGTACATATTAAATTGTAAAAACGTGTCTGTTAATCTGTGATCTATGTATTTACTAAAGCAGTCTAAGATTGCGGGAGACAAACCGGCGTCAGTTGGGCGGTCGATGCACGTCACAATAAAACCTTTAGAGCTGCTCGCCATGTTTCCTCAAACCTCTACTCAGAATATATGGCAAAATATTCCTCCAAATTACATTTTGAACCCGAAGAGCAAATTGTGACAATTTTAGAATACTCTTTTCGATCACATTTAAACAATATTTGTTCTGTCATGATAAATAACAATACTTTCTAAAAGATTTCATTTCTTAAAACGAGGCACAAATTGATGGTTTTATGGCTTAATGGATCATTGCTGAACTCAAGTTATCCTTTTTTTTTTGTTTAGGCGGGAAAAAAAATTCCTAACCGCACACCCCGTCGCTCGGGGCAACGAACAGGGTAGTGTGGGGCCTTCACCCACTAAAGAAACCCGCCGTGTACCGTCTCTCCGCCTTTATTGACGGGCCACTGGAACTATGTTACATTCCTTCGGTGGTCCGCCGGCGGCTTACCCTTTCGGGTACCCTCATCTGAGCAACGCATCCGTACACGGAGCGTCGCACCTTCGCGGGAGGCCTTGCGGGTGGCGGACGTTCCCCGGTCCATCCACCCGCAGCCCCAGCTAGGGCGGCATTAGGCGCAAATATTCACGCCTGCGCCGCCCCAGTCGCTGGCGGCGGTTTTGGTCTGCGGAAGGATCAGCCTCCCTGGCCCTCTCCGCCGCTTCCTTCCACGAGATGACCTCCTCGCAGAAGGCAGCGACCGCGGCCCAATTCCTGTCGCTGCCAAGCATCGCTCTGACGACGCTCGGCAGCGAGAGGTCCCCCCACGACTTTTCAGAGGTTCACGACGCTGCTCGGCCCAAGCCGGGCACGACTCGAGCGTGTGCTGCGCCGTGTCCTCGTCGCAGCCGCAATGGTGACAGCCCGGAGTCGCTTCCCTCCTTGCGACAATGTGCAGATATCTGCCGAAGCAACCGTGCCCCGACAGCACCTGCACCAGTCGGAAGGTAAGGACTCCGTGCCGTCGCCCTGCCCACTGTTCCAGCACTGGCTGGAGCGCCCCTACGGTCCAAAGACCGGCCCGGGGCGTCTCCAGCCGCGCCCTCCAGTTGGCCATGGCAGCTCGGCGGGCGTCGCCCTGCCATCTGGCCACCACACTGGGTGGGGGACGTCCACCCCCCTCCCGCTCTTGCGACGCCCGCCGGTACACCTCGGCGAGCACCTCCGCCTCCAAGTCCCACGGATGGGTTCCGGCCAACACGCAGGCCGCCTCCGTCGACACCGTTCGGTATCCACGTATGACCCTGGACGCGACGACTCTCTGTGGCCTCCACAGAAGAGCCCTGTTTAGTGCGTCCAGGGACTCCGCCCACACGGTACTCAAGTTATCCTGAGCATATTATCATTATAATATCAGGCAAACTACGGACAAAACCATAATTACGCTCTATAAAGGCCTCGTATAATATTATACCTAATATTCTTCGTATTCTTTTCTGATTTTGTAAATCTATTTTACAAGACAAGATTAGTATTGAAACAAACCATTAATTAAATTATTTCATTTAATTATAGCAATTTAACTACTACTTTGGGATTTTATATATATGATGAACGTGTCTGAGTACAATAATAAGTATATGCAATAAATATATCGCATCATGTCTCAGTCGTTACGATATTTATCATTTTTGATTCCAGCGGATGATTGATTCGATCCTTTCATATTGTGTTGTTATATTGTTCTAACATTTAGGCCATTGATTTTATGCATGTCAGAGCCAAGATTTTTCTCAGGGTATATTGATAATTTCATTGATATAAACGTAAAATAAACCTAATAAATAAAATATGTAGTCTGACATATTTCGAGCAATACTTTTTGCAACGTATATTACCATCCCAGATCTATATAAAGTATGGTAAGAGTTACGAATTAGTGGTACCCTCTTTGATAATAATATTACATTTTCATTTTATATCTATATTCGGAACTGAATTGATTAAGTGTAAATGTAGGTGGATATATAAGCGGAAAAATAACCTAAAGTAGAAATTATTTGTGAATGAGGAAAAAGAGAACTTTAGTGCGAGCGGGAATCGAACCTACATCCCTTCCCATTCGGGGAAGTGCTCTAAGCCACTGAGCTACCGCACTGACCTTTCGGCCAGACCCGATCTCCTCATCATATTTGTCTTTATGACCAACGCCATCTATCAGATTGCACTTACATGCATCATCCAATATTATAGTAAGTTTAATTTTGCAATTAAAATTCATACTAGGTATGTGATGGCGGTTCGACGGTCGGCGCGATTGTTCGACGGTCGGCGCGATTATGCGCCTGAGGGCCGCGGCCGCGGCGGTCGTCGCCGGCGGTGGAGTGCTGTTGGCGGTGTCGCTCGACATTGCCCACGCATTCAATAGTCTGCCATTCAGCTGCATCAGGGAGGCGCTCCAGTATCACGGGGTGCCTGCATACCTGAGGTGGCTGGTGGTGGACTATCTTGAGGGCCGCAGCGTTCTGTATGAGAGCCGCATATGGGACGTTGTGAGGAGACCCATGTCGTGCGGTGTCCCACAGGGTTCGGTTCTAGGGCTGCTCCTGTGGGACATTGGTTACGACTGGGTGCTACGCTGTCGGCTCCCCCCCGGGCTGGCGGTCATCTGCTATGCGGATGGCACGCTGGTCGTGGCCCGGGGTGGAAACTTCGAGGAAGCGGCGTTCCTGACCACCTTAGGGACCTCGGAGGTGGTTAGGAGGATCGGGGCGTTGGGGCTTAGGGTGGCCCTGGACAAGTCGGAGGCCCTACTTTTCCATGGGCCCCGACGTCGGCCACCTGCTGGCGCCTCAATCACGGTGGACGGGGTCCAAATTGGGGTGAAGGCCCAGATCAAGTATCTGGGCCTGGTGCTGGATGGGCGGTAGCCCTTTCGCGAGCACTTCCGCCAACTGTCCCCGAGGCTCATCGGCGCAGCGTCCGCCCTTGCACGGCTTTTGCCGAATATGGGCGGACCCAACAATGCGTGCCGACGGCTTTATGCGGGGGTAGTCCGGTCGATGGCGCTGTACCTGTGTGGGCGGGGTGCCTGGACGCGCCGAACAGGGCTCTTCTGTGGAGACCACAAAGAGTCGTCGCGTCCAGGCTCATACGCGGATGCTGCACGGTGTCGACGGAAGCGGCCTGCGTGCTGGCCGGAACCCCCCCGTGGGACTTGGAGGCGGAGGTGCTCGCCGAAGTGTATCGGCGGGCATCGCAAGAGCGAGAGGTGGGAGGTCGTCCTTCACCCAGGGAGGTGGCCAGGTGGCAGAGCGATGCCCGCCGAGCTGCCATGGCCAGATGGAGGACACGGCTGGAAGCGCCCCGAGCCGGTCTCTGGACCATAGAGGCGCTCCAGCCTGTGCTGGAGGAGTGGGCGGGGCGACGGCACGGAGTCCTTACCTTCCGACTGGTGCAGGTGCTGTCGGGGCACGGTTGCTTCGGCAGATATTTGCACATAGTCGCAAGGAAGGAAGCGACTCCGGGCTGTCACCATTGCGGCTGCGACGAGGACACGGCGCAGCACACGCTCGAGTCATGCCCGGCTTGGGGCGGGCAGCGCCGTGAACTCGTCGCGGCAATAGGGGGGGACCTCTCACTGCCGAGCGTCGTTAGAGCGATGCTTGGCAGCGACAGGAATTGGGCCGTGGTCGCTGCCTTCTGCGACGAGGTCATCTCGCGGAAGGAAGCGGCGGAGAGGGCCAGGGAGGCTGATCCTTCCGCAGACCCGAACCGCCGCCAGCGACTGGGGCGGCGCAGGCGTGAGTATTTGCGCCTAATGCCGCCCTAGCTGAGGCTGCGGGTGGATGGACCGGGGAACGTCCGCAAGGCCTCCCGCGAAGGTGCGACGCACTGCGTGCGGTTGCGTCGCTCAGTAGCGGGTACCCGAAAGGGTAAGCCGCCGGCGGACCACCGAAGGAATGTAACATAGTTCCAGTGGTCCGCCAATAAAGGCGGAGAGACGGCACACGGCGGGTTTATTTAGTGGGTGAGGGCCCCACACTACCCTGTTTGTTGCCCCGAACAACGGGGTGTGCGGTTAGGTACATTTCTTCCCGATTAAACAAAAAAAAAAATGTATATGATGGCGCGATTTTTTAAACATTTTGGTCTATATAAAGTTCTCTTTTCCTCATTCACAAATAATTTGTACTTTAAAAAGTACCTGAGCATGTCAAATGTAAAATATAGATCATAATAACCTAAAGTTTCACACTGTTTTTTTCTTCTTTAAGCTCGGATAATCTTTAGATATTCTTATATTCGGATAATCTTGCTATATAAGATAGGTACTGTTCAGTTTGAACAACATAAAAATATCAAGCTACATATTCTTTATCGTCCCTTCAGGTCCCTTTAGTAAGTAAAGTGCTGAGACACATTGCATTTCATGAAAGGGGTTGTAGTCTATGAATATTTTACGTTACCGGTACCTACATATACATTTCAATATTATTTGAGTACTTTGTAAAATGTAAGTTCAAAGCATGTAAACAAATACATTATATCTGGCCTACTTATTTTATTTGATTTAAGCCCGGTTATTTATGACTCTCGACCATAGACGGTTATTATGAATCGAAAATTGTTATGCAGAACGAAGAAGCAATTTTACTATTGTTATAACTAATCATAGAGCTCACAATGAAAAAATACATGAAATAATTATTTTTTGTTTTTTCATATTACAGTGATTATTTTTTAAAGTTAATTCTATAATTTAAAGACCTTCAAGTAAGTGAATACTTTAGAACGTTTCTTGTTATTTGTTTGTTTGATAGTAATCATCAATACTACCTCCTATCAAACCCCTTGAGTGTAATAGATATGTGGATAGGTGTGCTCATAACACGGTACAAAATAGGATCGGAGACGCTCTAAGGCTTAACCCAAATATTACCCCTGAGTATTGTAAAAAATTACTGAGAGGAAGGATAAATAGATATACCTAATTTTCAGATTTTTTTTGGTTAGGCGAGAAAAAATGTACCTAACCGCACACCCCGTCGTTCGGGGCAACGAACAGGGTAGTGTGGGGTACCTCAACCACTAAAGAAACCCACCGTATGCCGTCTCTCCGCCTTTATTGGTGGGCCACCGGAACCATTTTGCATTCCTTCAGTGGTTAATTATCTACCCCTAGACTAGATTGTAAAGTTTACTTTTATGAGTATATTTTACTTGTATCTCTCTCGACAATTTGTACACAAAGAAGAAAACTGATTAGATTTCATGCTGCTATAATTATCTAATCTATACTATTATAAAGCTGTAGCCGAGCTGTGTCTGTACATTTAAGATATTTGAGAAAAAATGACTGTAATAGGCTATATAGGCGTGTCTGAACACCAAACGATTTTTTTTAGATTTTTTGTCTGTCTGTTTATCTGTTTGTTTGTTGGAGCATCGCGCAAAAACTACTCAACGGATTTTGATGCAACTTTTTTTGTTTGATAGATCTCGATTAGACTTAACAACTGGTATACATTTTATCCCGCTACTATATCGGGAACCTGAGATACAGCCTAAAACTAGCTTTTGGTTACGGCGGAGCCGCAAGCAAAGGCTAGTACTATTATAAAACTGTAACATAGCTGTGTCTGTACATTTAAGATAACTATTTGAGAAAAATAAATATTTTAAAAATTATTAGTTGTTCTCCTTTCTCGTCAGCAATTCTTATTCTATGTAGGCTGAAACCATAAAAATATAGGACACAAGTCACAAGTCTCTCAGTATGTAACTACTTTTATGGTCAGTAAACCTTTAACGGTGCTAATTGTTGGATGATGATCCTATAAATTGTACCTAATGAATGAATAAAATATAGGCATATATACAAAAATGTTTTGTTGAAGATTATATTTGTAAAGATGTATGTTCCTATGTTCCAATTATAAGAAACTTCTATAACGTTCAAAAAAAACAAAACACTCACATTTCACATATATATTGCTTCGCTAATGTAATTTACTGAGTCGTTAAAACAACGTAAATACTTATTACGTAAAGCTTATACGTTAATGTCGTATTTGAGAAAAATATTTAATTAAAATTAAAGTAACTACTTACTGACATTTAGCAATAATTTCAAATAATGTATCAAAATAAAAAGCCAACTTGCCATTTCATTATCATAAAGCTGTCGAAGAATTTATTTAATTATATGTTTAATAATAATACCCAGTGGCAAGAATTTAAATCACAGCCATTGCAGATGCACTTCGGCATTAGTAAATACTTAACACTGATATCTAATGTTATTGTTGATAACAGATCACTAAAAACATGTTCTATAATGTGTACTATGTAACACTTTCTAATCAAAAATAACAAAATAACTAAGTATAACAAACTAGTTGTATTGTTACTATTTCTTTACTTTAACAAAAATGTGTATACGAGTTTCACGCATTTGATTAGAATCATTCTGACAGCCGGTGACAATAACGTAACAATGATAGCTATTTTGGCTGTAAGTTTATTAAACACTAAGAACACTGACATTTTAAACAACTGTCTCTTTGGATGGATTGAGAGTCATCTCGAAAGGTTTTTATCAGTGGTTATGTCTCAAGCGGGGCGCGAACGCGATACTACCCCTTGTACGGCGAGTTTCCAACTGAATCACCCTCGATTCGATGCCTCCGCCCAACATAGAGCGCTTGCTCGCAGCCATATTGAGTAAACTTTCAACCTTTATTTCAGACAAATAAAGTCTACAATCGTTTTCTCTCCTGCTTGTGGTGGAGAAGATTCGTGCTTCGGTTGGTATAAGCGGCCAATACGCATGTCCACGACAATATATACGTATATTCATATAGAGGATATAGTTTCCCTATACATTTGGCTTTTCTTGAGTTCAAGGACTTACGTTATCTATTTGAGTTTTTAGGAATTCGATCTCGTTCGATTATCAAATTACATTAGCTATTTTTATTAACTACCTATCCGTTACAAAATTTTTGAACATCTTTTATTTTACTTTTATCTTCTTGACAGAAGGGTATGCATGCGTGTTAGTAACTAAACTCTTACTAAACGGATAGACGGATTATATATATATTTAAAATTATCCTTGATAGGGGGTGCTGCAACAGAATTACACAAAATAAAAATTTATTTTAATATTTTTAACGGAATATCGTTTTGGTTTTTGACATAAAACATTGTTAAACACTTTTCACGGGGGTGACCTTCATAAAAAGTTCTCATATTTAGATATTTTTATATATATTTTTAGCATTTGACATGCTTAGCAACATACATTTAAACACAAAGTGAAAAATGTGAAATCGAAAATAACAGTCACAAGCAGGATTTGAACCCGCATCTCCTGGACACCGTCCAGATGCTTTGCCAATTATTACATTCCTTCGGTGGATATTTTACCCCCTTAAGTAGATACCCACGTACATGACGTCACGGAAGCTGCTTATTATATACTGATGTATCATTTCAGAAACAACTACCTCAGTTATTACACTATAAGAGGATTTTATATAATATTTTGACTTATCTACCCAGTATTGTGTAAGTACATAGGTAATGAGCAAAAAAAAAACAAATTGCACAAGTTTGTATTAGCAATATGCGTGACAAATGTGCAAAAATACGTGAAACTGCTAACGGAACGGCTTTGGTGGCGTAAATTATATATACGGCGACAAACATAGTAGAAATAAAATATAAGAACTAAGTCACTTTCTCACATAGCCAGGAAAATATTCATTATGATGAAAGGTTCACGTAATGCTGCTTATTCGGGGTCGATTGTTCAGTATTGATAGATTAAATCACGCAGTGGCCTTGGATTTTTAGTATTTACAGGTTGAGCTATTGATATTGTTATATTCTATTCTCTTGAACTATCTAAACAACTCCGCTATCTATGCAGTCATAATTTTTTACAAGGCAATGATGTTATGTGTTATAATCATGATCACATGCGTTCTGTTAATAGTAACGATGTTTTTAATCTCAAGCAATTTGATAGTTCCTTATATAAACAAGAACTTGTTAAGGGTGCCGGTCGAAGCCTAATATGATGATTGCGGTAATCTGAACGAACCGCACCCCTGAACTATTTGGCTCTATATAATTTCTGAAAATAAAGTATGAAGATATATAATATTAGTTCATTTTCTTTGTATTGCTATACTAATTCTTAATGGTTTATAAATAAATAAATTTGAGGAGGTCTTTTGTCATAGTTTTCTCGAGATCCAGAAAACGTGTGTTCAATCACCGTTCGTAGTTATCATTTCCTATGTCAGATTTCATCGTTTTGTGTTCTATTAAAAAAGTTTGATCCAATGATTTCGAAATTCGAGTAGAGATCGACTAATCTTCTATAAAGATTTCTGATATTTTACATAGTAGGTATATATTTCTGATATTGTACTACAGATTATCAAATTAAAATATTTTTACGTAATCTATCGCGCTTTCTTGATTTTCTATTATACTGACATTTAGAATTCTTTGCAGCATTCATAGTCACGTGTAGTTTAAGTTACTTTACCTAAAATTATAATAATTTTGAAAAGAGGTAGTTACTTTTTGCTTTTACCCAATCTAAAGCTACGCGTCCATTTATCCGCGCCGTACGCAACGCACGCACGCATTTTGAATTTGTTTAGCACTGCGTTCACTCTTCCGCAAGCACGCGCCGCAGTCAGGCATATATTAGCTATCTGGTTAAATGCGGATGACGTCATCAGAATTTTTCGCTTAGGTTCACTTAGGGTTGTCGTGTGCCATCTCTACGCCTTATTGGCAGGCACTGGAACTATATTACATACCTTCAGTGGTGGGATTTTTGAGCCTGAAGTTAAAAAGTTGAAATATTCTTTAAAAAATTGGCAATATATTTCTAATATAAAAATAACTAGCTCATTTTGCAATTTAGAAATCGTAAAAATATTAAAAGAGAAACGATGAAGGAAATCGATTACTTTAGTCGATACATAATAGAAGGGGTTAATGCTCATTTGGATTGATAAATAAAATTAAAACTAAATGTTTAGTTTCATTATTAATCATTTATTCAAAAATAATGAATTAATAAAAAAAATATATTTGAGGAAAAATAATATGGAACATTTTTATATCAGTATATCGATTGATATACCAAATTGATACACAAGTGAAATCCTCTTTTTTGAACGCTACCCCGGCAACACTACATTTGGCAGTTAAACTTTTTCGTTTCCAGCTTTACTAACTTTATTTATTATACTGTTTTGCTTATTTTTTTGACCCTTGCTTCGTTACTGGACTCTGAGAACTTGCCTACACAATAGTCTTGGCCTTGTTATTTTCGAATAATCTGTTTGCATGACGACGGTTCTTTTACTTGAAATTCAAAGAAGCTTATGCCCAGCAGTGGGATAGTTTATTAAATAAGACTCTTAGTGTTATTTGAGTAGATAACACTACTTACCTTATATAATTACTTAATTATTTGGTAAATATACCTAAGAAAGGTATTACCTTTTTTATACTACGTGGGTAGCAAACAAGCATATGACGCAGCTGATAAGCGGCACATCTGGTAAGCGGTTATCGTGGCCTACAAACGCTAGCAACACCAGAGTCATCGCTCACGCGTCGCCATTTCCAAGAAAAAGGGTAGGAAGTGCAGAGGAAGGATAATAGGAAGAGTATTCTCTTAAAGGATACTGAAGAGAGGTTAGGAAGGATAATAAGGAGTAACAAGGAGAGGATAGGGAGGGGGTTTGTGCCTCCAGCGCTATCACTCACCTAACGAAACGAACGATATGTATAACTACTTTAAATGTATGGCTTTTAAATGTTATGATGACACTTAGTGGGTGTAGTTTGATACTTAACGTCACTTTTATATAATCTTCTATATCTCGGTTCCTAGATTGATAAAATCTAACAATATTTTATATTATGAAATGTTTCGATGTAAACTACCAAATGGTGCTGCAACTTTCATCTTGTTACCACCTAGGGCCAAAGGCCAAAGGTATGGAAGCGTTTCCATCTCAATTGAAATTTAAAAAAGTGGCTCATGAGTTTCGTGCCGGGCTCTTCTACGGAATCCATCCGCTTGTGGCGTTTGTAATCGTGATATTGCGGATCCACTTGCCGCAAGCTCTCGTGTTAGTTATTAGTAACTTTGACGATTTTAAGTGCTACCTATATAATAAGCCTATAAAATGAAGGTAATTTTTAATTTGAATTTATATTTATGGAGATTAATGACCTCGAGCGGGTTCAGCTGGCGCGTTTCTATATTTTAAGTACAGGAACCGAGCGAGAGAGAAATTAAAAAGTATAGTCACGTAGTCTGAATTGGTACCAAGTACTTACGTTTCGATACCGAGTAAGTATCGACAGATTAATTCGTGTTGTTCATGTTATAATTTTTTAAAATAGCTATAATATAAAACAAGTCAAAAGAAGGATCGATTTTGGAAGATCGTCTTTTTAAACTCAATTTTTTGGATATCCAACCTTATTTAATAATTTATACAAAAATCAATCTTTCGCCAGAATAATCGCCAACCCTAAACCATACAAACTAGACGTATGCCATCTAGTGTTGCCATTGACATGACAATTGCCGTATTATACGGTATTTGGTGCCATTTGAAAAAAACACGGTACAAGGCATTATAATCGTGAATCAGGCAACCCTCACAAAACGCATTAAGTCGCGGGATACAGCTACTCAATAATGTAATTTAATACAACCTATAGCACCATTAGGCTTCACACTTTAGTTGATTATTGAATTCACATCGCTAGTATGATAAGTTAATAATGGACATGGCATAGAAGATTAGATGTTCTTCAATCGATCATTTTCGTTCTTTCATACGTACTTACGATATTCATTCTACTATTACGAGACTTACAAGCATGAACGAAAATAGCGAAAGAAGATTGTAATATAATACGCAGAGGAAAAACAGTGACACCTAACAGCCTACTACCCCTAAAATCTGTCTGTTAATCTGAAATATATTTATGAATTTTCTATGGATATTATATATTTGTATTTTATATCCTTCCCATATATTTGTATTTAATATTCTTTAATCACTATAACTATAAGAACAATACCTAATTGGGTGTTTAAGTCTACATTTTGATTGAATTTGTATGAGACACGGCAATTTTTCAGGTTTTACCAGAAAACACGGCAACCAATTTTTTATTAATGGCAACCTCATCAGCAAAACTTTGACATCAGCAAAGTGCTGATGCAATGGACGCATCCTTTCAACAAATGCGTTCAATGCGATGCGTACGGCGCGTGCGTACTGACTAATGGACGTCCACCATAATATTGACTTAGCAATTGATAATAAATAATATATTACGAGTATATTATTTTACGTTTTTATATAATTACAATTTGTGTATTTTAAGCTAGCGTGGTTAATTGGCTCTTTAACTGCCTCGGTGGTACAGGTATATTAAACATTAATATAAAAGGGATGAAAAAAAAAATAAAAAAAACATATTAAACATTAATATTTTACCTATCTATATATATTGTAATATCTAATCTGAAGATTTATTATTTATTTTCATCCAAAGGAAATTTCAAATATATATATATATATATATATATATATATTCAGAGCTCATATTTTATTTTCTTAGTAAAAACAATTAATATAGAAGTAGCTTGGGAGCCATGGAACCAATTTTACTTGTTTTCTTAACTCCCAAAACAATCCATCAATATGGCATCTTCATTGAATTTTCAACAGTAAACACAATTTGTTACGTGATATTTACTTTCTTACACAACAAGGCTTTTTAAGAATTGAAAATAAACTTAAATATCATGAAACTTTAAAATAAAGTATATACAATATATATATTAAACTTATTTATATTAAAAATATATACTTATGCTTAATGCCGGAGAAAAACGTATAAACTTTTTCTCATATTTTTTCTTATGTAAAATTTTAATGGTTTTATTTATTTACAAAAAAATATTTTTCATTATCAAATTCAGACCTTATGAACATACATATATAGCATAGCATCACGCCTGTATTCCCCGAAGGGGTAGGTAGATGTATATTGCACTTCCACAGTTCGCCAGCTATGCATAAGTCCCACGTAATAGGGCGCGAGCCTATTGCCACCTACCGGGCACATTTTCAAACTCCAGACTGCTACTGACAATTTTTTTTTTACGAAAAACCTTAATATCCCTGCCCGGACCCGGGGATTTAACCCGAGACTTCATGATAAGCAGTCGCTGTGAGTGATCACTGCACCACAGAGGCAGACTTTGTGAACATCATAGTAATTAATTGTATGTTATGACCACCTATTAATAAGAGTCCAGTTTGTAAAATATTTATTGCTTTAAGTTGATTTAGTTAATTTATAAATTCTTAAATAAATTAATACTTGGGAGATACAGTTTATTGAAACACAAGATATATGCAACGTGAAAGGAACGCATCAACTATATTAAAGCCATAATATTACTCGTCAGCTGATTGCAAACTCAGTACGCATTATAGTCACTGCTTTTGTTATCAACCTAGGTCCATTTCCACATTTACGACGAACTCATAATGAGACATTCTTTAACCGACTGCGGTGATAAAATTGTTTATTTGTAATGTCATAAAATTTATGACAAACATTCAGCGACAGAATTTTATTTGCAAACTTCTCAAGCTTCTGTCTCTATTATCTGTTTTTTTCTAGTAATGAGGTTATACCTACATCTGAATATTTTTATGAATTTTCAAATTTCACTTGAAAAAGTATGTATTTTTTATACTACTCAAGTGGCAAACAAACATACGCGGTTATTATAGCATACAGACGCTAGCAACACCGGAGACAACACGAGCGTCGCCAGCTCCAAGGAAATGGATAGGAGGTGGAGAAGAAGGATAATAACGAGACGATGGAGAATAAGGAGAGGAATTGGGTCTGCGGCGCTCTCACTTACCATATGAAACACAACTGTAGGTGCACCTACCGTTGTACAAATTTGAATGCATCGTTAAATTATGCTTAAATTTTTTGTGACAGTAATTATTCCAAATAGTGATAGTTTCCTATTTTTTATATTTAATATGAAATACGAAAACCATTTTTAATACATGTGTCACTTAAATACCCTATTATCTTACTTGTTTGTGAACTGTACAAATGGCGGAGTGGTTAAGATACCGGTTTTCCGCCCGAGGGTTGTGGGGTCGATTCCCACATAGGGCAACTCTTTGTGTAATCGAAAAATGGTTGTTCTGAGTCTGGGTGGACTTTGTGTCGGTAAAAATATATGTTTGTAAAGTCCCCCGCCATACAAGGAATATTCCTTAATTATTAGTTGTCTTTAAAAAAATCTAGCTCGTTAATTATTGAACTTCGAACTCATCCTCCTATGGAGATCTTTTAATATTGTGTAAATGAGCTTTTAAAGGATTGAACTGATCATACTTCATACTTAGATAAATAACGTGATATAAAATATATTTTTTATTGCTATTTATTTTTATCGTGTTATAAAAATAGATATCCCTCTCACTCTTAGAGGAGACCCGTACCCACAGATTACCTCCTAATACTTATATACTGCATGCTGGGCAGTCGATGCGCACAATACACTTCATCACACACATCAGCATCCTGTGCTGTGAAATGGATCTCGGCTAAAACATACTTACTTACTTACTGATAATCACGCCATCTCCCTTGCGCGGTAGGCAGAGAGGACAGACTGCCAAAAGGCTCTATTCTTGCATACATCGCTCGCTTCCTCAACATTAATAATTCTCTTCATAGACGTTCACCGGTTTCGGAGACTACTGACTCCACCTTCCTTCATATATGACCAATTTGGTCTAGGTACCTAGGTGAGTCTCAATCTCCCCCTGTACCTACATCCTTCCACTTTCACATTGTATATCTTCTTAACCAGTCGCACTTCCGGCAATCTTTCCACATGTCCGACCCATCAGAGCATTCCCTTTCGCATCTTTACACCAATACTCTCTTTCATACCTACTCGCTCTCTTACGTCGTCATTACGAATGTGGTCATTCAGCCTTACTCCACAGAAAACAAAAGCTAAAACATCTAGTTATCACAAAAATAAACATTTTAAAGGTAATATTTAGATATTTTTATATATAATTCACTTTGTGTTTAATTTTACAGGTAAGTATATTCCTATAAAAAAATAATTAAACCACAAATGTTAAAGATCGCTATAACTCAAAGAGTGGGTAGATGTCTGCCCCTTTCACTCATGTAACTATTTACTACAGCTGTCCCTGTCTAACAATAACACGTGTATTGCTAGTGATGCAAAGTGATTTCAAATGCGTAATCAGAAAAAAAAGGGATTTAATGTAAATATTTGGTGACATTTATACTTATTGCTCGGCTTATTAATTTGACCTTAGCATATACATACATACGTTTACTCTGATATGTGGATCAGAATTTCTAATATTTTCAAGCTTAATGTTCTTTGCGTATTTAACATTATAGGAAACATTGATTTCAATTGAACAATTCAACGTAATTTTTAGTCAAGAGCAGCTTTCAAACTCACCGTCATAAAATTTTATTTGTTACTAGATGACCCGGCGAAATTCGCATCAGCAACAATTTATCAGCGATTATCAATATCATTCCTTAAATCTGCATCATCCAAGGTTTGAATTTAGATAGATTATTAAAAGAAACTTGTTTGTAATTCAAATGAATTAGAAAAACTGTCAGTAGATGTCATTTTGTCATCAGTTGTCAGTCCCATAATCCAAATTCTCATATAAATTTACCAATTTAGAATTTTTATTTTTAACGGGTTTTATGGATTTTCAATATATTTTTTTACATTTTAAACCACCCCTGCATTTGAGCAACAAAACAAAAAAACAATTATTCAAATCGATCAAGCCATTTTTAAGTTTTACAGAGAACAACACTGCAATTGATTCTATCTAATATATAACATTCTCGTGTCACAGTGTTTATCATCATTCTCCTCCGAAACGGCTGAACTGATTCTTATGAAATTTTGTGTGTATATTCAGTAGGTTTGAGAATGACATACGATATAAACTATTTTTCATACCCTAAGTGGTAAGGCCACCCCAAAACATTTTATTTTTATTTTTTGGACAATTTTTTTTATTTAAACTTTTTATGTAACGTCCTTAGAAATATACATACAACCCTTAATTTGCACCCTTCTACTACCAACCCCTATTTTTTAATAGCGATATTAGTATTGTAATTTTGATAATCCGTCGTCGTTGATAGCGCTTCGTGCCTCTTTCACTCATATACCACATCCTCACACACTTACAATAAGTTAGTTATTTTTTTCTACGCTAGAAATTCCCTAAAAATTTTCTAGAAATAATTTATATGACAAAACAACGTTTGCCGGGTCAGCTAGTATATATATATATATATATATATATATATATATATATATATATATTTCGTAAATAAAGTGTTGTCTATTTTTTAATCTTACCATTAAAATACGCAATAGATGGTAAACGTATATTTGAATTTTCCAGGTATATTTTTAAATATAACAAATAATTAACTATATTACAATCTATAGAGGTATTGTTCGAGGTAACAGACCCGAATTCCTCGGCACGCATAGCTGTTGACGTCCAGACACAGGAAATCGTTCGTTTTATTACATAAAAGCCCTACCCGAATGAAACGTTAACCAAATATTCTGAATAGTTTAATGTATGTTACACGATTTTTTCATTAAAAGATTTGGTACTTTAAAACGTACTAGCTATATCCCTCTGTTTCCCGACCTTTTAATTAAATAAATAAATAAATATTTACGGAAATTTCACACAACGTCATCTGGTCCCAAACTAAGCTTAACGCTTGTGCTATTGGTACCAGATTACGGATATAATACATATACTACTTTTTTTTTGTAAATACATACATATAATATATAGAAAACACCCAGACGCAGTACAAATATCTGTGTTCATCACACAAATAGTTGTCCTGAGTGGGAATCGAACCCACGACCTCGTGCACGGAAGTCGGTTACACTACCGACTACGCCAGGAGGCCCGTCAATTTAGAAGAAGGTGTTTGTTAACGAAGCTTATACTCATTTTTTAGAAAAGCGTAATTTATATTTTACGAGTATATTATATCTCAGTTCAGTTTTAGTACATATTGTAGACCATTTTTTATTTCTCGACGTCAGATATAGTGATTATATATGTATTTCCTAATAATAATACTATGAAATATAAAAGGAATTATTCAATCCCATTTATTCCAACAGTCTATTTATTTCTTTTAAAACAGACATACGATGAAACACAACATTTCTTTATATCTAACATATATTAAACATAACACAAGTACCTACAAAGCATGCACACAAACACATACGCACACACACACACACATGCACGCACGCACGCACGCACATCCACACGCACCCACACATACTAACCAACGATCTTAGTTTCTAATATTACCTACAACTAAATTGTAGAATTTGTCTATTGGGGAAAGGAACTGTTACTCCTTCACACAGTTTTTTTTTATAAATACTACTGGTACGAGTAACTACCGTAGTTACACGCTGATCTTTTGTGAGAGGGTGGTACTTCCCCGATCGAGCCAGCTAATTTGTGTTGGCATAAGCAAGGCTATACCACTTAACACAGGAAACCTATTTAGAAATACAGAACCGCAATCACTATTGTAATATGATATTCTAATAATAATAAATTAATTAGAAAGAATCTGCCTGGAAGTTACAGAGCTTCATTTCAGGTAACTGTTATAAATAAATAAACTATTTCCATTCATCCATCCATCCATCCATCAGCCTTTCATCGTCCACTGCTGGACATAGGCCTCCCCAAGAGAACGCAACAGCGAACGGTCCTGTGCCGCCTGCAACGAATGCGTGACCAGGTCATGGGTCCACCATGAGAGCCTAGGACGGCTCTCGCTGCGCCATCCAATATGCGGTCGCCACTCGAGCACCTTTCTTTCCCAACGGTTGCCGGTTCGTCGAGCGATGAGGCCTGCCAATTACCACTTCAGCATGCTGGCCCGGTAGCCTATGTCGGTTACACCCGTTCTCCTACGGATTTCCGTATTACGGTTATCGGATTTCCGTATTACGGCTTATCACGTAGAGAGATCCCAAGCATAGCCCACTCCATAACACGCTGAGTAACTTTGAGCCTTGATATAAGGCCAACATTTAGAGACCACGCCTCTTTTCTGTAAGTCATCACCGTTAACACACACTGGTCGTAGACCTTCGTCTTCAGACACTGTGGAATATTGGACAAGAAGAGAAAATAAACTATTTAGTTATATTATATCTATTGATACCTATAGATATAGATTTGTTGCTTATTATTTATAGATTAATCTATACTATTATAAAGCTGTAACAGAGCTATGTCTGTACATTTAAGATATTTGAAAAAAAATACTGTAATAGGCTATATAGGCGTGTCTAAACTCAAAACAATTTTTTTCAGAATTTTTGTCTGTTTTTTTGTCTGTTTGTTTGTTCACGCATCACGCAAAAACTAATGAATGGATTTTGATGCAACTTTTTTCAATTGATAGCTCTTGATTAGACTTAAAAATTGGTATACAATTTCATCCCGCTACTTTATCGGATTTGCCGTGTGAGTCCGGCCGGCCTTATTGCCGTGTGGGGCCAGCTTTAGAATTGTCCCCCCCCTCTCCACCCATGGGAGTCGTAAGAGCCGACTGATGGAATACCGGCGGAGTGGGCAGCAGCACTCCCTCGAGTATTAACAACATCCACTGCGATCGCCAATCCGCCTGCCAAGCGTGGCGATTACGGCACTATCCCCCATATGAGCTAAACACATGTTGTGGCGCTGTCTTGGGGAGTCCTATGTCCAGCCGTGGACATCGAAAGACTGATGGATGACTATATCGGAAACCTGAGATATAACCCAAAAAACTAGCCTTTGGCTGCGGTGAAGCCGCGGGCAAAGGCTAGTAAAGTATAAAAAAAATTAATCTTTATACTTTATTATGCTACGTAGACCCCTTTTTATATTTTGTGAGTCTACAAGTTTATATCCCAGCTATATAGACAAAAGAGGGATAGAAGTTGCAGACAGAAATTTTAAAACATCTTCTAGCTCTTTGTTCTGTCGGGCTTTGTATTATTATATCGTTGTGTTGAAATATTCATTAAATATCGTGGTCTTTGCTAGAACATGTGTATATAATAGTTAACTATCAGGTCGCCAATTTAAATTGAAATGGATTTCTATCAAATATGTATGAGATAATACGGCTATGAAGGAGCAAATATACGTCTATTATAAACGGCTTATATAGCTATAATATAATATATATTACGTCTCATTATGTACAAATATACAATTTTGCCTATGCTTATTTACTTAAGTACTTTATTGTTATTACTATAGGTTCTGCTCACGACTCCGTCCACATGGACTTGAGAATATAAAGACACGGAGACTGTTTGTATCTATTGCCATGTAAAAATAGCTATTTCACGAAAAACAATAACTTTTTCTGACTGCTCTCTTTTGGGCTCCATAATATAGGTATGTATATGTCCATCCATCCATCCATCAGCCTTTTAACGTCCACTGCTGGACATAGGCCTCCCCAAGAATGGGGGATAGTGCCGTAATCGCCACGCTTGGCAGGCGGGTTGGCGATCGCAGTGGATGTTGTTAATACTCGAAGGAGTGCTGCTGCCCACTTCCCCGGAATTCCCTCATTCGGCTCTTACGACTCCCAAGGGTTGAGAGTGGTGGGATAATTCTAAAGCTGGCCCTACACGGCTATATGTACTTATACAAAATTTCATGATAATTGATTCAGTACATACGTCGTGAACAAACAAACAAAAAAGCTCAGTTTCTCATTTATAATAATAGTAAAAATTTGAATGAGTGCTTGTCTGTTTTTTTGTTACACTTTCACGCTCTAATCTAGCCTTCGCCCGCAGCTCCACCGCAGCCAAAAGCTAGTTTTTAGCTAATATCACTGGTTCCTGATATAGTAGCGAGATAAAATTTATACCAGTTGTTAAGTCTAATCAAGAGCTATCAAACAATAAAAGTTGCATCAAAATCCGTTCAGTAGTTTTTGCGTGATGCGCAAACAAATAAACAGACAATCAGATAAACAGACAAACAGACAAAAAATCTAAAAAAATAGTTTTGTGTTTAGGCACGCCTATATAGCCTAAATCAGTATTTTTTCTCAAATATCTTAAATGTACAGACATAACTCTGTTACAGTTTTATAATAGTATATATATATATATATATATATATAGATTTTTGGTCAGTTTCCAAGAATAGTGCTATTAATAACTGCCTCGGTGGTACAGCGGTAGTGTGAGCGAGTGCTGATCATGAGGTCTCGGGTTCGATCCCCGGGTCGGACAGTGTTATTGAGCTTATTCGTAATACGAAAAATTCTCAGTAACAGCCCGGAATTTAGAAATGTACCCGGTAGACGGCAATAGGCTCGTCCTTTATTACGTGGGACTTAAGCATAGTTGGTGAACCATGGGTGTGTAATACACCTCTGCCTAACCCTTTGGGAATACAGGCGTGATGTCCGCCGGTAGACTGTTAAGCCCATATGGTATACGGTTCTATCACATTAAATTTACATATCGAGAATCAAAATCGTTATTTATTCCTCAAAAGTTTGTAGCTAATAAAGCAAAATAATAATTAAATAGGTAAATCGTTCTATTTGTTCTGTAAAATTATGCTACTGTTATGTATTGTATTTCCGTAGAAATTAGATACAAAACAAACACTCGCCGAGGTAATGACGTTGAATATTTTAACATTCAGCCGGTGCATTACTGTGGACTTTTGGTAATTTTGAAAGATACTATGCCACTGATAGGTACGGGAATAAAGCTCTTAACAAATGATTACTGCCCTAATACTGCCTGCTGCGTTAACCAGAATAGTGCCCTGACTATTCTGGTTAATGCAGCTCTGCATGAACTGCTGAATACAAAATATCACGAGAAAAATGGTATACCTACTTCAGATATTTTATAGATGATTTATGATGTCTGTCAACTCGCATTGCCCCAAGTTGGCGAACCATGACCTTTTAGAGATATTAAACACAAAGTGAAAAATGTGAAATCGAAAATAACAGTCAGGAGCAGGATTTGAACCTGCATCTTCTGGATACCGTCCAGATGCTTTACCAATTCAGCCATCCTGACAATTGCTCCTGACTGCTAATTTCGATAACACATCATACTTAACATCTTTGGGTGACGCCTGCGCCATCTGTCGGACGTATTTTCATACATTATACCGACCAGGTAAACTTAATTTTACAATTAAGATTTTTACCTAATAATGACGCAAACCCTATAAATATTTATATATATTTGTAGCATTTGACATGCTTAGCACTATACATTAAACACAAAGTGAAAAATGTGAAATCGAAAATAACAGTCAGGAGCAGGATTTGAACCTGCATCTTCTGGATACCGTCCAGATGCTTTACCAATTCAGCCATCCTGACAATTGCTCCTGGCGTCACCCAAAGATGTTAAGTATGATGTGTTATCGAAATTAGCAGTCAGGAGCAATTGTCAGGATGGCTGAATTGGTAAAGCATCTGGACGGTATCCAGAAGATGCAGGTTCAAATCCTGCTCCTGACTGTTATTTTCGATTTCACATTTTTCACTTTGTGTTTAATGTATAGTGCTAAGCATGTCAAATGCTACAAATATATATAAATACTTTTAGAGATAGCCATGTCCATTTGTTGATTGACTTAATAATGGTTAGGGACAATATATATTATGTATAATTGTGTATATTAATTTATCAACAGACAAAAGTCAGTCAACAGTAGACAAATATGAAACCTCTTGAATTTAGCTTTCCATCTTATCACTTTAATACATGGATGAATTGAGATAATTTATTGAATGAGGCGACACTTGGTGGAAGTCCATTGTTATTATTATAGAATGGATATTTTATAGAATTTCAAACTTTCATGGTCACTTATAATTCTAAACGTTTTTTCGGGAATAGTTTTACTATTCCCACCCGCAAGGACTTCAGTTGTTCCGTGATCATGGCGCTTGCAACAGTGCCGAAATATCGGAAACTCGTAAGTAAAAATTCACATGGTATAAATCCCGAAAAAACGTTTAGAATGGATATTTTAGGAGGAGAGGCCACGAGTCACCCACGGATTGTCAATCCCGGTTATCTTTGGACACACACAAAATAACCAAAGATTGCCAATTCGCACTCTCACAAGTAAAAGAGAATGTCATTGTGATAATAGCAGAGTAGCGTGCACAAAAAATTTCACCAACGCGACACAACCATGCGATACGGAAGGACTCTCAGAACCACAACGTTGCAATATTCCGCAAAAATCCAAACAAAAATTCGACACGTTTTTCGTCTCTAAATGAGGCATCCGCAGGACCGCTTGGCAACAAATCAGCAAAGTTTATTCATGTACCTTGCTTATATACCCCTTCCGCTACCTGACAGTTACGAAAAATTACTCGAACGATATGAAAACAGGTTTAGTAGTAGGGAACTACAGTTGGTTTGTTCATTCAGCAAAACGTTTTTATTTTCTTTAATTATTTATAATTGTTCTAAATCATAAAGTCTAATATTTTTGCCACAAATATGTTAGGGTACGAACGTATGACTATTATCTAATGCATGCATCTAATAGATGTTTCGCAAAGTGTGACTCTTCGGGGTAATTATGCCTATACGGCACTATATGTTCTTAGAGTTTCAAAATTACGGCCTGTTTGTCCTATATAAACTTTATTACATATTTGACATTCTAACTTATATACACCAGACTTTTTGCATTTATCAATACTACCTTTACCGTTGCCAAAGATTTTTAAGCAAAAAGTTACGCCTAAATTCGGGTTAGATACCGTAAACCCTCAGTGTCTTTGCTAACCTGTCTGATATGCCACCAAAGCACGACAAAGTGCACGTAAAATCGGTTTGTTCTGCTACAAATTATACAAAAGTTGTTTTACTACGCTGGACTGTTTATGCTTGAACATTTATTATGCCAAGAAATTATTATCACGTCTTGAAAATACAACTACAACATAAGGAATCATACTTGTTTACAACTCCAACACTTTCCTTGATATGTCTTATAAGTTTACTTAGATAAATAAATAATACCTATACCTAACTATACTCACAAAAACATTTTTTGTCATAGATAGACGGATTAAGTAACAATATTGTAGGTTACTGTGACATTTCACAACAGCCAATTTCGTACCTAACCTTTGGGTATTTATAGCTTGGATTCGAATGTTCAGTTCTAAATAAACAGCGAGGCAAAATGGCACACTGAGATCGGAAATAAATAATATATACGTATTGGCAGAACAGTCTGCATCGAGGATCTGGTATACAGGCTATACTTGTGTGGTCTTAAACTTTTTATTACAAGCAATTAATACGCACATACTTAAAGTGATTATTTAAACTTATTATAAATTTTAACTTGAAATTCGCTTATCGTTTTATTTTAGTAATCTAGAGAAATAAAATAGGTACACACAATATTCTTACCAATATTATAAATGAGGGAATGATGGTTTCTGTAGGATCAGTATTTTTTGTTTCGAGGTTATTACTATGCTGTAGAGTAACGTATTTTATTTTATATTTTAAAGTCTACACAGTTAAAGTTTCTGGCTGAATCTAGTTAAATAATGTTAAAAATATATTTCTAAACATTCACATAACTGCCTCCGTGGTGCACCGGTAGTGTAAGCAGACGCTTATCATGAGGTCTCAGGTTCGATCCCCGGGTCGGGTGGTGCTATTGAGATTTTTGTATAAAGACAAATTCTCAGTAGCAGCCCGGAGTTTGTAAATGTCCGTAGACGGCAATAGGCTCGCTCGCTATTACGTGGGCTTTAAACATAGCTGGCGAACCATGAGTGTGTATTACACCTCGGCCTACCCCTTCAGGGAATACAGGCATAATGCTATGTTTTTATGTTTCTTTCGAAATATGTAGGTAAAATATATGCTCCCACTCGTAATTATAATTATAGGCTTTTAAGATTTTGAAATTACGTTTGTATTTTTTTTAAAACAGTCAGAATTATTGTATGGGTAGTTTATTACGAAACAGATTACCTAATAATCTTGAGAAATTGTAGAAAAAAGAAACAATATTCAACATTTTTTTTTGCTTCGGTTGGAAGTAAGTAAGAAAAAGGTTAATAAATACTTTGGAAAATCCAAAACTGCACGCCTCATAATCTTCATTTTTCACAATAAAATTGATTATTTGATAAGTAATGACTAATAATGTATTGGTCTTACTAAGTAGTTTTCAATAAATCACATAGATAGCGCTAATTTCAAAAAGTACTTATGTGGGTTTTATGTCGTATACAACATCTAGCGCTAATTTTAAGAAGTACTTCTATATTGGTCTACCTCAGACATTTTGCAAGGTGCTATCTGGCAATTAGTAAGAACAACAATCCATGAGTTTACATATATACCTGCATAAGTGCATATATATAAAAATTGTAAAAATTGTAAAATTGAATAATTTATTAAACTGTAAACAAAAACAATTTAAGAAAAAAAAAGACATCGCTAGTTTCCTTACAAAAAAAAAGCAATATTCTCTCTCTGTAACAGCAACTGAATACAATGATATCGACTTCTAAACTTGCCACTAGAGACATCTAGGGCTGCATTTATCAATATCTCTCTTACTTTAAAACAGCGACATCTATCAAAACTTTGGACAATATTATACGACTTATTTAAAAATCAATGAGTTCAACAAGAAATCTCTAAACCATTTATCTTCCTACTTGGTTGCCTTATAATTTTATACTTTGTTCTAAGTGAAAACAACGTGACGCCAAGGCCACGCAAAAAGAAATGTGGAAGGTAAAATGTGTTTTTTTACGTGTTTTATAACGTTGGTGTGTTATTATTTACGTGTGTTTAGTGTTTTTAATTATTGTTATGGAAAAAATAGTTATTATACTTGACAAATATCATCAGTTCGTCAAGCAAAGGTAAGAACTTTCTTTTAACAAAAAACAATGTACCGGCCGGGCGAAGGCGTTCTGTTGACGATAGTAAAACCACCGGTGGCTATGGCTATGCGACGGTAGTTCTCATGAATGGCGCTGGATTTAGTGTCGCGTCGAGCGTAAATGCCGTAAATATTCAGTATTTTTTTGTTTATTTAATAACAATTAAACCACATCGAATCAGAACGTGAAAAGTAATAGGGCTCTATTCCTAATCATAATAATTCATAAACGAAAAAAAAAGACTCGATTAGTAAAGTATTTTGGTCGTTATCGTGTTAACATACATTACCTACAACTCACGGACATCCAAGCCAGATTTTTTTCAAACAGTTTTTGAACTAGTTTAAATAACAAAAATGGCATCAAAAATATCATGAGTGTTAAATAGTGTTTGTTCTTTATATGTGTATGTAGATATTATTTTACAAGTGCAATATATGATAAATAGAGACATTTTATGTTTGAAAAATCAGTTGTGCAGTGTAAACCGGGAGTATAACACACCTCAACGCTTCGCTTATGAGGCGTGCAATAAGCAAATACTATTCAATATCGTACACCCTTCATTTAAGAATTATATTATAGGGAATTATTTGATTTTCTAGTGTTTTATTCTAGACTGCTTGGATCTCGAAAATTATTTACTTAGTTATTTCTCTAAAAATATTTCAAAATGCTTATTTGGAAAGTACTACTGGAGATTGCCAGCTGCGGGCTAAAATAAAAACTAATACCAAATACAATAAGATACAATAATCCTTCTGTCCATCATATTATATTAGATAACCATTCTTATTTTATTAGATCGACATGTTTGGATGAAGAATTCGTTTGAAATAAAATTTATCTATATTGACTATATAGTTGTACAAAAAAAAACCTTATTATAACGAATTAATACAAGTACCTTTTTTATTGCTATTGATGGCAGACGAGCCACGGCCCACCTGATAATAAGTGGCAACCATCGCTCATGAACTCGACTATACCGAGAGTATTGTCAAGCCATTGCATGCACTGCACACCATTTCATGTCTCGGATATGAAATGAAAGAATAAACGTCTATCTGCTTCTACAGCCAAAACACACTGACGTGTTTCATAACCGGTCACACAGGAGGCGGTGGTACCGACCCGTTTGGGCCCGATAGCAAGTGAGTAATCTCACTTGGTACACAGCCCTACCACCAGTAATGCAATGGGTGATAATTGCTTACTTCCCTTAGTCGCCTTGTACGACACCCGTAGGAAAGGATGGGCTGGTGACATATGTGTTCTTAGTCCGTCACCACACGGAACAAAACCTTATTTCTTCATAACTTAAGCCTTCGCTTAAGTGTGATTAAAAGCAACTGGTTACTAATGAATAAGCAAGAAAAAAAAAACTAAGAATATATTATTTCAATTCATCTAATCATTTTGTTAAACCTTGCAACAAAACTTAGATACACTTGACTTAGACTATACAGAAAATAAGGCAGCTTTCAACAGCACTTATATTAATTTAAATAAATTAACACACGAAAGTAGTACCTGCTGTAATTGTAGCTTAATTTTATGTAATAAATAATTATCATTTGTAAATTATGCAATGTGATGAAACCGATTCTATTATTGCAAAATTATTTAAAACTTCTTAAGCTATTATTACTTTCGATGAATATAATTAAAATTCTATTTTCAGTATATCAAGTGCTTAAAATAACATAAATTTCAACTAAAATAACAATATCTCAACCAGTTACCTGTGTCATTTGATCCCGTGGTCCAGAACAGGCCTAAAACAGAATTTAATAACACTTTGTATAATGTTATAGCAACCGATATTTAATTTTGTTTTCGCATCAAAGATGCCAGCACAAGTTATAAAATGTAATCGGTTTAACGACAGGTACAGACCTTAATTTTATCGTATAATATAAGATTATATTTCTTTTACAGAATCAAGTTATGTTTAGTAAATTAACAAGTAATATTTAAAAAAAATATTCAACCTGTTAATAATGCATAGTTCTGCGTACCTCTGAAATTGTTATATTATTTGGTTCATAATGCGAACACTATAATGGTTAGTTAACTATGATATACCATTATATAGTAATATTCACTTCAATAATTACATAATTGAACTATCAGATTTTTGCTATAATTTCTAACAAGTCAAAACTTACATACTAATACTTTTGTTCACTACTTTGTGAATGAAGTTCCTAATGAGAGTAACTATAAAGCAAGATGCAATGAATCATTAATGGCATATAAACTAATGTGAACCATAAAATGTTTCAATACTAAACAAAAACAATAATAATTATGTACAAACAAAGCTGACTATTTTTTTTTAATTTCTCTGTTTTGTTTTACTGTGTACTAAGCACACGTATACTTTTATTACACAAACATGTTATATTTTTTCCGTTTTCTTCCGAAAATACGACTCTCTTCAATAAAAATATCTTACTTTTCACCACACGCCTTTAAAACAAGTGTATGAAATAATTAATATTTGCCGTGTGGAGCCGGCTTTAGAATTGTCCCACCCCTCTCCACCCATGGGAGTCGTAAGAGCCGACTGAGGGAATACCGGGGGGTGGGCAGCAGCACTCCCTCGAGTATTAACAACATCCACTGCGATCGCCAACCCGCCTGCCAAGCGTGGCGATTACGGCATTATCCCCCATATGAGCGAAACACATGTTGTGGCGTTCTCTTGGGGAGGCCTATGTCCAGCAGTGGACTTCGAAAGGCTGATGGATGAATGGATGGATGAAATAATTAAAGAAATATAATTTGAAATGTATTTAAAACTACCGATGATAATAGTTGAATAATTTAATGATAAAATTATTTTCTTATCATAATTGGATGAGTGTCAGAATCCCATGCTACGGATTCTTAAATTCATTAATAATTCATAAAATATTTGTGAAGATTGTTTGTACCACTTGGTCAACAAAACAAGTATAATGAGTTAAAGGCTTTTATTTATGTAAGCTCTCCCGGTATGGATTATTGTCTCGGATATAAATCTGATGCAATGGAAAAGAATTGATGAAACTCAGATCCATTTCATAATCTATTTTTCTCGGATTCACATCTAAGCTGTATACGCTCTTAGTGAGATTAGAGTCTGACGAGAAAAATCCTCTTTGTGTTCAATTAGCTCTCCAATATATTTCTCAGTCTTTTTAAAATATTATTTGTAATAATATCGTTGGGTCGTAGCCTCGTTTTGCATTTTTAGTTCGAACGATCGGCAAGGTTAAGCAACCGTGTGGTGACGGCCTAAGAATACAAGTGGCACCACCCCATCCTTTCTCAAGGTAGTCGTTCAAGGAGACTAAGGGGAGTAAACAATTATTACCCATTGCCTTACTGGTGGTAGGGCTGGGTACCAAGTGGGTACCAAGTACACACAACCTAGGTACGAAGTACTCACTTGCTATTGGCCCTGAAAGGGTTGGTACCACCATCTCCCATGTGACCGGCCATGAAGCACACCAGTGTGTTTTGGTTGTAGCAGGAGATAACCCTTAATTCTTTAATTTCATGTCTGTGACTGGTGAGCAGTGGCTTGACAATATTCCCGGTCATGAGCGACGGTTACCATTTCCTATCAGGCGGGCTGCGGCTCGTCTTCCACCATTCGCCTTAAAAAAAAAGTTCACACTCGGATGGCAGTCAGATGGGTGACCAAAAAGTGACCCCTATTTGTGGAGACCTGATCTCCTCCGTGCTTCAGACGGCACGTTAAGCTGTGGATCCCGGCTGTCAGATAACATCATGGTCGTTACAGGTTGTCAGTCCTGAATAAAAAATTTGACTCCAGTCTTGTTCTAAGGTTACCAGTTGTCCCCTTAATCTGGTCGTAGAGCTCAGATAGATAGTGCCTCCGTATAAATACTGGTAGATCAGGTAAAACCGAACAGCCCCTTTAGAATGAAAAACGAAACGTTAGACGAACTTTCGTTTCAAGTCATTGTGATTGATCAACAGTCTGACGCGTGATTTCTGATTAGACGAGATTTCGAAGCGTGATTGAGGCGACCAATCACAATGAAGCGAAACGAAAGTTCGTCTAACCTTTCGTTTTTCATTCTAAGGGGCAGATCGGAAGCCGACAACAAACAAAAAAAGTTATAAAAAAATGGGTTAAGTGTAGCGAGACAATGGATATGATGATGCTCGTAGGTACATTTAATAAATAAATAAATATTTACGGACATTTTCACACAACGTCCTCTGTTCCCAAACTAAGCTTAATGCTTGTGGGTACCAGATTACGGATATAATATATAGATTACTTTTGTTATAAATACATATAATAGATAGAAAACACCCAGACGCAGTACAAATATCTGTGCTTCATCACACAAATATTTGTCCTGAATCGAACCCACTAACTCGTGCACGGAAGTCGGTTATATAACCGACTACGTCACGAGGCCCGATGTAATGTTATAGGTAATGTTACTGTAAACGTAATCCATTTTCTTTACTTTATTCTAAGGAATGACTGAACTGATGGTGTGTTTCCCTCGTAATGACAGCACGTGACTTGAATATACATCAACAAAATGCTAACTTAGTAGCACACCTCAGCGCAATTGATCAAATGTGACGTTTATTATACTCCATTTCCTCAATCGTCTATCGTCTTTCTGAGAATACAGGCTACTTTTATGACTATTATACCTGGTTTTATATATCTCTGTATCGATTTAATATGATGTTTCTATATATTTATATAAAAAACTATAATATGGTTGTCGATAAAGTCAGTTTACGGACGATAATTTTACGTGATAACGTCGTAATAATATTTGTTTTCTGAAAGTTTCACAAATCTTAGCGATATTAAAGGGTTGAAAATGAAGAAATTAGGTTTGTACTTTTAAACAATGTAATATTGGTAGAAATCGAATGGTACAAATGAAAAGGTACGATCGCGCGTGCTGCTATAAAATAATTGAGATACGCGTGTTGCCCGGGACGCGTTCGGGCGAAGAATGTGATATCGGTCAGTGACCCGGTGTGTCGCAGGTGGCGCCGGCCAGCGCTGCTAACCGGCGCGGCCGCCATACATTTTTCGAAACGTGAGTCTTTTTCGTGCGTGCAGCCGGGCGTTCATCGATTTATAAGACGTTATCACGTCAAAACCAATTGCCGTGCATTAGTCTCGAAAAAACTCAAAAGCAGACCGATTCTGTTGATTTTTTTGATATGTGTGTTCAAGTGGGTTTTAATGTACAATTGGACTTAGTACGAATAGATGGCCCTGCGATCGCGTACCTGAATTATTATTGAAACCCGTTTCTGATCGAAATTAGCTTTTCTTTAATTTTTTTACAATATTTACAACCCCACCATCGACCTTATCGAAAATTCAAATAAGTATCGAAATAAAATAGGGAACCGTTTATAGCAAGCAAGCCAATGTTCGTGTAGGGCAACGTCTGCCAGGTTCACCTAAATTTTAATAAAAATACACGACTATATACGATGCTATATTATAACTTGAAGTAAAACAATTGGAGTACAAAGAATTTTTAGTATCATAAAAAGCATGGTGTCGTTTATTAGAACCAATATGAGTCGTAACTTTGCCACTGTGTTGCAATAAATATGTTTATTGCCCTTTGTCTTAGTGGCTGCCTTTTCATTGTTTATTGTGGCGATACAATTTTATGATATAATTGTATATGCCATACTTGAGACATTAAACTAAGTAGGTTTTTAAAACATTTTATCTGTGAATAATTATAACGTATTCGATTACAAATGATAAACATATGTTTATCATTTTAATTAATATATAATTTTTTTGTTAATATTAACATGATCCTATTTATGTGCCTTCATTTCTATTCAAGTATTTTTGTTAGTTATTAAGTATACATCCTTACCACTGAAGTAAGGTAACATAGTTCCAGTGGTCCGCCAATAAAGGCGGAGAGACAGCACATGGCGGGTTTAGTTAATGGGTGACGGCCCCAAACTACCCTCTTCGTTGCCCCAAACAACGGAGTGTGCGGTTAGGAACATTTTTCCCGCCTTAACAAAAAAAAAGGTATACATCCTAACTGTATCATTTAATAGATTAAACAAGAATTAAATTCAAATACTATTTCACTGAAAATCAGACGTATAGAATATTAGAAAGTTGTTTGGTAACTTCTTAATAATCACTGATTATTCTGTGAGTTCGAAAAAACTTTCATTGGCTTTAAAACCTATCGCTGTTTTTTTTTTCTAAACTCATAAAATTTTGTCACAAACAGGTACATATACCGTAACTGTTTGTACCGAAACTGCAAAATGTTATGCATGGGCCGTCTAAACGTTATTACGAGAGTTAATTAAGTGGAAAGGGAGTTTGTGATTTAGGGTCAAAGCGAAATTGTGTGTTTTATGTCATGGCTTTATTTTACGGTCCATTTTTTGCAGAGTACTGTCAATCACACTCATAATACCGCCATCGAATGCTTTACTCAATATTATCGAAGTCTAAACTTATTTTAAATAAATTTAGTTAAGTATAAATGTTCAGATAAGTAATTGGGATAACAATGTTCTCATTTTAAGATGTTTTGTTTGGTATTATTTATGTATTCTTGTACAATTCCCTCTGTATAGGCTTATAGCGGCATTTGGAATATATCGTTATTTTTTATATTAATGCTAAACGAGTGACAAACAATCATACGGCCTATCAGCGGTTAATGTAGCTTATAGAAGCTAGCAGTACTAGAGGCATCGCGTGTTGCGATAACAAGGAGGGAGTTTGGACCTCCAGTACTACCCATCATACAAAATACGAGAGTAGGAGCAACTATAGTTTTTATACGCTAATTTTATGTGAGAGGGTAGTACTTCCCAATCGAGCCAGCATGCTGATAAGCAAGGCTCTACCACTGGCAGCTTTCAACTTTTGACTCCACACAATGCTGTAAATTGAAGGTAAATAATTTAGAACGATCACTGAGGTTAAGCAACAATCGCTCGGCTGGTAACCAGAGGGGTGACCAAAAAGTAGTACCTGTTTGTTGGACACCTAACCTACTTCGTGCTGTCACATAACACCCCGGCAGACGTTAAAGGTTGTCAGTGCTGAATGAAAAAAAAATGATTCCGTTCTTGTTCGAAGGTTGTTGTATAGTTGAGTTGTGATGGGTATATAGGCAGTTTTATTCAATCCATTATTGTTCCCTCCGGGGGACATGAGTCTCGACTTAAAATGATGTGGTAGATGGTACACCAACATAGTGGCATGGTGCGGGTTGGTCGACTTCAAAAGCAATCGAGAAAATCTTTTAGCCTCGCAGGTTTCCTCTGCATATTATCCTTCTCCGAGCAATGATAATTTGTATGCAATTACATACATCATTATATTTTTCTATAAGAAATCAGTTATGCTTGCGAAATAATGACCTTAAACTCGAAACTGAACTCGATATCACTATCCTTCTAGTCTTTAGTTCACTACCAAACTATCACTGCAAGCAACAAAACAAAATACCATATCAATTTTATTTCGAACTACCAAATAAATTCAATGGTCTAAAAAACTACATTTTTTCGAGTGTAATTTCCGTAAAGTCTTGGTTTTTAATTATTTATATTTTATTCAAATTTTAAACACAAAGTGTGAAAATGTGAAATCGAAAATAACAGTCACGAGCAGGATTATTGGAACAATACTGGATTGAATATTTATATGGCTAAAAAGCATGTCAAATGCTAAAAAAGTATATAAAAATATCTAAATATTTTTTTTATTGCATTTAGTGGTATCTCCTGCTACAGCCAAAATGCAACGATGTGCTTCACGGCCGTTCACACGGGAGATGGTGGTACCAACCGCCTCGGGCCCGATACCAAGTGAGTACTCCCACTTGGTACCCAGTACCCAGCCCTACCACCAGTCATGCAATGGATGATAATTGCTTACTTTCTTTAGTCGCCTCATACGCCACTCGAAAAAAAGGGGTGGTGACACTTGTATTCTTAGTCCGTCACCACATGGATGGAATTATATATTAAATCATACTTTCCTAGAGTAATAAAATTTTAACAGTGCGACATTTCTCTCAATTGTACAAAGAGCTCCGTTATATTAACATTACATATTTAAGCTCCTTAAAAAATCGATTCAACAACCTACTTTCAATGAAGTGTATGTGTTCACCTACTTCGGAACGTTATAAATTCCGCTTAGTAACTAGCACGTCATCTCTTGGAAACTATTCATCAAGTTGAGTATTGCCGGCATCAATAGCCAAGACTTCATTACGTACAGCAGTGCTTCTACTCTGTTAACGATTGATAGATACCTTGTTAATGACAAGAGCATTATGCATCATAACCCTCAAATTTGATAGATGATTCGTTTCTAAGCTCGGTTCTTTTGTTTATTTTGCATGATAATGGGTTTGTTGAAGGATGAAATAACAAAAAGTGAAGGAATTTTGTTCTGTACTCAAAACAACATTCGCTCTTTTAGAGACCTCAAGCAGGAAAAGATTTTCTTATTTATCTATAAACTACATAATCAATTTCTTTTTTTATTTTGCTTAAGTATGATCAAGCATCATACACATTATTTTGGTCTCATTCACTAAGTTACATTTAGAGAGAAGAGAGAGATAGTAAGAGAGAGATAGGGCAAACACGAGACAGAACGTGGAAGAATTAACTTTTATAATTCACAATAAGAGATTAAATTATTAACTGCCTCTGTGGTGCAGCGGTAATGTGAGCGACTGCTGATCATGAGGTATCGGGTTCGACTCCCGGGTCGGGCAGTGTTATTGAGCTTTTTTGTTTAAACAAACATTTTCAGTAGCAGCCCGGAGTTTGGAAATGTGCCCGGTAGACGGCAATAGGCTCGCCTCCTATTACGTGGGACTTAAATATAGCTGACGGAACACACATAGACGAGCGGGTTGGTACCACCATCTCCATTGTGACCGACCATGAAGCACATCGTTGCGTTTTGGCTGTAGCAGGAGATAGCCGTATATTCTTTCATTTCATATCTGTGAAATTTCATATGTGTATCTAAATGTCAAGCTAATACTTTTTTATATAAAATACATTGCTTTATTCAAAAACGAATTATTCATATTTATCCAACTGTTTGTCTGGTACTTTTATTATTCACGTTAGCCACCTACTCCTCTTAACTATAATACGTTATAGGCTGTATACCACGCTTTGTGCTAACAGTTTTAAGCTTTTGTTTAACCTTTGTGAATCTAGCTGAATTCCTCTTTGTTATATACAGATTAGTCTGTATCAGTGTTAGCGACTGAAATCTGCAGAAGAGAAAAGCTTACGTGGTTTTTGGCTTTTATGTCTGCCGTAATTAACGATGTTTTGGCTCCATAAATACACATATTCTCTTAAATTATATGGACGAATCTCCTCTAAAATTGAGAAGGATATGGTAATCCACCACATTGGTCTATTGTGACTTGGTAGAGTTCACAATTCATTGTAAAAAGTACTCAGGCATGCTGGTTTCCTTACGATATTTTCCTGCATCGATCACTTATAATATTTAAACAAAAACACACATGATTTCACAAAACCTTGAGACAACTCCAATAATAGAGTTATAATAAAATTAATATAACCTATATTAAGTTCAGCAGTTAAATACGAATGCTAGTGATATTCACCAAAACCATTATATAAAAGTATTTTTTTCATAAAAATAGAGTGATTAAGTCAACACAACTGTAGAAAAACAGAGCATCGAGAATCCAATTTCAATGCAGGATTAATAACTACTCGATTTAATTACTCTGAGTTTGCATGAACTTTAAGCACAGAAACAAACACAGAACATTATAATAATACTGTGTATAGAATGGAAACTTGTCTTCCTTGTCCTCCTACCAATCGGGACTCCCTCACCTCACCTGTACCCCCCTCTGTCGACGAGTTAACTTGAGCACGGGATGCGTTAAGAGACGAGACGAAGCAACGAGACGATTGTTTTTTTTATAGGGTTGAGAATTCTTTTACTGGCTGTTTCTTAAGTGAACGTGACAACAGTTTTCATAAATTCTTATAGGGTTAAAATAAGGTTAGTTGTACTTGATGACCTCAATGTATATCTATGTACGATATACACACTATATAAGTAGTTATCATTGTTATACGATTATTCCTAAGTATGATATTCTTTGATAAAATAAATAAATTTGTCTTTATAGTTTCTGTAGTTACGAAATCCATAGCGTTAGTCTCTATAGATTTTAATTTTATTCTCAGTAGTCTCTTGGTTAAGTGAACAATAATCATTTATACGTCGACTACCTTATACTTAATGTACATAATTACGCGTGTACCATAACGATATGGTGTGTAGTGTCTGTATAATAGACGGGGCATTTGTATATAAATCTAATCGAGTGTACTTACTGTTTACTTTAATCTTTATACCGTGCTAATATTTAAATGAAGCATGTACAATTTTAAAAGTATTCATTATAACATCCAATTTGTTTGAAACAAAAAAATATATATGTCTGAAACCAAAGTAAAACAATTTAATTTCATCAAATTACCATCTAATATGTCGCTCGAACATACTCTATGATGACTGTTACTTGCCTTATCAGAATTGCTAATGTTCAATGTAATTCAGTGCGGAATTAATTACAATGTTAGATGTCCTATTACTGCTACTTGCTAGTCATGAAAAGTGAGGGTAGGTAATAAAGGATCATTTTGTGGAAATATGAACATTTGTTTTAAAATTAGAATAATTATGTGCGTTTATTTCAAAGCTGTTACACTAGAATAATGGTCATTAACATTTAGTAACTAATTGTACTTGTGTGTTTGAATTAATATTCTCTTTCATCTTAATTAATTTGTGTATGCCGTATGGGGCCGGTTTTAGAATTGTCCCACCCCTCTCTACCCACGGGAGTCGTAAGAGCCGTCTGAGGGAATACCGGGGGAGTGGGCAGCAGCACTCCCTCGAGTATTAACAACATCCACTGCGATCGCCAACCCGCCTGCCAAGCGTGGCAATTACGGCATTATCCCCCATGACGGGACCGCTCGTTGTGGCGTTCTCTTGGGGAGGCCTATGTCCAGCAGTGGACATTGAAAGGCTGATGGATGGATGGATGGATGGATGGATGGAATTTGTGTTCTCATAATTACATCAATTTGGTTTGTTTCAGTCATGACTCGCATTTACTTAAAGCTTTTCATCGGTGAGCGTAAACTAACTATTTTCCTATATTTCTATTGATTTAAACGGCGCACGTGAGTAACATTGTGAGTCGGTATAATTTTTTCAACAATTATTATCACACTTCAAGTAATTTATACAAGTCTTTCTCGGGGTGGTGAGGATAGCCAAGACTGAACGATAACTACCTTCGCCCTTTAGGATCCTATCTAACCTGCACATAGCCCAAGGCTGGCACGCGGGAGTTTTGCGTGCCGCATAACCCCTGCTGGACCTCTGAAGGGACGAGAAGACCTCAATCCGGATATACCGAATCCTTACTTATGCTGCAAGAGCTAGCGAACGAAAGGTCTACTATAAAATCCACCCCGTCTCCCGGACAACTAAGCCCCTGTTCAGCAAACAGAAACCAGCATGCCTGAGAATTTGACGTCTTGTAAATTCTGCTAACGCGCATGGGGCGAGCATGGTGGACTATAGTCCCAAACGCTCTCACCGTGTTCAATAGTAATACAATAAAAGATTCATAATATCATATTTTATCACTTAAAATGACAGTGTCAATACGAGTATAGTATATTTATGTGAATTGAATAAACAAACGATAACGAACTTTGAAACTAAATTCATAAAGAGGCCTTATAAAACATTTTGACTAAAAGCTTTGGTAGATAATTTAATATTAGTATATGAACTCATAAATCCAGTTCAAGCAAACTTGACTGTCGTTCGAAATTCAAATACTATTTCAACTAAGACTACTTTTGGACTTGATTATTTAGCTGCTGTGATGACATCTACGCCGTAGCATTTCGTCTACGAAGTTACGAAATATGAGATATTATTCTGTAATATATACCATATTAGCTAGCGTGGTTTCAATTATCCATTTTAACTTTTTCGATTACTGGCAGAAAACATGCCCTACAAAATATAATATTGATAGATGAAATAGGCATGTCTTCATCCATAAGTAGTGTCAGGAAAAGTTTGTAAAGATGACTGGATTTTTGTCAGTCAATCACACCTTGCTTAGGTAAAAATCGTGTAGGTATCATTAAGAACGCTTTGCGAATTTAATTTTAAAATTATTCTTTAAAATAACCAATGGACTACTAATATATAGAAAAAACTTTCTCATTATTCCTCATGTAAATAATGATATGCTATTGTTAATCGTGTAAAAATGGTAATAATTACAGTTTTGTTAGGTTGAAACTAATTATCGCAGTAACAGCCTACTAAGCCATGACAATAACCTCATTAGTTAATTATCTCAGCGACATTTTATTGATCTTTTTTACGTTACAGAAATTTTACGATGTTAAATTATGCTGCATATTTTTATTTTAGAGGCAACACTAAGCCGCTGATGGACCACTGAAGTAATGTCTTCTAGTTCCAGTGGTCCGCCAATACAGAGGGAAAGACATCACACGGCGAATTTATTTATTGGGTAAGGGCTCCAAACTACTCTATTTATTACCCCAAACGAAAGGGTGTGCAGTTAGCTACATTTTTCCTACCTTAACAAAATCAAGAGGACAATACCCAGTTTGATAATTTCAATAACAGGCTTTACAAAAATTGCCTAATTTTATAAAACATAATAGTTGAAAGGGAAAATTGGTCAAAATTATCCCATCTGCTATTAAATATTCAATTCAGGTTGTTTTATAAAAGAAGGAACTTCATTTTGCACAATTACAAATTCTTTGCGGTGGAAGTCTATAAAAAATAAGCACGTTTATTACACTGCCTTTTTATTGCTTATGGTAATAGATTAGCCACTGCCGACCTGCTTGTAAGTGTTAATTTCTGCTCATAGGCTCAACATACAAAGAGTACCGTCAAGCCACTGTTCAACATTTGATTCCAAAGATGTGAAATGATTCTTTCATACATGGCTTACATGGCTATTTCCCGCACAAACGAATACACACCTAGGTGCTTCACGATAGTACACAGGGGAACTGATCCACTGAGGTTTGATAACAAGTGAAGGTGGAGTACCCAGTTACCCAGCCCTACCACGAGTGATGTAATAATGGCTGATAATTATTTACCTCCTCGTACGAAAACTGAAGAAAAAAATGGGGCGGTGACATAAAAAGAATATATGATTATTAATTCACCACCACACACCATTGCCCGCGGCTCTGCCGCAGCCAAAAGCTATTTTTTTGGTTATATCTCAGGCTCCCGGTATAGTGGCATAATAAAATATATAACAGTTAACGCAAAGTGTGAAAATGTGAAATCTAAAATAACAATCACGAGCAGGATTAGGTTATTTTTGATTTCACATTATCACACTTTATGTTAATTTATATGGCCAAGCATGTCAAATACTAAATAAATATATAAAAATATCAAAATATATATACAAGTTTTTAAGTCAAATCAAGAGCTATCCAATAAAAAAAGTTGCTTCAAAATCCGTACACAATTTTGATATTTTGCATTTACATTTTTCACTTTGTGTATGTGAAATCGAAAATAACAGTCACGAACAGGATTTGAGCCCGCATCTCCTGGATACCGTCCAGATGATTTGCCAATTCAGCCATCGTGACCCTTGCTCCTGAATGCTAATTTCGATAACACATTCATACTTAACGTCTTTGGGTGACGCCTGCACCATCTGTTGGAAGTATTTTCATACATTATACCGACCAGGTAAACTTAATTTTTCAATTAAGATTTTACCTAATAATGACGCAAATCCTATAAATATTTAGATATTTTTATATATATTTTTAGCATTTGACATGCTTAGCAACATACATTAAACACAAAGTGAAAAATGTTAAATCGAAAATAACAGTCACGAGCAGGATTTGAACCTGCATCTCCTGGATACCGTCCAATTGCCGTGACAATTGCTCCTGACTGCTAATTTCGATAACACATTCATACTTAACGTCTTTGGGTGACGCCGTTATTTTCGATTTCACATTTTTCACTTTGTGTTTAATGTATAGGTAGTGCTAAGCATGTCAAATGCTAAAAATATATATAAAAATATCTAAATATCCGTACAGTAGTTTTTGTGTGATGTGCGAACGAACAAACAGATAAAAATTGTTTTATGTTTAGACACGCCTAAATATACAGTAATTTTTTCTCTAATATCCTAAATGTACAAACACAGCTATGCTACAGTTTTATAATAGTTAGGATTGTATCCATCTTATCCGCTAGGTTAATAGTGCTGTCTAGTGTACAAATCTTCGCCAGGAACAAAGAAAAATTTAGTGAGTGTATATCTCTTTTATGCTAAACAATAAACTTGCCGACCTCTACGACTACTTTATATATTTATATTTTAAAAGTAAGAAAGAATAAAAGGTGAGTACATAATACTATTACGTTTTCAGACCCCCATTGGAAGCGATGCAGAATTAATAATTAAACCTTTAATTTCTGGAATGGGAAAGTGCTGGCCAAAGGTTCCAATTACTGTGAAAATGTTGTTCGACTCTTTTTTATTTGCTTAAGTGGGGCAAATGTTCCAAAAGGTTTGATTTTATACATTTATATAGTTTATTTTATATTCGTAAGAATTTGAATACATAACAAGTATTGTTTTTGGGTTTCGCAACAAATGTTTGTTATTTCTGATTTCAATTAAATGTTGGTTGGTATAAAGATTGAATGAAATCCGTAAAAATTTATAATAGCCTCAATTCCACCTGTAAGAGCTACGTTAATGTCATATTTTTAACTTATAAAAATATGACCGTGTCTCTTTTAATGAATGCAATTGGCAACTAACAAGTACCATCACCTTATAAGTCGCTCTTTTTTAATACTATTTTCATAAAAAAATATGTAAATTTACTATAAAGTCTGACGCTTTATTTAGCAACGTGATAGCAGTAGATCTAGTCCAGCAATGTATAACTGCTTTGATGGTGTAGCCGTAGTGTGACTGCTGATCATGAGGTCTTAAGTTCGTGTTCCGGGTCAGGTAAAGGTGTTTCACCCCCTGCCTCAGAAAATACAGCCATAGGTCATACGTCTAATCTCTCCTAGGTCGTGCCGGAACGCTGTCCCATCAGACTGAGAGAGTGACGGAACAGAGACTGTGCTTGTATTTGCAAAAACTCATGCATTACAATATCACCTGCATAGTAGGCAAACCTGAAGACACTGGCCGGCGTGGCCTATGCTGATAATCACATATCTATCTACAACCTCTTTTGTTATTCATTTTACTGATACTATTATATTTAAGAAAGCCATTTATTATTTTAAAACGATATATTTGATTACGAATAAAATAACGAATGGCCACTACCAATAAATAAAATAAATATCTAATTCAAAAAAAACATTTAAAGTACATTAAACACAAAGTGAAAAATGTGAAATCGAAAATAACAGTCAGGAGCAGGATTTGAACCTGCATCTTCTGGATACCGTCCAGATGCTTTACCAATTCAGCCATCCTGACAATTGCTCCTGACTGCTAATTTCGATAACACATCATACTTAACGTCTTTGGGTGACGCCTGCGCCATCTGTCGGACGGGTTTTTCATACATTATACCGACCAGGTAAACTTAATTTTACAATTAAGATTTTACCTATCCTACTATCTGGACGGTATCCAGAAGATGCAGGTTCAAATCCTGCTCCTGACTGTTATTTTCGATTTCACATTTTTCGCTTTGTGTTTAATGTATAGTGTAAGCATGTCAAATGCTAAAAATATATATAAAAATATCTAAATATTTAAAGGGTTTGCGTCATTATTAGGTAAAATCTTAATTGTAAAATTAAGTTTACCTGGTCGGTATAATGTATGAAAATACGTCCGACAGATGGCGCAGGCGTCACCCAAAGACGTTAAGTATGATGTGTTATCGAAATTAGCAGTCAGGAGCAATTGTCAGGATGGCTGAATTGGTAAAGCATCTGGACGGTATCCAGAAGATGCAGGTTCAAATCCTGCTCCTGACTGTTATTTTCGATTTCACATTTTTCACTTTGTGTTTAATGTATAGTGTAAGCATGTCAAATGCTAAAAATATATATAAAAATATCTAAACATTTAAAGTGTTGTTTTAACCAAAAAAATGTTTAAAGGAAAGAAGCGATGCAAAGGTATAATCTTAAGTTATAATCTTCAATTTATTATATTTTTATTCAGCAGTTACAATAAATTGATGCTCATATAATTAGGAACGTGACAACTAAGCGTTGGAAGGGATTTTATGCTATCGATTTATTAAAATGTGGTGAAATTACACTGCCTTTAGAGTAATTAAAATCATATTTTTTTGCCATATTTTAGGGTTGTTTATCCTCCACCGAAGGAATGTAACATAGTGCCAGTGGCCCGCCAATAAAGGCGGAGAGACGGCATACGGCGGGTTCCTTTAGTGGGTGAAGTCCCCACACTACCCTGTTCGTTGGCCCAAGCGACGGGGTGTGCGGTTAGGAACATTTTTTCTTGCCTAAACAAGAAAAAAAGGGTTGTTTATCCTTTATTTACTTTTACTCTATACAATCTTAACTTTCCTAAATTTTATAGTTGATTAGAATTTAAGAGGTTAGGATTTAAAATGATGATGACTCAAACAAGATTTTCATATTTCTAATTAATAACGAAGTCCTTAGAAACAAGCCGTAGTCAGTCAGAGTAGCAAAGTTCATGTTTTAGCCGAATTCGTTTGTGAGAGCAAGGTTCGTCAGATTCCAGAAATAAGTCAGAGTCGGTGATAAAATCAAATAAAATACTAATATAAGAACAGATGTACTCGTAATATTTACCGGTGCAATGTCTTTTTTTATTTATTCTACTCTTCGTTTTGTATCTAAGACCATGCCTTTTAAGCCGTACTTATTAGCTCGAGTTATCATAAAATGTATTTTTTATCAATTTTGCCATTTTAAATTGGATATTGTTTTCATGTTTTTGTTTTACGATAAAAACCTTTTTAGGCATATTATTTTCTTTAGAAATTATTACATTATTTGAATGTTCACAATTTTATATAAAAATTAGAGCTTATTAAAACCCCAGGTACATAATATATCCAGCTTAATCTATTTTTTTAATAAATACACATAATGTTTCATCAAAGTTAATTCTGGCAGTACAAACAGCGAGTTGCTTGAAACGTCTATCTAGTATTTGTTTTGAACGTGAAGTGCACAACTTTGTACGTTTATTATTTAGCTTTAGTTTATTTGACTCCGTTGAAATTTCAATGAGATTGCTAAAGAAAAAATTCTGGGAATACTTTTGTTTATTGCAAGTGTGTCACATAAATTGATGAAAAACATACCTATATATAAATTAAAGTGAAAAAATACAAGAAATTATATAAGTTAGATGTTGATTTTATGAACATAATAATTTTATTTTTTATAAATAAAAGAATTTAATTTTACTTTATTTTGAATATATCTGTATATATAAAACAATGTCGGGTTAGTGATACCATTTATAACTCAAGAACGGCTGGATCGATTTTAATGATCTGTTATTTATATGATTTGTTAGATATGTCTGCGCCAGGAATAGCAAAATAACCATTAAAATAATTATAACATTTCGCGAAAAAAATTATGAAGAACATTAATTTTCTCATACATTCATACATTTTGTATAGAACGTCTTTTTTGATGAAAATCTGAATATAATTCAGGTAATAAGTTAAAACAAAATTTATAGATTCTGTGGTGGTACGAAGTTTGCCAGATCAATTAATTTTCAATAAAAACATACATAATATCAATAGAAAAAAATACATGCTGCTTTATAAGTGGTTTTTTGGAATACATTATTTTTTCAGACACAGTACAGGTTTTTTTGTTGTAAAGAAGATTCCTAGAATATAATTCAGGTAATAAGTTTAAACAAAATGTATAGATTCTGAGGTGGTAAGAAATTTGCCAGATCAATTAATTTTCAATAACAACATATATTAATAGAAAAAAATACATGCTGCTTTATAAGTGGTTTTTCGGAATACATTTTTTTTTTCAGACACAGTACTGGTTTTTTTTTGCTAAGAAGATTCCTAGAATATAATTCAGGTAATAAGTTAAAATAAAAAAGAAAAGATTCTGAGGTGGTAAGAAGTTTGCCAGATCAATTAATTTTCAATAACAACATATATTAATAGAAAAAATACATGCTGCTTTATAATTGATTTTTCGGAATACATTTTTTTTTCAGACACAGTACTATAGGTTTTTTTTTGTTAAGAAGATTCCTATAAAGTCAAACTACGAAAAGTAAAAAATCAGGTCACTTCATAAGCTATTAAAACTTTTTTTTTATATTCATCTTGATTACCTAGTTTCTATTAAAATTAACAAATATACTTTTCATAATTTGTAAATTTCACTAATTACTTCCACATAATATTAACCTTAATATGTTAAAATATACGCTAAGTTGTAATGTATCTTTTAATATCCAACTGAAGAGGATAACTACCCTTAATTATGCTGATTGACATTAGTTTCTAGTTATTTATCAAAGATACTGCGAGCATCGACGATAAAACACGCTTATGTGTGAAGCATAAAACTTTTCCTAGAATTACAACTTCGTAAGTTGTTTCCAATTTAACGACATCGATATAAACATCGTTAAATTGGCAAAAGTTTTCTTAATCGAAAAATCTAGTTATATAGCATACAATTTTAAATTATGATTAATTCTAAGTTTTATTAGATTTATTTGGCAATATAAGAAAGGGTTAATGTTATTGAGATCGATCAGAGTGAAAACTCTGAGGTCGACTCTGACTTATTGAAATTAATAATAATAAGTTTATTTGCATCATTAAAAATTTACATATAATTTAGGTAATACATATAGGCTTATAGGTAAACTACCTTTTGGTTGCGGTGGAGCGGTTTTGGCTTATATTTCAGGTTCCCGATATAGTAGCGGGATAAAGTGTACTAGTTTCAATAGTTTTTGCGTGATGCGCGAACGAACAAATGGACAAGCAGACAAAAAATGCTAAAAAAAAATGTTTTGTGTTTAGACACACATAGATATATATATATATTTTATTGCATTTAGTTGCAGACGAGCCACGGTCCATCTGATTGTAAATGGTAACCGTCACCCATGGACTAACTATACCGAGAGTATTGTCAGGCCAGTTAGCTCAGTGGATTAGAGCACTTCCCCGGATAGGAAGGGACGCAGGTTCGATTCTCGCTCGTACTAAAGTTCTCTTTTTCCTCATTCACAAATAATAATTTGTACTCTAAAAGTAGCTGAGCATGTAAAGTGCTCAAAAATATAGATCAAAAAAATAATACGTATCTAATATCATAAATAAAATAAACTAGAGCCACTATAGGAAGTCGCCAGAGTGCCCGCCCTATCTCATTGATAAAATAGCCTGCCAACCTTGGTTTATATTACACATAAACTTACGTTTGCGGCCTTGACGGCTTACAACTTGGTCGCGTATTTCTTAAACACGCTTCGTGACTACTGCGCTACATCTTTTTTATAAAAATAACAGAACTTATATTTATCTTACAAAGAATAATATTGTTTTATATTATTGAGCTTTCTGTATACCCATTATGTCAGAATCCACAAGATTTCCTTGAATAAGTTAAACATAGGCCATTATCAATTGTTTCGTTTTTACGATATAGTATTTAGAAAAACCGTAGCTAACCATAGTTATAGAAAAACCGATTTGAATTATAATTTTTCAAATAGCGAAAACATTCTGTTTTCGCTTGCAGGCTAAAAAGTAATACGTTTCCACGATATCACCCACATTGTAATCTGATGGGATCCCCGATGATAACAAAAGCCAGTTGGCCTTACTGTGAAGTGTATTGCCACTTATATAGTAGTAGAATACTGTGAAGCACCGTTAAGATAAGAAATATCGTTTTATCTAAAGGCGACTATTCTAAAACTTTACATAATAGTACATATTTCTAGTCTTATAAGTCATTAAATTTCTTGAAAATTGCCATCATCTACCTAATATCTTAAGTTTTTTTTATACTACATGGGTTGCAAACAAGCATGCCTTATCTGATGTTAAGCGGTTACCGTAGCCTATAGACGTTAGCAACACCAGAGGAATCCCTCGCACCCAGCTATCTCCAAGGAAATAAATAAAAGATGGACAGGACATATATTAAAGAGAGGATAGGTAGGATAATATGGAGAGGCTAGCACCCCTTCCTATCCTATGGAATGGGCCGAGTTAGAACTGAATTAGGGAGAAAAATAATTGCAGGATTTATCATAACGGGCAAAATTTTGCAACAAAATTTCAAACTATGATAATTTTTTTATTGCTTATAGTGGCAGAAGAGCCACTGCCCACTTCATGGTAAGTGATAACCATCATTCAATAAGTCAGTTATACTAAGAATACTGCGAAGCTGCTTACCATTTAATTTCTTAGATGGGAGATGAATTTATGAATGGCTATCTCTAACTACTAACTAATATTCACTGAGATGTTTACGGTCGGTTACACGGATGAAGGTGGCTCTGTTGCGCTGGCAACAATTGATTAAGTACCTGTTCGTACTAACCAAATACCAGCCGGTATCAAACCTTATCATTATTGAGAAATAGATGATAATAGCTTACTTCTCTTAGCCGCCTTTCATGGAGTGAGTACAAGTGCATTATTAGTCCATCACCACACAGATACAAAAAATAACAATAATAAAGCAGCGTTATATAAGAGATTTTTCTCAACAGAGTTTGTAAATTCGTAGTCTTAGAAACCTTGACTTACTAAACAACGCCGTTTATTTGATTGCGCTAACTTTTCACGCTGAATGCATTATTTATTCCATTTGTAAGGTAAACAAGACATACGTTCATTTCAACATGACACGTTAGATATACGTAATAATTATTTCTTTTTTATTGCCACACTCACATTATTGTACTTATTTCTGGTACATTATTAGATTTTGTAGATTAGTTGATAGGAAGAAGAAGAGGTAGAAAACATGACTACGGCTTAAATTCAATGAGAGAGAAAGAGAGTGAGCTAGAAAGATAGAGGAGATCCGTCCCCAATAGAGGAACAGTAATGGGTTGAAAAAACAAAATAAAAAACGAAAAAAGCAGGAAAGGACAATAATTATTACATTAAAATATTAAAAACTTTACATAAATAATTATAAAAAAATCTAATAAATTTGTAGTAAACGAAAATAGAAATGCCTTAAAAAATATCTATTTTAGTTAGGTGATAATAATTACAATTTTGCCTATCACGAACATTGAAAAAATATTAAGTAACAACAGATATATTCATACTGCGGTAAACAATAAACCCTTACTTTCAAAATATATAAATAATTGGGGTATCTACGAGTAAGCTTGTTATAAATCTGATAACAAACGCCAATCACTGAAATCATTAGTGGCCGCAGCCTTTCTACCGTCCATGTTATATCGCTATTCAAATAAACTTAAGCCCTGTACACAAAATATTAGAGTTCAAATTTTATTAAAATTTGTTTGTTATTGCTTTGAAAGATCTATTACCGGTTCCCACACCAGATGTGATAAATTGTTACGGGGTACACCCGATTGATATGTTTTCACCAAAAAATACATTATGTATTATGTACAACATAAATTTCTAAAGCTGTGAATTCACGGTGGTACATGTTCTACATGCCAACGAATATAAAACAAATATACGGATTCCATGTTTAGGTATGTTGTTTTACACATGTTACTCCAAATTGCTTTTATTGGTCTTTTATAAGCGTCTCGGAGGGATAAACACGTTGTGATCGAACGTTATTCATTATTTAACTGCCTCGGTGGTGTAGCGGTAGTGTATGCGACTGCTAATCATGAGGTCTTGGGTTCGATCCCCGGGTCGGGCAATGTTATTGAGCTTTTTCCTAAAAAGAAAAATTCTCAGTAACAGTCCGGAGTTTGAAAATGTGCCCGGTAGACGTCAATAGGCTCGCCCCCTATTACGTGGGACTTAAACATAGCTGGCGAGTCGTGGGTGTGTAATACACCTCTGCCTACCCCCTCGGGGAATACAGGCGTGATGCTATGCTATGCTTTTAAGATTCATTCACTAATTGTTTATTGTAAATTATGGAATAGAACGACAACTGGCGGAGTTTCGTTGTTATTTTTAAATTGATATATGATTTGCCCTAGTACTATCAATCCCAGCTATCAGAAAAAAAACTCACAATCAAAGACGTCAATCAGCACTCCTCAAGTATAAAAGTGAAAGTATTTTTCTCAAACCTCGTTTAAAGTAGGACCTGTCATGGCGCTAAGGAAACACCGCAGCACAAGGTCGTGGTCACGGTGATGGATGAGATCGTCTCCAGTTTGTTTGGATAAACCATACCGTCACGTCTCTTTACCCAGATTTCGGTACAGTAAAATTCCCTGAACACAATACATCGAAAGGCTGTATTGTTGACATTACACTGTCTAGAACTCGAAACTGTGATATCTCACAGTCATAAGCTTGACCAACTAGGAAAATAAAAAGAAAGTATACTTATTTTATTCCATAATTCTAATACTAATCTGACAAGATAGAGCAAATATCTGTATAGTGTATGCAAGCATTTCACACAATTTCCCAGAAATCTTGATATGTATTACGTTAAACCACTTAACCGTTTTTAGTACAACATTTTCCGAGATATTTTTAACATTGCTTTAATGCAAAAATAGTTATTGCTCGAGAAACTTGCATTTTTCTCGGATATAAATGAAAATGGGCATATTCTATGTGTTAATCCAGGTAATAAGCTGTCTTGTTGAAAAATATTTTCACGCTGATCTTCTGTGAGAGGTTGATACTTCCCCGATCGAGCCGGCCCATTTATGCTTGGATAAACAAGGCTTAGCATTAAAACATTGAAAGTAGCAAGAACGGATACTAGATTGAAATACCATAGCGTGATCAATAGTGCGGAAACTTACGCTACTGTTGGTATATCATAAATCAATAGTTTACTTACACAGTATACATACACAAGGGTATCGCGTGCTACGCTTCATTGTGCCTTAATAATTCATCAAAACCATTATTTTTGAAGCAACAACTTTAGTTGTAGGGTCGCTGTAAATAAAGCCAGTGCAACTTTAACCTAGAGTGGCTTCATCAAAACCTTCTAAATATTCCTTGTCAGTCAGTCAGTCAGTCTTTAAAGTGAAAACTACAAATATTAAAACGAGCTGTTGAGTTATATTTTTAAAGTAAAAACTATTAAATCGAGCTTTTAAATGATATGTTTAGTAAAACAATTCAAACAAAAATATTAAAACGCACTTTCGACTTATATTTCTATTATCGTAGGCATGGTATCCTAAATTATAATAATATCAACACATGAAATACAATTATGAAGTGACTTTTCATTTATACACATTTTTTTGAGACCTTCCGCATGGACTTCAGATTATACATCACTTTACGACACATCTATACTATTATAAAGTTGTAACAGAACTGTGTCTGTCTCTGTCTCTACGTTTAAGATATTTGAGAAGAAATAACTGTATTTAGGCTATATAGGCGTATCTGAACACAAATATTTTTTTTTTAGATTTTTTGTGTTTGTTTGTCTATTTGTCTGTTAGTCTGTTTGTTCATCCGCGTATCACCCAAAAACTATTGAACCGATTTTTATGCAACTTTTTTGTTTGATAGTTCTTAATTAGACTTAAAAACTGGTATAATTTTTATCCGGCTACTATATCGGGAAGCCGAGATATATCCTAAAACTCTCTTGGCTGCGGCGGAGCCGCGGGCAAAGGCTAGTTAATTATCTAAATTTAAAAATAGCGCTTAAACAGGAACCATTGCTTTTTCTTGGATGAAAAGTAGATAGAATACTTGTCGTTCCAATCTGGGATCCTGTGTGCAAAATTTCATGATTGGTTTAGTAGTTACGTCGTGAAAGCGTAACAAACAAACGAACAAACTCGCTTTCACATTTATAATATTAGTAAGGATTTGGCTTTAGACATGAAAATACTATCTTAAGCATAATCTACAACATAAAACAATATAAACGAATGTTGGCACTGTCGCAAGGATACCAACCATTAAATTACCTCCCTCCTAATTCTAAACCTTCATTTGGCACGTTTTTTAATTTGTTATTTATTTAATTAATCAATGTGATATTGATGAAATTGAGCCTAAAATACCTAGTCAAATATTAACCCTTATTATTAATTATTTGATCTTAATGAAATCATTTGATTTTTAGAGAATGATAATGAAAGTTATCTCAAAGCGAAAAATTTCTGAAAACTGGCGAGCAAACTGGGCGTCCTGAACGGAGCCAAGCGGTATTTCGCACAGAGGCAAATACTTGCGCTATATAAGGCACATGTCCGCCGTCACGTGGAATATTGCTAACATCTCTGGTCAGTCGCACCAAAACACCGGCTCGACCCGCTTGACTCCCTGCAAAAGCGTGCTGTTCGAATTGTAGATGATCCCGATCTTACGGATGGACTGGAGTTGCTGGGGCAGTGGAGATACTTTGGGTCTCTTTGTGTACCAATTTTCAATAGGAAGTACTCCGAGAAATTGTTTGATCACCTCAAATAGTTTCTCAGAGCACTTCCTATATAGATCCCGTTTTTGCCGTCGTAGTAGAGTTCATCCACACCACCTGGACATGATCCCGTCTAAGACTGTTTGTTACCAGCGTTCCTTTCTACCACGCACGTGTAGCCTCTGGAATGATCTTCTTGCTGCGGTGTTTCCCCAGCGCTACGACATGTATTTCTTAAAGCGAGGGTGAAAAGAGCACTTTACTCAGTGTAGGCGGCTTGACTGTGCCCCTGGTGTTGCTAAAGTCCATGAACGGTGGTTACCATTTACCAATAGGTGGGTCCTTTGCTCGTCTGCCACCGTTGGCAATAAAAATAAAATATTTTGTAAACATTATTACTAATTTTCAATGTAAAAAACAAGATTTGCAAGCGCTTGTACTAAATATGGTGGAGAAATTTATAAAGCTATTGATATTTAATATTTGCACTAGCCTTTTTCCGCGGCTATTAAACAAGAAAACTACATCAATATCCGTTCGGTAGAATTTACGTGATGAGCGAACATAAAAATGCAGGGTTCGGTTCTTGGGCCGCTCCTGTGGGACATCGGCTACGACTGGGTCCTCCGTGGCCGGCTCCCCCCCGGGCTGGGCGTAATTTGCTACGCAGACGACACGCTCGTCACAGCCCGGGGCTGGACCCTCGAGGAGGCGGCAACGCTGGCCACCTCAGGTACCGCGGAGGTAGTCAGGCGGATCGAGGCGCCGGGGCTTAGGGTGGCCCTTGAAAAGTCGGAGGCCCTACTCTTTCATGGGCGCCGACGGGGCCCACCCTCCAGCGCCTCGATAACGGTCAACAGTGTGGGCTTGCCAATGCAGGCCCACATCAAATATCTGGGCCTGGTATTGGATGGACGGTGGCACTTTGACGAGCACTTCCGCCGTCTTGCGCCAAAGCTCGTCGGCACGGCATCCGCCCTCGGGCGACTGATGCCGAATCTGGGCGGACCGAGTCTCGCGTGTCGACGACTCTACGCGGGGGTAGTACGGTCGATGGCACTGTACGGCGCGCCCGTGTGGGCGGAGTCCCTGGCCGCTCGCAATAGGGCCCTTCTGTGGCGTCCACAGAGGGTCGTAGCGGTCAGGGCAATACGCGGGTACCGCACGGTCTCGACCGATGCAGCCTGCGCGTTGGCCGGAACGGTTTTTAGCATTTGACATGCTTAGCCATATAACCATTTTTACGCTGTTTACCATTGCAGTAACTTAATTGCTTACTCCCCTTAGTTGCCTCGTATGAGATGCATGAATGGTGTGGTGATACGACACATAATCCATCCTAAATAATTATTTTAAGAGACATTCTGTGCTCAATAGTCAGATAGAAATTAGTTGAGTTAAACAAGAAAAGCTCTTGTTCTAAGTAGTACTGTGCGTACCTATACACATACGTGATTGCATATACCACTATAATATAAATTGGTGTGCGAATTACCTGAGGGAAAAAGCTTAGCAGCACTTTTCGCCACTCAGTATATGCCAATAGAATGAGAAATATAAATTTAATTGTTAAAGTTATAATTTTGAGACATTTTATAACAGTGCACCCTCTAAACCAGATGGGCTTGATATTTCCCAACGATTATGTTCACTCAGGCATTCGAGACATTAACTCGAGCGGCACATTATAGCGAGCGAGTACTTTTGTTCCAGACAGTGGCTTGTATAACGATCTCAGCTATAACGATCTTTGGATAAGATTCAAACTCAGTGCCAAAAGCTGTCTCTGTATTAACATTATAGAAGTATATTACTGCAATACTTACTTATCGTCACGCCATTTCTCTTGCGGGGTAGGCAGAGAGAACAAAGTGCCAAGAGGCTCTGTTCTTGCATACATCTCTCGCTTCCTCAACATTCATAACTCTCTTCATACACGCTCGTCGGTTTCGGAGACCCCTGACTCCACCTTCCTTCAACGCATGATCAATTTGGTCTAGGTAGGTAAGTCTCGGTCTCCCCCTGTACCTACATCCTTCCACTTTCGCATTGTATATCTTCTTAGCCAGTCGCTTTTCCGGCATTCTTTCCACATGTCCGAACCATCGGAGCATTCCCTTTCGCATCTTTACACCAATACTCTCTTTCATACCTACTCGCTCTCTTACGTCATTGTTACGAATGCAGTCAGTCAGCCTCACTCCACAGATTCTCCGCAGAGATCGCATTTCGACTGCATTGATTTTACTTGATTTTACTTTTTTTTTTCTTTTTTTTATTGATTTTACTTTTTACTACTATGCGATTACTACTGACTACTGTACTACAATACTAATTGCAATTTAGTTTTTGTTTTAATATGAGTTTATTATTTATACGCTTTTACGTGTAAGCAAGCCTGGATTATATCCCATCTTATGTTAAGGTAGGTAATGCAAGCTTTGGTGGTAAAGCGAACTTGTTTAGTAAAAACCTATTCACCTTTAAGGCTACGTTTTTCACGTAAACTTATAATACTTGTACGTATTTTGTCCATGTGGTGACAGACGAAGAATACAAGTGTCACCACCCCATTATTTACCACGAGTGTAGTATGAGGCGACTAAGGGAAGTAAGCAATTATAATCCATTGCATGACTGGTGGTAGGGCTGGGTACCAAGTGGGAATACTCACTTGGTATAGGGCCCGAGCGGCCATGAAGCATATCGTTGCGTTTTAGCTGTAGTAGGAGACAGCCGTTTATTCTTTCATTTCATATCGGTGAAATAAAATGGTGAGCAGCGGCTTGACAATATTCTTCTCGGTATAGTTGAGCTCATGAGCGACGGTTACCATTTACCACCAGATCCATGGGCCGTGGCTAGGCTGCCACTACAAGCAAATAAAAAAAACGTATATTGTTTTTTTTAAATTCAAATACTTTTGGCATGGTATTTACATAATAATTCCAATACTCTATTTCAGTGCAGCATCAATGGAGTTCTCATTTAAAAAGCCAAAATTGTCCATTTATCTATAGCTATTTGTGCACTTAAAGAGCACTAACAAGAATAAAATATAAATTATTTGAGAATAAGGAAAAAGAGATTTTTTGTACTAGCGGGAATCGAACCCGCGTCTTTTCCAATCCGGGGAAGTGCTCTAAGCCACTGAGCTATATTTTTTAGCATTTGAAATTAAACTTACTATATCGGTTTAATGCATGTAAATGCTTCCGATAGATAGCGCTGGTCGTAAAGACAAATGTAATAAGGAGATTGGGATGGTCGAAGGACCTGTACTATAGCTCAGTGACTTAGAGCACTTCCCCGGATTGGAAAAGACGCGGGTTCGATTCCCGCTAGTACAAAAATCTCTTTTTCCTTATTCTCAAATAATTTATACTTTAACAAGTGGCGGAGCATGTCAAATGCTAAAAAATATAGATCAAAAAAAGAATAAAATAATAAAAATATTTAAACATAATTTAGACGTGTTTTCCTTAAAGTACAAATCATAATTTGTGAATAAGGAAAAAGAGTATTTTAGTACAGGCGGGAATCGAACCTGCGTCCCTTCCTATCCGGGGAAGTGCTCTAATCCACCGAGCTACAGTACTATTTTTTAGACATACCCAAACTCCTTGTCACATTTGTATTAACGACCAACGCCCTCTATCGGAACGCATTTACATGCATTAATCCAATATAGTAAGTTTAATTAAAATTATAATTTGTACTTTAAGAGTAGCTGAGCATGTCAAGTGCTAAAATATAGATCAGTGTTTAAAATTCAGTTTTTTTTTATCAAAAAGGCTCTTCGAAACTAAACGTATGAAAAAATGAATTTCCTTCACATTAATTTTTCGTGTAATGTTTATTCCAGTTTTCAGAATGAAGGCAAATCCACCAATTCAAAGATTATAAAAATCGGTCCAGCCTCTCTTAAGTAATAAACGTTGAAACTAACCCGACTGTTTTATAATTATAGAAGATTTTTTATGCTTATTTGTGTTCTAATATCTGTGGTATATTTAATTGTTTAATTATCTCATAAAACTGTATCAAATATTGTCAAATCGAATGAATACGCAATAGAATGCACGCAAAGCAAATTTGAGGTAATAATTGCCGCTCGGTTGGATCTAATGTAATTTTCTGACCTCGTACCATGAAGCTGTAAATGTTTGCATGAACTCAGTTAAATACAACGCATTGCTGAATTCTTTTAATTATATTTTGATAGATTCTGCCCGCAACTTATTTCACGTGAATTATTAATTATGTAAATACAATACATCATTCTATGGTACATTATTTGGGCGTGTGGGCCGGCTTTAGAATCATCCCACCCCTCTCTACCCACGGGAGTCGTACGAGTCGACTGAGGGCATACCGGGGATGTGGGCAGCAGCACTCCCTCGAGTATTAACAACATCCACTGTGATCGCCAACCCGCCTGCCAAGCGTGGCGATTACGGAATTATCCCCCATGACGGGACCGCTCGTTGTGGCGGTCTCTTGGGGAGGCCTATATCCAGCAGTGGACGTAAAGGCTGATCGATGGATGGTTCACTAATTATCGCTATGCTAAAATACTTATCCCAGGGGTGAAAACTAGCAAGGGTAGTTATTTTTCGTAATTATATTATTAGGAGTAAACATATTGTGGATTGATCTTGGGTAAAAATATTTTAGGTTGTGAGTACTACTCGTGTTTATGATAAAATTTCACCTATGCTTATAGTGGGCGAGCTGTGGTCTACCTGATAGTAGGAGGTAGCCACCGCTTATAAAATTAGGAATATTAATAGACTGCCAAGCCACTACTGTACACCATTTAATTTCGCGGATGGTAAATTAATGAATGGCTATCTCCTGTTCCTCAACAGTTGATAACGCGCCCCTCCCTTGGGGTGACCGCTGATCTTTATCAGTTACACAATAATATAATAAGACATCATCGTATACGATCACAATGTCAAAATTAATGCAAATGAACAATTATATGATTGCTTTTTTTAAGATTTTAATACGACTTAATTAACCCGCCTATTCAATTTTGTCCTACGTAATACAAATGTATCATCGGTCCTATTCACCTACTACTATTTAGAATTTTTGATGATGATTTTTAGCATTTGACATTATATACATTCACCCAGGACGTTAAGTATGAATGTGTTATCGAAATTAGCAGTCGAGAGCAGTTGTCACGATGGCTGCATTGGCAAAGTATCTGGACGATATCCAGGAGATGCAGGTTCAAATCCTGCTCGTGACTGTTATTTTCAATTTCACACTTTCCACTTTGTATTTAACGTCGTAGACCCTGTCAGTTATTTGCGACTACAAGGTGCCGTACAAATGCCGGTAAACGCTCTCCTCTGTATCACCTAGTTAAATCATTTAATGACTCCTTTAATACAATTGACATTACGACAGTGCGACCAAGCTTATTTAAAAAAAGAGTACTTGAAACCTAATAGTACACATAATATGACGTGGATCGCTGGCTTAGATTAAACAGAATCTTAAATCTCATAAGTTACCTAGTAGTATTTTATTACCTGTTAGAAGATAACGAATTTGTTATTGTTTTGCATGCATGATCACTTACTTATTTAATTTGTGGTAAACGATGCTGGTGTCAAATTTACTATCACTTTTATTAGCTACTTAGTTATGTAATTCTTTAATCTGTCACTGTTTATTTTCCCTAATAAATAAAAAAAAAAAACACCTACTACTACTTTTCTGATAGAAAAACACACGAACAATCTGTCACAATTCAGCATTAAAGAACCTCAAATTCGGGTTATCACGGTTCGAAACAAAACACTTATTCTACTGATAAAATATGACAATTTACTACACCCTGGTTGAGCTAGGTGGTTATATTCCAAATCTTAGAATTAATTGGCTCGAATTAATCAGTGATGTACCATCCTAGAATAGTGGCGTAATGTAGAGTTAAATTCCTAGTGTTATTGTTCGGCGAATTCGAGACTCAGAGGCTTAAATATTTTTCTCATCACATCTCTACTTACTTTAGAGAAAGGAGGTGCTTTCTCTTTCTCGAGAGTTGGTAACGCGCTCGTAATGCCTTCGGTGTGCTTAGCATGAGGCTTATTTGCCAACCTTGTAGTATATAACATTAACCAGTAAAGTTATCAGTTAAGTTAAGTTATTATATAAGTTATCCTTTAGAAACTGAAGAGCGATGGTGTGGCAACTGTAACACTGTAATTATCCTAGAATGTCTCTTTTATTTATATTGCTACACACCCGTGGATATAACACAGCACTTCAAGTTGAAGACTCCCCTTAATTTTTAACTACAATGGCACATAATTTACGACACTTTGACACAAATTTACTACCAATGATTTATTACTCGTTTTAAAACATTATGAGGTGACGAACAAATAGCGAGCCTTGCCTTTTGTAGCGACATCTAAATATCATTAGTCAAACTCATCCACTTGGGTTGTTTAAAATTACAATTTATAATTCATAGTATACTTTGGAAATAGTACCACTTCTCTGATTAATTGTTGTATTTTTTTTTTATTGTATATAGTGCCAGACGAGGCCTATCTGATGGTAAATGGGAACCGTCGCTCATGGACTCAACTATACCGAGAGTATTGTCAAGCCGCTGCTCACCATTTCGTTTATAAACGGCTATCTCCTGCTACAGTCAAAACGCAACGATGTGCTTCATGGCCGGTCACACGGGAGATGGTGGTACCAACCCGCTCGGGCCCGATACCAAGTGAGTACTCCTACTTGGTACCCAGCCCTACCACCAGTCATGCAATGGATGATAATTGCTTACTTCCCTTAGTCGCCTCACAAGACACCTTCGGGAAAGAATGGGGTGGTGACACTTCTATTCTTAGTCCGTCACTACACGGACAATTACTTTACTTAGCCTTTTCCCGCGGCTCCGCTGCAACCAAAAGCTAGTTTGAGGTTATATCTCAGGTTCTAAACTCTCGATAAAATGTATACAATTTTGAAGTCAATAATATAAACAGTTGCATCAAAATCCGTTCAGTAGTTTTTGCAGGATGCGCGAACAAACAAACAGATAAACAGAAAAAAAATGTGTTGAGACACGCCTATATAGGCAAATACAGTTTTTTTTTCTTAAATATCTAAGTGTAAAGGACACAGCTCTGTTACAGCTATTACTTAGGAATTGTGGTGTTTCGTTTACTACTTTTTATTAATAGATTACCACCATCTACCACTGAAGTAACGTCACACAGTTAACAATGGTCCGCTGATACAACTGGAGAGACAGCACACGGCGGGTTTATTTAGTGGTTGTGGGCTCCTCACTACCCTGTTCATTGTCTCTAACGACTGGGTTAACCATTACGTAAATTTTGCATAAGATATGGCTATTATTATTCTGTACGAAACAATTGCTAGTATAAATATAAAATATTAGAAATATATAACCGGAAATAACTTGCATTGTGGATCGATTTTGTCGACCCGGGTTTCGAGGTTTTTATTCGATGCTCATCATCAGTGGGTCGACAAAATCTATCCACAACGTGAGTTATTTCCGGTTATATATTTCTAATATGTATCAATCTCACGATAGTTTCAATACGGAAATAAATATGATAGTTTGTATGTTTGATGGTTATTACTCAATCGCTTAAAAACAAATTTGTGTAAAATTTGGGAAACAAATAGCTTTAAACACAAAGTGAAAAATGTGAAATCGAAAATAACAGTCAGGAGCAGGATTTGAACCTGCATCTTCTGGATACCGTCCAGATGCTTTACCAATTCAGCCATCCTGACAATTACTCCTGACTGCTAATTTCGATAACACATCATACTTAACGTCTTTGGGAGACGCCTGCGCCATCTGTCGGACGTATTTTCATACATTATACCGACCAGGTAAACTTAATTTTACAATTAAGATTTTACCTAATAATGACGCAAACCCTTTAAATATTTTAGATATTTTTATATATATTTTTAGCATTTGACATGCTTAGCACTATACATTAAACACAAAGTGAAAAATGTGAAATCGAAAATAACAGTCAGGAGCAGGATTTGAACCTGCATCTTCTGGATACCGTCCAGATGCTTTACCAATTCAGCCATTCTGACAATTACTCCTGACTGCTAATTTCGATAACACATCATACTTAACGTCTTTGGGAGACGCCTGCGCCATCTGTCGGACGTATTTTCATACATTATACCGACCAAGTAAACTTAATTTTACAAAAGGGTTTGGCTGAATTGGTAAAGCATCTGGACGGTATCCAGAAGATGCAGGTTCAAATCCTGCTCCTGACTGATATTTTCGATTTCACATTTTTCACTTTGTGTTTAATGTATAGTTCTAAGCATGTCAAATGCTAAAAATATATATAAAAATATCTAAAATATTTAAAGGGTTTGCGTCATTATTAGGTAAAATCTTAATTGTAAAATTAAGTTTACCTGGTCGGTATAATGTATGAAAATACGTCCGACAGATGGCGCAGGCATCTCCCAAAGACGTTAAGTATGATGTGTTATCGAAATTAGCAGTCAGGAGTAATTGTCAGGATGGCTAAATTGGTAAAGCATCTGGACGGTATCCAGAAGATGCAGGTTCAAATCCTGCTCCTGACTGTTATTTTCGATTTCACATTTTTCACTTTGTGTTTAATGTATAGTGCTAAGCATTTCAAATGCTAAAAATATATATAAAAATATCTAAAATATTTAAAGGGTTTGCGTCATTATTAGGTAAAATCTTAATTGTAAAATTAAGTTTACCTGGTCGGTATAATGTATGAAAATACGTCCGACAGATGGCGCAGGCGTCTCCCAAAGACGTTAAGTATGATGTGTTATCGAAATTAGTAGTCAGGAGTAATTGTCAGGATGGCTGAATTGGTAAAGCATCTGGACGGTATCCAGAAGATGCAGGTTCAAATCCTGCTCCTGACTGTTATTTTCGATTTCACATTTTTCACTTTGTGTATAATGTATAGTGCTAAGCATGTCAAATGCTAAAAATATATATAAAAATATCTAAAACAAATAGCTTATAACCAAGATTAACACATATACTTTTTATTGTGTCATGGATTATTAAGATGAAATAATGGCTTACTTATATTTTACCCGAATTTTATCACTTTATGTTAAAATTACCAACTTAAATATTTTAACTTAATCACTAGATAAGACCTTGCGCGTAGCCGGTATTTTTGACTATTTAAATGTAAACACGATGATGGTAAATGTTTTAAACATGTTTACTTATATTTTAAACAGTTAACATGATTAGCTATTTACCAGAACACAAAGATGTCACTCAAAAACGCAATGTAGTTGAGATTTATAGATCCGATCAGATGCCACGATGGCTGAATTGGCAAAGTAACTGGAACGGTTTTCCAAGAGGTGTATGTATGTTTAAATTCTAATCGCTATTATTATTTTTAATTTCAAAATTTCGCACTTTGTGTTCTGTTTGTATGTTATTATTTTGTATACCATCGAATTCTTTCTATTTCTGTGTGGACCCATTCCATCCATTAGCCTTTCGAAGTCCACTGCTGGACATAGGTCTTCCCAAGAGAACGCCACAACATGTGTTTCGCTCATATGGGGCATAATCGCCACGCTTGGCAGGCGGGTTGGCGATCGCAGTGGATGTTGTTAATACCCGAGGGAGTGCTGCTGCCCACTCCCTAGGTATTCCCTCAGTCGGCTCATACGACTCCCATGGATGGAGAAGGGTGGTATAATTCTAAAGCCAGCCCCACACGGCACATGGACCCATTAGCTTATTAAAGTCTGCGCTAATGGACTTGAGAGTGGAAGCCAATAAAAAAAATAACAACTGCGCATGAATTGTTGTAATAGAGCGCCGGTGGCACACACATCCTCCATTCTCTCGTTATTATCCTTCCTCCCATTCTCCTTTCCTTGGTGTTGACGACGTGCGAGTAATGCATTTGGTGTTTCTATCGTCTATAGGCTATGGTAACTTAGGTACCTCAGATCAAGTAGGCCATATGCTAATTTGCCACCCGTGTAGCATAGAAAAAAGTAATAGTACTTACTAAGTAAACTAATTCTCACTTAAAAGAATTTTGTTGGAAAGGTAGCTCAGGTTCTATAATTAGATAACCTTGTGTTTCAAGTAATTCAATAGGTCTCTCAATGCAACTTACGCTGGAAGCATTTTGATGTATCTGTCCTCTCTGTTGTCATATAAAGATACACGTCGGCTAGACCAGATCGATAACAATGGACGCGCGGCTCGCCGCGAATATTGCTTTGTTTGAATTTCATCTAGCACTGCGTCCACTATTCATATCGCAACTCATAATACTCATATATATATATATATATATATGTGTCGTAGCCATATCATAGAATCGGTAACTTTATGATGTGGCCGATCATTTCATGAAATGGTAGAACCATTCATGATATGGCCCTCTAAAACTGACCATATCATTTGAATTTCAACGTTTGATGAAATATAAATCCACGTTTGGCCATTTCATAATATCGTTAACTAAACTGGCCATATTATTTAAATTTCAACGTTTGATGAAAATATGGTCATTATTATTGGTAGTATAGTTTAGCTATATTTAATGCCACGTTTTATTTTTATATGATGAAATTAATTTAAAAAACTAATAAAACATCTAAGAGAAAATAGTACATAATATAGGTTAAGGTATTTACGTAATAAATCTAAAATTCTAGCTGGCCCGTCTTATAAAAATTCAAACATCAATGTTTGATATTACGTCAATCCACATTTAGCTATTTGATTAATTTAAAGCGAAGTGTCCACTAGCAATAAAATTTGCGGAAGTTGACTTGCGCAAGTGATTTGCAACGTTGTAAACGCTCGCGCAAGTGGACTTCTGTAAGCTTTGGTGACTTGCCGAACTTGCTGCAAGTCGCACGTGTATACTGTTATTTTGAGCTTCCAGCAAGCACTTGCGTCTTTATTTGGTTCACACAATAAAGTTGGAAGTTTTTAAAGCAAGATAATATTATATTCACTTCTGTGCGACTGATCGCGGGTTCGAATTCCACTCAGGACAAATGTTTTTGTGATGAACATAAATATTTGTACTGTGTCTGGGTGTTTATTACGTATATTATGTACTTATGTATTTACAAAAATAATTAATATGTGTATATATCCGTTATTCTAGTACTCATAGTACAAGCTAACGCTTAGTTTGGGACTAGATGACGTTGTGTGGTTGTTGAAGATATTTATTATTATTTTTTTTTTATAATTATTAGTAATTTGCTTTGAAGACCTAAATCATCACGCCTCCATATCCAATCTCGTACCCACATTTAACGTTTTTTATTTTTATGTTTTAACAACAATACAATAGACGTAGCTCGTATTTTTCTGCAGCTAGGCATCTTATTTGGCCGCTCTTGCTCAAGTAAAATGCAATTTGTGCGGAAACGGTTCTGCAAGATCTTGCAGCAAGTTAACTTCTACACACTTCTGCAAGCGACTTGCGTATAGAGAAATTGCAGTCAGTGGAAACAGTTATCAATTGACTTCTGCAAGAAATTGCGGAAGTTACTTGCCAGTGGACACCTCGCTTTAGGTTTTACAATATCAAAGATGCATCACAAAATAAAACGATTTTAGCGCCTCTAACGATGGATAATGTAACTTATTTTAAGATGATTTACGACACTCTTCATAGCACCAAATGCTGAGGTTATTCATTAATCTGACTAGGCTATATAAAAGTTTCATATAAGCGACCAATTTTATGATAATGGCCACGAGGAGGTACGTAGAGACAACTGATTTCCATTTGCTACAATCCTTGTTTAACCTTTTTGTTAAATTCAGCTTCATTATATTCGCCATTGTATACGTATATCGCCATCGTATATAAAACAACTCAAATAGCCATGGCTAGTCAATGCATACCTTAAAGCACAAGGATTGTATCGGAGACGACATTGTCTCTTTATTTTCTAAGTTTAAATTCCACAAAATACAGAATATTACTTCTCTTATATTTAACACAAAGTGAAAAATGTGAAATCGAAAATAACAGTCACGATTAGGATTATTTTCGATTTCACATTTTTCACTTTGTGTTTAATATACAGTGCTAAGCATGTAAAATGCTAAAAATATATATAAAAAATATCTAAATATTCTCTTACATTTATCTGTGAATAAATTTTTTTTTAGAGCTTGTAATATTTCTATTTTTTGTTCATCGTCACAAACTATGCCTTATTTTTTATACAATGAGAGTGACAAAGAAACATACGGCCCACCTGATGGTAAGTGGTCACTTGCACGTCACGAACTCCAAGGAAAGGTACAGGAGATGGAGAGATAGACAATAAACTACTTCTTACCCCAATTCATTGTTTTCATTCATCCTTATAAGAAAATATATATTATATATCATGAGGATATTAAATATTTTAATAATATATCGAGACAAAGTTTGATTGTACACAGAATACAAGAGTGTTGATGGTTTATTATTAAAGTCTACATATTGAAGGATTAGTTTCGAAGTATATATAAGTATAAATTAATTAATAGAATAGTAGTAATAGTGAAAATAGTAGGAATTCTGAATAGAATACGGTCCAATGTCAATCGATTCAAAGTTGACAGTTTAATTCTATGGCAAGCACCCACAATTTTTCAAAATAATATAAATGTATTACTTGTTATAAATGTAAGCAAAACACAAAGTGCGAAAATGTGACAGTCACGAACAGGATTTGAAGCTGCATCTCCTGGAATACCGTCACAGATGCTTTGCAAATTCAGTCATCGTGACAATTGCTTGGGACTGCGAATTTCGATAACATATTCCTTTTTGTGATGGGTCGCTGCGCCATCTATTGGATGTATTTGCGTACAAAATTTCGTATTTATAGCATTCGACATGCTTAGCCATAAAAATTAAGACAAAGTGCGAAAATGTCGCATACTTGTCAGAATCTAATTGAAAAAAATATCATCGAAATCATTACGAGAAGTTTAATTAGGAGAAAGTTATAGTTTTAGTTTACATTAAGTCGCCTTCCGAACACAATATACTCTTAAATTACCACACATTTATTTTTCATTAAAGTAGGTTTAACATTTATGCATCTAATTTACTCTAACACATTTTATGTCAAATCTGTGTCACTTAAGTAATTATGCTCGACCGTTGTCTGGTCTCCTGCCGAGTTATACCACAATTGTCTAATATTAAAGTCGTTGTAGTACATCTGACTTAATTTAGTTAGTACATCTGACTTAACTTACTTAAATTAGACAAATGTTGCGTTTGTTTATCATATAAAAATTAACATTTATTATGTGCTAGCTTTTCTACGGCTTATAGTGGCAGACGAGCCTGCCCACCTCATGGTAACTAGAAACCGCCGTTCACGGACTCAACTTTATTAAGAGAGGGTACTGTCAAGTCGCTACTCACCATTCCAATTCAATTAAACGAAAAAATTAACAGCTATTTCCCGCTTTAACAAAAACACGTCAGTGCTTTATGATCGGACACACAGGAGAGCACCCGATAGCGGGTAAACACTTGATAGCCAATCCTACTACTACTAGCTTATCTACTGCTTATAGTAGCAGACGAGCCTGTCCGCCTTATGGTAACCGACGTTCACGCACTCAACTTTACTAAGAGTAGGTACTGTCAAGTCACTAATCACCATTCCAATTCATTTAAAAGAAAAAAATAACAGCCATCTCCCGCTTTAACAAAAACACATCGGTGCTCTATGATCGGACACACGGGAGAGCACCCGATAGTGGGTAAGTACTCCCCTACCACCAATTAGAGTAAGCTGTTATAAGTGACTACATTTATGTGAAATTTAATGTTATCGTATTATCTATCTAATAGCTATAAAATGTGATAATCTTCTTTAACCCAGAGATTTCATAAGCGTGCACTATCAAATAAACATAGAGACCGATAAAAACATTAAAATCATTATCCAAAACTACCTTCTAACTATCTCCTTTTTAACCCATTTTTTCACCTATACCTTTCCTCGGATTTGGCTACGCTTCTGGTGATTGCGCATTGGTTTGGGACTCCCACTCACCATTCCACAATAGTAAAAGCACCTACAGTTATTTTAAGCTGATCCTCTGTAAGAGGGTTGTACTTCCCCGATCGAGGCGGCCAATTTATGTAGTCAAGCAAGGCTCTACCATTTTATAAATAGATAGATGAGATGACAACAAACTCCCTATTCCAGCCGTCATAGGAAACTAGTTTATCGTATGAAAATAAAATTGATGGCAGATTTATGCCGAATAATCTCCAATATCACGCCTTCTAACTTTGCAAAGGTTTCGTAATCGAAACTGATTTTAGAAGACCGTGGCGACATTCATGAGTCTTTATTTTTATAATAACTTGATATTTTTATTTATTGATTGAAATTATATTAATATTTTGCCATAGGTTCAGTAATATAAATTACTAAATAGTCAATCAAATTCTTGATGAGTCAAAAAGAGTTAGTCATCCTAAGAAAAAAAGAATAATTTCTTCTCAATAAGTTAGTTCGAAGTGATTATAACTTGTCTGTGAAAAATATCTCTCGTCAATTAGTATGTCTAATAATCAACACCCATATTCGATTGCAACATAATAATAAAATGATATCTAAATATCGATAAGCCACACTTTTGTGCATCTAACTATCGATCTAAAGTGCATAGCGCTAATTATGAATATGCATCGAAATGCGAATGAATATAGCTAATGAGTGTAGGTGCTGTGTAATTTGCTTGAATAATGGGTTCCCGAAGCAACAATGAAACGTTTTCCTGCAATAAATCCAAGTTAACATTAATCCAAGAAACAGAAAAACATAATCAGAGCCCAAACGTAACGTGATATAATACCTGCGCGTATATTTGCCAATACATTTGACATTCAAAGCCAATTTCTCAATTTTTGAATAAATGTGCTCGATGATGCGGTGACGTTTTCGCTTCGACAAGTGATGAACAGAAAACGATTTGTTCGTGACAAGCAATTTTGGTGCCAGGGTAAGATGTCAGGGGCGTGGGGTGGCTAACGGTGGTCATTAGACGAAGCTATAGGGACGACACATTCGCGAACTAACAAATTACATTAGTGATAAATCCACAGATACCTTCTTTTCGACTGTACAACCTGACGAAATATATTAGATACCGTTAATCAGGATCATTTAAAATTAATGGATTTTTGTCTTCTAATGATGTGATATCTAATTGACTAACATGCTGATCTTATTGATCCTGATTACAATCCAGAAAAGGATTTTTTTTTTTACTTTCAATGATTTTAGAGTTAAACTTACTAATTCTAGTTAATTTAAGATATTATTATTAACTAAACGAGACATGTAATCATTTTTTGTAAAACTGATTGTACAACCGATTGCGGTATTCGACTGTGCATAATCCAACACTATGAAGCCCACCGTTTTTATGTAGGTAACAGTATCTCCCGTGGCTTCAGTGAAAGCACGTCTCAGCCGGGCTCGGCGCGTCTGCGACAGGGTTTGTGGACAGAGGAGCAGCCCCTGCAGGTTAAAAACAGAAATCAAATCAAATTTCGACACATTTGATTTGATTAATAGGGGAAACCCACCAAGACCTGTACACAGCACTTACACGCCATCTGCATTAGGTAAGTAAAAACTTCTGGAAGATTTGGTTTTAATATTATTCATGTCTGAAGAACTCAAATAATATTACAATGATTTCAAGTATTGTAGTAGTCAAAGTAAATGACCGTGAGTTTCGAAAGGTTAATTTCGTTGAAGTAGTTGATAAAAAGGTTTTCACAATGTAAGTTCAAAGCCTTATCTAGTCGCCAGACGTAATCTCTAAACTTTTGTTTTATTTTCTTTTGTTTTCTTTTAACAAATACTATTAAAATGATTTAATTAAATAAATAATTATCTCTACTAACGTACATATCTGACTGTAAATGAGAAACATAATTCTTTTTTTTTATTTCTTTTTCATGACGTAATGTTTTATATTCATCTTAGGCATGTACATGCCTATTCCTTTTTTATTGAGTATTTAAGTCATTTTGTATTTTTTTTAATAAATTCTAAAATAATTGTAAATCATTAGGTTTTAATTTATTTTTAATTTGCAACAATAATATCTTCACTATGATTCACAATTTGTATGATGTCACAATATGTCTTCAATAAATGAGTCAATGGTATTATTGTGTTGAATATTTTCCCTAAACAATGTATTTCAAAGATAATTTATGCATGATAAGAATGGAACTAGGTATATAATAATCCTAGCCAACCACCTTGATTACAATCTGACTGTAAACGGTGACGTCACATACCTACAATATTGTGTTACTTACATTTTCATATTTTTATTTTTGGGATTTTTTTTTAAAAAATAAATTTTTATGTGTAATATTACACTAATATAAATTTCAAATAAAATGTCTTGGCCAGTTACATACATAGGTATCTAATATGTATTCCATTTTGTATTAAGTAGGTACGTATTATTTACCACCGAACAACAAAGGCGGAGAGACAGCACACGGCGGGTTTCTTTAGTGGGTGAGGGCCCCACACTACCCTGTTCGTTGCCCCGAACGACGGGGTGTGCGGTTAGGAACATCTTTTACCGCCTTAACAAAAAAAAAGAAAGAAAAAGGTACGTATTATTTATATTATGACACATTTTCTAATCATATAACACGAAGTTCTTCGTTTTATATAAATAGGTTTTTTACAGTCTTTTTTGTTAGTCTATTTTTCCTAAGCACCTACTTATTCATTCATGAATAAACCTAATAGAAACAGTGATTTATAGCCCTAATAACGACTAAGCATCTAATTTCCTAAAATAAATACATACATCTAATGTTAATAGCACAATTCCATGATTTTCTACCAGCTGAATGAATGAAACATTGTACACGTATATCTGCCGAAAATAAAAATGTATAGATACTGAACGCAATGAGCAACGCCATCTAGTAATAATTAAACTCACCTGTTTAAAAGGGCGCATGCCTCCGTTGATACGTAGAGAATCGGCAGCGATGCCGGCAATTCCATCTCCTGGTTCCCTAAGCTGTCGTAGTGAGGCGCTGGGGTGGTGATGGGCGTGGTGAGGGCAGTGTCCCGCGCATGCGCTAGACTCGGGCTGCGAACTCTGGCGGATAATTCTTGCACTTGTAGTAGGTAAGAGTAGCGCCGGCGGTTGAATAACAGGGCAAGTACTAACGGCGTGTAGCGAATTGCAACCACAAGCATAATGTAGCGCTGATCGAACGCTTTCCCGTGACACAGATCGCGCTAGTTGCAATGTTGACATTGGCGCCGTCGACTGTCGCCGTTCGCAAGCCCGGCATCTCGAGTATGTTTGAGGAACTAATTGGCAAGCGGTCACTGACCCTCTATGCGAACAAGTTGCTATAGGCGAGACTAGTGTCTGAGGACGGTCTGCCGGTGTATCGCGGCATTGCAATTCGATATCCGGCACACTTCTTGCAGCTTGGTCTTCAATTCTAACGGATGCAGCGCTTTCTTCGCTGCCTGGCCCACCAGATAGTTGTGGTCTTAAGTGTGTAGTGCAATCTTGCCTCTGTAGAACTGGTTTCACAGATCTATTTTCTGATGGTACAATGACAGTCACTGAGGGTCCAGTCACAAGTAGGCTAGCCGTTTCATCACTGCTTCCGTAGCCAGAATTAGTAATAGCTTCAGTACTATCCGTTGTTGGGGCTGACATATTTGTCTGAAACAATAAAAAATAAATGATATTATTACTCAAATCAGCAACAGGTCTAAGATTTCACCGTAAATGTCTAAATTTAGAATATATAGCGCATTCACCAAATTAGATTAGGGCGCTCAAAACAAACTATCGTGTGATGTACAAACTATCGTCAGATGAACTAAGGAAGATTGTGCAAAAATGATGTGGAAAATATGATTTTACCTGAATGCAAACTGTATTGAATTAATGCGGAAGTAATAAAATAGTCTGAATCTTAATTGTAATAATTATCTAAGGTGTCTCTGTGGTGCAGCAGTAGTGTGAGCGACTGCCGATCATGAGGTCTCTCTCGGGTTCGAATCCCGGGTCGGGCAAAGTTATTGAGCTTTTTCCTAAAAAGAAAAATTCTCAGTAGCAGCCCGGAGTTTGGAAATGTGCCCGGTAGACGTCAATAGGTTCGCCCCCTATTACGTGGGACTTAAGCATAGCTGGCGAGTCGTGGGTGTGTAATACACCTCTGCCTACCCCTTCGGGGAATACAGGCGTGATGCTATGTTGTTAATAAGATTATATTAGATACATCCGCTTGAGTCTTGAGGCATTATTCATTAAATTAAACGACACCTAAGAGTGTTTCTTAATTATTATAATTAAGAATATTCGACTTCATTAATAAAGAGTGGATTCTATATCACTTATTTACACCAGCCATAAATTATTTATCGTTTGCGTATTAACCTAGATGAGATTTATTCCACCGTATATCATATACGAGTATTATGTCGTTATTTGCTTTTAGTATTAATATACACCAAATTAAGTTCAGTAAGTACTTAGTTAAAGTTTTATTTTGCAAATATCAGAACTATAATTGCAAGTTATCAATATACTGACACAGTTCATCAGAAAATAGCCTAGTCTGAGACAGCAGTTCATGTGTTTTGTGAGCAACTCTGGTCGAAAAAGGCCTATCTAACGTCCTGCGATTAAAAGGGTCTCGCAATCTTAAAAAGTTAGTCTGAAAGTACAATACGTAATTTTATTTAGTAGGTACTTGTACATGACGGCTGAAGGAATGTAATATGGTTCCGGTGGCAAGCCAATAAAGGAGAGACGGCACACGGCGGGTTTATTTAGTGGGTGAGGGCCCCACACTACCCTGTTCGTTGCCCCTAACGACGGAGTGTGCGCTTAGGTACATTTTTTCCCGCCTACACAAAAAAAAGGTACTCGTACGTGGTTTAAAATAGAATTCAGAAATATTATTTTCATATACATCTTTTTAAGCCTATAATCAATGTATGTTTAGTTACTTATCCAAAAGGTGAAATAACACTCTCTTAACGTAAAGGCGAAAATAACTTTCTATGTAAAGATTTAATAAATATTTCACACCTAACAATATGTATTTTTGGGTCTGACTCAGGGGATCTTTGTAGCTTTTGTGTGACCCAGAAGGATTTCCAAATGAAGATAGGTTCGGGGATCGACATGCGTGTAAAAGTAAATTTATTACACCAACCTAAAAGGTTGGTCACCTGACCGAAAAGTAAAAGTAAATAAGGTATTAACTAGTTTCGGTGTACGATTACTAAATATATAGAATAAAAAAAATGTATCATGTTTTATAACGGACTATAAAGTAAGTAGAAACGAAAAACATGGGGCGCATGCAGCAGATAATTGTTGCATTAATAGCGTGTCCCATATTTTTCGTTAGTAATCTTACAAGTATTTAAATTATTTTATACTTTTTAATCCGTTATCAAAACATGGTACCTACTTACATTTTTATTTTATTTTATTATTATTTTCTGATTTTTAGGGTTATGTTCTTCTTTTTTTTTACATTTTCATGTATTGTCATTCATTTCTGAGCTATGGTATAAATATCAAGTATCTAGCTCATCGGGAAGTTAATTTAAAATCAATTACAAAATACAGACAGATATAGTACAAACGTGATCAAAACCTCTCTATCTGCTTAGTGCAATTCGGTCCCAACTCCATATTCCCAATTATTTTCAATGCTAGTATGATGTTTTATAACAGCTTAATTCCTCTAGAAATTAATCTAAAAAGAGACATTCTGTCCAGTGTCAAAGGGACATACTTCCTAATGTTTTGATCGTTCGATCCATCTCAAAGTTCATGTCGATAATTATTAGCCCTTTTGAAAAGATACTCCATAATTATAGGTTTGTAAGGTCCTCCACGAATATAGATCCATTACTACATGTTGTATCCCGAATAATTCAGTTGAAGAAATATAAATATGTTGATAAAATTAATCAAATAGAAAGAGTTTCATTTTGTTCTACATTTTGTATCCATTTTACTTTATAATTATTTTATTTTATCGGTTAAGTATCAATGCCAGGTTCTCGTCAGAATGTGGGGTTTGCTCCGAATAATTCTACGTAGGCCGAATAACAAATTAACATTAGTCTGGCGTCCTAATGGCCTATCATATATTAATGTGTTACCTAAATATTTCTTAGTGCATACCTGTTTTGATTCTAAGAAACATTTGGTGATATCTCACGTAATTATATGACAATTGAATTTCGAGGCTTCAACTTTATAATAATATTATATATCAGCCATGGATATCTAACATCTAAGTCCACCCGTGATCATGAATGCTATAAAGTATTCGAAACGTCAGGATATTAGAAAATCAATTAAATGCGATAGATTCCATAAACGTATAGTTTTATTTCATAACAATGTTTTCATTCTATACATTTTATTATTTAATACTAGCTGACCCAGCAAACGTTGTTTTGCCATATAAATTTTTTCTACATCGGCAGTAGAAGGCTGAAAATTTTGGGATTGTATGTATTTTTTAATGCCGAATCATAATAAAATAAAAAAAAAAAATATGTTTAGATATTTTTATATATATTTTTAGCATTTGACATGCTTAGCACTATACATTAAACACAAAGTGAAAAATGTGAAATTGAAAATAACATTCAGGAGCAGGATTTGAACCTGCATCTTCTGGATACCGTCCAGATGCTTTACCAATTCAGCCATCCTGACAATCCTGCTCCTGACTGTTATTTTCGATTTCACATTTTTCACTTTGTGTTTAATGTATAGTGCTAAGCATGTCAAATGCTAAAAATATATATAAAAATATCTAAATATTTAAAGGGTTTGCGTCATTATTAGGTAAAATCTTAATTGTAAAATTAAGTTTACCTGGTCGGTATAATGTATGAAAATGCTTCCGACAGATGGCGCAGGCGTCACCCAAAGACGTTAAGTATGATGTGTTATCGAAATTAGCAGTCAGGAGCAATTGTCAGGATGGCTGAATTGGTAAAGCATCTGGACGGTATCCAGAAGATGCAGGTTCAAATCCTGCTCCTGACTGTTATTTTCGATTTCACATTTTTCACTTTGTGTTTAATAAAAAAATTACCTAAAAATTAAAAAAAAATAGGGGTGGACTACCCTTAACATTTAGAGGGATGAAAAATAGATGTTGTCCGATTCTCAGACCTACTCAATATGCACACAAAATTTCAAGAGAATCGGGTAAGCCGTTTCCTCCGAAACGGCTTACCCGATTCGAGTACGGTAACTAACATTGTGACATGGAAATTTTATATATTAGATTATAGTATTACCATTACACATACATTATTTAGTATTATTATAATATAATATAAACAGTATAAAGCCTACCTACGTTTATGCTTATTACCCATGCTAATTGCGTGTAGTATTCTGGTCTTTTTTCTTTCTGGATGCTACAAGTACCTAGACAAATTTTCACTAACGACAGTCACAAAATTCTAATACAGAATACATGTTGTAACAACAAATTTGTTGTAACCAACATAACATACAAAATAGCAGATTTTTTAAAATTAAAGACAACACCCTTTTCTTTTTGTTAAAATGTACCTAACCGCACACCTCATTGTTCGGGGCAACGAACAGGGTAGTATGGGGCCTTCACCCAATAAATAAACCTGCCGTGTGCCGTCTCTCTGCCAATGTGAACGGGCCACTGGAACTGCGCTATATTACTTCAGTGGTCCGCCGGTGGCTTACTCTTTCGGGTACCCTCTACAGAGCTATGCGGAGCGTCACACCGTCGCGGGAGGCCTTGCAGGTGGCGGACGTTCCCCGGTCCATTCACCCGCAGCTTCGGCTAGGGCGGCATGAGGCGCAAATATTCACGCCTGCGCCGCCCCAGTCGCTGGCGGCGGTTCGGGTCTGTGGAAGGATCAGCTTCCCTGGCCCTCTCCGCCGCTTCCTTCCGCGAGATGACCTTCTCACAGAAGGCAGCGACCGCGGCCCATTTCCTGTCGCTGCCAAGCATGCTATGACGACGCTCGGCAGTGATAGGTCCCCCCCTATTGCCGCGATGAGTTCTTGGCGCTGCTCGGCTCAAGCCGGGCACGACCCGAGCGTGCGTGTGTCGCCCTGCCATCTGGCCACCAAGCTGGGTGGGGCACGACCACGATACGTTTAATATAAGTTTTTATACTATCATGCCAAATCCTTCCAATTTCGGACGTCAAGAGATACTTATGACATGTCAATTTCTACTCTATGATGTACTCTAAAGATTCTGACCCTACATGTAAGTGACCCGCACTAAAAGGTCTCCGTTAATCGTTTTCATCGAAGCTCTTGATTTGAAATACTGAGATGAATTTGATTTGGGTATGATGTAAAGTACTTTTCATGTGTCATATTAATTGATTTTAGTTAAATACTAATCACGTAAATACAAATATTGTTTGTAAACGGAAAATATTCAGATGAACAATTTATATGAAAATATTGATTCTTAATTTTAAATCATGATCCTCCATCGCCCTCCTAATCTTTTTTATGCCTGTTAATCAAACACAGTTTAAGTGAGATAGCGGGATCAAACGCTTATCTTTTAATTAAAATAGATTAAAATGATATTGGTGTTAGAAAGATAATTTATTATTAACTACAGGGTGTGCAGATATATTTTGTCAAGGGTGTTTATTCGTTAAATATAGACACCACTAGCTTCTGCCCGCGATGTTGTCTCCATTAGCTCTAGAACTAAGCTCAAAAATAAATTAAATATGATTGGTCATTTAAGCGAACAAAAACTCCTCAAAACTGTTTTATGTATTAATCCAGAACTGCATTTAATTTTACACTAAATATCATTCAAACCTGTTTAGTTATAAGTCTAATGATAAATAGCTATGTTGCTGTACATATTAAAAAGTAAGTTTGTATATTTGTTACGCTTTCACGTCATAACTAACCAATTATCACAATTTTATTTACATGATAATATTATAGTATGGGGCTTTTTACCCCAGTAAAATGGGTGGTTCTTGTGCGATAGCTATTTATTCATAAGATATAAATAATTAGTGGAGTCCACGCAGATAACTTCACTGGTAGAATGTAGACGTGTACACTTGTATACTGTTGTGTATTGATACTTATCAATCATATATACGCGAATAATATTAAATGTATTTTACAAGACTTAGAGCAAAAAATCCTTGCCTTGTCTTTTTAAATTATTTTCATTATAAAAATGTTTTTTTTTTGGAATCTAATACCGATAAAGTGCATTTTAAAAAGTGCCCTAAATTTAATAATTTTCTCTGTCAGCATACTCGTATACTGGACCTAAGCACAGGAGATGTACAATTAAGCCAGTTAAAATGATAAATGCTGCCGAGCCCTATTGAGGCAGGGCAGCTGTCTGTAAGATTAATTTTTAGTGGGCTGTATTAAATACACAAATAAAAAAAAATATTAAACGCACTTTATTTTTACTCAGAGTTACAAATGTATGCAAAACAAATTGTAAGAAAACAAAACGTCGGCAGATATTTTTTTAAAGAAATTGCCAAAAATAAACCTGTTTTTTATTTTCAATTTTGCTTAGAAATTGTTAGAGAAAGAGAGTTATTAGAGACTAATTTTGTCCACCAAGACGACAAAAAGTTTAGTCTTAACGTGAAAAAATATAACGATGAACTGTAATTTGTTCATGAAATAAAAATAGAAATATATTATGTTTCTATTAAGTACTGTGTACCTTTGGTTAATATTATAAAACAAAAAAGAATTGTGAACAAATTAGGCCACAGAATATACCTATTTTATCTTGTTCCGAAATAAACGATATTGCATTCTCAATTTAAAATAAGTACACTATTATAAAATAACCTTGCTTAATGCAGTGTTGCAATTGCAATCGCCACAAGTGGCCGGATTCTGTAGTGAGCCTTTTTATAAAAGAACCCAGCAATAGTCTCATGAGCAACTTTTTTAAATCTCTAATTTCTTACAGTGTTTAAATTTATATACATATTTAACTAATGTAGGTGCTAACCAAGAAAATACAATATTATGAAAAAAAATGGTATATGCTTATTTAAAACAGTAGTAAACATTTAGATATCTTTTTTAGCATTTGACATGATTGGCCATATTAAAAAAATTAACACAAAGTGTGAAAATGTGAAATCGAAAATACATTCACGAGCAGGATTTGACGATGGCTGAATTGGCAAAGTATCTGGACGGTATCCAGGAGATGCAGGTTCAAAACCTGCTCGTGCTTGTTACATTTTCACACATTGTGTTAACAGTATTAATATGAGGAGCAGTTCAACCCCATTTTGTTTTATGCCTGTTCTGAATGAATTTTGATGCACCTTTTTTTCTTTGAAAGCTCTTGATAAGACTGAATATACGTAAGTTTTATTTCGCTTCTGGATCGGTAATCTGAGATATAGTCTTAAAAACTAGATTTTGTAACTTTTGCGGTAAAGCCAAGGACAGGCAATATTATTTTCAAATAACAATGTTCTGAAATAATCCTCGTTCTAAATATATTTATGTTTAGTTTTTTATCAAATTCATCATAGTGTAATTCTGGTAATTGGTAAGAGGTGACCGTAGCTTATAGAACCTATCAATACAGCACCCATCGCCCACTCCAAGGAAAGGAGTAGGGGGTGAAGATAAAGAGATGAATGATAATAGGGAAAGGATGGCTGACTGTATGGTTCATCGGCTGTGGTATTAGGCTATATATATGTAGTATGTCTGTTGGTTCGTTCGCGCACCACCCAAAAACTACTGAACAGATTTTGATGCAACTTTTTTATTTGATATCTTTTGATCAGACTTAAAAACTGCTATAAATTTTATTGTTTTATTTTTTTTGTTCCTGGTTCTCTCCACACCGCATCCTTCCGCAAGATGACCTCCTCGCAGAAGGCAGCGAACGCGGCCCAATTCCTGTCGCTGCCCAATGCTTGCCGCGACGAGTTCAAAGTGCTGCTCGGCTCAAGCCGGGCTCGACTCGTGTGTGTGGTGCGCCCGGAAGATGAGGACTCCGTGCCGTGGCCTTGCCCACTCTTCCAGCACTGGCTGTAGCGCCCCTACGGTCCGAACGAAGACCGGCCCGGGGCGCAATGTGACAACCTTTTTTTTTTTTTTTTTTGTTAAGGCGGGAAAAAATTATCCTAACCGCACACCCCGTCGTACGGGGCAACGAACAGGGTAGTGTGGGGCCGTCACCCACTAAAGTAACCCGCCGTGTGCCGTTTCTCCGCCTTTGTTGGCAGGCCACTGGAACTATGGTCCGCCGGCGGCTTACCCTTTCGGGTACCCTCTACTGAGCGACGCACATGGAGCGTCGCACCTTCGCGGGAGGCCTTGCGGGTGGCGGACGTTCCCCGGTCCATCCACCCGCAGCCTCAGCTAGGGCGGCATGAGGCGCAAGTATCTGCGCCTGCGCCGCCCCGGTCGCTGGCGGCGGTTTGGGTCAGCGGAAGAATCCTCCTCCCTAGCCCTCTCCGCCGCTTCCTTCCGCGAGATAACCTCCTCGCAGAAGGCAGCGACCGCGGCCCAATTCCTGTCACTGCCAAGCATCGCTCTGACGACGCTCGGCAGCGACAGGTCCCCCCCTATTTCCGCGACGAGTCCACGGCGCTGCTCGGCCCAAGCCGGGCACGACTCGAGCGTGTGCCGCGCCGTGTCCTCGTCACAGCCGCAGTGGTGACAGCCCGAAATCGCTTCCCTCCTTGCGACTATGTGCAGATATCTGCCGAAGCAACCATGCCCCGACAGCATCTGCACGAGTCGGAAGGTAAGGACTCCATGCCGTCGCCCCGCCCACTCCTCCAGCACTGGCTGGAGCGCCCCTACAGTCCAAAGACCGGCCCGGGGCGCCTCCAACCGTGCCCTCCATCTGGCCATGGCAGCTCGGCGGGCGTCGCCCAGCCACCTGGCCACCTCTCTGGGTAGGGGGCGTCCGTCCCCCTCCCGCTCTTGTGACGCCCGCCGATACACTTCAGCGAGCACCTCCGCCTCCAAGTCCCACGGGGGGATAAAACTACGTTTACGGAATCTATCGCGTTTACTTGATTTTACTCCTATCCCGACGTTTCGAATACTTTACAGCATTCATGATCACGGGTGGACTTAGATGATAGACGTCCAAGGTTGATATGTTATTTCAACGGTTTCATCTACCCACAGTATATGATTTTACAAAATTTTTGGTTTATTTATTTTAACCCACCTAATATTCGTTTAGAAACACAGTGAAAATATCTACTTCAAATGTTTATGCTTACAATGTATGAGACTTTAAATTAGTATATTAAAATGAGTATAATACTCCTCTTTAAATTGTAAAATTTTTGTTTTTATTTTGTGCTCAAAAATTCTACCACAAACTACCAATTACTACCAGTAAGAAAGAGTAAGAAGGAGTACTGAGATCTAATAAGGTTTAAATTTTAAATTATTTTTTTTACAAAAGGCAAAGACTAATCACTACTGTGGGTTTTATCTACACAATAAGCGCTAACTGTGTCTTGCAATCTTGTGGTGTGCTTTCTTGTATTCTGTTTGGTGAGGCCTATCACAGGATTCCAGCTTGATGGTAAGACCCAGCCGTCTTCTCTATTGAAATTGGGATGTTTCTTAATTTCAATAGCCTCACGTATCATTCTAGGGCGATATCGATGTTCTTTAGCGAGGATTTGAGGTTTGTCAAACCTAATGTAATGGCGGGTGTGGTCCTGTGTGTGCTCACAAATTGCAGACTTTGTATAGCGACTGTGCTTCACATCAGCTATGTGTTCTTTGATCCAAGTTGTTATGGATCTCTTTGTTTGCCCAATGTAGGAGAGACCACAATCACAATCCAGCTTGTATACTCCTGCATCCTGTAAGGGTATATGGCACTTGACTGGTGGTAAAAATTGACTAATTCTTTTGAGTGGCTTATAGTAGGTTTTAATTGAAGCTTTTTTAAGAATGTAGCCAATCTTGTCAGTGACTCCTTTAACATAGGGCAGGACTGCAGGGAGGCGCTCAACTGTGGGTGGCTTCACTCGGTTTCTGTGACGGCGGCGTGGAACCTGCAGCTTATTTGCATGTAAAACTTTCTTTACATGCTGCAACTCTCCAGCCAGGTGTTCTTCATCACAGATTCCTTGTGCTCTCTGAAACAAAGATTTAGACACGGTAGCCAACTGTGAAGGATGGTGGTGAGACTCTCCATTCAGGTACTTATCAGTATGGGTTTTCTTTCGATACACTGTATGACTCAAGGTGTTGTTGGGGTTACGGATTACCATAACATCTAAGAAAGCTAAAGAGTTATTTGACTCCAGTTCCATAGTGAATTATAAAAACATATAAACATCAGAAAGTATCCCACGGGGGGATTCCGGCCAACGCGAGGGGGCCTCCGTCGACACCGTGCGGTATCCACGTATGACCCTGGACGCAACGACTCTCTGTGGTCTCCGCAGAAGAGCCCTGTTCAGTGCGTCCAGGGACCCCGCCCACACGGGTGCGCCGTACAGCACCATCGACCGGACCACCCCCGCGTAAAGCCGTCGGCACGCATTGTTGGGTCCGCCCATATTCGGCATGAGCCGTGCAAGGGCGGACGCAGCGCCGACGCGCCTCGGGGACAGTTGGCGGAAGTGCTCGCGAAAGTGCCACCGCCCGTCCAGCACCAGGCCCAGATACTTAATCTGGGCCTGCACCCCAATCTGGACCCCGTCCACTGTGATTGAGGCGCCAGCAGGTGGCCGACGTCGGGGCCCATGGAAAAGTAGGTCCTCCGACTTGTCCAGGGCCACCCTAAGCCCCAGCCCCCGATCCTCCTGACCACCTCCGAGGTCCCTAAGGTGGCTAGGAACGCTGCTTCCTCGAAGTTTCCACCCTGGGCCACGACCAGCGTGTCTTCCGCATAGCAGATGACCGCCAGCCCGGGGGGGAGCCGACAGCGCAACACCCAGTCGTAACCGATGTCCCACAGGAGCGGCCCCAGGACCGAACCCTGTGGGACACCGCACGACATGGGTCTCCTCACAACGTCCCCTATGCGGCTCTCATAGACGACGCTGCGGCCCTCTAGATAGTCCGCCACCAGCCGCCTCAGGTATACAGGCACCCCGTGATACCGGAGCGTCTCCCTGATGCAGCTGAATGGCAGACTATTAAACGCGTTGGCGATGTCAAGCGACACCGCCAACAGCATTTCCCCACCGTTGACGACCGCCGCGGCCACGGCCCTCAGACACATGATCGTGCTGACTGTCGAACGACCAGCTCGAAAACCGAACTGGGCGTCCGACAAGTCGGGCAATGTGACAAACCTAGTACTTTTATTCGTAGTGACGAATGTCTTGACACATTCGGCATTTTCGACAATATCAAAGGCGAGGACTGACTGTATGGTTCTTCGACTGTGCTAATACAGTATTTTTTTCTCAAATTTCTTAAATATACAGACACAGCTCTGTTACACCTTTATAACAGTTGTAAGTATTGCAGTGCCGCATTATGAATCTGAACCACCTAGGGATCCACTCAAACACACAACACAAACAGTTCACCATAATCGTTTTAGCTGGAGGTGGAGTTTGATAACATGCATATCAATACAGATATATAATATATGGTTACGTTTATTTAACTATTATAATTCACATAAAATAAATAGTATAGTAATGGTCTGAGCTACTGCCTTCGCAATCCATTAGACGAATGTCTTGAGATTCGACTAATTAAATAAAGCTACGAGTAAGTAAACAATATTACAGAACAGACTCGACCCGAAATCATATATGTGTCTGTCATCTGTCATTTGTATTGTAAGCCAATTTCCTGTCTGTTATGAAAGAGAATCGTAATAGGTACAAAGAGTTTGAAGGCCACAAAGAAGAAAAACATTTTCCCGCCGGAATTGAATATTCAATGCGAAACAAACATTTAAAGTGAATTATAATACTGGACTTTTATATTTATACTGGATAAAAAGCTATTCTGTTGGGAATAAGCATTACAACTGTTCTTAAGCTAAACTTACACTCATCCTTGTACATTATAAGCAGGTTTCAGTCATAAAAACTAAATGTCCTGTCGTAAATTGCTCTCTTTACGAGACATGAGTAAAATAATAGCTCTAATCGTAAAACATGTCCAGATAGAAAAATGTACTAAAATTTTTATACTTTGTGTGCAGAGCTCCGCTGCAACTGAGTATTACTCCATACTATCTATTATTTCGTACCATTTGTCTTCATTTCTCTTATTATTGAAGTTTTCTTCATATATGGTGGTGTATATCTAATCATAACTAATACTATAAATGCGAATATGAGTTCGTTTGTTTATTCGTTCGACGGACTTCGTGGCGTAGTCGGTAGTGTAACCGACTTCCGAGGTCGTGGTTTCGATTTCCACTCAGGACAATTATTTGTGCGATGAACACGTCTGCGTCTGGGTGTTTTCTATCTATTATATGTATGTAGGTATATACAAAAAAAAGTAATATATGTATTATATCCGTAATCTGGTACCCATAGACCAGAGGACGTTGTGTGAAAAATGTTCGTGAATATTTATTTATTTTATTATTATTTGTTTGTTAGGCTTTCACGCCGTCCACCGAAGGAATGTAATATGGTTCCAGTGGCCTGCCAATAAAGGTGGAGAGACGGCACACGGCGTGTTTCTTTAGTGGGTGCAGGCCCCACACTACCCTGCCCCCTGAGGCAGAATGTCATATTTCACGTGTCGACCATATCGAGATCACTGTGATTGGTTGAGAAACCGACGCGTGATGTCACAATAATCCGTTGGCCAATCACGGTGATCGTACAAGCGAGACGATACGATCGACACGTGAAATATGACATTCTGCCTAACCCCCCTGGTCATTGCCCCGAACGATAGGGTTTGCGGTTAGGAAAATTATACCCGCCTTAAAAAAAAAGCTTTCACGCCGTAACATCTGAGCCAATCATTCTGAAATCTTGCATACCTATATCATTATCACAGATATGCAACGAACACACGAGAGACGGTGCTCAATAGCAAGTGAGTACTCTCATTTAGTACGCAGCCCTACTTCCACTAATGCAATAGGTGATAATTATATCCCCGGTTATTAATTAAGTATCAATTATTTGATTCTAATTTTCTTAACATCTGTGTTAACACAGAATATGCAAAATAAATAAATAAAATCCTTAAAAGATTAAAAAAAAAAACATAGCATCACGCCCGTATTTCCCGATGGGGTAGGCAGAGGTGTATTACACACCCACGACTCGCCAGCTATGTTTAAGTCCCACGTAGGTAATAGGGGGCGAGCCTATTGACGTCTACCGGGCACATTTACAAACTCCGGGTTGCTACTGAGAATTTTATTTATGAAAAAGCTCAATAACATTGCCCGACCCCGAGACCTCATGATTAACAGTCGCAAACACTATCGCTACACCACCGAGGCAGTTAATTAATAATATTGAAAAGATTAAAGATTCTAATAGAATTAAATAATATTGTTAGCAAAGCAATTTCGTAATTACAAGAATATAACACTAGTACTTTGAATTACTAAATAGTAGATAATAGAAATAGTAGATAGTATTAACTTGGTCTAAAAACTTCCAACTTTATTGTGTGAACCAAACAAAGACGCAAGTGCTTGCTGGAAGTTCAAAATAACCGTATACACGCGCGACTTGCAGCAAGTTCGGCAACTCACTAAAACTTCCAGAAGTCCACTTGCGCGAGCGTTTACACGTTGCAAGTCGCTTGCGCAAGTCAACTTCCGCAAATTTTATTGCTAGTGGACACTTCGCTTTAGGTTTCAAATGCAAATTTAGTACTGGAAGTAATCGACCCTATTGTAGATTAAGTTGTTGTTTTGAAATCTTTAGGGAAATATCAATACATTGTTGTTAAAAGATTTGTAGTGCTTTTGTATAACAAATGCACGGAGTACGGAACATTTTCCGTACTCCGTGAGCAAATGGAAGATTTTATCGTGTTTTTGTCATTCCAAAATAAATTAAACACAAATCTAACAACTTTTTTGTCAGTGTGGTGTTCGACTAAGAATACAAGCGTTCACAATCCTATTCTTTCCCACGGGATTCGTACCAGGCAACTTAAGCACGAAAGCTTTTATCACCCATTGCGTTACTGGGTTCGATACCAAGTCAAAGCACTCATTTGATATTGGACTGAAGCGGGTCGGTACAGCCCTCTTCTATGTCACCGACCCCAAAACACTTGGGTGTTTTAGTTGTAGCGGGAGATGGCTTCGTGCATTAATTTCTCATTTTAGAATTGAAATTAAACCGTAGGCAGCGGCTTTGCAGAATTTTTAGTTTTGCAGTGTCCAAGAGTGGTGATTACCATTTACCATTAGACAGACCATGACTAGTTTGACACCATAAACAACAAAAAATATAGATTATATTATTTATGTCTTCTAAGTTTTTTAAGAACCATAAAGCATCATGGACAGTTATACTCCAGATAATACCAACTCGCTCGGGCTCGATAACAAGTGAGTAGTCCCATTTGGTATCCAACCACACCACCAGTAGGTACATAATTATTGCAATTAAAAATATACTTCAAAAATTATTAAAAGCAAAAAGCGCTTTCATAGTTTTTTCATATGCGCATAATTTCTATAGTTTTGTAATATAAAACGCAGAAATAATCTCACGTACCTATTGCGAATGTCTCTAACAATTACAATAATATCTATTAAAAGACTAGGTTACAAACGTAAGGGTAATACATTTTATCATATAAATAAATTCCATTCAAAGGAATAAACGAATAATGTTTCTAATCTGAAATATCATCGGGTATGGTATTCACATTACAAGCTTTCTTATATTGTTACAAATCACAGCGCTTGAGACCCTTCTAATTTAATATAACCACAGGGGATAGCTACTACGTATCACATAACGTTTTAGTATCACATAATCTTTATTTTATACCAGCCTTTTTTAGGTTATATTTCAGGTTCCCGATATAGTAGCGAGATAAAACGGAACTTCTTAAGTCTAATAAAAAGCTATCGAATATAAAAAATCTTCAAAAGCCGTTTAGTAGTTTTTGTGTGCTGTTCTATAAATAAAAATAACAAAAATACAGATCAAAATGTTTAAAAAAATCGCGCCATCTAATGGTATGAATTTTAATTGCAAATTCAAACTTACTGTATTGGTTTAATCCATGTAAATGCATCAGATAGGTTGCGTGGGTCGTGAAGACAAATTTAATGTGATGTAGAGATTGGGATTGACCGTTGGTCAGTGCGATGGCTTATCGGTCTAGAGCAGGGGTCTCCAAACAACGGCACGCGGGCCGTATCCGGCCCACCAGTGCCATCAATCAGGCCCGCGACAGCTTAAGACTAGTATCATCAATGTGGGCCACGACAGCCAATGTGTAATTGTTGTGACTATTGCTGTGATAAGTTGAAGAAGAACACAGAATGATAATTACTCGGTTTTATTTACGTGCAAGGTAAAACTTAACGACAGAAATGATGACGTAGAAAACTTAAGTATCTAAGCTTAAGCATATTATTTAATAAAAAATATAATACTTTCTGATATTTACGCGAATGTTACACATTATGAAATAAAACTACGTTTACGGAATCTATCGCGTTTACTTGATTTTACTATTATCCCGACATTTCGAATACTTTACTGCATTCATGATCCAGCAGCATTGATGATGATGGCCGTGTGGGGCCGGCTTTAGAATTGTCTCACCCCTCTCTACCCACGGGAGTCGTAAGAGCTGACTGAGGGAATACCGTGGGAGTGGGCAGCAGCACTCCCTCGAGTATTAATAACATCCACTGCGATCGCCAACCCGCCTGCCAAGCGTGGCGATTACGGCATTATCCCCCATGACGGGACCGCTCATTGTGGCGTTCTCTTGGGGAGGCCTATGTCCAGCAGTGGACGTTGAAAGGCTGATGGATGGATGGATGGATTCATGATCACGTCTTAGATGATAGACGTCCAAGGCTGATATGCTATTTCAACCGTTTCATCTACCCACAGTATATGATTTTACAAAATTTTTGTTTAGAAACACAGTGAAAATACCTACTTCAAATGCTAAGTCCACCCGTGATCATGAATGCTGTAAAGTATTCGAAACGTCGGGATAGTAGTAAAATCAAATAAACCGCGATAGATTCCGTAAACGTAGTTTTATTTCAAAACTAAAAAATAATTAAAATGTATCCCACTAATCACAGTAGGTATAAAAAACAAATCTAATGAGATTTATGTAAATGTGTTTTGGCCCTTGGAACATACTGAAAAAATTATTATGGTCCTAAGGCTTCAAAGTTTGTAGACCCCTGGTCTAGAGCACTTAACCGGATTGGAAGAGATGCAGGTTCGAATCTCCCTCGCATTAATATTCTCGTTTTCCATATTCACTAATAATTTGTTTTTTTTAAAGAAGCAGAGCATGTCAAGTTCTAAAATAGAGATAATAGACTCGTAGTATTTTTTTCCCCAAATATCATGAATGTTCAGACAAAGCTCTTGTGCAGGTTTATAATAGTATAGATTAAAAGAAAATTATTAAGAACTAGCTACCCGCGCCCTCGTCCGCGAGGAATTGAACAAAAATGTTTGTTGTGTTCGCAGCTGGTACATTTATCAAACATATACGTAATCAAATATCGTGGCGAATATAACAATAGCATTACTAATATAATAAATGTGAAAGTGTTTGTTTGTTTGTTTGTTATGCTTTCACATCGTAACTACTAAAGCAATAATCATAAAATATTGCATACATATAGTCTGAAGCCCAGAAAAGGGCATAGGCTTACTTTTCAAACTGAAAAGAAATGGTTCCCGTGGATAACAATTTTAAAAAATTTTTCCTCCTCCATCCTGCTCGCAATAAAGCTCTCTTTTTCCGCTTTCACGTATAATTTGTTCTTTAAAGTAGCTGAGCATGTTAAGTGCTAAACTCAAACTATAAAAAATCGCGCCATCATCATCATGGATTTTTATTGCAAAATTAAACTTTCATCCATCCATACAAATCTTTCAACATCCACTGCTGAACATAGGCCTCCCAAAGAGAACGCCACAACGAGCGGTCCTGCACCGACCACATCCAATGGCTCCCCGTGGCTTTAACTAGATCGTCGGTCCATCTAGTGGGGGGCCGTCCATCCGATACATAGTCAAATTAAATTAAACTTACTATCTATCTTCTGATGACATTAGTATGGATGAAGTTGAATGGGCGATTAGAAGTTTGAAAAATGGTAAGGCAGCGGGTATTGATATGGTGTCTGCAGAGATGATCAAGCTTGGAGGCTCATGTCTCTGGGAATCCTTCCTGATGCTTCTTAATTTATGTTGGAGCTCAGGAATGGTTCCCAAGGACTGGAGAAGGGCAGTCATCGTGCCCTTGTTTAAAAACAAGGGTTCACGTTATGACTGTGCAAACTACAGAGCCATAAGCTTGACCAGTTTGGCAGCCAAAGTGTATGTTAAGATTATTGAAAGGAGAATGAGGATGGTGTCTGATGATATTTTGTGTGAGGCATAAGGAGGTTTCAGGTGTAGAAGGGGATGCATGGATCAAGTGTTTTCTCTGCGCAACATTGTGGAGAAGCATCTGGCTGTAGGCCAGAGGGTTTACTGCAGTTTTATGGATTTGGAGAAAGCATTTGACACGGTTATACGAAAGGAACTTTGGGACATTTTGACGGAGTATGATATTAACGGTAGACTGCTACAAGCGGTGCAGTCCAACTAAATGGACTGCAGAGCTTGTGTGCGTCTGGATGATAGAATGTCACCCTGGTTTGATATCAATATCGGCGTTAAACAAGGCTGCGTTCTATCAGCCAGACTGTTTATCATATATCTGGGTAAATGTCTACAAAGGTTGAAAGAAATGAATGTGGGAGTTCAGATGGGCAACTCAGTGGTAAACTGTCTGCTATATGCAGACGATGCGGTTTTATTAGCGCAGTCCACGACTGACCTGCAAACACTAGTCGACGTAATGGCAGAAGATTGTAAGAAAACGGGCCTACGTGTGAATGTGATCAACCAAAATAATGGTTTTTGAAAGAGAATAATCCAGACCAGATGTTAAAGTAGCAATAGGAAATGGTGTGCTAGAACAAGTGGATGAATTTGTATATCTTGGATGTGGATTCAGTCTGGATGGAAGGTACACCACTGATGTAGAGAGAAGAGTGAATGCGGGAAATAGAGTGAACGGAGCATTGGGACAGTTTTCTTGGCAGTCAACACCTCAGCCAGAGAGCACGTGTCGCAATACACAACGCAATGCTTATCCCAACGTTATTATATGCAAGCGAGAGTTGGGTGTGCAAAAAGGAGCATGAGAGTAAAATCAATGCGGTCGAAATGCGATTTCTGCGGAGAATCTGTGGAGTGAGGCTGACTGACTGCATTCGTAACGACGATGTAAGAGAGCGAGTAGGTATGAAAGAGAGTATTGGTGTAAAGATGCGAAAGGGAATGCTCCGATGGTTCGGACATGTGGAAAGAATGCCGGTCGAGCGACTGGTTAAGAAGATATACAATGCGAAAGTGGAAGGATGTAGGTACAGGGGGAGACCAAGACTCGCCTACCTAGACCAAATCGGTCATGTATTGAAGGAAGGTGGGGTCAGGAGTCTCCGAAACCGGCGAGCGTGTATGAAGAGAGTTATGAATGTTGAGGAAGCGAGAGATGTATGCAAGAATAGAGCCTCTTGGCACTCTGTTCTTTCTGCCTACCCCGCAAGGGAAATGGCGTGATGATAAGTACTATATTGGAATAATGTATGTAAGTCCGAGAGGTGGCGTGGGTCGTAAGGACATCTAAAACAAATGTTAGGTGGAGATTTGGTGTGGCTGTTGGGCGAATGCGATAGCTTAGCGGACCAGAGCACTTCCCCGACTTAGTTTGGACGCAGATTCGGGTCCTGGTCGCAGTAAAGCTCTCTTTTTCCACTTTCAAATTTAATTTGTTCTTTAGCTATTTTTTCATAGCGATAATTCATGTACGTAGAGAGAGAGTTTAATGTTTTATTTATTTATTTTCTCACATGTATACACATAAATACAGATGTAAGACTAAAAAAATTTAAATAATAATAAATGTGAGGAGCTGGTGTCTGAGATAGGCTAAGTCTGTATTACAGATCACCAGGACCCCACGTCGTCAATACAAGTAGCATATCTAATTATAAACTCAAGCTGAAAAGAAGCACTCATAAAATATTATATAAATAAATAAAATAGTTACATATAATTTAGTACATACTTGAACGTAAACATTTCGAAATCATAAAAAAAAATCTATCTTCGCTGCCGCTTGCTTAATACTTTGTGAGTGATTGTCACATAACTTTGAAATTTCTTGATACAACGTTTATTATTGTTGAGTGTTTGAAAACACTCTCGAACTATCAAGATTTCCAGGAAAGTTTAACGCCAGCAAAGACAGGTGCGGTTTTATGTTACATGTTCTCATAAGTGAAAAGAAGACAAATAGATAACACTATTTTATCAGGTTCTTCGTCAATATACAAAATTACCGTGCTTTGGGTTTACGATTAAAGTGCTTTTGGATCGAGAAGCCCCTGTCTCTCTTTTATTATTTCATTGTATCAGTCTTTTACAGTGAACGTAGACTTTTACAGTGAACGTAGATGTCACAGGCATTTGGTATCGAAATTCGTGATCCCGAGCACTAGTCCCGATGACTCAGTTGGCAAAGCATTTGGGACGGTTTACCAGGACGTGCAAATTTAAATCCTGCACGTGATTGATACAAGGCTACTAAGGGAAGTAAGTAATTACCACCCATTGCATTACTGGTGGTAGGGCTAGGTACCAAATGAGAGTACTAACTTGCTTTCGGGCCCAAACGGGTCGGTAGCACAGTCTCCTGTATGACCGGTCATGAAGCACGTCAGTGTGTTTTGGCTGTAGCAGAAGAGACCGTTTATTCTTTAATTTAATATCCGAGAAATGAAATGGTGCGCAGCGGCTTGACAATACTCTCGGTATAGTTGAGTGCATGAGCGACGGTTACTACTTATCATCAGCGGGCGGTGGCTCGTCTGCCATCATTAGCAATAAATAATATAAATAATCATTTTTAGAAACAATTTTTTTAAATACAGTAAACTCGCTTAAGACGATTTTGAAGGGACTCAGTCAAAAACGCGTCTTAGGCGGGAAATCGTATTATGTGGGATTGGGAAAATAAATGATATCGTTTACAAATTTCGTGTACATATGTATTGAATTATGTATTTATGAATTTGATAGTTATATTTTGTATACGAACATAATGGATTACGTTACATAATAGTTCATTATCATAATTTATAATGACATTACTTAAAGTAATCACTTATTTGGGGTTGACAAATAGATTTTGATGCATTAGTAATGACAAGGCTTTCAGTGTAATTTAACTTTTGCAGTACCTACCCACGTCTTTACTTTCGCCTAAAGAAGAAATAAACTCGTTTACTGCTGATAATGCCTGGGCTGACAAAATCGGAGTTGACTCTCCTTCATCTTCATCGTCGCCACTTAGGATCTCTTTATGATTTTTATTTACATCTTCAATAAGATATTCGACTGAACGGGTTTCGTGCAACATCACCAATGGAAGAATATACAGAAAAAAAATTATTAAACGGGATGACGAATCGTATTAAGCGTGATAAAAATATATGAAAACATGTCTCAAGTTGCAGGCACTGACATAAAATGGCGTATTATGCGAGAAATCGTATTAAACGTGAATCGTATTAATCGGGTTTTACTGTAGGTATATGTTATTACTAATAATTTGGTTTCAACAGACAGGGGCATAAAGAGAAATGAATTTACTCTCTCGACTGTTATACAAGTAAATGGCACTAATTGTCATTCACGACACGCGCGTGCAAATTAATACGTATCATTGTTTAAAACGAATGATATAATAAAACAATAACCAAAATTGCATGAAATTTGTTTAATTATACTTGCTTTGATTTATTCTTCGTTTATTCTTACGTCAAACATTAATTATACCAAGCAGCTTCCACATTACTTACCACACGGGCTGGGAGCTGGGAAGGGGTAAAAGTATTTTTAAAAATTTCCTTTGCTTTCAGGTACGCGATGTCTTCCTTAATTGATATATAATCATTATGTTGGGCCAACATTGTATTATTTTTAATAAATGACTATAAAATATTGTTCTAAAAGGTGGGAAAAGAATTCTGGTGAAGTTAGAGCTCTTAATACTAATATTAAGAGGTGGTGTAAGGAAGGTTTGATTTCCTACATTTATAGAAAGCTGCGTTATTAACACAGGATTTTTTATTTGGAGTTTTATGATCTGAAATATTTTTTCACCTAGTCAAGTGGTTTAGACGTTATTTTTATGCGTTCAAAAGTTGTTTTTAATTAAGTATGATGTATTTCACTTTTTCGTATTTTGTCACGAAATTATTATTCAGAAATAAAAAAGAAAATAATTTAAGTTTGACGAAGTTCGTATATTCTTTGATAAAAGATCAAAATGTAAAAACTAATACTCGTATAAGTATATGTATATTAAATAGTGATATTTTCAAACTTAAATTGTGATGGAAATACTTAATGATACAAGTTTTATTTAATAGGAAAATAGATGAGTACCATAAAGTGAACGATATAACGTTTCACTCGCTAGTTCACAATTATTTCTATTGATGTGACTAATTCTCATATTATACACTAATATTATACTACTAATACTAATCCATAATTACTGAACCAATCACCATAAAAAAATTCTTATATTAGTGAGAGACACCCAGAGAAAAACATCGTCATATGGATACTTTTCATCGTGAAAAAGTGAATGGTGGCCGTGGTATAGCTATTCTGACATAGAGATAATTAAATGTGTCGTAGAGTGATCTATTTGTATTTTGAAGTCCCTGCGGACGGAGTCTCTAGCTTTTATATAAATTCAAAATAATTGAGGCAGTTATTAGTTAGCTATCTAAGTCTACTAGACTTAGATTCCGACATAAATTAACAATTATAATCGATAATCGTATTATTTATCGATTGCACTAAAAGATCTGGACTGTTCTATATCTAAATTAAAGCTTAATCACTAAAATCGCTCGTATACTTATTATTGAATATAAAAAAAAATTGAACCTAAACAATTATATGAAAACATAATGATCTCATTCGATTGTTTTGTTAATCGAATAATAATATTTAAATTGGTCAGCACTGATCGTATGATTTACTCACAATCCCCACTTCTTGTTCTGTGCCTAACTTCAGAGATACAAAGATCCATTGTGACTACTATAACTAATAACTCTAGAAGCTAAAACCTTTAAGCATAGCCGGATACCCTTAAAACCCCTGTTACCCGTCAATCCCCACAAACTCTTCGATCCGCTTCTGTTTAGAGGTAAGGGAATCTGTCATCCAATTAAATTATGTTGATCCGTCCCGTCCTAGTTTTTTGTTCAAAATTAAAGTTTATTCGTCCGTCAAAACATTTGCGAATTTCACTAAAATTTGAAGTATAATTAACCAAGTTGACAAATAAAAAATACGTTTTTACTCTGTGCGTTTATTACTGTTTTTATAAGGATTTTTGCATTATTTTCTGCTTCAACTTTACGCTTCATGTAACGAGCATCAGTTGTAAACCCTGATCTGTTTATCATCAATCGATATCTCTTATTTTCATGCGCGTAAGTGTACAATGAAAACAAACAAAGACGAGTGGTTTGGTTTGAATACCGAATACTTAATATAAGAAAAACATCGGACAATCTGGCAGCGACATAAGGCGATATAAAATTAAATAGAATACTACTGTGATATAAAATTAAATCGAATAGTTACTACTCATTCAAAATTCATCAACATTTATAGCATCACTGACTGACCATGACCATGAATTTCGTAACATAATTTAAAATTTAAAAAACTGAATCCTTTTTATTGCATCATACTTCTACAAAGGACCTTCTTGATTTTCGTCTATACTATTATAAAGCTGTAATAGAGGCACATCTGTACATTTAAGATATTTGAGAAAAAAATAATGTATTAGGCAATATAGGCGTGTCTGTACACAAAACAATTATTTTTTAGATTTTTTGTCTGTTTGTTCGTTCGCGCACCACGCAAAAACTACTGAACGGATTTTAATGCAACTTTTTTCATTTAATAGCTCTTGATAAGACTTAAAAACACACATACACACATTTTATCCCGCTGCTATATCGGGAACAAAAGATATAAGTAACCTAAAACTAGCTTTTGGCTGCGGCGCAGCAGCAGGCATAGGCTACCATTGATTAAAAATATGTTGTAAAATAATTGGTAGATGTGATTGATGTGATAAAACATTATCTTCATTTAAAAGTATTCACAACGTTTTTATTAAAGTACCAGTTCATGAATGAAATTTCAAACTTGATAGTAAATATTTCATAGCCGAATAGCAAAGACAGTTATGAAATAGCATTAATGTAATTAATAAGGAAAATAATAATGCAATAAGATCTTACTCTATTCACTGATCAAATAAGCCACCGCAACAATGAGGTTGGCTTATATTGATTCACTCGTAATTGAATTACTTTCAGGGCCGATTAGTGGAAAATATCATTATAGAGAGATTTCACTGCAGACTATAAACATTTTTTGTCATCGTTTATCAGAGATTGGCTTAAATATATAGTTATGGTTACTATTTAATATTAAAAAACTAAGTTTTTATTGAATTTCTAGTGGTAAAAACTTGCTTGACCCAATATGAATGTCCGGCTCGATGGGGATCTATCGCCTTCTCACTCAGCGTGAAACAGCGGTAGGTACTCTAACTGGTATGTTTCGCATGTTGAGTGAGAGCACTGTAGGCTAAAACCACCTCCTTATTTTCTACTTATCCTTCTTCATCTCCACCTCTGTAAGGACAATCCTTACACCATCTATGTAAGGAAAATCCTTAGAATTGGCGCACGCGAGTGATACCTTTGGTGTTGCTAGCGTCTGTAGGCTACTTAATCATATAAGCTAGGTTAACTTATCATATTTATTATTTTTTTAATCAAGAAAGTCCTTTACTGGACGATTAATTTAAAGTAGTGTTCTAATTTTGACTTGTGTCATAAAAAAAACGATCTTCCTACGTTCATACTTGTATATCATCCGTTAGGCTATTTCATACATCATTATCACATTATTATATGCGATTAAAAACAAACAAAATACAAAAAGTTTCACTTAAATATCAAAAAGAAACGATTTATTGTCAATTTGCAACTTGATATTTTTACTACTACTTATCACGATGCTGTCTCTCTCGCAGGGTAGGCAGAGGGAACAGAGTGCCAAAAGGCTCTGTCTAGCATACATCTCTTGCTTCCTCAACATTCATGAATCTCTTCATACACACTCGCCGGTTTCAGAGACTCCTGACTCCACCTTCCTTCAATACATCATGACTGATTTGGTCTCCCCCTGTGCCTACATTCTTCTACTACCGCTTGTATTTCTTTTTAACCAGTCACTCGTCCGGCATTCTTTCCACATGTCCGAACCATCGGAGCATTCCCTTTCGCGTCTTTACACCAATACTCTCTTTCATACCTACTCGCTCTCTTACGTCGTCGTTACGAATTCTTGATATTTTTACTAGCTCATTTCGATTGGCTTACATCAATAATGTAGATCATTGTGTTTGATTTATGTACAAATGTGGCGTCTGCCTTTTCCAGTAATTCAAGAATCAATATAGTTACAGCCATTAAGGCTGTTAATGTTAATAGCCTACATTGAGCGTTCACTTAACGTTTAAATATCGATGATAGCACACTGGTACAAGAAAATCAAAATAACTGGCCTTAATGTAACATTTTGTAGTCATTAACACAATTTGCTTACTGCTCACTATACGTGTTGTATAGGTACCTCTACTTGTAAGGATAGAAGCTTTTTAGAGATGTTGTTATAGATACTACTATTTGTTGCTATGGTTTCCGATAGTAAAAAAAATGTTTATATACGATATTACTGAATGCGTTTTAAAAATAAAATAAACCTTGTCAAATCGCTAACTACTTACCTGGCTGGTTTAAACTTATTTTTTTAACTTCATACCGCTTCAAAATAAATAATTTTGGTTTTTGCTTATTAACTTAATTCAATTCAGTTTTGTCATCAAAAAAGCTGTTACATACAAATCCATCCACCCATCAGCCTTTTAACGTCCACTACTGGACATAGGCCTCCCCAAGAATGGGGGATAGTGCCGTAATCACCACGCTTGGCAGGCAGGTTGGCGATCGCAGTGGATGTTGTTAATACTCGAAGGAGTGCTGCTGCCCACTCCCCCGGTAATTCCTCAATATTATTGACACATGGGAGTCCCCATGGGTGGAGAGGGGTGGGACAATTCTAAAACCGGCCCCACACGGCAAACAAAATGTATGAGAAAATTAATTTTTCATTGTTGATAGTTGTTCAGCTATTCCGGGCGGAGAAAAATCCAACGATTCAAAGATCATTTAAACCAGTTCAGCCGTTCTTGAGCTCTAAATAATAAATAATAATAATATGCTATAAATGGTGTAACTAACCCGACTTTGTTTTATTTATATAGACCTATATGCATTCCTTGGTGTTTAGTGTAGCTAGCTATACTCGACATCTTTAATATACTTAAGGTAAATCTGGATTTTTCTTCATAGATTTTAGCGTTTTAAGTATATTTTGAAATAAAACTACGTTTACGGAATCTATCGCGTTTACTTGATTTTACTACTATCCCGACGTTTCGAATATTTTACAGCATTCCTGATCACGGGTGGACTTAGATGATAGACGTCCAAGGCTGATATGACGTCTCGGGATAGTAGTAAAATCAAGTAAACACGATAGATTCCGTAAACGTAGTTTTATTTCAAAATGTGTAACATTCGCGTAAATATCAGAAAGTATTGTTTTAAGCATATTTTCAAATCAGTGAAACATTAATATTATATCTATAATTAAATAAAATGATTATATTTTGATACACCTCTGCCTACCCTTCGGGGATACATTTTGAATGCTAAATTTGTTTGTTCTTTTTTATTATATTTTGATCTATTTTTTAAGCATTTGTCATGCTTAGCCATAATAAACCAAGACATTACGAAGGAATGTGTTATCGAAATTCACAATCCCGAGCAATTGTCGCGATGCCTGAATTGACTAATCATTCCAGGAGATGCAGGTTCAAATCCTACTCGTGACTGTTATTTTCGATTTCACATTTTCGCATGTTGTGGTAATTAAAACGATTATTTTATAATATCCTGCAATATGAAAAGTAAAAATAGATTTCCATCTATATAAACATATAACCAGTAAACAAGATTCAACAGTTATTGATTCCGCATAAATTATTTATACAACATTGGAAACGTCTATTAGGTTCTTTGTTTAAGGAGAATGCCCAATCAAATGAATAATTCCGCTTGACCGCCCTCTTTTCATCATGGTCGTTAAGGACTTGATAAGCTCCTATAGATTTTTCCCTATATTATTTAGTCGCACGATAATAATTGTCTTGACTATTAGGGAGGGAGGTTACTACTTGTGACGCTTACAATTTACTACAATGACAATGTTGTGGATGCACATAGTTTATCTCAAGGGCTCGTATTAGTAAATTTACTAACAAGTAAAGTCTGCAGATCTTAGTGCAAAATAATTATTTTGATATCTAATATATAAAAGTCTCATGTCACAGTGTTTGTCGCCATTCGCACTCCCCGTCGTTCGGGCCAACGAACAGGGTAGTGTGGGGCCTTCACCCACTAAAGAAACCCGCCGTGTGCCGTCACTCCGTCTTTATTGGCGGTCCACTGGAACTATGTCACATTTCTACGGTGGTCCTTCGAAACGCCTAGACTAATTCTTATTTTCATACCCCTGAGTGATTAGGGTGGTCCAACACAATTTTATTTTTATGTGAAACATCTAATGCGGAGGGAGCGTAAAATCGGCTGTTAGCGTGGCGACGCTTTTATTGTACTTGTCCCGTTCAAATCTTGCAAGTTAAATTTGACACACTTCCCGGTTTCCGATTGAGCTAAAATTTTACACGCATGTGTATATCACTTTACATTGCAATATTATGATAACATGGAGCTGATCTGATGATGGAGCTGGAAGGTGGACATAGGAACTCTATAATGAAACGGCGCAACCCCATCGAGTTTGGGCTCGTATGATTCGTCTTGCCGAGTACTTTGTGTCTAGATGGTATCCAGGGGCTGATGATGAAGCTGGATGGTGGCCACAGCAACTCTATAATTAAATGACGCAACCCCATCCAGTTTGGACACGTTTGATTCGTCTTGAGGAGTACTTTGTCTTTAGATGATATCCAGGGTCTGATGATGGAGCTGGAAGGTGGCCATAGTAACTCTGTAATGAAACGACTCAACACCATCGAGTTTGGAATCATTTGATTCGTCTTGGCGAGTACTTTGTCTTTAGATGGTATCCAGGGTCTGATGATTAACATAAAATATAATTATAATGGTGGCGCAGCATGTATTTTATGATGAGTTCGCGATCCGCGTGATTGACATAGGTACCTATTGGGTTAGAAATTTATAAGTCCAATCGCACTCGCACTCGCATAGTCGTGGGCAAAAAGCAGTAGGTAATGTATGAAATTTAAATACAATATATGTTTTATTCGTATTGCATGTAAGTATGGAACTTTTTTTTTTATCTGTATTTTAGTACTTAACATGCTAAGCTACTTTAAAAAACTAATTATCGTGAAAGTGGAAAAAGAGAGCTTTACTGTGAGCGGGGTTTGAACCTGCGTCCCATACAATCCGGGGAAGTGCTCTAGACCACTAAGCCATCGCAGTAGCCGACGGTGACTCAATCACCACTTCACAATTCCTTTTGTATTAACATCACGTAATAGAATTTGAGTGCTAATTTGTAGTTATTAATTTTTTTAGCAACAAATTAAAAAAAAAACAATCATAAACACCTTGTTTGCCATCTACAAAATGTTTATGCTTTACTCTTTTATTTATCTCTTCTATACTATTACTAGCCGTTGCTTGCGGCTCCGCCGCAACCAAAAGCTAGTTTTCGGGTAATATCTCAGGTTCCCGATATAGTAGCGGGATAAAATGTATACCAGTTTTAAGTCTAGATGAGATCTATCAAATGAAAAAAGTTTCATCAAAATCCATTCAGTAGTTTTTGAGTGATGCGCGAACAAACAAACAGAAAAGCAGACAAAAAATTAAAAAAAAATGTTTTGTGTTTAGACACGCCTATATAGCCTATTACAGTAATTTTTTCTCAAATATCTTAAATGTACAGACACACAGCTCTGTTACAGTTTTATAATAGTATAGATAAAGCTGTAACAGAGCTGTGTCTGTACATTTAAGTTGTTTGAGAAAAAAATTACTGTATTAGGCTATATAGGCGTGTCTAAACACAAAACGATTTTTTTTAATTTTTGTCTGATTGTCTGTCTATCTGTTTGTTTGTTCGCACATCACGCAAAAACTACTGAACGGATTTTGATCCAACTTTTTTTGTATTTGAAAGGCCTTGATTAGACTTAAAAATGGTATATAATTTATCTAACTACTATATCAGTAACCTGAGATATAACGGGAAAACTAGCATTTGACTGCGGCGGAGCCGCGGGCAAAAGCTAGTCAGTAATAAAGGCGTTAGACTATCAAATAATATTTATTCCATTAATTCGGATATTTGCATAAATATAAAGACTAGTAGGTACCTATCTATATTAGAGGGTACCCGAAAGGGTAAGCCGCTAGCGCACCACCGAAGGAATATAACATAGTTCCAGTGGCCCGCCAATAAAGGCGGAGAGACGTCGCACGGCGAGTTTCTTTAGTGGGTGAAGGACCCACACTACCCTGTTCGTTGCCCCGAACGAAAAAAAAAGGTACCTATCTATATAAGTAGCAACAAATAATGTAATCTGTTAAAACGTAATTTTTATTTCCAATAAAACAATAATAAAAGTCAACTTTGTTGAACCAAAGTACGGAGCAACGATAAAATATTATTGTAGAAATAAACTACTTAGTGTTTTCTGTAATAGCTGGCGATTGTGCAAAATGGGCAATTAGAATCTAATCTCAGAACTTCTGATTTTGATTCTAATGTTTATTTAGGATGTTGCGAAAATTAATTGCATTAAAAGTTGTAATATAAATTGTTTCATAGCTAAAACAAAAGATAGATCGTTAATTCTTGATTCTACCAATCTATTTTAGGCCAGCGTGACAGACTTTATATTATATATAGAAACACAGCATAGCATCACGCTTGTTTTCCCTGCAGGGGTAGACAGAGGTGTATTATTACACACCCACGGTTTGCCAGCTATCTTTAAGTCATACGTAATAGTGGGTGAGCCTATTGCCGTAAACCGGGCACACTTGCAAACTCCAGGCTGCCACTCAGAATTTGTTTTTTTACGAAAAATATCAATAACATGGAATCATATAGAAACCTTCTATTTATTTCAAAGATCGATATGAAATGAATGAATAAACAGCTATCTCCTGCTACAACCAAAACACTCCGATGTGCTTCATGGCCGGTCACACGGGAGATAGTGGTGTACCAAACCGCTCGGGCCCGATAGCAAGTGAGGGGTACTCACTTGGCACCCAGCCCTACCACCAGAAATGCAATGGGTAATAATTTCTTAAGTCCCTTAGTCACCTCGTACGACACCCGTGGGAAATAATGGGGTGGTGACACTTGTATTCTTAGTCCGTCACCACACGGACTCATTATAATTATAATTTACTATGCAATAAAACTACGTTTATGGAATCTGTCGCGTTTACTTGATTTTTGATCAAGCTTCTGTAACAACAGAACGACAGTTAACGTCAAACACCTTATTATATAAAATAATTTTTACTAAACAATACGTATTAATTTTTGCGTAAACACAAAAAGTAATACTTAAATAATATAATAATGCTTATAATATTTAAAATGAACAATAAATTTAATATTAACAAAAAATAATATATAGCAATGAACAATACAAATAATTACCAAACATACCTTTTACGTCTTCCACTTCTCTACTTTTCGCTGTGCCTAACAGGGTCCTTAATTGTTACTCGTTTATTTTTATGTTACCACCTACTATATACATTGTGGAATGCGAAAATAAATGAATATGAATAATATATGTACAACATATTTAAAAAGTTACAATATACAATGTTAAGATAAAGTCATAAGAAAAGGTCGTAAATGTATACAATACTTTTGTACTTGATGGCGGAGATTTTACGGAAATAGTTCTTAACTAATTTCAATTATTAAAGAGAATCGTTAAAGAAAAATATTAGAGTAACATCTTTTTGTGGAAAAGTAATGTTTGTGAGCGAGATTTTGATTTGCGTATAAATCCCAATCCAGGGAACTAAGCTTAACCATTAGACTACTTTTTATCCCGCTGCCATATTGGGTACCTGGTATATAACCTAAAAACTTGATTTTGTTTGCCATGGAGCGGAGAGCAAAGGCTAGTATATTATATAAAGTCAATTAGAGCATTGTGCAACGTCACGGAATAGGCAGCCCAGGTACACTAAACAGTGACAGGATTCCATCAATAATAAATGGCAACATGGGTGTTCCATACAAGTAAAAACACCTATTTTGCCAAAATTGGTAAATTCTACTAACTCTGATAACATCAATCATTCTTTAATTCCCATAAACACCTGTGGCTGCCAAATTGTTAATATTTTCTGCAGGTTTAATATTTGTTGAAATACGACACCACGTTTACTTATATTACAAAGCAATTCAGTAAAGATGTTGACTTTATATTTACATTTGGCTTTATTTTGTACTAGCCTTTGCTTGCGGCGGAAAAAAAGTTGCATTAAAATCCGTTGAGTAGTTTTTGTGTTATGCGCGAACAAACAAACAGACAAACAGATAAACAGACAAAAATTCTAAAAAAAATAGTATTGTGTTTAGACACGCCTATATAGCCTATTTCAGCCTTTTTTTCGAAAATATCTTAAATGTACAGACACAGCTATGTTACAGTTTTATAATAGTATAGATAGATTAAGATATTACTTGTTGTAGGTACTCGACGTTGGTCTTTTAAATAGATTTTGTCTGGGAATAAAAAAAGTTTCCTCAAAATCCGTTCAGTAGTATTTGCGTGATGCGCGAACGAACAAAACAGACAAACAGAAAATTGAAAAAAAAATGTTTTGTGTTGAGAAACGCCTATATAGCCTAATACAGTCATTTTTTTCTCAAACATCTTAAATGTACAGACACAGCTCTGTTACAGATTTATAATAGTATATATAGATAGATTGAGAAAAGCGTTCTCGTATAGGCCTTGTTCATTAATGTGACAATAACGTAACGTACTCTATCTCCCTGACTCGATTGAGAATGCTATCATTTATCTTACTTTTCTCGTTCCAATTCACTTCAGAGATTCTCAAGAATATTTTTCTTGTATAAAGAAATGAGATCTTTTATGCATGATTGAAAGTGCACATTACTTTTTCAATCACAATTACCTATACCTATACATTTATATGTATAGGTGACTATATTCTGGCCGCAATTTCGTCCGCGCGTAATTCAGAATAATATATAAATACTTCATTCTATAGGGCACGTTAATTATCCCTGTGGAAAAATAATTATCCCACAGGACTTATCTGTTTTTTCAGTATAAAAAGTAGCCTATGTTCTATTATGTGCTCTGTATTTACGCAAAATTTCAACATAACTGGCTTATTAGCCACGGCGTGAAAAAGTAACAAACAAACTCGCTTTTGCATTTATAATAATAGGTAATAGATTCTGCCCGCGACTCGGTCTGCGTATACTTTGGAATATAAATACTCTCTATAGCGCACTAAATTATTATTATGTAAAAATAGCTCTCCCACGGGAATCGTTCCCTTTTCCGGTATTAAAAATCGCATATGTGTTTTTCTATAAGTATGCAAAATCGCATGATGATTGGTGTAGTAATTGCGGCGTGAAAGCGTAGCAAAAAAACAAACAAAAAAACTAAGTTTTTGATTTATAATATTACTAGCTGTTACCCGCGACTTCGTCCACGTGGAATTTCATAAAAATAAATAAATCAACCATTAAAATTGAAGTCTTTTTGATTTAAAGGGAAAATTTAACGATATTATGGGAATTCGTGGTATAGATACTGTCTCACCTTTTCCACATTCGGATATTAAAAGTCCTTTTAAAACATTTCCTTGCTATGACAGGTACTACTCTTAATCTAGTACCATTGAAAAGTTTCAGTGGGTTTAAATTACGAAATAGTGTGATGGTTACACTAATCTTAAGTTCTAGTTTGTGAGGGGTAGATCAGGCACATTTATAGTATTTAAAACTTCCATTGGATAATTAACAGCTTCAAAAAAATAAAAATTGGGTGTCTGTTTATAATGTTTAAATAACAACTTTTTACTACCCGCAACGGCTAGTCAATTAATTCATCATCGTTATCAGCCTCTCCTGAGTGCATAACTGCACATGGGCCACTCCCAATTTCTTCCAGGACACTCTGTCTGCTGCTTGATTAATCCAGGCACGGCATGCAGTCTACCCATCGCTTAGGTGGGCAACCACGTTGTCTGGTGTTCATCCACGGCGTCCACTCTAGGGCTTTCCATGCCCATCTATCTGTGCTCGTCCGAGCAATATGACCCATATCCAATTTTGCTGCGTGATGGTTTCCACCACATCTCTCACGTGTGTTTTCCGGCTAATCCACACATTTATTCTTCAGTCGCGCAAGGAGGCCCTGAGCAAGGCTCTCTCCATGGCCCTCTGCGCAACTCTGATGTGAAATGTTTTCTCAGAAACAAACATTATTCATTATGCTAGTTATACATAAGTATTACAGATACACCTACAAATCCAAATGAATTATTGATTGACACCTATAGTGTATAGGTATATTTACATTGTATCTGTATTCATAAAATTAAAATTTACCTTACTCGAATGATATAATATATCAACGCACAACCTAAACCACTGGTTTAATAAGTTTGGCAGGTGTGTTTGCAGTTCAGGCGAAGAGATGGCACACGGTGGGTTTCTTTAGTGGGGCCTCACACTACCCTGTCCGCTGGCCCGAACGACGGGGTTAACGGTTAGGTACATTTTTTCTCGACAAAAAAAGGTGTGTTCTTTGTAGGTATCTATTTAAGAAACAGTTGCTAAAATTCCTCCTCGAAGACGGTGAAATGGAGGATTAAGTTTTTTAAGATTCTTTTTAGCTCTTCAATTAACGCACGTATTAAGCGCACGGCGATATAGTACCTATTTACCTATCAGTTAGTAGGTAGCACTTGTAGGTGTATCGGTAATACCTGAGTATAACAAACATACAATGTTTCTTTCTAAAAAAATATGTAATTTATTGCCTGCAGGCCACGTAGATGAAACTACAGGCAGAAGCTAGTTGGTATGGTACACAATTTGAAATCTCATGGGGTTTTTTTTTATGCGCGGAACCCTAATTGTTTTTCCTAAATTAAAATAATGTCCATGTGGTGACGCGCTAAGAATACAAGTGTCACCACCCCATTCTTTCCCACGGGTGTCGCATACGACATGCGCACACGCGTGGGAAGTAAGCAATTATCATCCATTTCATGACTGGTGGTAGGGCTGGGTACCAAGTGGGAGCACTCACTTGGTATCAGGCCCGAGCAGGTTGGTACCACCACCTCCCGTGTGACCGGCCATGAAGCACATCGTTGCGTTTTGGCTGTAGCGGGAGCTGTTTATTCTTTCATTTCATATCTGTGAAATGAAATGGTGAGCAAGCTTAACAATACTCTCGGCATAGTTGAGTTCATGAGCGTTGGTTACCATTTACCAGCAGATGAGCCGTGGAACTAAATGAAATAAAAAAAACCTAAGTTACTCCTTATAACAACGCGCAAGCTATCTGCTAGTGAAAGTCCCGTCCAAATCAGTCTAGCCATTCAGGAGATTTTATTAACTCACGATTTCATGTTTTTTTTTTCACGGAACCATAAATATTTTTCCAAAATAAAAGTACACTAAGTTACGCGCTGTAACAAAAGCTATCTGCTAGTGAAAGTCCCGTCCAAATCAGTCCAGCGGTTCCAGAGATTAGCCGGAATAAACAGTCACACAGACAAAAACTTAAAAAATTGGTATTTTGCTATAGGTAGCGTATATACTCTTGTATACATTTCGCACATCGGCAAGGACAGTATCACAACTCACAAAATGCGTTTTTTGGGAAATCACGATTGTATTTTTTTTATAACTAAAAGGTCCATTTATTTTTTTCCGGCAATGCGTATCGGAGAATTCAAGATATATTTAAGAAGACTGTTTAATGCTCTATTATGTTTTTATGAAAATAAATATCTTAAGATATTTTTTCTATTTTATATTTATTTAAATTCCTCTAATGTGTCACTTTTTTAGACAAATTATTCAAAGATTTCATAAAATAAAACACTTTTATTTGTTAATACTTTCTATAGTTTTTAAAATAAATCCAAGACTATTCTACTATTTATGATTTATATAGTTATTAACAGTTATATTAGAAACAGATAAGGTATCAAAATTATACATATATAAATCTAATAGCATATTTTCAGACAGAAGATAACCTGACCATTAGAAAACGTATTATTAAACAATATTTTACGCAAATAAAAGCAGCTGCCTCGGTGATATAGCGGTAGTGTATGCGACTGCTAATCATGAGGTCTAGGGTTCGATCCCCGGGTCAGGCAATGTTCTTGAGCATTTTCCTAAAAAGAAAAATTCTTAGTAACAGCCTGGAGTTTGGAAATGTGCCCGGCAGACGTCAATAGGCTCGCCCCCTATTACGTGGGACTTAAACATAGCTAGCGAGTCGTGGGTGTGTAGTACACCTCTGCCTACCCCTTCGGGGAATACAGGCGTAATGCTATGTTTTATTTTTGTTTTTTGTTTTACGCAAATAAAATTAAATTATTTAGCATAATTCGTGTGAACTTAAGCCTAGAAGTGAAAAATAACAAAAATAGCTTTTTGTACTTGCGTAATACTTGATCTTATAACTAAAACATTCTAAAAGCAGTAGGTAAGTGTCAGAAAAAAACACAATGTAATAACAAAATGATAAAAATCAAACTTAAAATTTTCTATTTGATTTAACGAAGTTTTATAAAATAATGTTGTCGGTGCATTTTTCGTTATCTTCAATATTGTCACGGCTAATTTTGTAATAGATTTTGTTTGGATGCCCAGGCACATCCTGTGCTAAAGTTTTGAACAACACAAAATTGCAAGAACTCATTTCAGTCAATGTTTTCTTCCTTTTTCGTTCGCTGACCTGATCACTTCAGGGCTACTGGCTTGGGACGTAAATAGGCCCAGATTTTAACCTTTTCTGTGTCTGCTTGGACAGCATCACCTTCGTTCAAAATTAAAAATAAATAATTTACACTTACATCCCTGATGAATTTTTACGTCCACTGCTGGACATGGGCCTTACACTTACACTCACCATCCTCATTAATGAAATATTCATCGTCGTGTATTGCTACTATGTCATTTAAATTAGGTATTATTTTGTAAACTACATCGTTTAAAATTGTTTTTAGATGCAGGTGCTGAAAATCAATATGAATAGAATATTAATAAACGTAATGTAAAATTTGGATGTACGTGGGAATTTGTATAAAAAAATTCACCATCATTTTCTTTCGAATTTTAAGATTCATCCATACCAACCATTGATGTACCTATATACCAACGGATGCTTATGGAGTGTTATCGCGTAAAACTATATTAATAATGAACTTGTTTCCTGAGTTCCGCTTAATTTTGTCCTAATAAAGTAAAAAGTAAGCATTGTTGCAACAATTGTAACGCGTCCTAATATAATTTATAAACGCCACATAAAGCAGAATTAAAGACATATTATTAAATAATACTCAATAAAATACTTATCAACCGACAGTACAGGTATATCACATGTTATAACACTTCTACTTATATATATCACATGTTATATAACTTCGTGTAATAACTATCGCTTAATCAAGAAAGGTGTCATTTAACATGATATCCCTAATTTTAAAATACGTAGTTAGAATAACTCAAAAATATGGTCACTTCACATGATGCGACTGTCTTTTTGCAGAAATCAAAGCAATTATTTGAGAATTATTTACCGTAATAGGATCATTCCACTGGTTATGACAGTACTACATGCACTATATGCACGCTCGCTGTGTATTAACTTTGATATGACGCTATTTACGCTGCAAAAGGTAGGAAAGTGGCTCAGTGAAAAAGGGTATTAAATGCCATATCTCGGTGAGGAATCTCACTATAATTATGACGTTTATTTAGTATTAAACACAAAGTGAAAAATGTGAAATCGAAAATAATAGTCAGGAGCAGGATTTGAACCTGCATCTTCTGGATACCGTCCAGATGCTTTACCAATTCAGCCATCCTGACAATTGCTCCTGACTGCTAATTTCGATAACACATCATACTTAACGTCTTTGGGTGACGCCTGCGCCATCTGTCGGACGTATTTTCATACATTATACCGACCAGGTAAACTTAATTTTACAATTAAGATTTTACCTAATAATGACGCAAACCCTTTAAATATTTAGATATTTTTATATATATTTTTAGCATTTGACATGCTTAGCACTATACATTAAACACAAAGTGAAAAATGTGAAATCGAAAATAATAGTCAGGAGCAGGATTTGAACCTGCATCTTCTGGATACCGTCCAGATGCTTTACCAATTCAATTTGCTTAGCAGCATTCAAATCCTGCTCCTGACTATTATTTTCGATTTCACATTTTTCACTTTGTGTTTAATGTATAGTGCTAAGCATGTCAAATGCTAAAAAATATATACAAAAATATCTAAATATTTAAAGGGTTTGCGTCATTATTAGGTAAAATCTTAATTGTAAAATTAAGTTTACCTGGTCGGTATAATGTATGAAAATACGTCCGACAGATGGCGCAGGCGTCACCCAAAGACGTTAAGTATGATGTGTTATCGAAATTAGCAGTCAGGAGCAATTGTCAGGATGGCTGAATTGGTAAAGCATCTGGACGGTATCCAGAAGATGCAGGTTCAAATCCTGCTCCTGACTATTATTTTCGATTTCACATTTTTCACTTTGTGTTTAATGTATAGTGCTAAGCATGTCAAATGCTAAAAATATATATAAAAATATCTAAATGTTTTTTTAGTAGATAAAGATTGCATTTGCGATTCTTAGGGCATACTTATCTCAATTTCGTATTGTACGAGACCTATGAGGGAAGTTAGCAATCAATTATCACACATTGCATTACTGGTGGTAGGTTTGGATACCAAATGGGAGTACTCACTTGTTATCGGGCCCGAGCGGGTTGGTACCAGCTTCTCCCTTATGAACGGTCATGAAGCAGCCCTAATTTATATATTTTATTATTTTGTTATTTCATATCCCTAAAATTAAATGGTAGCAGTAGCTTGACAGTAAGTTAAGTCCATGAGCAGCCGTTACCACTTACCATCATTTGGGCTGCAGCACGTCTCACACCATAAGCAATAAAAAATAGGAAAAACTACTATATTAGACTATTTAGACGTGTCTAAACTCGCTGAACCAATTTTAATACCACATTTCTTTTTCGATAGCTTTAGACTTAAAAACTGGTATTCATTTTATCCGGTTCCTGTAAACGGGAATTTGATAATGTTAAACAAAATAGGCTACGTTATTTATGTAAATTTGATCTAAATGCAATACAATGTTACTACTTGGGCAATTAACGTGATTAGGGCAGTTTGTTCTTTTTTTTTATTGAAACTATAAATAACCTAAGTAAGTAAGACTTTCGTATTGCTTATAAGAAAATGTTGTTCCATTATAAGTACCAATACATAGGTAGGTTCAGCAAAACATCTTACAACGGTAACTTGAAAATTATTTTTTTGTAATATCTCTGGTTCCCGATATAGTAGCGGGATAAAATGTATACCAGTTTTTAAGTCTAATCGAGATCTATCAAATAAAAAGTTGCATCCAAATCCGTTCAGTAGTTTTTGCGTGATGCGCGAACAAACAAACAGATAAACAGACAAACAGACAAAAATCTTAAAAAAATTGTTTTGCGTTTCTCAAATATCTTAATCTTAAATGTACAGACACAGCTCTGTTACAGTTTTATAATAGTATAGATAACTAGCAGACCCGGTGAACTTCGTACCGCCTCAGAATCAATAAATTATGTTTTAACGTATTAGATGAATTAAACACAGTTTTTACATAAACAAAGTTTTCAAGATATTTTTTATTCTAATTCTAAATCCAAACTACTTATATAAAAAGTTAGTGCAGAAATTGACAAAACTCTAAACGGTGAATAATAATCACTTGAATCACAGCTGTGAATGAACATCTTTTGTGAAAATCTTCAGGCATTATAATAATGACAACACAGTCATTATGATAATTAACAACACGCCTGTGCGGTTTACACTCATCCCATTGTTAAATTATGTTTCCTAAACGTCTTTTTCATAAAGACGAAAATGGAGATAAGGAAATGAGAGACTGCCGAATTAATTTCCTTTAGGTAAATTAATTATTTGGTGGAAAGGTATTAAACACAAATGCATGAGATTTATGCATAAAGGTGCGTTATTAGAAATTAAATATTAGTTTAAATAATTTTTGTTGTAGCTTATTGTGGTAGACTAACCACTCACCTGATGGTAAGTGATTCTGCCTCTCATGGATTTACAGCCAGAATCACAGCTTACTACACTGGTTAAGATTGACATTAGGATCGGTTATCTTCTCCGACAATCAGAATATATCGAGAGATTACATTATCTTGTAATAAAGAACCGTTCGAAACCACAACACCAGAAAAATGTCATCATTTTTAAGTGTTTTACCACACTGTAAGGGTTGTGTTACAATAAGTACTGTCTTAGTTTGATCACCAGTATTTACACGGAGCGACTGCCTATGCGAATTTCATGGGCTAGCATTAGAAACAACGGGCGACCTTTATTTAAGTTTCGGATACCTTCTTTGAGCGACGCTTCAGAGCGGCATTAGGCGCAGGTATTTGTGCCAGCGCCACCTCAGTCACCGCTATGCTGGTTCGGATCAGCAAAGGAATCTAACTCCCTGGCTCTCTCCACTACTTCCTTCTGCGAGATGACTTCCTCGCAGAAGGCAGCCGCGCCCCAATTCCTGTTACTGCAGAGCATCGTTAGAGCGATGCTCTGCAGTGAGAGGAGGACGTCGCCTTGCCCACTCCTCCAGTACTGCCTGAAGCGCCCCGCCGGTCCAAAGAGCGGCCCGGGGCATTTCCAGCGAGCCATGGAACTCCACGGATGTCGCCTTGCCTCCTGACCATCCCACCTGACAACTAGCGACCTCAGTATTAAATTAAATGTTAAATATTCACGGACATTTTGCACACAACTTCCTTTGGTTCCAAATAATTGTCTTGAGTATGAATCGAACCCACGACCTCGTGCATGGAAGCCGGTTACACTACCGACTAAGCCACGAGGCTCGTCCCGAGGTCCGTATAAAATTAAAATTTTAATTCCGCAATGACATATAACTACTGCCAAAGTATTTTAGAAAGGTCTCTGCTTAACGTGTATTCCGATTTAGCGATGATAAATTTGTTCACTAGCCATGTTAGTGGCAAGTACAAAACTAAGTAATATGTAAAAAAAAAAACTATTTTCGATGTGTAACTATATCGGTCACTTCTGCGTTCCTAATTTTCTGCATTTTTATATGTTCCTAATTCACAATTTAATATTATTATATTATGTCTATTATTATGTCTATTATAGTCACATCAGAACATAAGATAAAAAACACACAAGAAAAAAGAACGTTTATTCTGCATTTTTAATAATAAATTAAAATAAAAACTTCAGTCTTAACACGACCATTGAAATCTTTCTTTTTCTCTATCAATTGCGTGATATTTGTTCTCTGACTACTTTTACTAATTTATTTAACTTAGATAAGAACCCTCATTTGATAAATGACAGGGCTTTTCTTTCATTTAGGTCATATCCCAATAATTTTGTTAATTAAGCTAGTCCTTTGAAGTCACCGTCCTGAAAATATTTTTACCTTATTGTGCCAATTTTTATATTGCCCTTCAGTCAACCTAAGCTTTAATTAAAAAATCTAATTCATATTTTTTGATATTTTGTGTTTATTCTTTCAACGTTTTATAGCTCTATTCATAAACTCAGCAGTATTATGGTATTACTAGCTTTTGCCCGCGGCTTCGCCGCAGCCAAAAGCTAATTCTTAGGTTATATCTCAGGTTCCCGATATAGTAGCGGGATAAAATAATGTATACCTGTTTTTTAAGTCTACGGGCCTCGTGGCATAGTCGGTAGTGTAACCGACTCCCGTGCACGAGGTTGTGGGTTTAATTCCCACTCAGGACAATTATTTGTGTGATGAACACTGATATTTGTACTGCATCTGGGTGTTTTCTATCTATTGTATGTATGTACGTATTTACAAAAAAAAGTAATATATGTATTATATCCGTAATCGGGTACCCATAGCACAAACGTAAAGCTTAGTTTGGGACCAGAGGACGTTGTGTGAAATGACGTGAATATTTATTATTTATTTATTTATTGAATTATTATTATTAAGCTTTATTCTTTACAATGACTATTACATATATTTTGTTAGAAAAGTTTTGTTAGTTATGTTAGTTAAGATATAAAATGATTTGCCGTTTGAGTTGTTAATATTATTAGTATGATTTATTGTAAGGACCGCCTGAAGCGGTGTAAGCCTCCTCCAACTTTTTCCATGTAGCTCTATGCTGCGCTACTCTATACCATGTTTTACCTTTTTTTTTTGTTAAGGCGGGAAAAAATGTTCCTAACCGCACACCCCGTCGTTCGGGGCAACGAACAGGGTAGTGTGGGGCCTGCACCCACTAAAGAAACCCGCCGTGTGCCGTCTCTTCGCCTTTGTTGGCGGGCCACTGGAACTATGTTACATTCCTTCGGTGGTCCGCCGGCGGCTTACCCTTTCGGGTACCCTCTACTGAGCGATGCATCCGCACACGGAGTGTCGCACCTTCGCAGGAGGCCTTGCGGGTGGCGGACGTTCCCCGGTCCATCCACCCGCAGCCTCAGCTAGGGTGGCATGAGGCGCAAGTACCTGCGCCTGCGCCGCCCCGGTCACTGGCGGCGGTTTGGGTCAGCGGAGGAATCCTCCTCCCTGGCCCTCTCCGCCGCTTCCTTCCGCGAGATAACCTCCTCGCAGAAGGCAGCGACCGCGGCCCAATTCCTGTCGCTGCCAAGCATCGCTCTGACGACGCTCAGCAGCGAAAGGTCGCCCCCTATTTCCGCGACGAGTTCACGGCGCTGCTCAGCCCAAGCCGGGCACGACTCGAGCGTGTGTCGCGCCGTGTCCTCGTCACAGCTGCAGTGGTAACAGCCCGGAGTCGCTTCCCTCCTTGCGACTATGTGCAGGTATCTGCCGAAGCAACCGTGCCCCGACAGCACCTGCACCAGTCGAAAGGTAAGGACTCCGTGCCGTCGCCCCGCCCACTCCTCCAGCACCGGCTGGAGCGCCCCTACGGTCCAAAAACCAGATTGGGGTGCTTCCAACCGTGCCCTCCATTTGGCTATGGCAGTTCGGCGGGCGTCGCCCTGCCACCTGGCCACCTCCCTGGGTAAGGGGCGTCCGCCCTCCTCCCGCTCTCGCGATGCCCGACGATACACTTTGGCGAGCACCTCCGCCTCCAAGTCCCACGGGGGATTCCGGCCAACGCGCAGGCCGCCTCCGTCGACACCGTGCGGTATCCACGTATGACCCTGGACGCAACGACTCTCTGTGGTCTCCACAGAAGAGCCCTGTTCAATGCGTCCAGAGACCCCCCCACATGGGTGCGCCGTACAGCGCCATCATAATATTTTCGGTCATAGGCCAGCTTTGACATGCGTAAGTTAGGCATGGTAGTAGACACATTTCCATAGCTTTAGTCTTTAGCTTGATTGGTAAGTTACTTTTAAATATATCCTTCATTGCCCAGTACTTATTCCAAGTATTTTTAATGCGACGTTCGACTTCTTTTTCGTTGCAGTTTTTGAACGATATTAAATGTCCTAGATATATATAGTCTTCCACATACTCCAAGTTTTTTGTAGGAATACATACTAGGGTCTTTGTACTATTAGTAATTATTTTTTTAATTAAGAGCTATCAAATAAAAAAAATTGCATCAAAATCCGTTCAGTAGTTTTTGCGTGATGTGCGAACGAACAACCAGACAAACAGCAAGCAGACAAAAATTCTAAAAAAAAATGTTTTGTGTTTAGAGACGCCTATATAGCCTGTTACAGTATTTTTTCTCAAATATCTTAAATTTACAGACACAGCTCTGTTACTGCTTTATATAATAGTAAAGAGTAAAGATGAGTCACACCGACAATTTGAAGTTTTGAAAAAGGAATGATAAAATAATGATCTTATGAATGTAGAAATTCAATTTAATAATATTTTGAGCTTTAATACTTGCCTTATATTATTTTACTATTGAGACATTCTAACATTATGATAATCTTGCCAAAAAGAATAATGACCTACTTTTAAAATTATACGTTTCTCTCAGAATGGATTCATCAATCTGCCGTTAAGTAACGTGATTATATCCATGTTACCCCTTGAGGTCTCACTGTGCTCAAGATATTGGATACGGGAAACGTATGATCGACGTAACATGCTGATTCATCAATTAAATTATTGGCAACACATCAATGTGAAATTCTAATATAAGATTGATTTATATGCATTATTCTGTTATTTTTGATATGAATCTTTAATTATATTATCTTCTGCACACCTCAGAGATTTTGAAGACGCCTTGTAAATTTGGTAAAAGGCCCGGATTTCTATCATTCTGAAGTGTGGAGATGTGTACATACGAGCTATGGGAGGATAATGGATTTTAAGGCACAATTTCAGATACTATTTCTATACATTAAAGATATTTGAGAAAAAATGAATGGTATCTCTGAACACAAAACGCCTTTTTTTAGAATTATTGTCTCATTGTCTGCTTGCTTTTTCGCGCATCACGCAAAAACGACTGAATGGATTTTGCCAATTTTTTTTTGTTACCCGTTCTTAAGTTCACTATATTGGAATCCTTAGATATAACCTAAAATGTTTATTTAATTGTTATCATGTAATATTAGCGTAAATATCCTACGAGAATTGTAGAAGAGAACTTACACCTTCCACTTGGTGATGTCAAATTATCGTCAATTGCAGGTATCACTAGCGAATTATTTATCTCTATTGGGATTTCGAGAAGTAGGTTAGTTAACTGTGTGAATAATTAATAAACGCAGGTTAATTATAGACGAATTGAAGTATTGTTAATTATTACTAAGTAATACATTGAGAATTAGGCTAACACCGTCTAGCCCCTGCGGCATTATAAGAGTATTTGAAGCAACTCATTTAAAAACATAGTTTCAAATCAATTAAAATTAATTAGCTTTTTTTTAGCTATTTCTGGATTGGTCCTGTACCCTCCATATCTAGTCCACTCTAGCTGCCATTTGAAAGTTATTAGAGCACCAGGCCAGGGGCAGTCTAACTTTCCATCCATCCATCCATCAGCCTTTCGAAGTCCACTGCTGGACGCAAGCCTCCCCAAGAGAACGCCACAACATGTGTTTCGCTCATATGGGGGATAGTGCCATAATCGCCACGCTTGGCAGGCGGGTTGGCGATCGCAGTGGATGTTGTTAATACTCGGGGGAGTGCTGCTGCCCACTCCCCTGGAATTCCTTCAGTCGGCTCTTATGACTCCCATGGGTGGAGAGGGGTGGGACAATTCTAAAGCCGGCCCCACACGGCAGTCTAACTTTAACTTTGCCTATTCGTGGTACCAGGTCATTGAGAACTTTTTGCCCCAGCGATCTCTGATCCTCCCACAGGCATGGTCAGATCAATGCCATTTCAGTGTGCTATTTCTATGAGCTATGTGGTTTACAGTCTAGTTCTCTGACGGATGCACTTATTTCGCAGGATATCCTTCAGAAAGCCCTAAATATAATAAAATCAATTTGAAGCTAAAAAAAAAATATTTGAAGACTAGGTCTGTCGTGTTTGTCTCACAGCACCGTAGTTAGAAGCTACTGGGTCTAAAATTTGTTCTTCAAATACAGTGGTATACACTATTCCAAAAAAAGATCCAAGTCATTATAATGCTAAAAATATCGAATATTTTGAGTATGTTTCAATATCAAAATATCAATTCACCTCATGATACGTGGTCGCATACATTAGTGCTAGATGGAACCAAACATTAGTTTAAGGCTACTTGAAAGAATCAAATAGGTATTCATTATTATGAAATAAAACTACATTTACAGAATATGTCGCATTTACTTGATTTTCTACTATCCCGATGGTGGACAGTAGATGTTAGTGATCATGAATGCTGTAAAATGTCCTAAACATCAGGATAGTAGAAAATGAAGTAAACGCGATAGATTCCGTAAACGTAAACTACGTTACTTGATAATGTGTGACGTTCGCGTAAATATCAGAAAGTATTAGGTACGTACCTATTAAATTATACGTATCTTTAGCGTATTATTTACAATTCATTTTTGTAATTAAGAAAATACTCATAAAATTGTATAACTCACATATATTTTATTATAACTAAAGCATTCAAAATACAATTGTATTTTCTATGCAATTTTCTATTAATCTAAATCTGAACTTACACAAAGCGTCAGTATGCGTATGTATGTATCGTAATAAAATGAATATTATTAGTACTATTATACTATTCCACAATTCTGTGCATATTGTGGTACACTTTACTGAGAAACTATCACACTTTCAGATTTGGACTTTGCCATAGTAATTTCCATTTATTTCTAGATGTGTTATCTATCATAAAACATAGTATTTTGTACACATAAAAAATATAACATTTTTTAATTAATTAGAATTTTATCGGAATCCTAACGCCATCTGTTGAAAATTATAAATTAAGTAGAAAACTTCGCGAGCCCTCACAAAGCTCAGGTTTTTGCTAGTAATAAAATAAATGAGAACCTATACCTTAGTAGTAGAAAAACATATTTTGTTACATAAACATGTGCTTCCTCCTAGCTTGAGCTCTATGGTTTGAATCTAAGAAATTGTCTGAATATCTATAGGAAAGTGTGAGATGTAATGCTGGAAGCAACATTTTGTTTATATTTCGTAATACGCAAGAAGAATCTTAATTCAGTTAAAAAATCATACAGTACACTAATGGCCATAAATACAAAACAAAAAGAATAATATTACAGAACAAATTATTATTTGTGAATGAGGAAAAAGACAACTTTGTGCGAGCGGGAATCGAACCTGCGTCCCTTCCAATCCGAGGAAGTGCTCTAATCCACTGAGTCATACCCAATCACCTCATCACATTTGTCTTAACGACCAACGCCACATATCGGAACGCATTTATACGCATTAATCCAATATAGTAATTAAACACAAAGTGAAAAAATGTGAAATCGAAAATAACAGTCAGGAGCAGGATTTGAACCTGCATCTTCTGGATACCGTCCAGATGCTTTACCAATTCAGCCATCCTGACAATTGCTCCTGACTGCTAATTTCGATAACACATCATACTTAACGTCTTTGGGTGACGCCTGCGCCATCTGTCGGCAGTATTTTCATACATTATACCGACCAGGTAAACTTAATTTTACAATTAAGATTTTACCTAATAATGACGCAAATCCTTTAAATATTTAGATATTTTTATATATATTTTTAGCATTTGACATGCTTAGCACTATACATTAAACACAAAGTGAAAAATGTGAAATCGAAAATAACAGTCAGGAGCAGGATTTGAACCTGCATCTTCTGGATACCGTCCAGATGCTTTACCAATTCAGCCATCCTGACAATTGCTCCTGACTGCTAATTTCGATAACACATCATACTTAACGTCTTTGGGTGACGCCTGCGCCATCTGTCGGCAGTATTTTCATACATTATACCGACCAGGTAAACTTAATTTTACAATTAAGATTTTACCTAATAATGACGCAAATCCTTTAAATATTTAGATATTTTTATATATATTTTTAGCATTTGACATGCTTAGCACTATACATTAAACACAAAGTGAAAAATGTGAAATCGAAAATAACAGTCAGGAGCAGGATTTGAACCTGCATCTTCTGGATACCGTCCAGATGCTTTACCAATTCAGCCATCCTGACAATTGCTCCTGACTGCTAATTTCGATAACACATCATACTTAACGTCTTTGGGTGACGCCTGCGCCATCTGTCGGCAGTATTTTCATACATTATACCGACCAGGTAAACTTAATTTTACAATTAAGATTTTACCTAATAATGACGCAAATCCTTTAAAAATTTAGATATTTTTATATATATTTTTAGCATTTGACATGATTAGCACTATACATTAAACACAAAGTGAAAAATGTGAAATCGAAAATAACAGTCAGGAGCAGGATTTGAACCTGCATCTTCTGGATACCGTCCAGATGCTTTACCAATTCAGCCATCCTGACAATTGCTCCTGACTGCTAATTTCGATAACACATCATACTTAACGTCTTTGGGTGACGCCTGCGCCATCTGTCGGCAGTATTTTCATACATTATACCGACCAGGTAAACTTAATTTTACAATTAAGATTTTACCTAATAATGACGCAAATCCTTTAAATATTCAGATATTTTTATATATATTTTTAGCATTTGACATGCTTAGCACTATACATTAAACACAAAGTGAAAAATGTGAAATCGAAAATAACAGTCAGGAGCAGGATTTGAACCTGCATCTTCTGGATACCGTCCAGATGCTTTACCAATTCAGCCATCCTGACAATTGCTCCTGACTGCTAATTTCGATAACACATCATACTTAACGTCTTTGGGTGACGCCTGCGCCATCTGTCGGCAGTATTTTCATACATTATACCGACCAGGTAAACTTAATTTTACAATTAAGATTTTACCTAATAATGACGCAAATCCTTTAAATATTCAGATATTTTTATATATATTTTTAGCATTTGACATGCTTAGCACTATACATTAAACACAAAGTGAAAAATGTGAAATCTAAAATAACAGTCAGGAGCAGGATTTGAACCTGCATCTTCTGGATACCGTCCAGATGCTTTACCAATTCAGCCATCCTGACAATTGCTCCTGACTGCTAATTTCGATAACACATCATACTTAACGTCTTTGGGTGACGCCTGCGCCATCTGTCGGCAGTATTTTCATACATTATACCGACCAGGTAAACTTAATTTTACAATTAAGATTTTACCTAATAATGACGCAAATCCTTTAAATATTTAGATATTTTTATATATATTTTTAGCATTTGACATGCTTAGCACTATACATTAAACACAAAGTGAAAAATGTGAAATCTAAAATAACAGTCAGGAGCAGGATTTGAACCTGCATCTTCTGGATACCGTCCAGATGCTTTACCAAGTCAGCCATCCTGACAATTGCTCCTGACTGCTAATTTCGATAACACATCATACTTAACGTCTTTGGGTGGCGCCTGCGCCATCTGTCGGCAGTATTTTCATACATTATACCGACCAGGTAAACTTAATTTTACAATTAAGATTTTACCTAATAATGACGCAAATCCTTTAAATATTCAGATATTTTTATATATATTTTTAGCATTTGACATGCTTAGCACTATACATTAAACACAAAGTGAAAAATGTGAAATCGAAAATAACAGTCAGGAGCAGGATTTGAACCTGCATCTTCTGGATACCGTCCAGATGCTTTACCAATTCAGCCATCCTGACAATTGCTCCTGACTGCTAATTTCGATAACACATCAAACTTAACGTCTTTGGGTGACGCCTGCGCCATCTGTCGGCAGTATTTTCATACATTATACCGACCAGGTAAACTTAATTTTACAATTAAGATTTTACCTAATAATGACGCAAATCCTTTAAATATTCAGATATTTTTATATATATTTTTAGCATTTGACATGCTTAGCACTATACATTAAACACAAAGTGAAAAATGTGAAATCTAAAATAACAGTCAGGAGCAGGATTTGAACCTGCATCTTCTGGATACCGTCCAGATGCTTTACCAATTCAGCCATCCTGACAATTGCTCCTGACTGCTAATTTCGATAACACATCATATTTAACGTCTTTGGGTGACGCCTGCGCCATCTGTCGGCAGTATTTTCATACATTATACCGACCAGGTAAACTTAATTTTACAATTAAGATTTTACCTAATAATGACGCAAATCCTTTATATATTTAGATATTTTTATATATATTTTTAGCATTTGACATGCTTAGCACTATACATTAAACACAAAGTGAAAAATGTGAAATCGAAAATAACAGTCAGGAGCAGGATTTAACCTGCATCTTCTGGATACCGTCCAGATGCTTTACCAATTCAGCCATCCTGACAATTGCTCCTGACTGCTAATTTCGATAACACATCATACTTAACGTCTTTGGGTGACGCCTGCGCCATCTGTCGGCAGTATTTTCATACATTATACCGACCAGGTAAACTTAATTTTACAATTAAGATTTTACCTAATAATGACGCAAATCCTTTAAATATTTAGATATTTTTATATATATTTTTAGCATTTGACATGCTTAGCACTATACATTAAACACAAAGTGAAAAATGTGAAATCGAAAATAACAGTCAGGAGCAGGATTTGAACCTGCATCTTCTGGATACCGTCCAGATGCTTTACCAATTCAGCCATCCTGACAATTGCTCCTGACTGCTAATTTCGATAACACATCATACTTAACGTCTTTGGGTGACGCCTGCGCCATCTGTCGGCAGTATTTTCATACATTATACCGACCAGGTAAACTTAATTTTACAATTAAGATTTTACCTAATAATGACGCAAATCCTTTAAAAATTTAGATATTTTTATATATATTTTTAGCATTTGACATGATTAGCACTATACATTAAACACAAAGTGAAAAATGTGAAATCGAAAATAACAGTCAGGAGCAGGATTTGAACCTGCATCTTCTGGATACCGTCCAGATGCTTTACCAATTCAGCCATCCTGACAATTGCTCCTGACTGCTAATTTCGATAACACATCATACTTAACGTCTTTGGGTGACGCCTGCGCCATCTGTTGGCAGTATTTTCATACATTATACCGACCAGGTAAACTTAATTTTACAATTAAGATTTTACCTAATAATGACGCAAATCCTTTAAATATTCAGATATTTTTATATATATTTTTAGCATTTGACATGCTTAGCACTATACATTAAACACAAAGTGAAAAATGTGAAATCTAAAATAACAGTCAGGAGCAGGATTTGAACCTGCATCTTCTGGATACCGTCCAGATGCTTTACCAATTCAGCCATCCTGACATTTGCTCCTGACTGCTAATTTCGATAACACATCATACTTAACGTCTTTGGGTGACGCCTGCGCCATCTGTCGGCAGTATTTTCATACATTATACCGACCAGGTAAACTTAATTTTACAATTAAGATTTTACCTAATAATGACGCAAATCCTTTAAATATTTAGATATTTTTATATATATTTTTAGCATTTGACATGCTTAGCACTATACATTAAACACAAAGTGAAAAATGTGAAATCGAAAATAACAGTCAGGAGCAGGATTTGAACCTGCATCTTCTGGATACCGTCCAGATGCTTTACCAATTCAGCCATCCTGACAATTGCTCCTGACTGCTAATTTCGATAACACATCATACTTAACGTCTTTGGGTGACGCCTGCGCCATCTGTCGGCAGTATTTTCATACATTATACCGACCAGGTAAACTTAATTTTACAATTAAGATTTTACCTAATAATGACGCAAATCCTTTAAATATTTAGATATTTTTATATATATTTTTAGCATTTGACATGCTTAGCACTATACATTAAACACAAAGTGAAAAATGTGAAATCGAAAATAACAGTCAGGAGCAGGATTTGAACCTGCATCTTCTGGATACCGTCCAGATGCTTTACCAATTCAGCCATCCTGACAATTGCTCCTGACTGCTAATTTCGATAACACATCATACTTAACGTCTTTGGGTGACGCCTGCGCCATCTGTCGGCAGTATTTTCATACATTATACCGACCAGGTAAACTTAATTTTACAATTAAGATTTTACCTAATAATGACGCAAATCCTTTAAAAATTTAGATATTTTTATATATATTTTTAGCATTTGACATGATTAGCACTATACATTAAACACAAAGTGAAAAATGTGAAATCGAAAATAACAGTCAGGAGCAGGATTTGAACCTGCATCTTCTGGATACCGTCCAGATGCTTTACCAATTCAGCCATCCTGACAATTGCTCCTGACTGCTAATTTCGATAACACATCATACTTAACGTCTTTGGGTGACGCCTGCGCCATCTGTTGGCAGTATTTTCATACATTATACCGACCAGGTAAACTTAATTTTACAATTAAGATTTTACCTAATAATGACGCAAATCCTTTAAATATTCAGATATTTTTATATATATTTTTAGCATTTGACATGCTTAGCACTATACATTAAACACAAAGTGAAAAATGTGAAATCTAAAATAACAGTCAGGAGCAGGATTTGAACCTGCATCTTCTGGATACCGTCCAGATGCTTTACCAATTCAGCCATCCTGACATTTGCTCCTGACTGCTAATTTCGATAACACATCATACTTAACGTCTTTGGGTGACGCCTGTGCCATCTGTCGGCAGTATTTTCATACATTATACCGACCAGGTAAACTTAATTTTACAATTAAGATTTTACCTAATAATGACGCAAATCCTTTAAATATTTAGATATTTTTATATATATTTTTAGCATTTGACATGCTTAGCACTATACATTAAACACAAAGTGAAAAATGTGAAATCGAAAATAACAGTCAGGAGCAGGATTTGAACCTGCATCTTCTGGATACCGTCCAGATGCTTTACCAATTCAGCCATCCTGACAATTGCTCCTGACTGCTAATTTCGATAACACATCATACTTAACGTCTTTGGGTGACGCCTGCGCCATCTGTCGGCAGTATTTTCATACATTATACCGACCAGGTAAACTTAATTTTACAATTAAGATTTTACCTAATAATGACGCAAATCCTTTAAATATTTAGATATTTTTATATATATTTTTAGCATTTGACATGCTTAGCACTATACATTAAACACAAAGTGAAAAATCTGAAATCGAAAATAACAGTCAGGAGCAGGATTTGAACCTGCATCTTCTGGATACCGTCCAGATGCTTTACCAATTCAGCCATCCTGACAATTGCTCCTGACTGCTAATTTCGATAACACATCATACTTAACGTCTGCATCTGGACGGTATCCAGAAGATGCAGGTTCAAATCCTGCTCCTGACTGTTATTTTCGATTTCACATTTTTCACTTTGTGTTTAATGTATAGTGCTAAGCATGTCAAATGCTAAAAATATATATAAAAATATCTAAATATTTAAAGGATTTGCGTCATTATTAGGTAAAATCTTAATTGTAAAATTAAGTTTACCTGGTCGGTATAATGTATGAAAATACTGCCGACAGATGGCGCAGGCGTCACCCAAAGACGTTAAGTATGATGTGTTATCGAAATTAGCAGTCAGGAGCAATTGTCAGGATGGCTGAATTGGTAAAGCATCTGGACGGTATCCAGAAGATGCAGGTTCAAATCCTGCTCCTGACTGTTATTTTCGATTTCACATTTTTCACTTTGTGTTTAATGTATAGTGCTAAGCATGTCAAATGCTAAAAATATATATAAAAATATCTAAATATTTAAAGGATTTGCGTCATTATTAGGTAAAATCTTAATTGTAAAATTAAGTTTACCTGGTTGGTATAATGTATGAAAATACTGCCGACAGATGGCGCAGGCGTCACCCAAAGACGTTAAGTATGATGTGTTATCGAAATTAGCAGTCAGGAGCAATTGTCAGGATGGCTGAATTGGTAAAGCATCTGGACGGCATCCAGAAGATGCAGGTTCAAATCCTGCTCCTGACTGTTATTTTCGATTTCACATTTTTCACTTTGTGTTTAATGTATAGTGCTAAGCATGTCAAATGCTAAAAATATATATAAAAATATCTAAATATTTAAAGGATTTGCGTCATTATTAGGTAAAATCTTAATTGTAAAATTAAGTTTACCTGGTCGGTATAATGTATGAAAATACTGCCGACAGATGGCGCAGGCGTCACCCAAAGACGTTAAGTATGATGTGTTATCGAAATTAGCAGTCAGGAGCAATTGTCAGGATGGCTGAATTGGTAAAGCATCTGGACGGTATCCAGAAGATGCAGGTTCAAATCCTGCTCCTGACTGTTATTTTCGATTTCACATTTTTCACTTTGTGTTTAATGTATAGTGCTAAGCATGTCAAATGCTAAAAATATATATAAAAATATATAAATATTTAAAGGATTTGCGTCATTATTAGGTAAAATCTTAATTGTAAAATTAAGTTTACCTGGTCGGTATAATGTATGAAAATACTGCCGACAGATGGCGCAGGCGTCACCCAAAGACGTTAAGTATGATGTGTTATCGAAATTAGCAGTCAGGAGCAATTGTCAGGATGGCTGAATTGGTAAAGCATCTGGACGGTATCCAGAAGATGCAGGTTCAAATCCTGCTCCTGACTGTTATTTTCGATTTCACATTTTTCACTTTGTGTTTAATGTATAGTGCTAAGCATGTCAAATGCTAAAAATATATATAAAAATATCTAAATATTTAAAGGATTTGCGTCATTATTAGGTAAAATCTTAATTGTAAAATTAAGTTTACCTGGTTGGTATAATGTATGAAAATACTGCCGACAGATGGCGCAGGCGTCACCCAAAGACGTTAAGTATGATGTGTTATCGAAATTAGCAGTCAGGAGCAATTGTCAGGATGGCTGAATTGGTAAAGCATCTGGACGGCATCCAGAAGATGCAGGTTCAAATCCTGCTCCTGACTGTTATTTTCGATTTCACATTTTTCACTTTGTGTTTAATGTATAGTGCTAAGCATGTCAAATGCTAAAAATATATATAAAAATATCTAAATATTTAAAGGATTTGCGTCATTATTAGGTAAAATCTTAATTGTAAAATTAAGTTTACCTGGTCGGTATAATGTATGAAAATACTGCCGACAGATGGCGCAGGCGTCACCCAAAGACGTTAAGTATGATGTGTTATCGAAATTAGCAGTCAGGAGCAATTGTCAGGATGGCTGAATTGGTAAAGCATCTGGACGGTATCCAGAAGATGCAGGTTCAAATCCTGCTCCTGACTGTTATTTTCGATTTCACATTTTTCACTTTGTGTTTAATGTATAGTGCTAAGCATGTCAAATGCTAAAAATATATATAAAAATATCTAAATATTTAAAGGATTTGCGTCATTATTAGGTAAAATCTTAATTGTAAAATTAAGTTTACCTGGTCGGTATAATGTATGAAAATACTGCCGACAGATGGCGCAGGCGTCACCCAAAGACGTTAAGTATGATGTGTTATCGAAATTAGCAGTCAGGAGCAATTGTCAGGATGGCTGAATTGGTAAAGCATCTGGACGGTATCCAGAAGATGCAGGTTCAAATCCTGCTCCTGACTCTTATTTTCGATTTCACATTTTTCACTTTGTGTTTAATGTATAGTGCTAAGCATGTCAAATGCTAAAAATATATATAAAAATATCCAATATAGTAAGTTTAATTTTGCAATTAAAATTCATACTATTTGATGGCGTGATTTTTTAAACATTTAGATCTGTATTTTTAGCACTTGACATGCTCAGCTACTTTAAAGTACAAATTATTATTTGTGAATATATGCAATAACTATTTTTACAGATTCGATTCTTTTGAAAGACATATTTGCGTACTACTCATAAATGTTGTAGTAGTTTCCAGGTCTTTACTATTATTTTTTATAAAATGGTTTTCTTATAACACGCATTTCTTCATTCACTTAAATGTATATCTATGTACAAGTACCAGACATTTTTAACTTTTACGAAAACTGGTTATTTCCTGCAAACAATTTTCAGATTAATTTCTGAATTCGAAACTCGCGTCAGGCACATCGGCTCACAAGGAAGGCTGTCAGACTGATTAATGCCTCCAAAAGGGCTTAATGCTTAGTAACATTTTTTCATGAAATCTTTTGAAAATGGAATATGGTAGATAAGTTTAAATAGTTGTAAATTTCTGTGAATCTTTTGAAAATGGAATATTGTAGGCAAGTACAAATAAGACTTGAAAGCTTAGTATCGTCTTCTTTTAACAAAAAGCAATTATAACATTATGTAAATTTCATGTGAAAATCTATGATAATCTTATTAGCGACCATTTGCATTATTTTGAGTAGCACATCAAATTTCCGTACAAAAAGCTTTTGAGAATATCAACATACCTATTAGGTTGAATTTTGCGTTAAGTGACCGAGACGTGCCGAGACTTTGAGCAGAGGCTTTCGCTTCATTACTCTCCTAAAGACACATAACAGTAATAAAATTATCATACCATTTATCGTAGCAAAATATTTTATCTAAAAAAAATCTCATTATTTATAAACATAGCATCACGCCTGTATTCACCAAAAGGGTAGGCTGATGTGTATTACACACTCACGGGTCGCCAGCTATGTTTTATTCCCACGTAATAGGGGGTGAGCCTATTGCCGTCTACCGGCCTCATTTCCAAACTCCAGGCTGCTACTGAGAATTTTTCTTTTTTGGATAAAGCTCAATAGCACCGCCGGACCCGGGGATCGAACCCGAGACCTCATGATCAGCAGTCGCTTACACTACCGTTGCACTACCGAAGTAGTTCATAATATATATAAATACTAAAACAAATAAAAATTAGGTACCTCATTATAAGCAATATGATGAAAGTCATATTTTCGTGTTGTATTTAAGGAGTACCTATCTTCGCCACAAAACTTCGTATTCGTTTCAGTCAACCTATGTATGGTAGAAATCGCCTCACTTTATATTTTTTTATGGAAGAGTGCCACCCATGTTATGTATAATATCGCAGTATAGTTTGATTTTTTTATGTCAGGCCTTATTTAATTTTTACGTACGCACTAACACATAAAGTAAAAACAACTTCCCATTCATACATAAGCATATATGTAACTTTGTAATATGTGTTCTAATTAGGACACAGAGCTTAAGAAATCTAAGAACTTCTATAACAAACCCCTCAGTAATATATTTTTCAACTCAATTAAACTGTGAAAAGCTACTTATATAAAGTTTGCCGCATTAAACGTCCCTTGGGACATATTTATCGCAAGTAAATATACAAATTAGATTATACAACACTCAACTAACTAATATGTACTGTGAGTATGTTACATAAATGTCAACACCACGTTTAAAATTAATAATAAGCCTACATATTCAAATATTACTCTCAGGTGTCTTAAAGCTTTATGACTCTTAATTGGTCTCTGTGCTCATATAGGGGTCACATTATTTCGGTTTATCGTAAAACATTATCTTTATTACATACCTACTTGGTTACGTATTTTACATAATACTTACACTCTTTTTATTCGTTACACGAAATTAAATATTTAAGGATATGGCTTGTGTAGAAATTATTTGTTTAAGGGAATCAAATACGAAAATTGTATTTACTTAAGATCAAAAAGAAAGGTAATATTCGTAGTTAATAAATGTTCATATACTGTAACTAGTATTCCAGATTCTGTATATCTATATATATGACACACAATATATCACTGGTGTTTAAAAAAATAAAGATCAACAATTAAGCACTAAAAGTGTCCACTATAACTGAGTGCAGATTGCGCTTTCCTGCACTAATTTCGTTAACTGTTGTCGTAAAATCTCTTTTGACTCATTGCCTGTCTCTTTTTGTCTCCGTTCTTTCTGAATAGCGACCGCTGGTCATGAGGTCTCGGGCTCTCAGCTCTCGATCCCCGCGTCAGGCCCTGTTATTGAGCTTTTTCGTAAAAATAAAAATTCTCAGCAGCAGCCCGGAGTTTGGAAATATGCCGGTAGACGTCAATAGGCTCGCCCCCTGTTTCGTGGGACATAGCTGCCGAACCTTGGGTGTATAATACACCTCTGCCTACCTCTTCGGGGAATACAGGCGTGATGCTAAGTTATGTTTCTTTCTGAATAGTGTCATTACATTTACGCTCGCAGTTAAAAGTTGTTACTATTTTATAAAATTAATGTGTAATGAATGCTATACATTTAAGTATGATTAGGTGTATAAAAGCATGTCAAATGCTAAAAAAGTACATAAAAATATCTAAATATTTCTAGGGCTGCGACATTATCTGGTAAAAAAACGGTATCCAGGAGATGCAGGTTCAAACCCTGCTCGTGACTGTTATTTTCGATTTCACATTTTCACACTTTGTGTTTATGATTCATATGGCTAAAGCATGTCAAATGCTAAAAAAGTATAGATAAATATCTATTGTCAAATTTTACATTTTAAGTCTACCATTTTCACACCACTGGCAACCCTAAAATAAAAAGTAATTTTCTTTTATCTTGATATCACGGGTACCTCCAATTAACGGTTTATCCATTATTTACGACAGACCCTTATAGGTACAACTTTTGCCACGATTTATTTATAGAATTTTTTATCCTTTAAATTTATAGGTCAATGGTTAGTATGTATAGTTTTAGGCGATTATCACACTGCCACGCACCACGCAGCGTAGCGCGTGAATGCGTGTTCTAACGTTGTTTGTAAGTATCTCCGTTTGTATAGAAAACACGCACAGTTCAACACACAGAAAATGCATCCACGCGCGTTCATGCAGATCACGCGCCTTCAAGCGGAAAAACATGCAACCTTGCGCGTGGTTGTGGGGCGAGACGCAAGGTATGGCACACCGAGTCCCGCCCGCCGCAGTGCCGTGCTCTACACTGCACTATCACCACAGCCAACAGCATTGAATGAAATGAGTCAGAGCCGCCGTGAATCCACAAAACGCAACAACACGCGTGAGTGCGTAAAAAACCCGCACGATGATGCAGAGCTGCACTCCCGCAGGTACGCGCGTAGATTTGACATGCAACATGCAGCGTGGTGCGTGGCAGTGTGTTAATCGCCTTAGTCTTATTAAAATTTTTAAAGAGCAGAAGTTGCCAAATTAGAATACAAAAGAGTTTAGTCAGAACGTGTGACCAGTTAGCCGATGTATATTAGTACCTACTTAAAAATTGGATAATTATGAAATATAATGTACTTATTTCATAAACATTTCAATTTACATTGTTAAATTATAATTAGCTATCTATGTGGTTTCAATTAATTACATAAATAAAATTAAATTAAAAATGCAATTTGAATATGGCCAGTAAAGCCAAATATAATAAATGTGTGTAAAATCTAAATATGAAAGCAATAAATAACGAATTAAATATGGATTAGTAAAAAATGTGTGCGTTTATTGAATTTAAGAAATTATCTCGTCATAAATGTACTTACTTGCTTACTTATCATCACGCCATTTCCCTTGCGGGGTAGGCAGAGAGAACAGAGTGCCAAGAGGCTCTATTCTTGCATACATCTCTCGCTTCCTCAACATTCATAACTCTATATTTATACATGACCGATTTGGTCTAGGTAGGTGAGTCTCGGTTTCCCCCTGTACCTACATCCTTCTTTTCGCATTGTATATCTTCTTAACCAGTCGCTCGTCCGGCATTCTTTCCACATGTCCGAACCATCGGAGCATTCCCTTTCGCATCTTTACACCAATACTCTCTTTCATACCTACTCGCTCTCTTACGTCATAAATGTAATAGTTAGTTATTTGGTTATATATATATATATATATATCTGGTTCCCTATATAGTAGCAAATGTATCTCAGTTTTCAAGTACAATCAACGCCTAAAATTATATATTTGCGTTATGCGAGAACAAACAAACAGACAATATTAAAAAAAAATAGGTTCAGAGTTCCCCTAAATAGCCTAATACAGTGTTTTTGTTTTCCTTCAATGTACAGATAAGGCTCTGTGTATAACGAACAAGGAACACATATTTTCTTTAGAACATACTTCTCTTGAAAACTTTGTACGTATCGGGCTCATTCGTCCTCGCAACATAATTTTGAGCGCAAACACGTCATTACTAAATGAATGAACAAATTGTGGTTTTATCTTAGGTACCTACACAGTTTTTATTGATATCGAACAAATTCATTTATAAATTGGATATGAGATGATGATAGTACTTAAATGATCGCCGATCATTACATGAAACGTAAACTAAGGAACTAACCATTTCATGAAACGGTTGGCCACAATGTAAACGGATCACGGGCCTCGTGGCGTAGTCGGTAGTGTAACCGATTTACGTGCACGAGGTCATGGGTTCGGTACCCACTCAGGGCAATTATTTCTGTGAATATAGATATTTGTACTGCGTCTAGGTGTTTACTGTATATTATATGTATGTATTTACAAAAACAGTCGTTGTGTGAAATGTCCGTGAATATTTATTTATTTAATTCTAAGACGTAATCACGACCTAATATATAGATTTAAATTTCTACGATTTAAAATCCGTATTAATAATTCATCAAAATCATATTTATATATAAATTAGATATATGGTTGTGAGTCCATGAGCGGCAGTTATCATTTACCATCAGGTGAGTGGTTCGTCTATGACCGTAAGCATTACCAAAATTCTTTGTAATACATTTACATTTATAATGCATTGGTAGATATATAATACTCATGCATTTGTGTTTAATACTTTTCCATCAAATAATTAATTTACCTAAAGGAAATTAATTCGGCAGTCTCTCATTTCCTTATCTCCATTTTCGTCTTTATAAAAAAAAGACGTTTAGGAAACATAATTTAACAATGGGATGAGTGTAAGCTGCACAGATGTGTAGTTAATTATCATAATGTGTTGTCATTATTATATTGCCTGAAGATTTTCACAAAAGATTGATGATTTAAGTGTATTATTTATCACAGTTTAGAGGTTGGTCGATTTGTAAATCTTTAATATAGTTTGAATTTAGAATTAAAGTTAAAAATATATAGGTATAATTCACAGTGGTAGAACCTTGCTTACCATAGAATGAATGAGCCAGATCAACCGGGGAAGTACCAATCTCTCACAGAAGATCAGCGTAAAACAACGGAGTGCCTAACTCCTACCGTTTTGTTTCGCGTGGTGAGTGAAAGCGCCGGGCTAAGCAGCCTCCCTATCCCCTGCTTATCCCTGCCTTATCTTAATCCTTCCTATCCTCTCTTTATTATCCTTCATATCCTCTGCGGCTATTCTCTTTGTATCAGCCCTCATAAACGTAGTTACTAATACACTTGCATATAGGCACATTTACCTTTATTATCGGTATGGATAACAAGGTTAGAAAATAAAAAATCAAGATGGGTTTCACTCTCTGTATTATTTTCTAAGAATAACGAACCTTTGTTTAGTCATAATAAAAGAGATTTCTTACTATGCCGACGTATTTATAATAGTATATTTTCAGATTTTACTACATAATTAAATCTCTTAGGTCAAGATGTTTTCCACTCTGAATTATTTTCTAAAAATCAGGTACCTTTGTTTAGTCTTTATACTCGTAAAACACTTATTATTATTATGTCGTATTCGTAGTCAACATTTTGAGATTTTACTACATAATTTTTTCCTTAAATTAGCCTCCAATCAGAGAGGGTCTGAAAGTGTGCCCGGTAGAATAAAGTAACAGGCTTGCGCCTTATTAAGTGGGACTTAAACTATTATAGGAACAGAAAATACTTCTACCCTGGTACACTCGTATCGACTTTGCAACATCTGTTTCCATTCGGGGCTGCTAACTTTGTGTGTATAGTCACCAAAGGCATGTTGTCATAGGCGTAGTATTTTTTCACGTTCTACGTCTATGGATGTGACTGTAAGTGTGAAATATCATAATTATAGGTATCGATAAACATCTTACACAAAATTATATGTAAATAATATTTATAATCCATATATATATATATTTTATTTTTTATGAATATATATATATATATATATATATATATATATATATATATATATATATATATATATATATACCTATATATATATAAATCATCTCGCTAAAACTGAAAACCAAAAAGTACATTGAATATATGGAGCGGAGCGCTGGCTTGACCGATTTGAATAATTGTTTTTTTGTTTTGCTCGCAGGGGTTGATTTAAAGTAAAGAAAGAAAGAAATGGGTTCCCTGTAAAAAAGTAGATAAATTGAAACAAATATACTAGTTTTGTATGGGTATTTGGCTATCAGATGACTAAATGGCAGCTACTGTCATTCTTTCTAAATCGTTCGCATTATGAGCAAATTCACAGTCTAATATATAAATAAATCTGCGTGAAGCAGTGGTATATATTCTACAGTTGTGTTTCATATGGTAAGTGAGAACGCCGTCAATCCACATTATTTTATTCTCCAATTCCTATCCCTTTCCTTGGAGTTGATGATAAGTGAGTGATGTCTCTGATGTTTCTGGCGTCTTTAGGCTTAACATTAACTGCCTCTTTGGCACAGCGATAGTGTGAGCAACTGCTGATCATGAGGTCTCGGGTTCGATCCCCGGGTCAGGCAATGTTATTGAGCTTTTTCGTAAAAACAAAAATTCGCAGTAGCAGCCCGGAGTTTGCAAATGTGCCCGGTAGATGGCAATAGGTTTGGCCCCTATTACAAGGGATATAAACATAGCTGGCGAATCGTGGGTGAGTAATACATCTCTGCCTACCCCTTCGGATATTACAGGCGTGATGTTATGTATAGGCTACATTAACTGTTTACTGTCAGGTCGCTTGTTTGCCACCTATGTGGTATAAAAAATTTTTTTCACCTATGTTTGCCGTGTGGGGCCGGCACCAAGAATAGCTCCACCCCGTCTCTTCCTATGGGAGTCGTAAAAGCCGACTAAAGGATTACCGGGGGACCGGGCAGCAGCGTTCCCCTGTGTACTAAAAACATCCACTGCGATCGCCAACCCGCCTGCCAAGCGTGGCGATTATGGCAATACCCCCCCATATGAGTGCACACACACACACATCGGCCCCCAGTCACGACAGCTCCGCTATTCCGTGGCCTAACGGTAGCGGGCCCGGTAACGGCGGAGCAGGGGGTGCTAAGAATCTCCGGTCGCGATCCGGCTACCAGAAACGACTTCTGGCCCTGGTAACACACAACGTCAGGACACTAAGGACTGACGAGAGGATCACCGCGCTGGAAGAGGAGCTGAGCAAGATCCGATGGGACGTTGTAGGATAATCAGAAGTGCGAAGACAGGGTGAGGGCACGATAATCCTCCAGTCGGGTAACTTGCTCTTCCACCGGGAGGGCGACCAACAGTCCCAGGGTGGTGTCGGGTTTATCGTTCGCAAGTCTCTCATAGGTAACGTGGAGAAGATTGAGAGTGTGTCGAGTAGGGTAGCGTACCTTATACTCAGAATAACCAAAAGGTATTCGCTGAAGGTCATACAGGTTTACGCACCGACCTCGACACATTCCGACGACGAAGTGGAGGCCCTTTACGAGGACATCTCGAAAGCCATTCACGCGTCTAAAAGTCACTTCACGGTGGTTATGGGAGATTTCAACGCAAAACTAGGCATAAGGAGAGACGATGAGCTGAAGGTGGGGCAATATGGATTTGGGCAGAGGAACCACAGGGGCCAGATGCTGTCTGATTTTCTGGAGAAGGAAGGCCTCTTTATGATGAATTCCTTCTTCAGGAAACAGCCCCAGCGAAAATGGACCTGGATTAGCCCTGATGGTTCAGTGAAAAATGAGATCGACTTCATCTTAACGGACAAACGACAGATATTCAATGATGTCTCAGTGATCAGCAGGATTAAAACTGGGAGTGATCACCGCTTAGTTAGAGGCATATTGAATCTAAATATGAAAGTCGAGAGGTCACGCTTGATGAGGTCTACGCTCCGACCAACACGTGCTCAATACCAGAACCCCGAAAACTTTCAGCTCGAACTACAAAATCGCTTTCAATGCCTAGACGAGTGCGATTCAGTGAACGATATGAACAACAGGTTCGTGGAAACTGTCCAAGCGGTCGGGTCGACCCTTTTTAAGACCAGTCGCGTCAATAGGACTCAAAAGCTTTCGGACCAAACTCTTAAGCTCATAGCGACACGGACAGAAATGACGGTGCAGTCTTCGGCTGATTGGTCCAATCAGAGGCGACTAAACAGACAGATCTCCAAGTCTATGCGACGAGACATTCGCCGATTTAATACCTTGCGTATTAAAGAGGCGATAGAGCGGAACCAAGGTTCCAAAGTGTTCGCAAGAGATCTGTCTGTTGGGAAAAGCCAGTTGACCAAGCTGAAGACCAATGATGGTACTGTTGTTTCTTCCAAAGATGAGTTATTAAGAGAGGTCCACGAGTTCTATAGACAGTTATACAGATCCCAGAACCCTGTTGTCAGCTTGGTCCATGAGCCCAGATCCAAGCTAACTCGGCACTATACCGAAGATATCCCGGACGTCAGCCTGTACGAGATCAGAATGGCTCTCAAACAACTAAAGGACGGAAAGACACCGGGAGACGACGGAATTACTATAGAGCTTCTGAGGGCAGGCGGAAAGCCGGTCCTCAAAGCCCTTCAGAGGCTATTCAATTCCGTCGTTCTCGGGGGCGACGTTCCAGAATCGTGGACCAGGAGCTTGGTGGTGCTGTTCTTCAAGAAAGGTGACAGAACCCTCTTGAAGAATTACAGACCCATCTCGCTCTTGAGCCATGTCTATAAGTTGTTCTCGAGGGTCATTACAAATCGACTCACGCGCAGGCTTGACGACTTCCAGCCTCCCGAACAAGCCGGTTTCCGAAAAGGCTATAGTACCGTAGACCACATACATACGCTGCGCCAGATTATACAGAAGACCGAGGAGTATAATCGGCCTCTGTGTCTAGCGTTTGTGGACTACGAGAAAGCCTTCGATTCGATCGAAACTTGGGCGGTGCTGCAATCCCTTCAGCGGTGCCAAATTGACTATCGATACATCGAAGTGTTGAAGTGTTTGTATAGAAACGCCACTATGTCTGTCCGAGTTCAGGACAAGAGCACGAAACCGATCCAACTGCAGAAAGGTGTTAGACAGGGAGACGTCATGTCCCCGAAACTCTTCACCACTGCATTGGAAGATGTTTTCAAGCTCTTGGACTGGACCGGATTAGGCATCAACATAAATGGCGAATACATCACTCACCTTCGATTTGCAGATGATATCGTGGTCATGGCAGAATCGCTGGAGGCCTTGGTACCATGCTCAACGACCTCAGCCGTGTCTCCCGACTAGTGGGTCTAAAAATGAACATGGACAAGACGAAAGTCATGTCTAATATCCATGTCATTTCAGCACCGGTTCTGGTCGGGAGCTCGCTTCTCGAAGTTGTCGACCACTATGTATACCTGGGACAAACTGTCCAGTTAGGTAGGCACAACTTCGAGAAAGTGGTCGATCGACCAATCCAGCTCGGCTGGGCAGCGTTCGGGAAGCTGAGGGAGATCTTCTTGTCCAATATTCCACAGTGTCTGAAGACGAAGGTCTACGACCAGTGTGTGTTACCAGTGATGACTTACGGCACAGAGGCGTGGTCTCTGAATGTTGGCCTTATGTCAAAACTTAAAGTCGCTCAGCGTGCTATGGAGCGGGCTATGCTTGGGATCTCTCTACGTGATAAGATCCGTAATACGGAAATCCGTAGGAGAACGGGAGTGACCGACATAGCCCGCCGGGTCAGCATGCTGAAGTGGCAATGGGCAGGCCACATCGCTCGACGAACCGACAACCGTTGGGGAAGAAAGGTTCTCGAGTGGCGACCGCGTAACGGACGGCGCAGTGTAGGACGGCCTCCCACCAGGTGGACCGATGACCTGGTCAAAGTCGCAGGCAGCCGTTGGATGCAGGCGGCACAGGACCGTTCACTGTGGCGTTCTCTTGGGGAGGCCTATGTTCAGCAGTGGACGATAAAAGGCTGATGGATGGATGGATGGTATAAAAAAGTGTATTAATTTATTTTCAAAAACATTAGCATTGACTATAAAAGAGCATAATATTATTTTGAACTAAAACACTTATTTATACTATAACTAGCGGACCCAACAGACGTTGTCCTGTCTGAACGTTGACGTTTTGTTTGGAGCATTTATTTTAAGGATTATTTTCATAAAAAAAGGTGTTGTTGGTGCGGGAAATTTTGTTGTTAGGTAGGCACATATTATGTTTTTAACATTAGCATAAATAGAAAAAATCCTGAAATCCTATCGTGGCACCACCTACCGATTCCAAATGTGAATCTAAACCATCCCGGCACTTACTCAAACATAAACAAACAATTTCATCAAAATCGGTCCCACCGTTTAGAAGGAGTTCAATGACACAGACACAAGAAATATATTTAATAGATTATCATAAATTGCTAACGCAAACAGTTGAAAGCTCGCAAATCACAGACTTGCAAAGTCGGTGGCAAATCGAATTACTTGTTAAAACTTTGTAGGCAACAAATTACAGTGATTTGTGCATATATAAAATTGTAACTGCAAATAACATTATCTAGGTATTTACTTGTTGCCTCAGGGGACTGTTCGACGCGTGCCTGGCATCCAGACGGTTCCCTGACTGCTGAAAGGAGGGGAGGCTGGTACTCCTGCCGAAGCCGGAACGAACGCCAGATTCGGTCGGGGCTTTCAGGCCCATCGTGCTGCTGGATGAGGCGGGTAAACTGCTGGAGAGAATCCTAGCTGCCCGCATTGTCCAGCACCTGTGCGACGTCGGGCACGACTTGTCGGATGCCCAGTTCGGTTTTCGAACTGGTCGTTCGACAGTCGGCGCGATCATGCGGCTGAGGACCGCGGCCGCGGCGGTCGTCTCCGGCGGGGAAATGCTGTTAGCAGTATCGCTTGACATCGTCAACGCATTTAATAGTCTGCTATTCAGCTGCATCAGGGAGGCGCTCCGGTATCACGGGGTGCCAGGATACCTGAGGCGGCTGGTGGCGGACTTTCTAGAGGGCCGCAGCGTCGTCTATGAGAGCCGCATAGGGGACGTTGTGAGGAGACCCATGTCGTGCGATGTCCCACAGGGTTCGGTCCTGGGGCCGCTCCTGTGGGACATCGATTATGACTGGGTGTTGCGCTGTCGGCTCCCCCCCGGACTGGCGGTAATCTGCTATGCGGATGACATGGTCGTGGCCCAGGGTGGAAACTTCGAGGAAGCGGCGTTCCTGGCCACCTTAGGGACCTCGGAGGTGGTCAGGAGGATCGGGGCGCTGGGGCTTAGGGTGGCCCTGGACAAGTCGGAAGCCCTACTTTTCCATGGGCCCCGATGTCGGCCACCTGCTGGCGCTTCGATCACAGTGGACGAGGTTCAGATTGGGGTGCAGGCCCAGATTGAGTATCTGGGCCTGGTGCTGGACGGGCGGTGGCGCTTCCGCTAGCACTTCCGCTAACTGTCCCCGAGGCTCGTCGGCGCAGCATCCGCCCTTGCACGGCTCATACCGAATATGGGCGGACCCAACAATGCGTGCCGACGGTTTTACGCGGAGGTGGTCCAGTCGATGGCGCTGTACGGCGCACCCGTGTGGGCGGGGTCCCTGGACGCACCGAATAGGGCTCTTCTGTGGAGACCACAGAGAGTCGTTGCGTCCAGGGTCATACGTGGATACCGTACGGTGTCGACGGAGGCGGCCTGTGCGTTGGCCGGAATCCCCCCGTTGGACTTGGAGGCGGAGGTGCTCGCGCAAGTGTATCGGCGGGCGTAACAAGAGCGGGAGGGGGGCGGTTGCCCCCTACCCAGGGAGATGGCCAGGTGGCAGGGCGATGTCCGCCGAGCTGCCATGGCCAGATGGAGGGTGCGGTTGGAGGCGCCCCGGGCCGGTCTTTGTACCGTAGGGGCGCTCCAACCAGTGCTGGAGGAGTGGGTGGAGCGACAGCACGGAGTCCTTACCTTCCAACTGGTACAGGTGCTGTCGGGGCATGGTTGCTTCGGCAGATATCTGCACATAGTCGCAAGGAGGGAAGCGACTCCGAGCTATCACCACTGCGGCTGTGACGAGGACACGGCGCGGCATATGCTCGAGTCGTGCCCGGCTTGGGCCGAGCAGCGCCGTGAACTCGTCGCGGATATAGGGCGCGGGACCTCTCGCTGCCGAGCGTCGTCAGAGCGATGCTTGGCAGCGACAGGAATTGGGCCGTGGTCGCTGCCTTCTGCGAGGAGGTTATCTCGCGGAAGGAAGCGGCGGAGAGGGCCAGGGAGGAAGATTCTTCCGCTGACTTAAACCGCCGCCAGCGAGTGGGGCGGCGCAGGCGCAGGTACTTGCGCCTCATGCCGCCCTAGCTGAGGCTGCGGGTGGATGGACCGGGAAACGTCCGCCACCCGCAAGGCCTCCCGCGAAGGTGCGACGCTCCTCTATGGATGCGTCGCTCAGTAGAGGGTACCCGAAAGGATAAGCCGCCGGCGGACCACCGAAGGAATGTAACGCAGTTCCAGTGGCCTGCCAATAAAGGCGGAAAGACGGCACACGGTGGGTTTCTTTAGTGGGTGCAGGCCCCACACTACCCTATTCGTTGCCCCGAACGACGGGGTGTGCGGTTAGGAACATTTTTTCTCTCCTTAACAAAAAAAAAGTTATTTACTTGCTGTATTGACATACCGCTCTTTAAAAGAGCTTTAATTAAAGCACTATACTCATGGTAATGGATTGGTTGTGCTTATAGTCTTGCCAACATCCATAAGTGATGCGTATAACTTACCATCCAGTGGTACTTGCTCGTGTGCCACCATTGGTAATAAAACAGTATAAGCCAGTTTTATTCAAGTATTGTCAGACTCCAGTTTGCGCTTTATTTAGAACCCTTCTCATATATTCCATGAGAATAAAGCTAAATAAAGTCAGCTTAAAGTCTCTAAATAGAGTTATGTAAATTTCATGGTACGAACACAAAGAGAAGGAGAGAAAGTTTTATACCACTTTAAGGAGTTGTTGCCAAGGCCGAGATAGAACACATATTGCTAAAATTTTCCAGCTACGATCACCAACTTAGCAACACCCAACACAGCCAAGCACATGGGCGGTAATTAACTCAGCCTACGCGAGGCTATCGCACAGTGCATTTTAAAGTATAAAAAATTTGATTTTCTATCAGGGCTATCTTAGTATCAGCAGCATCTAGAACTGTGCTCAATAATCCATCCATCCATCCATCAGCCTTTCAAAGTCCACTGCTGGACATAGGCCTCCCTAAGAATGGGGGATAGCGCCGTAATCGCCACGCTTGGCAGGTGGGTTGGCGATCGCAGTGGATGTTCCCACTCCTCCGGTATTCCCTCAGTCGGCTATTACGACTCCCATGGGTGGAGAGGGGTGGGACAATTCTAAAGCCGGCCCCAGACGGCCTAAAAACTGTACTGTGCTTAATAAACAAAGACTTAAATAAGAGAATTTGGACATCTGCTAACTCCGTTTAGAGCTGAAGACGTGAAAATGTAAAAAAAGCCCCCGTAAGCGCCTGTTATAACATACGGCGCACAAAATATGCATTGTGTATCTTTTTATAGACTTTACATTATGTATTCTTCAGCAATACAAGTAAAATTGTGTAGGTATGTATATTGTCCGTCCCAACACGAACAGTATTGGATTCTACAAGCCCTACGGGCCTACGGGGAGGTCAAAAAACCCCTTGGAGTTTTTTGTTGCTAATATAAAAGCGGTGCTATATCTTTTGTATCCACTCAATGATACTCAACATAACTACAGTTTGATTAAAAAAAATATCAGACTGCTATACTTACACTTTATTAAAACATAAAGTCACAATATTGCTTACTTCTAATTAGCCCTCGTTTGCAGCAGTCACCCTACAGAATCTAGATTCAATTACTCCAGTACCTAATTACTTTACTCAAGTATTCAATTGACCTATTTATTTTATGGCACTAGAAAACATTTATATTATATTTATCTCATAAATGTAACAGCAATAATGTTTAACTACATCAACTACTTATTTACGAGTGGCTGTATATTATATGTCCATATAAACCAAATGCTTGTAACTAAATAATAGAACACAAAATATACAAGAAAAAATAGATTTTGTTGCCATTTCACTATTATTACTATTTTAATATAACTGCAATCTTAACTTCAGTGCAACATTTTTCATACTAGTTTTTAAGTTATATCTCAGGTTCCCGATATAGTAGCGGGATAAAAGGTATACCAGTGTTTCTGTCTAATCAACATCTATCAAATAAAAAAAAATACTTCAAAATCCGTTCCGTAGTTTTTGCGTGGTGCGCGAACGAACGAACAGATAAACAGACAAACAGATAAAAAATCTAAAAATTCGTTTTTGTCAGTCGTTTTTATAGCCTAATACAATATTTTTTTCTCAAATATCTGAAATACACAGCTTAGTTACAGCTTTATATTAATATAGATAATATATAAATTAATCACTAGCCTTTGTCCTCCCCTCAAAATCCGTTTAATAGTACAGACATACGAATACCTCCGTAATATTTTTATATTAGTAGGACTTAACTTTTCCTCACGACTTCTTTTTCATTGACTTAAGCTGGGCATATAGAGAAATGAAAAGCTACTGAACCAGCTATATCAATATAAATAGATAACCATATCATTTTTCTAAAAACTCTACTGCTCCCAAATAAGCATGTAATCTAATTATATGGAAAATTTAACCCAAATCCGTTCAGCCGTTTTATTTATTTTACCTAGTAGTTTAGTGTGAAGCCTTGCTTGCTGACATGAACGGGCCGGCTCGATTGGGGAAGTACAACCCTCTCACTGAAATAACGATGGAAAAATATCCTTTTTTTTTTTTGTTAAGGCGGGAAAAAATGTTCCTAACCGTACACCAGTCGTTCGGAGCAACGAACAGGGTAGTATGGGGCCCTCACCCACTAAATAAACCCGCCTTGTGCCGTCTCTCCGCCTTTGTTAGCGGGCCACTGGAACCATATTACATTCCTTCAGTGGTTGGAAAAAATATCCTAATATTTAAACATACAAATTTACTCATTTATAGTATTATAGTAGGTACTATAACCTAAAATATTATCATATTCGTAGCAATAGTTCTGGTCATTGTGCTTGAAAATGAAAATGAAAACTGTGCCGAGGTCACACGCAAAGTAAGTATTACGTTCATATGAAGGATCATAATTAAACCAAATGTTTGTAACGATAAATATTTTATGTCATAATAAATTATAGCTTGTTTACCAAAGCAATTTATAAAAGAGTAACATTCTAATCTCTGAAATATTAAGTTTAACTCTATAGTCATTATAATTTACAGTCTATTGTATTTTTCCCAGTAACTTTAAAAGGCATATTTATAAGGCATTGAACTACAACAGAAATGTGTTATAGTTATTACATTAATATCACCCCTTTGTTTCTCAAGGAGTAACCGTGTCATTCACTCACACTTCACATGTGCCACGTAGACTCATATAATTAAGCGTGTGCTATCGCCATCTACAGGAAATAATTACTGGTTTTGTATTGATAAACTTTTTGTATAACCCTGAATTTAAGAGAAAGGTTAGAGTAGTCTCATTTTCTTACCAGTCCTAGTATTATTCGGTAACGTATTAAAGGTAGCTATTACATGCGTCCGACCAGACCAAACTACCAAAGCTTCATTTAAAAAATAAAATCGTTATAACATTTCAAAAAAATAAGACAAACAGTTTAAAAAGACATCTGTCAATAAGCCGATTTAATTAATTTATTTCATTGTTAAGTACCTATTAGAAACATGAAGGTTTAATTAAGGTTGAATTTGCCTGCTATTGACTGCCAAGCAAACTCAAGACAGACCAATATTTACTCGTATATATAAACTTCATAACGTCTATAGATACAGTCGCACAAAATAAAATTAAAACATTTCACGAGAATAAAATAGTTTGTGAAAATGTGGAAAAGAGAATTTTACTGCGAGCGGGATTCAAATCTGCGTCCCTTATAATCCGGGGAAGTGCTCTAGACCGCTAAGCCATCGCAGTGACCGAAGGGCACACCTAATCGTGCAACTAAAAAAAAAATTAAATGCATTTAGGTTACATTTATGCAGTTAGAGTTATTAAGCCGTTTTAAATAATTCATGAAAACTGTTACAAATAGAACATTATAAGAAACTACCTGACCCGGCGAACTTCGTACCGCCATATTATTAATTTTGTGAATATTTTGCAATTAATTAATATAAAATAGGTGATAAAAAACTATCATATCTAAGGCACGCCAGCAAAACACACATTTAAAAAAAACTTGAAAATCGGTTAAATAGTTTCGGAGTTCATCGTGACACGAGAATTATATATAATAGATATAAAAAGAGCAACATGTTTATTTTTATATTTGTTATTATTTCATTTATGGGTTTAGGATGGTTGAAATTAAGTGGGACTTAGCCATACCCTACCAGACCACCACCACTATTCACCAGTCATCGAAAATATCTTTAAATCCTGCAAATGTCCTTACTATCAAGCACCCGGTAGTGACAAATTAATGTACAAATAGAATAATTTAAAAAAATCTGAGGTTCAAACAAACGCGTATCGATCTGGCTATCTGAGCCTTGGAAGTCCTTGATCTTAACACTAAGCTATTTATTACTACTTACATTAGAAATGATAATAAAATGAATGGGACAATGAGTCTTATCGTAAGCAGAACTCATTAGGTACGCATTTCAGCGTTAACAATGTTAAGAATATAAATTATTTGTGAATGAGGAAAAAGAGAACTTTAGTGCGAGCGGGAACCGAACCTGCGTCCCTTCCTATCCGGGGAAGTGCTCTAAGCCGCTGGGCTATCGCACTGACCTTAGGCCATACCTAATCTCCTCATCACATTTGTCTTTACGAACAACGCCACCTATAAAGTTATCTTTTTCCTGTTTCACAAATAATTTGTACTTTAAAGTAGCTGAGCATGTCAAGTGCTAAAATAATTTGTACTTTAAAGTAGCTGAGCATGTCAAGTGCTAAAATACAGATCAAAAATGTTAAGAATGCTATACTTTATTCTTACTAATATAATTAATGCGAAAGTGAGTTGGTTTTTTTTTATTTGTAACACTTTTAAGCTTTCACATTCATTTTACTACTGGAACAATAATCATGAAATTTTGCATAGGTACTACCTATTTAGTCTGGAGTACAGAAAAGTGTATAGACTTTTTGTCCCAGAAAACTGAATGGTTCCGGTGGGGTAGCTATCTAAAGAGAAATAATTTGTGCCGTAGAATAATGTATTTAAAATTCGGAAATTAATTAGTAATTGTTTTTTTCCTGGCTAAAACTTTATTGCAGCCAAATCGGTACACGAACGTGGGCTTATACTTCCTTTTCTGTGGAAACTGAAATAATAGGTAAGTGTAGATAGTCAAAACATATATTTATTTATTGACTCAATAAAATTACAATGTGAGTAATAAATACAATGTGAGGCACTTATTACGAGAAAAAATGGGCGAGTTTCGAGAATCCAATCCTTTTATTGGTTATTGGGTAGGTCTATTCTTAGCGCAGGCTCTTAATAATGCAAGAGTTACAAGAGCAACAGGTGTAGCCAGATACTATAAATTTCCCAATAATACTGCTTTGTATCTAAAATATGCGGATTATGGGCTTCTGTAATTTTCATTTCTATATTTTGCGCTTTTCTTTTATATTTGTTAAGGTGAGGAAACAATGTTTCTAACTGCACACCCCCTCGTATGAGGCAACGCATATGGTATTGTGGGACCCTCACCCACTAAATAAACCCACTACTTTGTGGCATCTCCGCCTATATTGGTGGACCACTGGTACATCCAGAAGGTAGGTATGGTTCTAACGTATAAATCCTACTAGTAGTTTGTGAAGTATTTGGATGTTTGAATGTTTGTCCGTCAATTACGCCTTAACTAATGAACGGATTTGATGAATTTAGTTACATAATTGAGATACGTTAATCAATAACTTAAAGGCTTACCTTTAAACTCGGAATAATAAAACAAAAAAATCCTTGTATAGCTTTTGTTAATACCAAATAAACCTTAATGCTACAAGGATTGAAACTATCTTTTTGATCTATATTTTAGCACTTGACATGCTCCGCTACTCTTAAAGTACACAAACAGTAGTTTCACAAAGTATGATTTGAACTTTGAAACTATCTTTTTTTTTTATTGCATGTTGTTGCAGACGAGCTACGGTCCATCTGATGGTAAATGGTAACCGTCGCCCATGGACTCGACTATACCGAGAGTATTGTCAAGCCGCTGCTCACCAATTCATTTCACAGATATAAAATGAAATATAAACGGCTATCTCCTGCTACAGCCAAAACGCAACGATGTGCTTCATGGCCGGTCACACGGGAGATGGTGGTCCCAACCCGCTCGGGCCCGATACCAAGTAAGTACACCCACTTGGTACCCAGCCATACCACCAGTCATACAATGGATGATAATTGCTTACTTCCCTTAGTCGCCTCATACGACGCCCGTGGGAAAGAATGGGGTGGTGACACTTGTATTCTTAATCCGTCACCACACGGACTAAAACTAAATTTGGTTTATGGATTACTTAATGATGGTCTGGATGAACACAGAATATTTTCAATCCCTGTTGGATGCGCTTAAACAATAGTATTTTAACACAAAATAAATACGAGTACTAAGTAAGCATATGTTTTTTTAATTAAGTAGTTTTTTTTTCATAACTAGCATTTGCCAGCGGTTTCGCCGCAGTCAAAAGCTAGTTTTTAGATAATATCGCAGGTTCCCGTTACAGTTGCGAGATAAAATATATACCAGTTGTTAAGTCTAATCAAGAGCTATCAAACAAAAAAGTTGCATCAAAATCCGTTCGGTAGTTTTTGCGTGATGCAAACAGATAAACAGACAAAAAATCTAAAAAAATCGTTTTGTGTTTAGACACGCCTTGTTACGATGTAACCGAACAAATTACTATATAAATTATAAAGTCGCATATTCAATTGATACCGGATACGATATCCGCAAAATTAAAATACTCGCGGTTGCCTCGGCCCCTACCCAGTTAGATTAACGCCAATAGGTCGCATGAATCCACTCCCACAAAGGCCAGAATCAAATATTATTACCGTATATGGCCAGCATGCGATCCCGGATGCGAGCAGAGTACGCCAGGGTTCGAGAACGTTCTATGGCTACTCCAATCGCAAGCGTATGGATAGGAAAAGTTCTAGAACAAAAAACTATTCACCAATGAGTAAGTCGAGGCAACAGCGCTAAAAAGAGATGGCAAGTATAATCTTAGAAGGGGGTATTATTAGAGTCAAAATATTAATATGGAACAGGAGATAGTTTTTTTTCTCTCGGAATCTAAATTATCGTGTGTGTCAAGGCAGATAACACTGCTCAAAATAATATAGTAATTAAAACATTATTTTTGCCTAGGGCATTTAAAAGTGTGTGACTTAGAAAACCCCAAAGAACTGAGCGGGACGGAGCGCCGGTCTTAAATATACCGCCCCCCATATTTGGTCACTAACACCTGAATAAAAGCTCCTGGGGTTTCAAGTCAAGAATTTCAAGTCCGGAATTTCAAGTCCCGAATTTGAAGTTCAAGTTTCGAGATACCGTTCCTGGCTACGCCCGAGATCCGGGTTACGACCTTCCGGGTTGCGGCTGCCCTACGGGTCCTGGTTCCGGCGCCGGTTGCGCCGGCTTCACCCGCCTTCCGGCAGATATCTGCGAGCGCCGAAGGACGAGGGCCCGCCCTTCGGCCCTTATTTGGTTTCCCGTATAGCCTATATAATAAAACCTAGGTGGATGATTAGACTATAATAATTAATCAACTTTTGTCATAATTCTTAGCAAAACATAATAACTACCTTGCATGAAAAAATTTAGATACAACGAAATCGGCAATAATTAATTTTGAAATGTAAGCTAAGCATGTCAAATACTAAAAATATATTAATATAAATATATCTAAGTTTGAAATTTTCACAAAAACAACAAGCCATGCGTACATAATTTCGTCGTAATCACATACATAGGAACGCTTTTAATAAAATTACTTGAACAATTTATTTGAATCATGTTTTAGAAGAATAAATGTCTTATACTTATTTATATGTTTTAACATTTTTAGAGCAATTGAGAGTTTTTAATCTAAATTCTGAAATATATCGTTGGCTTAGTACTATTACAGTAAAGTACTGTATGTAGTATTTAACATATCTTAACATGCAAGACTCACATGATCGCTGCATACATTTGAATCCATTATCATATTTAAATTTATGGTGACAATAATGATTGATAATAATAAAACATATTGCGTATAATATTATACATGTAGTATGTCTAGGTATATGTTACTAGCTCACCCGGCGAACTTCGTACCGCCATATTTTTTTTCGTGAATATTTTGCAATGAAAATTATTAAAGTACTAATATCGCTATTAGTTACGCCAGATCGGCATTTATTTAATTATGTCTTATATTGCTGGTGCATGATATTTTTCCAATTTCCCATACCTTTAAAAAAGTACTCTCGTCGTTGCGTGCTGGCAACACTCGACACACAAGATGACCGATCGCCAGTCAAGCCGTTGAAAACGAAGAGAAATAAATTCGCAATATTGGTGTCGCGCGATTCAAGTGTCGTGTAATCGCGTAATTACATCAAGGAACGGTAGCCCCGCTGAGATCAGTGTGAATTGTGCCTGAACTCATATAAATTTATAAACTATACACGCCAAAGATATAACATGATAGTGAAGTGACCTTCGTGTGCCGTGGTACGTGGAAGAAGCTACCTACATCAGACGGTGAGTACTTCCTTCCATCTTATCCTGTCCTCGTTTTTACATGCACCAGGTTGTTAAGCTATCGAATTATCCAAAAAATACAGTCCACTCAACGTTGGCACCCTCATTTGGTGGCTTCGGCCGGATAACGACCACCGTGGTTGTTCCCCGCGGGCTACGTTCCAGCCGCCCTTATTAGAATACTCTCACAGGCTCTAATAAGTGAATTATATTCATTGCGAATATAATTATATTCGTCCTAATAGCGTGCCATTGCGTCACCTATTTTAGTTGCCTAAAATATTGGCGATTATCGCTCGTAGCATTGAGCTACTTGTGTCCCTAGCTAGATATACTATTTATCTGCGTATATTATAATATTTAATACATTAATATTGTAGTATTTAAGTACAAATTACATAATATAAAAATGTTTACCATTATATTCAAATACCCTCATACTGTATTATTACTGCGGTCTACGTGACGGCGAATCGAGCGCCTCGCTTGATAGGTACATACTCGTACCACCCGGTAGCGTAGTGGTGTGGAGCGTGCGACGCTTACCGTGCGTGCGCCCATTCAAATCCGTCACATATAAAATTTATATATTTTATTTTAATATTTTATTTACGAGTTTTCACAATGCCGTAAAAAGACAATAAGTCCGGCACAAGCTCGCCGTATGAGGATGCTTCGCAAGATTCTACATTATGTATCTTACTTGCTAAACGTTAAGCAATATTTGGAAATGTTCAACACATTTTTGATCTATCTTCTGAATCAGATTTAGATACGAACGTTGAAAAGAGGGAACCTTTCTTTCGGGAGGCCTCACCAGATCGATTCATTACGTAACAAATTTGAACAAATTATTGATGAGTATAATTCTAGCTTATTAAATTTAAATCCTGAAGCAAAACCTGACTATATGTGTCTGTATGCGTTTGAGACCTTATATAGCAGTATTAAGTATCATCAGAAGCCGCAACGGGAAGAGCAAAGCGCACAAACTGCACTGCTAAAGGCCAAGCCGAAGCTCCCTCCAATACAAATTCTCGAGTTTGATGGTGATATTAAATCATGGCATATGTTCCATACAACTTTTAGGAGTATAGTTAATGACAATCCGTCGCTTACGGATGCCGAAAAATTATTTTATCTTTTACCTAAACTGACAGGTAAAGCAAAATAAGCTATCTCAGGTATTTCACCGTGCGCTAAAAATTACTAGTTAATTTTACGAACACTTATAAATAAATACGACGATAATCGTATGTTAGTTTCAGCTTATTTAAATGAGATGTTTAACTTCAAACCTTTTTAAGTAGCCTCCGCTGCTAACTATGACTCATTCATTGACAAGTTTGCCAGCGCGGTAAGTTCGTTAAAAAATCTTAAATTAGATAACTTAATCGATCTTGTTATACTCCATATAGCACTAAAAAAGATAGACTCAGATTCGCTTCGCGAGTTTGAAATTAAATATGGTAAAAAAATGCCAAAGTTTGAGGAGTTTGTGGACTTTATCACGACTCGCGCTAAGGTAGTTGAACGTACTACGTATGGTACATCTACTACAGATATTACTAAACATAAAAATACTAAAAACAGTAGCATTATGGTTCTTCTGGTACTACACCGAAGTACTAAACATATATTAGTACGGTTGATAAGTCATCTCGTAAGTGTTTATGTGCGAACATAACACACAGCCATTTATTTAAATGTGTTAACTTTAATAAATTGAATCCCCAACAGCAGTTTAAATGTGTTAAAGAGAATGATGCGTGCGTGTCATGTCAGTCTTTCCACGTTTTAAAGGTATGTTTCGTATTCATGGGTACCGCACCCTCGATACCTATCATAAATAATCACTCGACCTTGACATGTTGTCTTGTTCAAGAGCCGAACGCAATTGACTCATTAGTTGGGCGTTTTTGGGAGCTCGAGGAGCTTCCCACCCTTCCCTCCATTCAGCACCCAGCTGATGCTGAATGCGAAGATTTTTATATTTCATCTACTACTCGTGATCCTATTAGTGGCAGATACGTAGTCGGCCTGCCATTTAAGGAGGACGTTTATTCTTTAGGGAATTCTGTAGATGTCGCTCGTAGACGTTTCGTGTGCCTCGAAAGGAAACTCGAAGCGTGTCCTAAGTTGAGGTCGGCGTATAATGACGTCATACTAGATTATCTCGCGAAAGAGTATATATCTCGCGCTCCTCAGTACGATCCAAAGGACCATGTTCCGATTTATGTGATTCCTCATCACGGAGTCGTACGCGAGGACAAAGCATCAACTAAACTCCGCATAGTTATGGATGCTAGTAGCCGTACCGGCTCTGGACGGTCACTCAATGATATTTTGCATACAGGCCCGAATTTACAGGGAGAATTGTTTAAAATTATATTAAATTTCCGTCTACGCGCCGGAGCGATGACCGCAGATTGCCGACAGCAATTCTTGCAAGTTGTTATGCGCAAAGCTGATCGTCGTTATCAATGATTTTTCTATTGCTTCCAACCAAGCGACCCTCTGCTGCTATACCAGTTCAGATCAGGAGCACAGTGGGATTTTGTTAAGTGGAATAGCAATTCTCGAGCAGTCTTGGATGTTCTTCCTACTTCTCACAAACTTTCTAACGAGGTAGAGTTTGATAAAACCGTGCACCATAAGATACTTGGCTTGCATTGATCTACAGACAACACACACGTTCTATTTTAAAATTTCTCCTCCAGACGATATGACATGTACTAAACGCGTAATCTAGTCTACCGTCGCCCGTCTGTGGGACATAATGGGTTTCGTTGCTCCCACCGTCGTATATGCAAAAATATTAGTGAAAATGCTTTGGCAGCCTAACTTAGATTGAGATAGTGTTGGCCCCAATACACATCAATAAGATGTGGCGACAATTTTGCGAAGAATTAGCAGCTTTGAACAGACTCCGTTTACCGCGTCACGTTGGCGTTTCTGATGATTGTGAAATCACTCTCCTAGGCTTTTCCGACGCCAGTCTTGCCGCTTACGGTGCGGTGATCTATGTTCACATCAGCTCTAACGCAGGTAATACTGTGCGCCTCGGCTGTACAAAGAGTAGTCTCGCCTACTAAGCCGCACTCAATTGCGCGTCTTGAACTATTGGGTGGCGTTTTACTGTCGAAATTGCTTCAAACAGTTCAAGATAATTATGCTGACATCATCCCAATTAAAGCAACGTACCTATGCCTTTCTCGACTCTAAGGTCGCGTTATACTGGATAAAGGATTCGCCACACCGATGGCAGACCTTTGTTGCGAACAGAGTAGTTCAGATTACGGAAAACGTTCCGTCTGATAACTTTTACTATTGCCCGGGAGTTGAAAACCCGGCCGATATTATATCCAGAGGTGTTACTCTTGAGAAGTTTGTCTCAAACCCTCTGTGGCTTCCTGACCCCCGTAGGCCTCGTTACATCCGTCTCAGTGGCCTTTGAGAAACTTAGACAGAGAGTCTATTACAGACATACCCGAACAAAGGGTTTGGTCAATATGATAATCGATTATTACCACGTAAAAAACTTACACGCAGGACCTGAATTACTCCTGTCTTTACTTCGTCAGAAGTATTGGATCATGTCGGCGCGCCGCATTGTCAGGCAAAGGGTGTATTTGTGTAATATTTGTTTTCGTTATAAGCCACGCCCTTTTTTTTCCGCTTATAGCCGATCTACCTGACATTCGTACGCGTCCGTCAGTCAAAGCGTTTACACACACGGGTTGAGATTATGCAGGTCCCATCGCTTACAATCCTGTGTGCCGCAGTGGTGTATACCGTGAGAAGGCGTATATTGTTTTATTTACATGCCTTACGACGAGGGCAACGCACATAGAGATTGCTACTTCGCTCAGCACTCAGTGCTTCCTCGCTGCGTTTAAAAGGTTCCTTTCTCGACGGGGACCAATGCAAGTTATGCACAGTGATAATACAACAAACTTCCAAGGCGCTGCTTCATACCTTAGAGATCTCTATAAGTTTCTTAGAAAAGAGTACTATCCGAAGCTTGAACAGGAATGCACAGAAAGTCGCATTGCTTGGAAATTTATCTGTCCTAATTCTCCACATTTTGGAGGTACTTGGGAGAGCATGATAAAGGTAACAAAATCAATTTTGTTTAAGGTCATTGGACAGCAATTTCTTTCTTATGAAGAACTTAACACTGTTCTGACTCAGGTTGAAGGTTTACTTAATTCCCGTCCATTGACAGTGCTCAGCTCTGATCCGGCGGAGCCTTCGGCTCTTACGCCTAGTCATTTTCTACATACTGCGCCTTTACAGTCATTACCTGCGCCTACATCGAGATGTAGGCGCTGATAATATAAGTTTACTCGATAGGCACTCGTTAATGGATAAGATCGTCCAGTCTTTCTGGAACCGCTGGAGAGTAGAATATCTACACGGTTTACAGGTTAGGCAGAAATGGAATACTCCCGCTGCACCTATTTCTCCGGGAACTGTCGTGGTAGTAGTTCAGGATAACGTCGCGCCTTTGACTTGGCCTTTGGCAGTTGTAGAGAAGGTGCACCATTCGAAAGACGGTATAATACGTGTAGCGACTGTGAGAATCGCTGGGAGAAGTTACCTCCGTCCGATCGTTTATATCCTCTCCCAACACAATAAATACTTAAATATTGCTTCGTAATATTATATTTACATAAGTTATTTGTAAGTTTATCATATTATATACATATTCTATATTACTATGTTCGTATTATTATATATTTTTAAGATCCCTGGATCTACGGTTCTCTCGACATTTTATACGCATTGAGCGTACGAGTACATATTTGCTAGAGTGAGAGTTTATGAGAGTTTCTTAAAGGTGACCCTTTAAGGGCGGGTGGATGGTAACGCCAGATCGGCATTTATTTAATTATGTTTTATATTTCTGGTGCATGATCTTTTTCCAATTTTCCATACCTTTAAAAAAGTACTCTCGTCGTTGCGTGCTGGCAACACTCGACACACAAGATGACCGATCGCCAGTCGAACCGTTGAAAACGAGGAGAAATAAATTCGCAATATTGGTGTCGCTCGATTCAAGTGTCGTGTAATCGCGTAATTACATCAAGGAACGGTAGCCCCGCTGAGATCAGTGTGAATTTTGCCTGAACTCATATAAATTTATAAACTATACACGCCAAAGATATAACCTGAGAGTGAAGTGACCTTCGTGTGCCGTGGTACGTGGAAGAAGCTACCTACATCAGACGGTGAGTACCGTGCCGTCTTATCCTGTCCTCGTACGTTACATGCACCAGGTTGTCAAGCTATCGAATTATCCAAAAAATACAATCCACTCAACGTTGGCACCCCCAGCTATTAAAAATAGGAGTTGGAAGTAGAAGGGTGAAAATTTAGGGTTGTAACCAAAGTATGGCTTAAACAACCCTGCGTTTTAATTTAGTAATTACTAAACTTTGTTTGACTAAATAATTTTACACAAAACTTGTTGCTTTGAAGTCACTTCAACTACTAAATTTAATTAATAACGTATGTTATGTCCTCAGTGGGGAATGACAATCATATTAAAATAAACATAGAGGTTTTTCAGCTTCAATATATATTTTTGCTAGGATTGTGAAATATTGTATTTGTTATACTACAAAATAATAGTATAGATAGATTTACTAAAATAAATTATTGTTAAATAAAAAAGATGACTGCAGGTGGAACATATTACACGAGAAACTCGCAAAACTCAGGAAATATAATTTATGTAAGCCTGGGAGATAATAGTTCCAGAAATATGCCGATAGTCTACGAATAACTTTTTTTAAGTATATCGCATGCCTCATAAGCGAAGCGTTGAGGTGTGTACTATTCTCGCTTCACGCAGAACAACAGATTTTTCAAACTTAAAATGTCTCTATTTATCATATATTGCACTTGAAAAATAATATATATACACACATATCAACAAAAAACACTATTTTTAACACTCATGATATTTTTGATGCCATGTTTGTTATATAAACTAGTTAAAAAACTGTTTAGAAAATGTTCTGTCTTGGATGTCTGTGTGTTGTAGGTAATGTATGTTAACACGATAACGACCGAAACACTTTACTAATCGAGTCTTCGAATAGAGCCCTATCACTTTTCACGGTCTGATTCGATGTGGTTTAATTGTTATTAAATAAACAAAAAAATAGTGATTATTTACGCTCGACTCGACACTAAAACCAGCGCTACAGCGCTATACCTTATTTTGTGAGAACTACTTCTGAAAACTACTTAGTAAGACCAATACAACAACCTTACAAAAGTTGAGTACTCAGCTTTACGCGATCTGCGCGATAACAACAATATCCTAGTACTACCAGCCGACAAAGGGAACGCGACTGTGATTGTGAATACCGAGGCCTACGAAAACAAGATCTTGCAGCTATTAAGTGATGACACTACATACAAGAAGGTGAATTATAACCCTACTTCTAGAGTAACTACAAAAGTAGTCAAGTTGTTACGAAATGGCTCAGATAATAGTTTATTACCACGTCTACGGCCACACAATCCCACACCGCCGAAGATATATGGCCTCCCTAAAATCCACAAGACTGATTGGCCCCTACGTCCCATAGTAAGCCAAATAGACTCGCCTACCTACAAACTATCCAAATTTCTGGCCTCAGTTTTATTACGGTTCACGGGCCAAACAGATAGTTTTGTACGGGACTCAACACATTTCGTCCAACTGTTGAGAGATGTACGAATCGAACCCACTGAGATTATGGTAAGTTTCGACGTGTCGTCTCTGTTCACCAATGTATGTAATGTGTATGTAAGGAGAACATTAGAACGTATTAGTGCCTTGATACACGATTCTGACTTACCAGCTGAATACATTGAGTGGATAGAACTTTGTCTGTCAAGCGGATACTTCATGTGGCGAGGAGAGTACTACCTGCAACTGGACGGCGTGGCAATGGGATCCCCGGTAGCACCTGTGGTGGCCAATATATTCATGGAGTGGTACGAAAATCAGGCGTTAAGTACAACTAAGTATAAACCGCGTTATTGGTGGCGTTATATCGATGATATATTTTCAATAGTGGATAGAGACCACCTGAGAGAATTTACGGAACACGTAAACAATGTACATCCTAAGATTAATATTACTGTAGAGGAGGAGAAGGAAGGGACATTGCCATTCTTGGATGTACGTGTTATCCGTGGTTCTAATGGCATTTTGACCCACACTATACATCGAAAACCTACGCACACGGACCGATACCTTCATGCGAGTTCACACAATCACCCTGCGCACTTGTCCTCAGTACCGAGATCATTAATTGACCGAGCCCTCCGACTATGCGATCCCCAATTTATACAGCAAGAGCTCGAGCACGTTAGGGGTGTACTAGAGGACAACGGGTACAAGTGGCGTCAATGCTGACGGACAACAGAACGGAGGGAGCGTACGCGACCGCTAAAAGTAGAACGTTCCCCTACATATCTACCTTTCATAAGAGGAATAACGGATCGAATCGGCCATCTGTTAAGACGAAGGTATGATATTAGAACGTTTTTTCGTGCCCCTGGTCAAATAAGACAGATGCTACGCTCACCAAAAGACAAAGACCACCTCAGCGTACCAGGCGTGTACCGCATACCATGTGACTGTGGCAAGAGTTATGTGGGAGAAACTCGACGCAATATCGCCACCAGACTATCCGAGCACATTAGGAGTATTAAGGATATGGACACAACCAAATCGGCTCTAGCAGAACACGCACTTCTCTCGGACACCAACCATTACATTCGGTTCGATAAAGCTTGTCACAAGAAAAGTTGTCAAAAGAAGTATTGTCACAAGAAAAGTTCTTTGTCCCTCGCAAGATACGGGAAGCAATAGAGATCAACCGACATGCAACTTTCAACAGAGATGGTGGATGGAAGCTCTCGTCAGCCTGGATACCAGTCCTTAATACTACCTCGAGTATTCACACATCCGTGGGTATGGAAGGCGACACGGTCAGTGTGGTATGCGAACCTACGCCTGCCGATCAAAGAACCGACGAAGTGACAACACCACCATCCACTCCTGATCGAAATCGGGCCTCATCGGCTGACATCGGCAGCAACGAGCATGCACCATCTCCATGCAACGCCCCGCCGCCGCCCGCACATGTGTCAAGCCGAGCTGCGCGCTACGCTAGCCGCAGTGCCCGCCGGGAACTCGTTGACACCGCTGCGCGCTCGCCCTGATGATGAGCATCGAATATGCTCGAAACCCGGGTCGACTAAATCGATCCTCAACGTGAGTTATTGCCGGTGATATATTTCTAATAAGACCAATACATTATTAGTTACTTATCAAATAATCAATTTTATTGTGAAAAATTAAGATTATGTGGCGTGCACTTTTGGATTTTCCAAAGTATTATATATTTATTTCTACTCGTCTTACGCCTTTCGTCAGTTTCATAACCATTTATTCTATTTTTCAATCCCTTTGTTCTAACCTTTTACACTGACATTCAATTTCCCACATACGCTCTAGACTTTTATTTCTTTATTAGTACAATTTTATTAGTACTATAGTAATAGTGCAATATCGTGCCTCCCATTAAATAAAAATAGTAATGTCGAGTAACCGTGTGGGGCCACCTTTAGAATTGTCCCACCCCTCTCCACCCATGAAGTCGTAAGAGCCGACTAAGGGTATACCGAGGTAGTGGGCAGCAGCACTCCCTCGAGTATTAACAACATCCACTGCAATCGCCAACCCGCCTGCAAAGCGTGGCGATTACGGCACTATCCCCCATATGAGGGAAACACATGTTGTGGCGTTCTCTTGGGAAGGCCTATGTCCAGCAGTGGACTTCGAAAGGCTGATGGATGGATGGATGGAGTAATATGACGATTTAATAAAGTGTACCTACGGCAAATGTCATAAGGGCTATACTATGTAGCAGGCCCGGTAATGGCGGAACATGGGGTGCGAAGAATCTCCGGTCGCGGCAAGGCTACCACAAACAACGAACTCTGGCCCTGGTAACGCACAACGTATGGACACTTCGCACTGACGAGAGAAGCACCGCTCTGGAAGAGGAATTGAGCAAGATTCGCTGGGACATTATAGTGTTGTCAGAAGTCCGAAGAGTGGGTGAAAGCACGAAAATCCTCCAGTCCACGAACTTACTCTTCCAGCGGGAGGGCGACCACCAGTCCCAAGAGGGTGTCGGGTTTACCGTTCGCAGGTATCTCGTAGGCAACGTGGAGAGGATTGAAAGTGTGTTGAGTAGGAGCGTACCTTATACTCAGAATAACCAAACGGTATTCGTTGAAGGTTATACAGGTTTACGCATCGACCTCGACACACTCTGATGACGAGGTGGAGGCCCTATATGAGGATATCTGCAAGGCCATCCACTCGTCTAAAACCTACTTCACGATGGTTATGGGAGACTTTAACGCGAAACTAGGCAAAAGGACAGACGATGAGCTCAAAGTGGGGCACTATGGATTTGGGCAGAGGAACCACAGGGGCCAGATGCTGGCAGATTTTCTGGAGATGGAAGGCCTCTACATGATGAATTCCTTTTTCAGGAAGCAGCCCCAGCGGAAATGGACCTGGATTAGCCCTGATGGTTCAGTAAAAAACGAGATTGACTTCATCTTGTTGGACAAACAACAAAATATTCAATGATGTCTCAATGATCAGCAGGATTAAAACTGGGAGTGATCACCGACTAGTCAGGGGCATTTTGAATATTAGCGCGGAAGTCGAGAGGTCGCGCTTGATGAAGTCTACGCTTCGACCCACACCTGCCCAATACTAGAACCCAGAGAGCTTCCAGCGCAGGATCCTGCTCGTGACTGTTATTTTCTATTTTACATTTTCCACTTTGTGTTTAAGTTATATGGCCAAGCATGTCAAATGCTAAAAATATATATAAAAAAAATTCAAAATACTGCGACTTTCTCTGAAATGCCACGATGGCTAGTTGGGTTGATATAGTTTTGTTTCGGTATTGTGCTCTTTGATACATTTGATACATCAGATGTGTGGATATTTGATGATGTCTACTGATTTCTATAATGACTATCATGTGTGTGGTCAGCAGGCAAGGGCTTAACGTACATTTTAACACGCTTTTAGAAACTTAGTACTATAAAACTGTAATTTGACATGAATATACATATTAGCCCCACCAACAAAATGATAAAATAAGTACTTCCAAAATTGTAGGATACCTTCTAGACGTAAAGTGGGGATGCTTTTTTTATGTTCCCATAGTGTGGTGTGTTGTTAGATAGGTCTTTCTAAGATATTGTGGATTTGTGATAATTTTTTTTCGAATAAGAGATTCATTTATGAAATATTAAATTCTAAAGCGTACATTTTTGTTACGAGTCCATTGAATCAGCTAAATGGTTGTTTTTGGATATGTGAAACTTTTTGGTAGTATATATTATTATATGACGAAGAAAAGGAATATTATCACTAAGTAGGCTTTGTTTCTTTTAAATTAAAATACTTTCGATGCTGTTTTGAGACTAAAAAGAAGAAAATAGCTTATAGTTTTAAACAACACGCAACTAAAAAGTGGAAAATAATAATGATTTACAAATAGGTCATTGATATATTAAAAAGTACTTACAGTAAAATTACAAAGTTATAATATTATTTAATACTTTTTAGTTCAACTACTTAAGGAGCTTATTTTAGTTTTCTAAACTATAATTAAATTTTACTTTAGACATAAACAAACATTTCCAACCCACACTGGGCCAGCGTGGTGGACTATCGCTTAATCCGTGTGGCGACGGACTAAGAATACAAGTGTCACAACCCCATTCTTTCTCGCGGGTGTCGTATGAGGCGACTAAGGGAAGTAAGCAATTATCAACCATTGCATGACTGGTGGTAGGGCTGGGTACTAAGTGGGAGTACTCACTTGGTATCGGGCCCGAGCGGGTTGGTACCACCATCTCCCGTGTGACCAGCCATGAAGCATATCGTTGCGTTTTGGCTGTAGCAGGAGATAGCCGTTTATTCTTTCATTTCATAGCGGTGAAATAAAACGGTGAGCAGCGCCTTGACAATACTCACGGTATGGTTGAGTCCATGAGCGACGGTTACCATTTACCATCAGATGGCCGTGGCTCGTCTGCCACCAAAAGCAATAAAAAAAACCCTTTCACCATGAGAGGAGACCCGTGTCCAATGGTAGGAGAAAAAAGGGTTGAATAAAAGACAAGAATTGGTATAGCGGTGTGGTATTGGTATTCCAACAAGGCTATCACTGTTTTCCACAGTGCTGGATATGCTTCATTCTAATATCTTTTACTAGATATATATTTATATAACGTTATGAAAGTACTATGTACTTTTTAAACTTTCGCGTTTTATATTCATTATAACACGTTTAACGGGTCTATACGCGCATAAAACTTATCAAAATACTATTATTTTGACTAACCTCGACGTTTCGGCTGAGTTGCACCAGCCGTGGTCACGAGTAGACTGGTGAGAGCAGGTGTTCGTCGGTTATATTGTGTGAGAGTATCTTCAACTACCCTCACTTTCTGACCGCAAAGTATTAAGGTCCCTACACACAACACTAACGGTGTCGACCGGTTTTCTCCGGAACTTTCTTCCGGAACGCCATTTCTACCCAAGGCTGGTCCGTGAGGCGATAGAAATCAAAAAGTACCGAAATTTCAATCGAGGAGATGGTTTTAGGTTGTCATCATCGCGGAACCCCGTAGTGGCCAAGTGTTCGCGTCGCGATTTGTGTCACAGAAAACCGGTCGACACCGTTAGTGTTGTGTGTAGGGACCTTAATACTTTGCGGTCAGAAAGTGAGGGTAGTTGAAGATACTCTCACACAATATAACCGACGAACACCTGCTCTCACCAGTCTACTCGTGACCACGGCTGGTGCAACTCAGCCGAAACGTCGAGGTTAGTCAAAATAATAGTATTTTGATAAGTTTTATGCGCGTATAGACCCGTTAAACGTGTTATAATGAAAGTACTATGTTACTAGCCCTTTTCGTTAAAGAACAACAGTACCGATGTTTATAAACAGGACTTAAGTAACTTAACTACAAATATAGTAAGAGTTTTATTTCGGTTCTGACTATCCACAAAGATCTATTTTCATGATAATGCGATGCACTTTGAATCTAGACACGCGGTAGCGTGTCAAGCCAAGTTCAAGCTAAAGAATTGGCGAGCAGTACCGTGTGGAATATAGACCTTAAGACTTCAATATGTTATCCTAAGTTGTAAGTAAAAATATATTTTAAGTTGTTATAAAATATTTTATGTTGTTATAAATAAATTTCAGGACTGACTATTGAACTTGGCACCCATTTAGATCTTACACCTTTTGTCGTTGAAGTCAACAAACCAGGGCCTATATCATAATATAGAACTTGGCTCTCATTTCACGTTTATTTTTTTGATGGGATATAAATGATATCTGAGTCATCAGTTTAAAAATATCTATAAATTACATACTTAGCTGTTATATATACAATTTAGAAAAGATTTAATTTGATTCGATATAATATTATATTTATAGCTGGCTGAGTTATCTTCTGTTTGTTGAACTTTTACATTTTATATTCATGTCCTCTATTTTAGGAAGAGGTCGTAGACTAGTTGTGCACTTGCAATTCGAAATATGGCAAGACCGAAAGATGACACATATTTGTGGACACCTGACCTCTTCCGTGCTTCTTAAGGCACGTTAACAGAAGGTTGCAGCTGTCAAATAACATACTGGCAGTAGTTAATAGTTGTCAGTTGTTGGGTCGTGGAGTTCAGATAGACAGCCGCTCCGTGTAAATACCGGTGGATGAACTAAAATTGAACAGATAGAAAGCCGACCCCTACAAAAAGATTGGGATAAGGCTAGGGAGATGATGATTCATGTCCATTATTTTACTGCTGAAAAATCCAAATTCTTAATTTTTTGTGAGAAAGCATCACGCCTGTATTCCCCGAAGGGGTAGGCAGAGGTGTATTACACACTCACGATTCGCCAGCTATGTTTAAGTCCCACGTAATAGGGGGCGAGCCTATTGACGTCTACCAGGCACATTTCCAAACTCCGGGCTGCTACTGAGAATTGTTCTTTTTAGGAAAAAGCTCAATAACATTGACCGACCCGGGGATCGAACCCGAGACCTCGTGATTAGCAGTTGCATACACTACCGCTACACCACCGAGGCAGTTTGTGAGATCAAATATGATTTGTCTGCAATGAGAATTAATTAGTTCCCCGTATTTAGATATTTTTATATATATTTTTAGCATTTGACATGCCCAGCACTATACATTAAACACAAAGTGAAAAATGTGAAATCGAAAATAACAGTCAGGAGCAGGATACTGACTGCTGCTCCTGACTGTTATTTTCGATTTCACATTTTTCACTTTGTGTTTAATGTATAGTTCCCCGTATATCTTACGCATCTTATATGACGTACAATACTTGTTTTACGTCATATAAGCTGCGTAATTTTATCACAATGCAATCTTCCTCCGTGTATAATTTTATAGACATCTATTTCTTTATTGTGTTCAGTGGTTATGGATTCAATACATCTGTCGTCATTTACCATCAGTTATTTAGAGTATCTTACTTTATATTAAGATTCATTCTTTTTTTTAAATTGCCTCGGTGGTACAGCGGTAGTGTGAGCGACTGCTGATCATGAGGTCTCGGGTTCGATCCCCGGGTCGGGCAGTGTTATTGAGCTTTTTCGTAAAAAGAAAAAATCTCAATAGCAGCCCGGAGTTTGGAAATGTGCCCAGTAGACGGCAATAGGCTCGCCTCCTATTACGTGGGACTTAAACATAGGTGGCGAACCGTGTGTAATACCACCTCTGCCTTCCCCTTCGGGGAATAAAGGCGTGGTGCTATATTTATGTTTTTTTTTTTTTTATTATGGCATCCCACATATCCAATAAATTATGGCTATGTCCTTTTATAGTGTTTCTTTATGTCATGAAGTATTTGTATTCTTACACTATCTTATTATCATACAATTAAATCCAATCTATTAGATTATTTTATTTACAAAAATCGTACCAAAATACGGCATCGGTGCAAAATATTTGTTAAATTTTGTGAAAGCTATTTGAATATTAAATCAAACCGTCTGTGATCAAATAAAAACTCGCTATAACGTTAATATTATTTGTATAACTAATTTGTTCATTAATTATTACGTAATGAATTCCTTTACGAAATATAATAAATCATGTAGGTACGTACACATGACATATTGCCGCAGTTACGGGTGCTTTCAAAACGACTACTACTTGGTTAAAATAATAAATTATTTACTGTGCGGTAAGCTTTGCCTGCTAATTAATATAATTTTAACCATGCAGCCCATTTTGGGTATACTGAAATTGAAATAAAAAAATAATTTTTTCTAATTATTTTTGTGGTGACACTGGTATTCTTAGTTAGTTTGTTATCATACAGAAAACCACCATTGGGGATGATAGATAACTAAATAAAAGGTGTAGAGTTGCGACACTATATGTTTAACAGTATACGTAACATAATGCGATTGGTCATTTGTTAGATGGATATTCATCAAAGGCTTGTGCTATTACATTTTAATAAAAGAAATTACGGCAGTGCGTCCCAACCCAATTTTATTCATATTCAAAAGCAAGTAATATTGCTGTCATACGTGCTGTTGAATGTTTTAAGTCTTAGTATTATACCAAATTAACTCTTTTAACATTTCTACCGAGAGACGCTACTTTAACACTGAGCTGCACGTCCTTAAATTAGAAGCACTTAGATCGCGCACAAAAGAGCACTTTAGTAATGTGGACTTCCCAGTATTACATTGAACTAAAAAGAAAAGAGTTTTTAGTGTAGAAGGAATAGTAAACGTGTACACATTATATTAAATAGTAACCTTCAAAGCAACTACTAAGTTGGTAGTGGCTTTTTTTCACAAGTCATTACTATCCAATTAGTGTACACGGGTATTCTCTTAGATTATAAGACTGCCTATCCACTAATACTGTAATTCTACTTCTTTCTGCATTGGTGGACAATCAGCCTTAAAGCTACAGTCCACCATACTGGTCCAGTGTAACCCCTCTTCCCAAGCCATCGAGAATATTTCGCAATAAAATTTAGAATACCTATTTTTGATTTTGTCTTTTTTTAGTTTTTTTTAGTTGTGTTATATTATAGTCAGTTACACGCATTGATGACTTAACGAAGAGTAAACAATATCAGCACCGTATATATTCATTTGGGTCACTATCTTGATGCATATAATTAAACATGTTCGTCCAAATACGCCGGCAATTGTACATAAATGTAATCCCTTAAATTTCTGACAAATTTTGTTAATCCCTTGAGAAACGAAGTTAAATTAGACCACTAATCACGCGATCATAAGGACTCTTGAATAAGACACCCTTGCAAAAAATATCCGTACATCCACTTCAATATATATCCTGTACTCATAATGTTCAAACTCACAATAAAAAAAGATATATTGTTCACCTACAAAATAAATCGTTCCTTTACAATCCCGGCCATCAACCACCTCGTTTCATTGCTTTTCACGTTCCTGTCTCTAAACGCTATGTAAATTTACAGATTTATTCCTTTAAATATTCCAAGCAATATACAATTCAAAATCGGGCATTGTGTTATAAAATGTATGCAAATATCTAACTGATAGATCGGACCAGTTCATTCGATTGATATTCAACTGTGAACAAAGACCTTCCTCTCCTGATTATTATTATTCACGATTGTATTCGGGTCGATTTGTTCGATAATTAAATTTCGATTTACTGCCTCAGTGGTGCAGTGATATTGTGAGCAACTGCTGATCATGAGGTCTCGAGTTCGATCCCCGGGCCGGGCATTGTTATTAAGTTTTTCATTAAAAAAATTCTCATTAGCAACCCAGAGTTTGGAAATGTGCCCGGTAGACGGCAATAGGCTCCCCCCTATTACGTGGAACTTAAACATAGCTAGCGAATCTGCCTACCCCTTCAGGGAATACAGGCGTGATGCAATGTTTGTATTCGGATTGACTTACTAATCTAAATGTTCCTGCAAAATTATAATTTTTGCTTAAAACAATTGCCATAATCTCGGCAGTCTCAGCAATAAGGTATTTATATAAATATATTCTAAAGTTAAACTAGTTCAATATATTTGAGCGTATTGGCACAGCTGAGATTTACGTTTAATTAAAACATACATGCTTGTGCATGTTACTATGTGAACCTCTAACATAATAAATTGGAAATCAAACTCGAAACTTCGTGTATATTTGTTTGCTCACAAAACGGTTTTTAATTAATAGGATTTTGACCATGCTGGCCATCCTCTTCTTATTATCCTTTCTGTCCGCGTCATATCTCTTTCCTTCCTCAAAGATGGCGACACGTGAGTGATCCCTCTGGTGTTGCTAGCGTCTATAGACTACTACCGTTTACGATAAGTGGGCCTAGCCAAGTTGTTGATCTCTAACGTTAAGTCTCGTGACTTAGCGTTATAGATATTGTTAAAGACTTAGATAAATACAGGTTCTTTATCTATGGTTAAAGATGTCAAATTCCCATACATTTAAATAGTTTTCTATTAGCGTTAGCGATCATAGAATGCAACTTGGCTAGGCCCACTGGTGAATCATGTGCTTGATTTTGCCACTCGCCTACTATAAAAAATAAATAAATGGTAGTTGTAAATGTTTTAGTAACTTCTGGGAGCTCTAACTAGATATAAACATAGTTATATAACTCAAGAAACCTTATACGACAATCTCGCTAATGGCTTTCACCGAAACCTGTCAGTAATTATTGAAGAACAATAAACTTTGCTAAAGGAGGTATTTAAAGTAAATTTTATTGTTATGGTAGAATATGTAGCTGTTTTGAATATTAATACTGCAGAATTAAATATATATGCAAGTTGTATGTAGGTAATTATAGTTCCATCCATCCATCAGCCTTTCGAAGTCCACTGCTGGACATAGGCCTCCCCAAGAGAACGCCACAACATCTGTTTCGCTCATATGGGGGATAGTGCCGTAATCGCCACGCTTGGCAGGCGGGTTGGCGATCGCAGTGGATGTTGTTAATACTTGAGGGAGTGCTGCTGCCCACTCCCCCGGCATTAATTATAATTACATTGGTGTAAAGATGCGAAAGGGAATGCTCCGATGGATAAAAATAATATAGTTTTTAAGTCTAATCAAGAGCTATAAGAAAAGTTGCATAAAAATCCGTTCAGTAGTTTTGGCGTGATGCGCGAACGAACAAACAGACAAACAGATAGACAGACAAAAAATCTAAAAAAAATTATTTGTGTTTATACACGCCTATGTAGCTTAATACAGTTATTTTTTCTCAAATATCTTAAATATACAGATACAGCTCTATTCTTTATAATAGTAATAGATAGATTATTGTTAATTCTGTGTAAATTAATTTTGACTGCAGTTTAATTTATTACGCCGTTTATTTGTTATACATACGAGTATATTTTTTTATTGCATGTAGGGGCAGACGAGCCACGGTTCATCTGATGGTAAATGGTAACCATCGCCCATGGACTCGATTTTACAGAAAGTATTGTCAAGCCGCTGCTCACCAATTTATTTCACAGATATGAAATGATATATAAACGACTATCTCCTGCTACAGCCAAAACGCAACGATGTGCTTCATGGCCGGTCACACGGGAGATGGTGGTACCAACCCGCTCGGGCCCGATACCAAGTGAGTACATACCTACAAGTATATTTACAGATTATAGGAAATACATATATTTACAGATTAAAATAAAAACACGTGAAATGCAGCGTGATATAAAACATCCCATTTATCAATATTTACACTCAAACAAGCTTTGCAGTAAGCTGCTGTCAATAAAATGATAAATTGAAAACATAGGTTTGCGCCTTAAAATATTAAATTCATGAGTCAATATTATATCACCAAGTTTGTACAGTATATTTCGGTAAATAAACCGTATTATGAATTTATGTACAAAATACCTTCTAGTGTTTTAACGTTATTTTGTAATTTTTAATATACATATTAATCAGAAAAACAATGACCCCTAAATGATATCGGTCACATTCTTCACTGAAATTAGCCTTTGACGTGCAATCATGGGACAAATTTACATAAGGCATAGAGGTGTAATAGTTATAATTTTGAAAAATAAAATGAAATAGTATTTGTTCATATTCCGATGGGATTTTTTCTCATAATCCGATGAGACAGTGTTCGAATCGGAAAGAGAATAAGCACAGAAATAACAATTTTAGATTCTAAAAGTTATATTTCAACATAAGTTTATGGTTTCGTCAACTATCACAGGACGTTATGCTATGGTCAGAATGCCAGAATATTTGCAAGTACGGATTAAAGAAATCCATACTGGTTCGGACATGTGGAAAGAATGCCGGACGGGCGACTGGTTAAGAAGATATACAATGCAAAAGTGGAAGGATGTAGGTACAGGGGGAGACCGAGACACACCTAACTAGACCAAATCGGTCATGTGTTGAAGGAGGGTGGAGTCAGGAGTCTCCGAAACTGGCGAGCGTGTATGAAGAGAGTTATGAATGTTGAGGAAGCGAGAGATGTATGCAAGAATAGAGCCTCTGGGCACTCTGTTCTCTCTGCCTACCCCGCAAGGGAGATGGCGTGGTGATGACGTCGGTGCTCTCAACAACAACTGCCTCGGTGGTGTAGCGGTACTGTATGCGACTGCTAATCATGAGGTCTCGGGTTCGATTCCCGGGCAATGTTATTGAGCTTTTTCCTAAAAGAGAAATTCTCAGTAGCTGCCCGGAGTTTGGAAATGTGCCCGGTAAACGTCAATAGGCTCGCCCCCTATTACGTGGGACTTAAACATAGCCGGCGAGTTGTGGGTGTATAATACCTCTGCCTACCCCTTCGGGGAATACAGGCGTGATGCTATGTTTTGTTTTATTTTTATCCCGCTACTATATCGGGAACCAGAGATATAACCTAAAAACCAGCTTTTGGTTGCGGCGGAGCCGCGGGCAAAGGCTAGTTGATAAACATTTGCTTCGTAAAAATAAGAATAATTATATTGTATAGGTATAACTTTTTAACGACTATAGTAATGGATCATATTAAATCTCAGACCAGTTACATCAAGTAAAATTAATGATCAAATTTGGGCCTAGTGAATCTATACATTTTTTTTCAACACATACCTTTGACACTTGAGAAAGCTTTATAAAAATTTCAAAGAGTTTTATAATTGCGAAAACTACGCTATCATTGCCAATCTATAAGTTATGATAGTTAAGTGACTTAAATGGTATAATGTAAATTTGTAAGTCATGCTAGGTAAAACTTGGTGATTACTGGTATTCTTTCGAAAGAAAATTTGCCGTTATAGATTTTATCTATGTAAATTTATTTCCATGATAAAATGATGATACCCCATTCTTTCCCGCGGGTATGGTCCAAGGTCACTAAGAGAAGTAAACGATTATCACCCATTGCTTTATGGGTGGTATTACTAGGTACCAAGTGGGAATATTAACTTGTTTCCGGGGCCCATGCGGATTACAACCACCGTCTCCCGTGTGGCCGGCCATGAAGGCCTTTGGATTTTTTTTATACTTAGTGCAAACAAGCACACGGCCCACGTGATGGTAGCTTATAAAACTTAGCTACACTAGAAACATCACTTGCGCGTCAGCACGTCCAAGGCTTTCCTTGGATAGGAAGGATATCAAGGAGATGATAGCTTAGCGCTGGAGGTAGAAACCCCCTCCCTATCCTCTTCTTATTATCCTTCCTATCCTCTCTTTAGTATCCTACCTATCCTCTCCTTATTATCCACCCTATCCACCTTCTATCCCTTTCCTTGGAGATGGCGACGCACGAGTGATGCCTCCGCTGTTGCCAGCGTCTATTTATAGACTACGGTAACTGCTTGCCATCAGGTGGGCTGTATGCTTGTTCGCCGCTCAAATAGTATAAAAAAAAATTTAGTTCAGAACTAAGAAAAGAACATAGGCTACTTTTTCTCCTGAAAAATTGAATAGTTCCTGGGCGGTAGCAGTTTTTGCATACAAATCATTATAGTGCTGCAGAGTGAGTTATTACCGAAAAACAATTGTTTTGTTATATAAGAATCGAGTTTGACGGTTCTGTTTGCTTTAGGTTCAGGATTGCTCTGCTGGGCTGCTACATTCCATTGCATCTAAAACTTTTTTTTTTTTAAATGCAATATTAATGACAAACAGCATCTAGTTGTTATAGTGATTATGGGTTTTGTTTAAATTACTACATTATTTAAATTCTGGACAGTCGAAAAATTATTACTTAATTAAAGGTATATCGAATCATATTGTTGTCCAAAACAGCTTTTTCGTATCCAGAAGTTAGTTTAACACTTTCTTAGCTCCATCAATATCTCGTGACCCAAAAATAAAATGCTGCGGTAGACGTGATGTACAAGCCATCTCGAACGTTTGAAAGCGTATGCATGCGTGACAATTCAGCGATACGTGAAATTACGTGAAAATAATAAGATCGACTTATTGAGTGATGTAATATCGAAACTGTTTATTCGAATAACAATTAGAGTTGAATGCTGAAACTGTGAAAAAATAGATAAAAGGGCGTATTTTTTGGTTACCTTTTTAGTGTGTTTTAGTTATCTGAACTTATTATAAAAAGGTAATTACTAAATAAATAGATGTATTTTATTCACATAGTATGGTCGATGTTGTCTAGAAATTTTTAGCATTTGACACTAAGCATGTCAAATGCTAAAAATAATACCGATATTTATAGGGCTTCGTCATCATTAGGTAAAAACCTTAATTGTAAAATTAAGTTTACCTGGTTGGTAATAATGTATGTAAATACTTCCAACAGATGGCGCAGGCGTCACCCAGGACGTTAAGTGTAAATGTGTTATCGAAATTAGCAGTCGAGAGCAAGAGAAATTAGTTGCCACGATGGCTGAATTGGCAAAGCATCTGGACGGTATCCAGGAGATGCAGGTTCAAATCCTGCTCGTGACTGTTATTTTCGATTTCACATTTTCCACTTTGTGTTTAATGGTCGATATTATTTGAAAATATTATTATCTCGGTTGAAGTGTTCGTAAAACTGACATTAAGATTATCAATTTAATTACAAGTTTTATAGCAAGTATGAACTAAATCTTTCTATCTTTCTTACACTTATGATAATAACTACTGACATTCTGAAAACTACGGGTGGTTCCGTAACCATTAATTCTGTAAGGCATGGGTCGGCAACCTTTTTGAAGCCAGGGGCCACAAGGGGGCTATATAAAGGGAAGCGGGCCGCATTTGTCATACATATATTATATATATACCTATATATATTAAATTTAAAGACATTTTATTGCAATTTTATTATGAGAAATGACGAAAAATAACAATAAATTTAAACAAATAAAAAAAATTGCAAATTTAATTTTATGCTCGGTAGCATAATTTACATTATAGTTACTTATTATTATCATTTATTTAGGTATATAAATTAAAATGCTAAAAAATACAATCGCGGGCCGCAAGAGGGTAGCTCGTGGGCCGCAAATGGCCCGTGGGCCGCGTGTTGCCGACCCCTGCTGTAAGGTATTGAAAGCGCCTGAACAGTACAAACTCGAGTATGACCTACCTATGTAAGATTGCGAGCGTAAATATGTTTGTGTGTTTATGTCTCACATAAATTCAACTCATTTACGATCATTTTCTAGTAAATCTGGATTGCGCTGTTGCGCTGTTGTGTTACATGAATGCACTTCACATGTCCATGCATTCTGGACACGGCGGCAGCATGTTTGTTTCGTGCAACATCGCTAACAAATATGCCAAACTCCACACCGTGGGTAGAAGGTGTTAGCTATACGCAATTTAGATTTGTATCTGATACTTACTGAGAAACATGTAACACAATGTACCTATATTATTTTTGCAACAGCTTTCAGTGAAAACCACACAAATTCTCAAACAAACCAAAAATAAACAAAAGAGAATATAAAATAAGCCTCATACAATCAACAAAGCCTTTACCGAACCTATACCGAATATGCTTCTATCTAAAACACAAGAATGAAACCATACGATATCGAATTCAGTAAAAGATGTATTGTTTTAAACTCAATCATTTTGTCTTCTTTTGAATTGACATGCGTTCTATCAAACCTGATATTTTGGCTTATCTGGTTACACTAGAAAAACCAGTATATTTTTTATATATTTTTCAAAACACAAGTCTCTTAGGTAAGTTACATCAGTATATTTTTCTTGGCAACAAAGTCGAGACCTCGAGCAGGTGACTAATCTGGATTGTAAGTTCAACTGATAATCCTTTCTATAAAGTATTTAAAATGTGAAAGTGAATTTGCTTTATTTTTATCTCTTGACGACTTACAGTTAGTGTTGCCGCTGTAAGTCTGAAGCACAGAGTGTGGGATGGATAATTTAATTTGGAGACTATTTTTGTGCCAGTGGGTGAGGTAATAAGATATGCTACCTTGGGATTAAGGCACTTATTATAATTTTAATAAAACTCGGTTGCTACGACGGTTCAGGGCACTAATTATCTCTACATTGACAAACAAAAAAAACTTTACAGAATATATCGCTGGGCTAATCCGAGGATTGCCATCTTGGAGTACAAAGGAAACATGTGCACATCGATTCTTATTAGATTTTTAACACCACACGTAAGCGTTTACTTTGCGTTAAACAATTGTGTTTACACCGCAACATTTTTGTATTTTAAAACGAATAAATAAGTTTAATAGCTTAAATTGAATCAGAGGAAATATAACAGAGAAATTTGAGACATGTGCATTTAAAAATGGCAATAAAATAGAAATATTATGACTATAATAATACTACCCATAACGGATTATAAGCTGTTAAATTTCGGTCAAGATCCTAAAGAGACCAATCTAATTGAAGGGTCAGCTGTGAGTGACACGATGAAAACAATAATGATGAAACGCCGCAAATCGATTCGAGCAAGACCTAAATATTTACTTAAATTACGTCACTAAATGATATTATGTATAGCGTGGGTGAAAGAAAATTGTGTTTGGTATTATTAAAAAGAAACCTTTAGAGATTTGTCGAGATAATAAATGATTACAGACAATTTATAACAATTTTATTAGTCTATACATACATAATAAAATAATAGACCCCGATGTGTAGACAAAATGAAGAGGGGAAAATATAAGAACTTGTAAAAAATATGTTAATTATGCTTTGAACCAACCAGATGGCGTGGGTATCGTCCAAAGCATTACGAAGGATTTTTATTCTAAATTGATAAACCCCAGCACATGTCACGATATATCAGTTGGCAAAGTGTCTGGAACGGATATCCATGAGACGTAGGTTATAGGGTGCGTCATCATTTTGGTGAGAATCTTAGGTGTAATAAGTAAGCTTACCTGGTCAGAACAATGTATGCAAATACATTCGACAGAGAGCGCGGATGTTAAAACTTTAAGATGGATGTGTTATCGAAATTAACATTCCCAAGCACATCTCGAGATGGCTTAGTTGGCAAAGCATCTGGAATGGTTATCCAAGACACGTAGGTTTAAATCCTGCTCGTGGCTATCAACTTCAATTGCACATTTCCCCAGACAGATATCCCAGTATGGGGAGGTACCCATAAAACAGCTATACTTAAAGCTGAGCGAGCTCAACGTGCTGTCTTGAAAGTAATGCTCGGACGACCGAGAGATTATCCTACCACTCAGCTGTACTCTAATGCCAAAGTGCTTACGGTTAGGCAACTTTACATCTTACGTACTGTCTCGCGGCGGCACACCACATTACCATTGGATACGAGTTTGAATAATCGAAGATCAGGCTACCCTATATGCCAAATCCCAAAATGTCATACTGCACTTGCTCAAAGACATTTCAATGCACAAAGCGCCCGTATTTACAATATAATTCATAAGCGCCTTTCTATTTATAAACTTACCTTGTATAATATGAAGAACAAAATAAAAAACTGGCTACAATCGCTAACATACGACGACACCGAACACCTAATAAAACTCTATTCTTAAAACGCTCCACTCTTCTGCTTTAACACGTATGCATACCGTACAATACACACATTTAAACACTTGCATAATTTCAAATACTACCCACATTTACATATTATACATACACCCACATATTTTTTGTTGTAATTACCTTCAATTATTAAACTATTTGTTTTATGTTACTTACCACCAAATATGTGTAATACTCGATTGTTAAAAATGTATGTTCTAATTACAGTTATGCTAAATATCGGAGGGCACTGGCTTCCGTAACACAGGTGCTAAACCTAGCACAGAAGTCAGAGACTTCAAACCTCATCCAGTCGTATAAATAAAGTTTTACTATTATTCTCTTTATTTATTTTCTTACATATTTCATACATTTTTAAATACATTATAAAAATACACAAGCTCACACACAATCACTACTATTAAAATACAAACAAAAATTAACACAACAGAATATAATTAATTTAAAAATGTATAAAATAGTGGACCACCGACATCGGATGCAGGGACCGAGCTGCCGGTGGTTAGGGCTCCAGAGAAAGGAACCTCGGTAATTATTCGTCATCACAACTTCGGCCATTATTGCAAAAACAAAACGTTCAGTTTCTCCGAAGAGATTACTGAACTGTAGCCAAGAGACAGATGCTGCAAAGTCTACATCGGGCCCGACAAAAACGTCCATGCAGCTCCTTGCTCCTCCATACCTCTCAACGGTCCTCAGTGCTAAGTACCATAGGTTTGTGCCAGTTCTCTTTTGCCAAACAGAGCGGAGTTAGTCCCTGGTCCACTCTGACCACATCACGATGCACACCCGTGTCAGTGCTGAGAAAATATTCTCTAAGGTTGTATACCTCGCGGTTATGAAGGGTCTTGATGTTAAGCAAACCCCGACCTCTACATTTCCGCGGAATATACAACCTCATAACCGATGATCACGGGTGGTGCATTCGGTAAGTAGTCATAAGTGTACGAACCTTTCTGTCAAGGCCGTCCAGTTCAGACTGAGTCCATTTGAGTATGCCAAAGGAATACATCAAGACAGGCATGACCCAACTGTTACAGGCGCGCACCTTGTTGTCGCCAGAAAGTAAACTGTTGAATACTTTTTTCAAGCGGCAAAGGAAACGCTCCTGTAACTTTTGTTTCATGACCGTCTCAGAGATGCATAACGCCTGTGACATACCCAAATATTTGTATGTCTCGGTAGCAGACAGAGCACGGAGATGTGTGAAATCTAAAAGTTGCATTCCTTCAGATTTCACAACGCCACCTCGCTTTACATGTAAGACAGCACATTTATCCACACCAAACTCCATCCTGATAGATTTACTAAAGGTTTCAGTTACCTTTAGTAATGCCATCAGTTGAGGTCTGGTGGGGTAAACAACTTTAAATCATCCATGTATAAGAGGTGGGATATGCTCCGACTCTCTCTCCGTAACCGATAGCCTATCCCTGAATTCTCTAGTAGAGTACTAAGAGGATTCAGGGCCAGGCAAAACCACAATGGACTCAGGCTGTCCCCCTGGAATATACCCCGCTCTATTTTGATGAGTCCATCGTCAACCTGAAGCCAGCGACCACCTGGGTAGCAAAGCATCGTTCTCCATTGCCTCATACACGTCTTCAAGAAGGTACGTACAGTTGTATCTATTTTTACAACTCTAGCACCCTCAAGAGCCATGTTAGTGGAACAGAGTCGTAAGCTTTCTTGTAGTCTATCCAGGCTGTCGCTAGCTCTTTCCGGCCGCGGCGAACCTGTTGGCTAATGACCGTGTCAATGGTAAGGAGTTCTTTAGTTCCACGTGCCCCACTCCTACATCCATTTTGAGATGTGGCCAAAATAGAATTTTTCACAATATGTGAAGAGATTTTTAGTGTCAAAATGGATGTGAGGAGCTTATATAGGGTTGGCAAGCATGTTATTGGTCTATAATTTTTAGGGTCCGTGGAAACGTGGTTTTCCAGTTGGCTAACGAATGGACTGCACTGGTTACGTCATTCGTATTTTTTGTTATAGTTATATTTGTTCCATGTCAGGAATATGTTCACTTGATCGTTCGACATCCCTCCTCCAGTCATCCTCTTCATGAATGACAGGCTTCGACCAAATGTTTTGCCAGAAAGCAGTAGTGGCATAAACATCTGGAAGGTGCCTGACATTCAGGTCTATATCAGGTCGTTCCCATTTACGGTAGACCTGCCTCTCCTCCTTTTGGAATGTGCGGTTTATAGTGTATCGATCCACTCTCCTTTTGTAACGCCTAACGCGATTTGCCCATGCATAAGTTTTCTGCTTCAGGAAGTCTATGCGCTCCGTGACGCGAGACATATATTTTCAAGGATTTATTTCCATCCCCGAGAACGCCTGGTTCAGACATGGATCGATACTCTTGTAAAGCACATTCCAAAGCACTCCTTAATTGATCGTAGTACCGGGTACTTACGTTTGATGTTCTTTTGTCCTCCATTGCCTCAGCGGGGTTCAACTGCGGTGTATTCCTCAAAATCGGCATAGTCTCCGCAGTTTGCGAGGGAATGGGAGTAACAATGCTACTCCGTATGTCTGAGCGAAGCCGTTCAAGTACAGTATCATCCAACAGGTGACAACGCTGAATGGCCCGCACTTGATCCGATAATCACTGTGCCGTGACGTTGACAGCTGGCTCAAGCTCCTGAAACAAAGGCAGCATACGATCACGGTATGCTGTAAGATTGATTCCTCCCTCTGTAGCCACATAATATGCCCGCATGACATTTCATTCAACCTTTGAGACCATCTCATGCGGCGCACACCACCACCGGCAGCGGGGGCCCTATTTGCAATCTGTTGACCTCGGGGTCCCAAGCACATCGGGGGCCGGCTTCTCCTCTTCCTACGCACAGGCGACGGCGACGTAGGTGGGGAGAAGTACTCGTCACTCGATTTTGAGCTAAGCACGTCGGCGGCCGGCCTCTCCTCTTCCTACGCACAGGCGACGGCGACGTAGGTGGGGAGAAGTACTCGTCACTCGATGTTGAGCTCAACGCCTCTGCAGTAACCGATGTCACTGCCACTGGTTCCGGTAGCTGCGAGGCGGAGCTGAGTGACGAGTCCGGGGTTGGTCGTAGTGCGGTAGCGAGCCTGGTTTTTGCTCGTGTCGACATTTTTCGATTCTTCCATCTATTTTATAATGAAATTCGTGTTTTTCAAAACCATTTTTTTCTTGGGACATATGTCATTTTTCTATTTTGATTTAGGTTATATTCAGTAATATATTTATTTTTCATGTGTATTTCAAATTTGCTGTTATTCAAATTGTAAATATTATTGTATAGTTATTATGTAAGGATAATTAAACATTAAATAAAATAAAAAATTGGAGAGAGGAAAAAATGTGACACTGCACGGACGGTGTTGGCAACACCGTCCGTTTGTTATTTATTATTATTATTATTATTATTTTCACACTTTGAGTTCACGATAAAAGAATATCATAAAACTACGGTGTTTTTCTGTCTGTTGTACATCACTAAAATTAATGAACGGTTTCTATAATACTTTCTGATATTTACGCGAATGTTACACATTTTGAAATAAAACTACGTTTACGGAATCTATCGCGTTTACTTGATTTTACTACTATCCCAACGTTTCGAATACTCATAACATAACAACCTTGGACGTCTATCATCTAAGTCCACCCGTGATCATGAATGCTATAAAGTATTCAAAACGTCGGGATAGTAGTAAAATCAAGAAAACGCGATAGATTCCGTAAACGTAGTTTTATTTCAGAACGGTTTCTAATTATATTTCCAGGGGCAGATAGAGCTTAGCAAAATGTACCCTTATTTAATTTAAAATAAATTTCAGGAAAATACGTTACCCTCATTTAAAAGTTTACGCAGATGAAATTACGGAACAGTTACTTTTAAACATACTTACGCGTACATTAAAATGAAGACCTCTTTGGTTTGACACATGCCATAAGTGTGCAACTTTCAACAGCAAGATCTTGGGTTTCAAACTTGGGTCGTAACTGTCACCGGTATCTCAGAATATGGAACTGTGCTCAGTAGATGAATGAATGCCCACGCTTTGCTTCCTAATTTAAAAATAACTTGTAATGCAAAGGTTACATGTCAGTGTTTTCTTTTACCTCATCATATATATATTTTATTTTTTATTGCATTTGGTGGCAGACGAGCCGCGACCCACCTGATGGTAAGTGGTAACCGTCGCTCATGGACTCAACTATACCGAAATTATTGTCAAGCCGCAGCTCACCATTTCATTTCATAAATTTATATGAAACGAAAGAATAAACGGCTCTCTCCTGCTACAGCCAAAACGCAACGATGTGCTTCATGGCCGGTCACACGGGAGATGGTGGTACCAACCCGCTTGGGCCCAACACCAAGTGAGTACTCCCACTTGGTACCCAGCCCTACCACCAGTCATGCTATGGATGATAATTGCTTACTTCCCTTAGTCGCCTCATACGACACCCGTGGGAAAGAATGGGGTGGTGAAACTTGTATTCTTAGTCTGTCACCACACGGACAATATCTTCAGCGTAATTCCCAAAGAGATAATAAAGGTGGCATAAACGTGCAATAGTAAAAAAATCATTAAACTTTGTTTTAAAAACTCATAAAGAATAAACATCAGTAGTAAAAATAAGCTAATAACCATTGAAATTACGCATCTCATCTCATTATTTTTGAAAACCTAGTCATTGCAAACATCATGCATCCATCCGTTCATTTAGCTTATCCTAGTCCATTACTGCACTTGTGCTTGTAATTTATGTATGTTGTTTTAGCATGTATCTAATTATTACTATTTGACGTTGTTTCTCTTCCTACAATCACTCGATAGTTCAGGGCTTCACCAAGAGAACAACACAACGAGCGGGTATAAAATATGCCGTCCACATCAAACTACTCCCGGCGCCTTTGACCAGATCATCGGTCCATCAGGTTGAAGGCTGTACTATTTAAATGCGCATGTTAATAAAGGCTTCGAGAATATTCCACCACTGTCCCTTATGTCAGTTCTTATATACTTTTTATTACGTAGTTATATTTTTCTAACAACTAATTACTGTCTATATACCCAATGAATACAAGTCTCCCATCAATATGAGAGGGATTTAGGCTAAATCCACAACGTAACATAAATTTCATCTATCTATCTATTTTATAAAGCTGTAACAGAGCTGTGTCCGTATATTTAAGATATTTGAGAAAAAAATACTGTAATAGGCTATATAGGCGTGTCTAAACCCAAAACACTTTATTTTTGAATTTTTGTCTGTTTGTCTGTTTATCTGTTTGTTTGTTCGCGCATCACGCAAAAACTACTGGACGGGTTTTGATGAAACTTTTTTTATTTGAATGACCTTAACTAGACTTAAAAACTGTTATACATTTTATCCCGCTACTATATCAGGAACCTGAGATATAACCGAAAAACTAGCTTTTGGCTGCGGCGTAGCCGCGGCTATAATATTAGTAAGGAAATATAGATAATTATAACAAATTTTAAAGAAAATTTACTTTAAAAGCAACGTGATGAGTGCAAATTTTTTGTCAAACTTTTCTAGTTGGTTTTATGTATAAGAAAATGAGTTCCCGATATAGATATTTGTAATGATATCCGAGAATTTGGTAATATTACCACGTATTGAATGCCTCTAGATATGAATTGTGATTTCTGTTTCATATCATGGTTAGACGAGAACGATATTTTAGGCCAATTTTCCTTTAACTTTTTATGAAAACTTCATTTGTTCCTGTTACGCACCCTCCATAATAAAATTCGAAGGTCTTTAACGAGGCACAAAGTAAACAGAAAGCAATTGATTCGATTTGAGATAACAACGTTTCGAAATTAAGTTCAATTCTTAAATAAGTACCTACTAAAGCCCCGTCAATACGAAGTGAAGAATTATGTTATTGTTTTACTATAATAACAGTATATTGAAAGTCAATTTTAGCACTTAACATGCTCAGCTACTTTAAAAGAACAAATTATTTGTGAATGTGAAAAAAGAGAAATTTGATGCGGGATTCGAACCTGCGTCCCTTCCAACCCGGGAATTGCTCTAGACCGCTAAGCCATTGCATTGATCGATGGCCATTCCCAATCTCCACAACACATTTTGTATTTACCTATCGGATGCATTTACATGCTAATCCAATATAGTAAGTATATTTTAGCAATTAAAATTCATACCATTTGATGGCGTGATATAATATATTTTACTAAAAAAATAATCTAATCAGTTGGATAGTAGATTTCATAACTTCTTTTATAATACGGATTACGTTTTCGGTAATGCGTAAAAATCTGCGTTTTTGAACATTATACCGATTTCATGTAGGCAACATATATTATATGTTTTATTTAAAACCACCTAGTGCCTCCGGTTAGTTTCTAAATTTGTCTTTATTCATTAAACACAAAGTGAAAAATGTGAAATCGAAAATAACAGTCAGGAGCAGGATTTGAACCTGCATCTCCTGGATACCGTCCAGATGCTTTGCCAATTCAGCTGCATTCTGGACGGTATCCAGGAGATGCAGATTCAAATCCTGCTCCTGACTGTTATTTTCGATTTCACATTTTTCACTTTGTGTTTAATGTATAGTGCTAAGCATGTCAAATGCTAAAAATATATATAAAAATATCTAAATATTGTCTTTATTCATTAAAAATATAAACATTAAAAGTTTGGCCTCTCTGTCCGTAACACTTATTTCCCGTTTTTGGGCCACCAGGTCATTATGTGATGCCTTTAGTCTTTTTTGGATACAATGGAAAAAAAAAACAAACATCAAATTTCAACGCTTGATTATCTAACCTCTTAGCTTATATCACAAGCTTCTTTATTCGATAGGTTGGGGTGTAGACGCAAATTGTGCATTACAATAACTGCGAGAATAATAAGAAAACGAAGTCTCGTTATCGTTTTACTATCGAAGCCATTACCACGAAACTTACATCCTTAAGTAAAGCACTTGTCTTTTTACAACTTCTTTTACGAACAGAGCAGCTTCTAATTTCAAACTTTTATCACTTTATTTGAAGGCCAGAAGGGTCACCATCACCATTAGGTACCGAGATAATAATTGAAGTGTGATGGAATAAATTTCTAAGATCGGGTCAAATAATCTTCTTTATTTCACAAATTAAATTGAAGTATCCAATATTAGATAACACCCCTGATCAAGGTAAACAAATATGCACTTTTCTCGTAGGTATGTTAATATTTTTGAAGTTATACTTCTTTAGGCGCGTTATGAAAAAAATATAAGAGTAAAAGTTTAAGATGCACGCGCATCACTGTGACACAATAGTACAGGGAGCGTGCTAATTCAAATTCAAATTCAAATTCAAAAATATCTTTATTTCATAGGCCTATTAAATAGCACTTAAAATCGTCAAGCATACACAATAATAATCAACACGAGCGCCTGAGGCGAGTGCATCCGCAATAACAAAGTGGCGATTGCAATCGCCACAAGCGGCCGGATTCCGAAGTAAAGCCTTTCATGAGAAGAACCCGGCAAGAAACTCATGGGCCACTTTTTTAAATTGCCAATTTATTACAATTTAATATAATCTTTATAACTAAAATGACATTATATCATACAAAACAATTTTGAAAAATAATGAATGAGGAGCAGCTCAAGCCCATTTTGTTTTGTCCTCAAGATAATCCGAAACAGTGTAATAACCTTGATTACAAAGTCTAATTTTTATGGCTTTCTTAAACTTATTTAGTGGCATATGTCGGACATTTTCAGGAATCTTATTGTAAAAGCATATACATTGCCCCATAAAAGATCTACTAATTCTGTGGAGACGAGTACTGTGTGCAATAAGATTGCCTTTGTTCCTAGTATTAATGTGATGAACATCGCTATACTTATCAAAACATCCGATGTTTTTCTTGACATACAACAGATTTTCGTATATAAATTGAGACACAACAGTTAGAATATTCATTTCTTTGAACAGCCCTTTTCTGAAGTACAAATATGGAATTTAAATCGGCGGAACATCCCCATAGCAGTATGCCATAGGACATAATACTATGAAAATAACTGAAATAAACTATTCTAGCCGTTTCAACATCAGTCAATAATCTAATTTTTTTTACCGCATATGCCGCTGAGCTTAACCTACCTGACAATTTTTTAATATGGGGGCCCCATTGGAGTTTGTTATCTATAGTGATACCTAGGAAAACCGTGGACTCCACAAGGTCCAGTTTAACGCCATTCAATTGTACATTGGTTTCTACATGCCTTACATTGGGTGTAGTAAATTTTATACATTTAGTTTTATTTTCACTTAAAACTAGGTTATTAGTATTGAACCAATGAACAACTTTAGATAGTGCGTTTTTCACATCGTCATAATTAAGCAGTTGCCTTCTTAGTTTAAATAATAAAGATGTATCATCTGCGAACAACACAATACTTCGATTATCTCCTACGTAGTATGGTAGGTCATTAATATAGACTAGAAACAGAAATGGCCCTAAAATAGACCCCTGTGGCTATGTTATCTTAACCAGTTTGATAGATGGCGCTGTTAAATAATTTAAAGACATGTTCGAAGATAACAAAGCATGCTTCATCCTGTTACTTTTGTGTTACAGTGATGCAAACTAAAATAATCAATTTAAAAAATAGTTACGAATTTAATAATTACTTTATTTATTAATGATGCCAAAGAAGTATAACTTCTCACGCGCGTACATAAGTACACGCACCCATATTTTTATATACAATTTAAACACTTGGCTACTTCCCGGAACACAAAACATTAAAATTTAAAATAGAACCTACGAATGGGCTTCGAACTGAGATGATGATGATAACATAAATGTTCTCTCTACGTGCCCCGCAAGGAATAAGGTGTGATGATAAGTACGTAAGTAAAATACATACGTTGATGATATAGGGCTTCACTAATACTGCTAACATTTTATTTCACTGTTTCATTCAATATATTAGATTATATAAAACCCTGAGCTCAGTTGAAGCTTTTACGAGTCACCAACAAAATAATGGCAATCTTGTAAAACTGTAAAATATGCTCAAACAGGGAGTAATTTCAATAAATTTATGTTTCAGAACATAAGTTTGGGAAGATATTTGTGTTTTTTTTTATTATTACTGGTTGTATCGTTTCTATTGTCGTTGTTCAATATTATATATACCTATATTGTTTGAAAAAAATGTACAGTACGGAAAAATCTTTGACGAGGGGAACTTTACAAACACACAATTTCACGGAAACAAAGTACACTCTGACTCAGAACAACCATTTGTGGATCAAACAGAGTTGCCGGTATGGGAATCGAACCCACCACACTCAAGCGGAAGGCCGGTATCTAAACCACTCCGCCATCTGTGCAGTCAACCTAAACATTAAGTGCGATTGATTCATAGCCATATTTTAAATGTAAATATATTTTCTTTTGGTGCTTATGATGGTAGATGAGCCACAGTCCTCCTTATGATAAGTGGTAATTTCTGCTCATGGACTCAGCAACTATAGGAATAACGGATGGAGCGATTTACGAGGAAGATTAAAAGTATATCTATATTATTTATATGATTCATTGAAGTTTTCTGTTTAGCTGAAAAATTATTATACATACTTACTTACTTATCATCACGCCATTTCCCTTGCGGGGTAGGCAGAGAGAACAGAGTGCCAAGAGGCTCTATTCTTGCATACATATCTCGCTTCCTCAACGTTCATAACATTCGGAGACTCCTGACTCCACCTTCCTTCAATACATGACCAATTTGGTCTAGGTAGGTAAGTCTCGGTCTCCCCCTGTACCTACATCCTTCCACTTTCGCATTGTATATCTTCTTAGCCAGTCGCTTGTCCGGCATTCTTTGCACATGTCCGAACCATTGGAGCATTACCTTTCGCATCTTTACACCAATACTCTCTTTCATACCTACTCGCTCTCTTACGTCATTGTTACGAATGCGGTCAGTCAGCCTCACTCCACAGATTCTACGCAGAGATCGCATTTCGACCGCATTGATTTTACTCTCATGCTCCTTTTTACATACCCAATCTCTCGCTTCCATATAATAACGTTGGGACAAGCACTGCGTTGTGTATTGGGACACGTGCCTTTTGGCTGAGGTGGTGGCTGCCGAGAAGTTGTCCCAATGCTCCGTTCACTCTATTTCTCGCATTCACTCTTCTTTCTACATCAGTGGTGTACCTTCCATCCCGACTGAATCCACATCCAAGATATACAAATTCATCCACATGTTCTAGCACACCATTTCCTATTGCTACTCTAACATCTGTTCTGGCTTCTTCTCTTTCAAAAACCATTACTTTGGTTTTGCTCACATTCACACATAGGCCCCTTTTCTTACAATCTTCTGCCATTACGTCGACTAGGGTTTACAGGTCAGTCGCAGACTGCGCTAATAGGACCGCATCGTCTGCATATAGCAGCGAGTGAACCACTGAGTCGCCCATCTGAACTCCCACATTCATTTCATTCAACCTTTATTGACATTTATCCATATGATAAACAAGATATATGATAAACCTAAAAATTATAATAATAATAATAATAGTTTATTTCAATATCTGCTTAGGTCTAATTACAGTTTTAATGGAGTACTCCTTTTAAGTTTAGCAAAAACTTGTGTCAGGAGGCTCCACATTTACTTAAGTATTATCTACAGACCATTCTTTATTTTAAATTTAATCGCAACCATTACAATATACATATAATTTAGTGATTGACCTCCTACAGTGTTACCAACAAAACTTATGCTTAAATAGGTGTAAATGCATGCGTGTGTGTGTGTGTGTGTGTGTGTAAAAGTGTGCGTTTGTGTGTGTGTGTGTAGTGAGAGCGCGCGTGTGTGTGTGTGTGAGTATATACATAAGAGTGAGTCAGAGAGTGCATTTGAATAAATTTATTATATATTTAGTATCAAAATAGATTTCAAATACAACAAATGTGCTAACAAATGTGGATTACCTATCTTATTATTAATATTATGATTAAAATAGGCAGCCTTTTCGTAGAACATTGCTTTGTTAACAACAGATTCTTGAAGTACTCTTTCTTACTATTGCACTTATTTTTATTATAATCTGCTGCGGCTTTATCGCGTAACCTCATCATAAGTTTTACAGTATTACAGATACTGTCAGCTCATCAGCTCTTTTCCAAAATTATGTAATTGCGTAGGGGGTCTTTAAATTTTGTAATTTATAGTTATACATCAAAGCATCTGTAAATTAGTAATAAAATTACGTTAATATCAAAAGTGTTTGCCAACTTTGCATAGTATTTCCATACAATCTTTTATAACGACATACCGCAATAAACTTGATTACTAGCTTAGTTTTAGATTTGCATTCGAAACATTCGCAGCGACTATAAGCACTGTATGTTTGCCGTAATGTCTTGGCAATCACTCGGCATGAGAGCGCTTTTAATGGAATTGTTTTAGTATGTAATTAATTTGCAATAACATTTGTCAAGCTTTGAAGGTTTTCGTCATGACTATTCCTCGTATAACGCTTTGTTTCAATTTAGTATCTACTATCTTATTTTATAATAGCACCACCAATATCAAAAACTAAGGAGACTGCTGGCGACCTTAAAACAAACAGGACCCGAATTTTTTATTTATTTTTTGGCTCAACTGGACTACGATCACTAAAAGAAAAGTTATAATATCATTAACAGGAGTATTGTGCTGGCTAATAAATATAAAATAATTCGAACGTTTCATTCGCTTGTTTTGTTCGGATGATTTTGTAAAGATCATTTGGTACTTCATTCAAATACCGAATAATTTCGAATGACGCATTATTATTCGATTGTAGAACTATATTATTCCAATAACTCGATTGTTATTTTTTTTAACAATCGACTTTAATGAGGGGATGATATGAAAATTTCGAAAGCTAATTATCAACTGACTCTGACAAAAATTACTAGTATTACAAATAAATACAATATTGGCGAATGTAATTTTTTTTTGTATATCCATAGCCTCAGACGGCTATGACAACTTTACGTGGTCAAGTGGTGAGGCTTCTCAAAAAATTTAAACAGCCTGAATCAAGAGCACCCTGTTTGGGTACGAACCTCGGCTTGAAACGCTGTTGACAATGTGGGAGTTCCCACGTTTATGAGTTGATGATCGTTTATGGTTGTTGAGATGTATTACGCCTTTGGCAAAGAAGTCTAAATCTTAACTATGTGTGGCGAGCTATGCATGCTTTGTTCTAAGCGTGAGATAAAGTATCGTTGGCTTCTTTGAGGTTGAGTCTCGGTTTACGAATATTGAATAGCTTTGCAGATTTTGAAATAAAACTACGTTTACGGAATCTATCGCGTTTACTTGATTTTACTACTATCCCGACGTTTCGAATACTTTACAGCATTCATGATCACGGGTGGACTTAGATGATAGACGTCCAAGGCTGATATGTTATTTCAACGGTTTCATCTACCCACAGTATATGATTTTACAAAATTTTTGGTTTATTTATTTTAACCCACCTAATATTCGTTTAGAAACACAGTGAAAATATCTACTTCAAATGTTTATGCTTACAATGTATGAGACGACAAAAGCTAAGACTAAGAAGCTACTTAGTCTTAGCTTTTTGCAAAATCAATATATTTAATAATATAAACTAATAACCCAGATTGTCTTTCTTACTGGTAATAATTGGTAGTTAGTGGTAGAACTTTTGAGCACTAAATAAAAACAAAAAAATTTTACAAATTAAAGAGGAGTATTATACTCATTTTAATATACTAACTTAAAGTCTCATACATTGTAAGCATAAACATAACAAAATGTGTAACATTCGCGTAAATATCAGATAGCTTTGCAGATTTGCCAGCCACCTCAATAACTAGAAGGTTGGGGTGAGTAGCGGCGAAGTCAAAGTAGCTACAAGAGCAATATTTTATGAATTTCCTGATAGTAATAGCGAGTGACATACCATTGTCGAAGAGACGAAGACTCACAAAGGGTTGTAGAGCCTAAGAAGGTAATGGAACATAAAAATTGCAATTGTATCTTTTTTTAATAGAGCGTTTTAAAAAAATATATACAATCTAAATTATATAAAATCTATCAATTTATTACAGTACACGATTACTTGGCTTGCCGCAATATTGAACTATTATTATATATATATTATGAGATACCCACTATTAATATATAACGTATCGTTGAACATAAACAGAAATCTTAACCCATATACAATAGACATGGACCTCTTTAGTGACAAGGTGGCCACAATAATAGATATTAATAATAAGAAAAGGAGATCGTCACAAGTAAACCTCTAACTCACCCCAACATTAATACTGTCAATTTCAATCCATACCTCTGGAAATAATATATTTGGAATGCGAAATCCACTTAGCAATACAGTTTGTTGTCCTATTATAGTAAAGGTAACATTTATTTTTATATCACTACGATGTCAATCCCCGATTTATTTTAGCTCTGTTACACTCAATGCAAAACTATTTCCACAGCAAGTTCAATGCACTTTGAACAGACTAGACATCTGACGTAATAGCTTTAAAATAGTCGCGATGCAACTACGAAATTAGAAAATGTTTGAGCCGTTCTGATTGAATACTAAAAACTAACTACTTAATACCTAAGTTGGCCTTATGAAAGTGAGAATACGATTATTATTATAATAATATATTTACTTCAGACAACAGGGTCCATTAATAAATACCTTAAAGTCTAACATACATAAGTATTTCACAGATTATTATTTCTTCATGTGTAAAAATTACACTAATGTTTTTTTTTAAATATAGAACCAGGCACTAAATAATAAACATAGTTTTGCAAGGCTGCTATAAACTTCATCCATCCGTCCATCCATCAGCCTTTCAATGTCCACTGCTGGACATAGCCCTCCCCAAGACAACGCCATAACGAGCGGTCCCGTCATGGGGGATGTTGCCGTAATCGCCACACTTGTTGGCAGGTGGGTTGCCGATCGCAGTGGATGTTGTTAATACTAGAGGGAGTGCTGCTGCCCACTCCCCTTGTATTTCCCTCAGTCGGCTCTTACGACTCCCGTGGGTAGAGAGGGGTGGGACAATTCTAAAGCCGGCCCCACACGGCTATAGACTATATTATTATAATTACCGCACATATAGTAGACACCTACACAAAAAAGTAGGTAGGTTATAGCCTGATGGTAAATCCAAGGACTGCGGGATAAAACAAAACCCGCTTTAAGATCCCCCGCACATTGAGCCACTAGAGGCGACCACACTAGAACGACTAGTGGCCGCCACAAGTTGCGGACGGGCTTCTCCATACATTTTGTTAGCATCGAACACCGAGCGTTTGAGTGGCCGCATCCGGGCCACAAGCTGCGGGAGTCGACCGCGCTCGCTACTTGTGGACGCGTTTTGTCGTTCACCTCTGTCGAGTTTGCCGCAAGTGGCAGCCACTGAAAACCGCATCCAGCCACCAGTGGCTGCCACTGGTGGCGGCGTGAGTGGTCTGACTGAACCACTGGTGGTCGCATTTAGTAGCGGCGACTGGTGGCCCTAATGTGCGGAGGCTCTTAAAGCTGTAAATAATATTATTTACTAGCTGCTACCCGTGACTTCGTCCACGTGTTTATTTTTCTGCGCAGCACCCAAATTATTTTTCCAAAATAAAAGTATATAGAATCACGCCTGTATTCACCGAAGGGTTAGGCAGAGGTGTATTACACAGCCACGGTTCGCCAGCTATGTTTAAGTCCCACGTAATAGGGGGCGAGCCTATTGTCGTCTACCGGGTACCTGCATTTCCAAAATCCCGGCTGTTACTGAGAATTTTTCTTTTTAGGAAAAAGCTCAGTAACACTGCCCTACCCGGGGTCATATCCGAAACCTCATGATCAGCAGTCGCTCACATTACCACTGCACCACAGAGGCAGTCAAATAGGATAAATTATCCTTATAAGCTATCCCAAAGTTAAATTCCTGTTCAAATCCTTCCAGCCGTTTCGGAGATTGTTATTAGTGTGTACCGTATATACTTTCATATGCATTTAGTGAAATGCTGTTATTAAGACATTACAAACAGATACTTCAATTGTAATAATAATGTATAGATATTCATCGTCCTTGAAGCAAGCCCTAGTAGTAAGTACTTTTGTTAGGATTGGTGCGTTCACACGCTTCCATTCAAAGCGACATTGAACACGCACGAGCACGGGCTCAATCGTGTGAACGGTCTGCCCGGCTGCTTGTGTACGCGCTCGCCGTTGAACGGAGTGTGTCGGTGCTTGCGCCCGAATCCTGTTCACATGCGCGCGGTCGCTTTAGTACCTCGTAAGCCTTCTCGATGACCGGACGCACAAGTATTAATGAAAAAATTATAGTGTATAAACTAATAAAATACGAGTTACTTTTTTCACAGGTGCTTTTACCACACACACAGTGTCAATTTTCCTTACCACTTCGTGATATAATATAGGTACTACTACCATGAATTTATTTTTCATATTCCCAAAACAACCTTTTCCCTGACTCATTGACAAAAATTAGTGCTTTAGAGCTTAATATTTAACAAATGGAGCCCGTATCCGAAACATTGTTTTCATACACCCACAATATTTTTGAAAGACCTATACAACGACACCCCACACTATGAGGTAGATGAGCTAAAACAAACATCCCCACTTTATGCGTAGGTAGAAAAACAAACCTATTAAAACTTATAGTAGAAAAATATTAAGTACAAATAAGATTTAATCATATTTGTAAATTAGATAATATATATCATGAAATAAAATCAAAGAGAAAACTGTTCCGAAAACCAACCCAATGAGACAGGTTTTGATTTTACGTTTCTTCCCATATACTTTTTTGTTATTACAATATTGAAATTAATCACTAATAAACTGCTATGCTATATAATATATAATATGTCTGCCTCGCTGGTGCAGCGCTATTGTAAGCGACTGCTGATCATGATGTCTTGGGTCCGATGCCCGGGTTGGGAAATGATATTAAGCTTTTTCGTGAAAATAAAAATTCTCAGTAGCCTGGAGTCTGAAATGTGCCAGGTAAACGGCAATAGGCTCACCCCCTATTACATGCGACTTAAACATAGCTGGCGAATCGTGGGTGTGTAATACACCTCTGCCTACCCCTTCGGAGAATACAGGCATGATGATGATATGTGTCTCATGCGTGTGAATAGCTTGCTTGGCCTGGCGGTGCATAGCAAGCTGTGCGTCGAGGTGCTTCCCGAGCTGCATGCCGGTCTGCGCAGCGGGCGTGTAATCGTACAATAACCGCCCTTTGCGTAAAAATCCTTTGAACTTTGCCAAAAAACTGACACTCACTCCGTTCAAAGCCGAGTGCGTGCACAAGCAGCCACATGTTCACACGCTTGTGCTCGTGTGCGTGCCCGTTGAATGTCACTTTGAATGCAAGCGTGTGAACGGAAAATTGCGGTGAATGGCGGGCTGCGCGCCGAGCTGCTTCTCGAGCTGTTTGCCGGGCTGCGAGGCGCGCGTGTAAACGCGCCATAATTTGTATAATTCGCTTTATACGTTTTTGTAGGTATTCTGACCAATGTTTATGCTTGACTTATTTACATTTTGTAATAATAACTTCTTTTTATATTCTCAATTTAAAATACGATCTAAATTTACATTTTATATCCACAAAACACGCAGATGTAGTGTTTACTTCATAACTGAGAACATGACATGTATTTGTTATTAGTAAAGATATTTTAATCTTGTGACTGACTGATAACCCTTAAAGGTTTGGGGGGTGAGAGGAACAGGGTGTAAAGTTCCTCATCCCCCATTGAAAAGGGAGGATCCTCCGACCAGACGGGTGTTGTGTCTGGTGGGCAACTGCCCGACTGTTGTGGTCGGGTACTTGTATATAATGTACATCGCTCGGATAACTTTTCATATCACGATGTAGGATACGTCAGTTATTAGTTCGTATGTGGCGAGATAGATGTCGCTACAAAGGGATCTTTTTTACCAGCCTGTTCTGCATATTGATGAGGCTAAGAAAGAATATGATGATCAAAAGCCGACATGATTTATCATTTATATTTAATACAAGCCACTGACTGCAACTTTGATTTGTGTGGAGATCAGATTGGGGTTAATATTATTCATTATATTATGGCACATTGATCTCTATGCAAATATAGCTATTTTTATTTAGTTTTTTGCTAATGATGGCAGACGAGCCAGGGCCCACCTGATGGTAAGTGATAACCGTCACTCATGGACTCAACTATACCGAGAGCATTGTCAAGCCGCTGCGCACCGTTTCATTTCGCAGATATAAAATAAAAGAATAAACGGCTATCTTCTGGTACAGCCAAAACACACTGATGTACTTCATGACCAGTCACACAGGAGACAGTGGTACCGACCCGTTCAGGCCCGATCCATCCATCCATCCATAAGCCTTTTAACGTCCGCTGCTGGATATAGTGTAGAAGGAGTGCTGCTACCCACTCCCTCGGTATTCTCTTACCGGCCCCACACGACTGGGCCGTGCGGGCCCGATAGCAAGTGAGTACTCTCACTGTGTACCCAGCCCTACCACCCGGAAAAAAACAAAACGTATATGTTAATAGTGACAGTGGACATTGAAACATGATGGATGGATGGTGATAGATTATTCAAAAATATGTGTTAATAAAAATGCTATTAATCACTAATAGAAACACAAAGTTAGCCTTTTCTTGCTTTTTTCGTTCGCTGCCTTTACTTAATTAAAAAGTTTCCCCGCCTTTGCCACCACTTAATTAAGGGTTTTATTAATAATTTAGCATGAATTTTCGCTTGGATATTGTTTTTGCCGTACAGATCCTGCGAAATACCAAGATGGAAATGGTTACTTATCAAGAACTAAATCTTTAAAAATAATATGTCGTATGTGTGGTAAATTATTTTGATAATATATTTATGTGATGTTTATGTTGACGGGCCTCGTGGCGTAGTCGGTAGTGTAACCGACTTCCGTGCACGAGGACGTGGGATTGATTCCCACTCAGGATAATTATATGGGTGATGAACACAGACATTTGTACTGCGTCTGGGTGTTTTCTATCTATTATATGTATGTATTTACAAAAAAAAAGTAGTATATGTATTATATCCGTAATCTGGTACCCATAGCACAAGCGTTAAGCTTAGTTTGGGACCACAGGACGTTGTGTGAAAATGTCCGTGAATATTTATATTTATTTATTTTATTTTATTACCTAATTCTTTGGATTAGATTAGCGTCCTTCTCATGGTAAGAAACTATCACACAAATTCATTTTGTCTCCTAGATCCTGCTTTTCAATTGTTTTACAGTTGCTACTCAGATGATAATACTGGCCAACATGAGTCCAAACCTGGTTAATGAGATCATTGGACACTCAGAAGCTTGGAATTTGTATTGGAGGTTATCTATGTTTTTTTCAGATACTAGATTCTGACAACTCAAACATAACGTTAGATCGTGGTGTCCTTTTCTAGAATTAAATTTTATTTTTATACACTGATGCGAGAACGAACCAATAGACAAACAGATAAACAGATAAAAATCTAAAAAAATCAACCCTACCTATGTAGGTAGGGATGATTTTTTTATATTTAAAAAAAAATGTCCTGCCTAATACAGTAATTTTTTCTCAAATATCTTAAATGTACAGACACAGCTCTGTTACAACTTTATAATAGTATAGAAGAGTGACTTTTTTATTATACCTTATGGGGAAAGGTGAGTTATCTGATGGCAAGTAGAACAGCTGCTCATGGACTCAAATATAACAATAGTACTGCCAAGCCACTCCTCACTATTTCAATTCAGGGATGTTTCATTATAGGCTATCTCCCACTACAGCCAAAACACATACAGGTTCATATGGCCGATCACACAGGAGACAATTGGACCGACCCTCTCGGATCCGATAATTAAGCAGTAGTACCGCAATGGGTGATAATTTATTTCTTTTCCTAGTCACCTCGTATATAAGTACCACGGGGAAACAATCAGGTGATGATGCGTATGTCTAACTTCTTAGTTTGTCACCACACAGATTTAATTGCCTATTTAGAATTGATATTTTACTATTTACGGTAAATAAAATTTATTATTAATACATTTTGATCTGTATTTTAGCACTTGATATGCTCAGGTACTTTATAGAACAAATTATTTGTAAAATGTGGAAAGAGAGAACTTTAGTGCGAGCGGGAATCGAACCTGCGTCCCTTCCAATCCGGGAAAGTGCTCTATCACTAAGTAATCGCACTGACAAACGGTCATTCCCAATCTACACATAGCGTTTGTCTTTAAGACCCACGTCACCTATCGGATGCATTTCTTCGGATTGGAAGGTACGCAGGTTTGATTCCGGCTCGCACTGAGAGTTCTCTTTTTCCACATTTCATAAATAATAGGTTTTTTATTATTAAAAGCTTAAGTAGTTCAACATAGGCGTGATGCTATGTTTATGTTAACTAGTTTATCCCCAAAGAGTAACATGAATCTACTATATTTAATGGTAAATTAAGCTAAAACTGTGGAACTCTTAGATAGTTACGTCAACGTGGAGGCTCTTTTACTTTACAAGATCGAGAATCAAGAAGAGGGTTAAATTTCTAACAAAACTCAACCGCAAATTCAAGAACCTTTTCCTTTGGTATATCGATATACGAGTATGCATTTCGATGATCGGCATATCAATCATGTAGTTATTCGTAATTTACTATTATCGGAACAGAAATAAAACAAAAATTATTTATGGACAACATGTCGTTTCAATATAAGATAAATATGTCTATGAAAGAATGTGTTACGGTCAGTGATATATACTAGCGTAGTTATACATATTCCAGCTAATATATATTTATAGCTAAGACAGGACAACGTCAATGGGCAGGACGGCAGCACGGGGTCCTCACCTTCCGGTTGGTGCAGGTTTTGTCGGGGCATGGTTGCTTCGGCAAATACCTGCACACGATCGCTAGTAGGGAGACGACCCCAGGCTGTCACCACTGCGACTGCGGCGAGGACTCGGCGCAGCACACGCTCGAGTCGTGCCCGGCCTGGGATGTGCAGCGCCGGGAACTCGCTGCAGTCATAGGCGTGGACCTGTCGCTGCCGGCCGTTGCGCAAGCGATGGTTGGCAGTGACAGGGCCTGGTCCGCGGTCGCCGCCTTCTGCGAGGCTGTCATCTCGCGGAAGGAGGCGGCGGAGAGGGCCCGGGAGGAGTCCTCCTTCGTGGACACGATTCGCCGCCGGCGCGCAGGGTGGCGTGCACGCGCTTACTTGCGCCTGATGCCACCCTAGCCGATATAGGGCAGCGCGGACGGTGGGGTCGGGGAGTACCCTGTCGTCCGCGGAAGCCTACCGCGAAGGTGTGACGCCCAAGTGCGCGGGGCGTCGCACAAGAGAGGGTGCCCGAAGGGGCTGCCGCCCGCGGATCGCGGTCGAAACGACGCGATACCCGTGATCCGCCGTAGCAAGGGCGGGTGAGGGCGCACGGTGGGTTTTTAGTGGATGAGAGCCCACTACCCTGTTTTCTCCCCGGGCAGCGGGGTGTGCGGTAGGACATTTTTGCCCACCTAAAATAAAATAAAAAAAAAGGACAACGTTTGTCGGGTCAGCTAGTTGATTATAATAATAACATAACCTATAATAGAACAGAATATTAAGGTTATTGAAACATTAATCCAATTACTCCTAATGTGCATGTAACATCGCTAACAGGATTAGTAAAACTATTTTAAAAATATTGTAACGACGCTTAATAGAATTACTTTGAAGGGTAAACAGCATAACCATAATGTGATAAAATAAAGCAAAAGTAACGAAGTATGTTGTTGTAGATATATTAAAGACGGCTCTATCTAATCCATTTAAGCGACCTTTCATGACGAGGCTCTACGTGAATCAACAAAGACACTTAGTCTAAAGGTACTAATAGTACTTTTTTCTTAACATTTTGCCTTGTGTATCCCAGCACCAATGGGCCGGCTCGATCGGGGAAGTACCACCCTCTCACTAAAGATCGGCGTGTAAAAACGGTAGTTACTCCTACCATTGTGTTTTGTATGGTGAGGGAGATCGCTGGAGGCCCAAACTCTCTCCCTATCCTGCCCTTATTATCTTTCCCATATGCCTCCTATCCCTTTTCGTTGGAGATGGTGACACACGAGTAATGCCTCTGGTGTTGCTAGCGTCTATTGGCGACGGTAACCGCTCACCATCAGGTGGGCCATACGCTTGTTCGCCCCTTTTTTTTCTTTTTTTTTTTGTTTAGGCGGGAAAAAATGTTCCTATCCGCACACCCTATCGTTCGGGGCAGCGACCAGGGTAGTGTGGGGCCCTCACCCACTAAAAAAACTCCGCCGCTTTGGTGGTAAGCTTGTTCAACACTGCGTTTAAAAAAAAATCTATTGGTGCATGGCATACCATTGGGTTTACCAGCATTATATTTTAATTGCATAACCTCTAGCAATAATTTATATTACGTTGTCACGAAAAAACTTTGACAGGTATCGTCAAAATGCATTACCCACATTGTAAAAAGATAAATCGCATGAGTTTGTTGTGTGCTCAGACCAAGAAAGACGGATCATTACGACCAATCTATACTCTATTCCAATTACGAAGTCCCTTATGACACTTCTTAGAACGTAACTCTTCAGGTTTCGCATAATTTGAAATAATAATCATTTTTTGTTCATGGTAGTAAATCATCATTTAAAAAATACACAATCAATTTATATCATTATACAATTAATTCACATCAACATATTGTTTTTAGACATCATGCTCAAAATAATTAAAACTTTAAAAGATAATAATATTTTACTGCAGTTTTGCGTTTACGTTCTATAGTTTTATTTTTACTTTTTTACATAGTGACGTGAAGAATCGTATAAAATCGATTATAGACAGAATCTTTTCGCGAGTGAAAATCTGTCAACACTGCGTCCACCTCGTGATCACGACCCGCCATTTTGCTTGTCTCTTCAGTACGAGTGCAGAAGCAGAGTGTATACGATACGCGTGTTCAGTTTATTTAATTTTGTGTTGTGTAATACTTTCTAACATTTACGCGAATTTCACACATTTTGAAATAAAACTACGTTTAAGGAATCTATCGCGTTTACTTGATTTCAGCTTTGGACATCTACCATCTAAGTCCACCCGTGATCATGAATGCTGTAAAGTATTCAAAACGTCGGGATAGCATAAAAATCAAGTAAACGCGATAGATTCCGTAAACGTAGTTTTATTTCAAAATTTGTGTTGTGTTTTTATTTTGTTCTTGTTATTGTAGTTATAATTGTTTGATAATTCTTTCGATGTTATTAAGTTTTGACTGTTATTTGATTTGGTTTGTTTGTATTTATAAACACTATGGCCGAAATTAGTCGAAAAACTGTTTCCCGAATAAGTAAGGACGAAGGAGGAAAACATGGTAAAGATTTATCGGAAGATAACAATTAAACACAAAGTGAATTAAACACATAGTGAAAAATTAAAATCGCCACTTAAAAAAAAATAGAAGATCGATAGTTACACCCATCGACAATTTTGATAACGACGCCATTAGAAATCATATCTATGGCTACTATAGTAGGAACGAATTGCCGGCTCTCGATAAATTGTCAAATACTTTACGAGAATCTGAACTGTTTCACGGCAGTAGAATTTCTTTGTGGAGTGTTTTAAAAAAAGTTGGCTTTTCTTATAAAAATATGATAAAAGGCGGATTTTGATGGAACGTAGAGATATAGCTTTAGCCAGATGTAATTTTCTAAGATGAGCAGAGTCCATTGCCGTTTGGAATAATGTTATATTCCTAGATGAGACGTGGCTAAACGCTAATCATACAGTTGGCAAGATATGGACAGACGACACTCTTCATTCCTCCACAAAAGTACCTAGTGGCAAAGGTAAACGCTTAATTATTTGTCATGCGGGTTCCATGAAGGGATTTGTTCCGAACTGCCTCTTGGCGTTCATATCTAAGAAAACTGTGAAATACCACGAAGAGATGAAGTTTGTTAAATTTAAGGAATGATTTTGTACCTTATTGACCAACTTGAATATGCCAAAAAATTTGATTTTCGCTGATTGGGATAAAGACACACATATCGACGCCGTCATAGATAACCAAATTATAATAAATACAGGGGTTTCTACAGACGATGATGAGGGTGATGACGACGATGCCGACCATGAAATATCGATTTCGGCTAGTGACGATGAATAAGTTCCATAATTAAAATTAAAAAACAAAGTTTTATAATTTTAATTTGATGCTAATCCTTTTTCTGTCAATACGATTTTAATTTGTTCGTTATAGTAATCGAAGATCAATATCGTCGAGTATCGACTATAGCGGTACTTTACTAGTACTTGATTATTGACATCTGTCAAATTTGACTTCGTAATTAGAATAGAGTGTAGTAAAGCCGTGAAAAATCATGCCCATCTAGTAATTACACGATCTCACTCACGCACACAAACACAAACAAAACCATGCCCAATGAAGTGATATTAAGCACAAGTGCTACCAAAGTATGCTTTTAAAATCACCCCAAACGACTCAACGATTTCACACGAACTTTACGTACCTAGATAAATATGAGTCGTCAGCCCCATAATATTCCCTATATGATTTGCTACCTATAGCTATAACATAGAACTTTTAACAATTTATTCAAATTATAGGAATTTCTTCTTATTTTCTTGCTAATATTCGTTTAGAAACACAGTGAAAATATCTACTTCAAATTTGTATGCTTACAATGTATGAGACTTTAAGTTAGTATATTAAAATGAGTATAATACTTTAAACTGTAAAACTTTGTTTTTATTTAGTTCTCATAAATTCTACCACAAATTACCAATTACTACCAGAAAGAAGACAATCTTGGTTATTAGTTTATATTATTAAATATATTGATTTTGCAAAAAGACTAAGAAGCTACCACCGGATCGGAACGCGGCCTGACTGAGAAAGATCCGGCCAGAAAACTCAGTAGGCAACAACTGTTATGGATTATTAAATTTTGTATGAAATTACTGATAGCTAATAAAGTTAATTTTAAAAAAAAAAGGCAAGAACTAATCACTACTGCGGGTTTTATCTACATAATAAGCGCTAACTGTGTCTTGCAATCTTGTGGTGTGCCTTCTTGTATTCTGTTTGGTGAGGCCTATCACAAGATTCCAGCTTGATGGTAAGACCCAGCCGTCTTCTCTATTGAAATTGGGATATTTCTTAATTTCAATAGCCTCACGTATCATTCTAGGGCGATATCGATGTTTTTTTACGAGGATTTGAGGTTTGTCAAACCTAATAGCGGGTGTGCTCCTGTGTGTGCTCACAAATACAGTGCTTCACGTCAGCTATGTGTTCTTTGATCGGAGTTGTTATAATAATAATAATAAAAACTGGCAACACCGTCCATGTAGTGTCGCATTTTTTCCTCTCTACAATTTTTTTATTTTATTTAATGTTTAATAATCCTTAGATAATAACTATACAATAATATTTACTATTTGAAGAACAGCAAATTTAAAATACACATGAAAAATAAATATATTACTGAATATAACCATAACTAAATCAAAATAGAAAAATGACAGGTGTCACCAAGAAAAAAATGGTTTTGAAAAACACGAATTTCATTATAAAATAGATGGAAGAATCGAAAAATGTTGACACGAGCAAAAGCCAGGCTCGCTACCGCACTACGACCAACCCAGAACTCGTCACTCAGCTCCGCCTCGCAGCTACCGGAACCAGTGGCAGTGACATCGGTTACTGCGGAGGCGTCGAGCTCAACATTGAGTAACGAGTACTTCTCCCCACCTACGTCGCCGTCGCCTGTGCGTAGGAAGAGGAGAGGCCGGCCCCCGATGTGCTTGGGACCCCGAGGTCAACAGATCTCAAATAGGGCCCCCGCTGCCGGTGGTGATATGCGCCGCATGAGATGGTCTCAAAAGATGAATGAAAATGTCATGCGGGCATATTATGTGGCTACAGAGGGAGGAATCAATCTTACAGCGTACCGTGTTCGTATGCTGCCTTTGTTTCAGGAGCTTGAGCCAGCTGTCAACGTCACGGCATAGCGATTATCGGATCAAGTGCGGACCATTCAGCGTTGTCACCTGTTGGATAATAGCGTAACTTAACGGCTTCGCTCAGACGTACGGAGTAGCATTGTTACTCCCATTCCCTCGCAAACTGCGGAGACTATGCCGATTTTGAGGAATATACTGCAGTTGAACCCCGCTGAGGCAATGGAGGACAATGGAACATCAACCGTAAGTACCCGGTACAACGATCAATTAAGGAGTGCTTTGGAATGTGCTTTAAAAGAGTATCGATCCATGTCTCCTGAGTGTAGACCACGTCTGCCGCGTTTGCCTACCCATTAAAAGAATATAGCGCTGGTGAAGGCCCTGGATTTGCTGTTAGCAGCTTACATAGAAAGCAGCAAAAATTTGGCGGATACACACTCAATCCTGTATTGTGCAGTCGTTGCGGCGTATCGAGTAGCAAGAATTAAAATTTCTTATGAAGGTCATGCTACTTGGTCAAATACAGCTGCACCGGCTTGGCAATACAGGATTGAACGACGTATATCCGAAGCCAGGGTACTCATCGGTAAGCTTATCTGCTTCAGGTCGGGCAACACCCGCCCGAAGGTTATGCGCTTTGTGAATCGGGCTTTCTCGGGGATTGAAATAAATCCTCGAGAATATATGTCTCGCGTCACGGAGCGCATAGACTTCCTGAAGCAGAAAAATTATGCGTGGGCAAATTGCGTTAGGCGTTACAAAAGGAGAGTGGATCGATACACTATAAATCACACATTCCAAAAGGAGGAGAGGCAGGTCTACCGTAAATGGGAACGACCTGATATAGACCTGAATGTCAGGCATCTTCCAGATGTTTATGCCACTACTGCTTTCTGGCAAAACATTTAGTCGAAGCCTGTCATTCATGAAGAGGGTGACTGGATGAGGGATGTCGAACGATCATGTGAACATATTCCTAACATGGAACAAATAACTATAACAAAAAATGACATAACCAGTGCAGTCCGTTCGTCAGCCAACTGGAAAACAGCAGGGACGGACGGACTGCACAATTTTTGGCTCAAGTGGTTACGCAGCTCACATGCTCGTTTGACATCTCAATTTCAATTGTCTTTAATATCGGGTTAAATACCTCAATTTTTAACAATCGGTACGACCTACCTTATCTATAAATCTGGTAGTTCCACGGACCCTAAAAATTATAGACCAATAACATGCTTGCTAACCCTATATAAGCTCCTCACATCCATTTTGACACTAAAAATCTCTTTACATATTGTGAAAAATTATATTTTGGCCACATCTCAAAATGGATGTAGGAGTGGAGCACGTGGAACTAAAGAACTCCTTACTATTGACACGGTCATTAGCCAAAAGGTTCGCCGCGGACGGAAAGAGCTAGCGACAGCCTGGATAGACTACAAGAAAGCTTACGACTCTGTTCCACATACATGGCTCTTGAGGGTGCTAGAGTTGTATAAAATAGATAAAACTGTACGTACCTTCTTGAAGACGTGTATGAGGCAATGGAGAACGATGCTTTGCTACCCAGGTGGTCGCTGGCTTCAGGTTGACGATGGACTCATCAAAATAGAGCGGGGTATATTCCAGGGGGGCAGCCTGAGTCCATTGTGGTTTTGCCTGGCCCTGAATCCTCTTAGTACTCTACTGGCGAATTCAGGGATGCCTATCCCTATCGGTTGTGGAGAGAGAGTCGGAGCATATCCCACCTCTTATACATGGATGATTTAAAGTTGTTTGCCCCCACCACACCTCAACGGATGGCATTACTAAAGGTAACTGAAACCTTTAGTAAATCTATCAGGATGGAGTTTGGTGTGGATAAATGTGCTGTCTTACATGTAAAGCGAGGTGGCGTTGTGAAATCTAAAGGAATGCAACTTTCAGATTTCACACATCTCCGTGCTCTGTCTGCTACCGAGACATACAAATATTTGGGTATGTCACAGGCGTTATGCATCTCGGAGACGGACATGAAACAAAAGTTACAGGAGCGTTTCCTTTGCCGCTTGAAAAAAGTATTCAACAGTTTACTTTCTGGCGGCAACAAGGTGCGCGCTTGTAACAGTTGGGTCATGCCTTACTTGATGTATTCCTTTGGCATACACAAATGGACTCAGTCTGAACTGGACGGCCTTGACAGAAAGGTTCGTACACTTATGACTACATACGGAATGCACCACCCGCGATCATCGGTTATGAGGTTGTATATTCCGCGGAAATGTGGATGTCGGGGTTTGCTTAACATCAAGACCCTTCATAACCGCGAGATATACAACCATAGAGAAAATTTTCTCAGCACTGACACGGGTGTGCATCGTGATGTGGTCAGAGTGGACCAGGGACTAACCCCGCTCTGTTTGGCAAAAGAGAACTGGCACAAACCTATGGTACTTAGCACTGAGGATCGTCGAGAGGTATGGAGGAGTAAGGAGCTGCATGGACGTTTTTGTCGGGCCTTACATGGGCCCGATGTTGACTTTGCAGCATCTGTCTCTTGGCTACAATTCAGTAATCTCTTCGGAGAAACTGAAGTGTTTTTGCAATAATGGACGAGGTTGTGATGACGAATAATTACCGGAAATATATCCTGAAAGATGGTACTGTTGACACCTGTCGGGCATGCCACCGACCCGGAGAATCACTCAGGCATATTGTTTTTGGTTGTACTCGTCTTGCCAACGGCGATTACTTGCATAGCATAACCAGGTAGCCAGGATTATCCATCAGCAACTTGCTCTGAAGTATAATCTGGTGGAAATGGAAGTGCCATACTATAGATATGTGCCCCACCCAGTTCTCGAAAATGACCATGCCACGTTGTACTGGGATCGGTCTATCATTACTGACAGGACTATTGTTGCTAACAAACCTGATATAGTGGTGATAGACCGATCAGAGCGCCGTGCACTAATTGACGATGTCACTGTTCCGCATGACGAGAATCTCGTGAAAGCTGAAAGCAAGTAAAATATTTGGATTTAGCTCACGAGGTTACCGACATGTGGGATGTTGACTCGACAATTATTGTTCCGATAGTCATATCAGTTAATGGTCTGATCGCCAAGTCTCAACCAACACTTAAAGAGGCTCTCGTTGGACGGCTGGATTAATGGCTTGATGCAAAAGGCGGTACTCCTCGACACGGCACGTATTGTGAGGAGGTTTCTTTCCCTGGAGCCCTAACCACCGGCAGCTTGGTCCCTGCACCCGATGTCGGTGGTCCACTATTTGATATTTTTAAATTAATTATATTTTGTTGTGAATGTTTTTGTAATAGTGTATTTGAGTGTGTGTTTGTTTTCTTTAATAATCTGTTTAAAAATATATAAAATATGATATTAGAAAAGTAATAAAGAGAATAATAATAATAGTTTATTTCAATATCTGCTAAGGTCTAATTACAGTTTTAATGGAGCACTCCTTTTAAGTTTAGCAAAAACTTGTGTCAGGAGGTTCCACATTTACTTAAGTATTATCTACAGACCATTCTTTATTTTTAATTTGATCTCAACCATTACAATATACATATAATTGGATGGCACCGGACCGGTTATGGATCTCTTTGTTTGCCCAATGTAGGAGAGACCACAATCACAATCCAGCTTGTATACTCTTGCATCCTGTAAGGGTTAGTATTTGCCTTTTTAAAAAAATTTTAAGGTTATTAGCTCTCAGTAATTCCGTACAAAATTTAATAATCAATAACAGTTGTTGCCTACTGAGTTTTCTGGCCGGATCTTTCTCAGTCAGGCCGCGTTCCGATCCGGTGGTAGCTTTTTAGTCTTAGCTTTTGGCAAAATCAATATATTTAATAATATAAACTAATAACCAAGATTGCCTTCTTACTGGTAGTAATTGGTAGTTTGTGGTAGAATTTTGGAGAACTAAATAAAAACAAAATTTTACAATTTAAAGAGGAGTATTATACTCATTTAAATATACTAACTTAAAGTCTCATACATTGTAAGCATAAAAATTTGAAGTAGATATTTTTACTGTGTTTCTAAACGAATATTAGGTGGGTTAAAATAAATAAACCAAAAATTAATAATAATAAAGAAATAAATAATATTATTTAAAGAAACTTTAAGTCATACTTTCTGATATTTACGCGAATGTTACACATTTTGAAATAAAACTACGTTTATGCTTACAATGTATGAGACTTTAAATTAGTAATTTAATACACTAATTTAAAGTCTCATACATTGTAATTTAAAGTCTCATACATTTGAAGTAGATATTTTCACTGTGTTTCTAAACGAATATAAGGTGGGTTAAAATAAATAAACCAAAAATTTTGTAAAATCATATACTGTGGGTAGATGAAACCGTTGAAATAACATATCAACCTTGGACGTCTATCATCTAAGTCCACCCGTGATCATGAATGCTGTAAAGTATTCGAAACTTCGGGATAGTAGTAAAATCAAGTAAACGCGATAGATTCCGTAAAGGTAGTTTTATTTCAAAACTTTAAGTCGTAATTTTGATATTTTTATATAATTATAAGCATTTTTGTTCATTTTAGTCTATAACGAAAAACGAAAAAAAAACGTATGAAATTACTATTTAAAACAAAAAGCTGCCCTACATCCAGTTACTGTACTTTACGTACACAGGCTTTTCAATAAAAAGCCTTTTGCTAAAAATTATTTTCTTTGATCATATAAAAATTACATGTTTTTATATATTAAAGAATGTTTTCATAGTATGTATGATTGGTAAATAGGTATTTGCTCATTTAGCAACTACAAAGTGAAATTTGCGGAAATCATACATTTATCAAATTTTATTACGTGTAAGCAATGTATACTTAATTAGCGCACGCCAAATAACTATAGTGATGTAATATGGTAGTCTAACAATATTTTATTTCTTATAATCTTATAAAACAGTTTATTTACAAAGTGTTTCTTAAGGCTTGATACACTATATTTTACTCACTTATCATCACGCCATCTCTTGCGGTGTAGGCAGAGAGAACAGAGTGCCAAAATACTCTATTCTTGCACACATCTCTCCTTTCCTTGCACACATCTTCCTTTTCCTCAACATTCATAATCGTGAATACTCTATTCTTGCACACATCTCTCGCTTCCTCAACATTCATAATTCTCTTCATGCACGCTCGCCGGTTTCGGAGACTCGTGACTCCATCCTCCTTCAATACATGACCGATTTGGTCTAGGTAGGTGAGTCTTGGTCTCTCTCGTGTACTTACATCCATTCATCTATCATCACTGTCGCATCTTATATCTTTTTAACCAGTTGCACGTCAGGCATTCTTTCCACATGTCCGAACGGAGCATTCCCTGCCCTACCTACTCGCTCTCTTAGGTCGTCGTTACGAATGCGGTCCTAACCTGACTCCACAGATTTTCCGCAGAGATCGGATTTCGATCGCATTGATTTTCTTCTCATACTCCTTTTTGCATACCCAACTCAAAATATTTTAAAATACTTATTTTCCGGATGAAATCCAAAGGGTGTATAAAATAATAATTTTGATAAAATATTACTGACTGCTTTTGAACAATGTACCTACAATTTTCAATGCATCACGTAGAATTAAAAATTAAAACCGGTCCCTGAGGTAAACGCTAAAGCCGATTTCCATGAATCATTAATAAGAAACTTAAGTAACATTCTTATCCCAAAACAAGAATCATTTATAACACAGAAACATTTTGCTAATTAAAAGAAAATACTCTTACGCACTTTTAATCGATTCTAATAGAATGGACGTTGTAATGTTTATTTGTGTAACCTCTGGGTTTAGCAATGTACCCTGATATATCAAACACTACATAAATTATCGAAAACTAACGATAGGGGGCGAGCCTATCGACGTCTTCCAGGCACATTTCCAAACTCCGGGCTGCTACTGAGAATTTTTCTTTTTAGGAAAATGCTCAATAGCTTTGCCCGACCCAGGGATCGAACCCGAGATCTCATGATTAGCAGTCGCATACACTACCGCTACACCACCGAGGCAGATCATTCAGGTAGTTTTAGTACTGTATCTACTTTTATGTTTATGTCGTAGCCACACATTAGAATTGATTACTTGATGTTATGGCCAATCATTTCATGTAATGTTATCATTAAGTGGCCAATTCTATCATCTGGCTACGAAATATAAAATTAAAATAAATAAATATTCACGGACATTTTACACAACGTCCTCTGGTCCCAAACTAAGCTTAACGCTTGTGCTATGGGTACCTGATTACAGATATAATACATATATTACTTTTTTTTTGTAAATACATACATATAATAGATAAAAAACACCCAGACGCAGTACAAATATCTGTGTTCATCACACAAATAATTGTCCTGAGTGGGAATCGAACGCACGACCTCTTGCACGGAAGTCGGTTACGCTACCGACTATGCCACGAGGCCCGTCAAAATGGGGGTTTTACCATAATCGCCACGCTTGGCAGGCGGGTTGGCGATCGCAGTGGATGTTTTTGGTACACAGGGGAACGCTTCTGCCCGGTCCCCCGGTAATCCCTTAGTCGTCTTTTACGACTCCCATAGGAAGAGACGGGGTGGAGCTATTCTTGGTGCCGGCCCCACACGGCATGGATTTTCTACGATATGACTTTATAAATACTACAGTCGGGTACAATACGTACGGTTTATATTTTTAATAAGGCCCGCGATTATATTTTTAATTATATTTATATATGTAAAATAATATGAAGTTCCCCGCCGCGTCATTCTGTCGGAATATAATTAACTCAAAATTACTAAATAATTTTGATATAGTTTTTATCAGTAGATAGAGTGAGGAAGATTTGATTTGAGGTTTTTAATTTTTTTATGATATATTTTTATCTGTATTTTAATTTTAGCACTTCACATGCTCAGCTACTTTAAAGAACAAATTATTGTGAAAGCGGACAAAGGGAGCTGAGAAGTGCTTAAGCTAGAGTACTTCCCCGGAGTAAAGCTCTTTTTTCACTTTCACAATAATTTTGTTCTTTTATATTATAATTAATAAAATGAGGCGACACTTGGCGGGAGTCCATTGTTATTATTATAGAATGGATATTTCAGGAGGAGAGCCCATCACTCACCAATAGATTGTCAATCCCGATTATCTTTGGACACACTCAAAATAAAGATTGCCAGTCCGCACTCTCACAGATAGAGGAGAATGTGATAATAGCAAAGTAGCATGCACGATAATGACAAAAATCTCACCAGTGCGACGCCACCATGTAATATGGCAGGACTCTCAGCACCACAGCGTTCCGCAAAAAACGAAGACAAAATCGTCAAAAAATAAAAATTATATTATAGGTAATTGATGGCCGAATATATCAAGCACTTAAATACAAAAACAACAACATGTTTTAAGTTGCTAAGGCTACTCTACTAATAAATTTATATTATTTGTTTTATTACGGTAATACCTAGTAAAACATAATCGTAGCAATTAAGATGTCTATTACTATAACATTGAATTCTTACTGCCATCTCGTCTCCGTAAATTGTACTAACATTTATAGACTCTCTGAAAGTTTGCTACGACCAAAATTTGGGTAGTCTGAGTAATTAATCACTGCTGGAATCTCATTTCGGGGACACGTGTAAAACTCGCTCATTTATGAAACGACTTGCCTATTTATTATTCTATGTAGTAAATGAGAATATGTGCTCTCGTGTCTAGTTATAGTTAGAGTCACTTTCACTACTAGTAAAGCCGTAGTACCGTACCTATACATATATTTGTGCGGTGCTAATCAGTAAATTATTGATTACACTTTGTTTTGATTTATGCCATGTAAATTGTTTGTATTATGTAAATCAATTGTTGATTATCCTATAATAAATAAATTAATTAATTGTCCGTGTGATGACGGATTAAGAATACAAGTGTCACTACCCCATTCTTTTCCACGGGAGTCCTACAAGGTGACTTAGGGAAGTAAGCAATTAACACCCATTGCAGGTAAGCAGGTAGATTTGTGGTAGGGCTGGGTAGCAAGTGGAAGTACTCACTTGCTTTCAGGCCTGAGCGGGTTGGTATCGCCATCTCCTGTTTGACTGGCTATGAAGCATATCGGTATATTTTTGTTGTAGCAGGAGATAGCCGCTATCTAGACCCGACTGGCTCGTCAGGTGGGCCTTGGCTCATCAGCCGCCATATGCAATAAAAAAAATTAAAAAGAAACAGCATAAATAACCCTCTCTCACCGAAGATCGGCGTGAAACAACGACAGGTACTCCGGTATCGTTGAGTTTTGTATGGAGAGTGAGAGTGCCGGAGGCTATATATCCTATCCTCTCTTTATTATCCTTAACATCCATTCTGCCTCTCCACTTTCTATCTCTTTTTTATTTGATAGCTCTTGATTTGACTTAAAAACTGATATACGCTTTATCCCGCTACTGTCGGGAACAAAATATATACTTTTACCTGCGGCACAGCCGCGGGCAAAGACTACTTAATACCTCTCCAAAAAACTTTCTGCTATATTAAGGAATACCTGTTTTTTTTAAAAAGAAAAAGAGTCATTGCTGTCCGTGCGTCTATTTGGTTCTTGGCTTATTCTTACACCAAGACCTAGTCAGATTTTTTATAAAATACTCTGAAAACCTGTAAAAACTGTCAATATATTATTTGACAGCCAGGATCCACTTCGTAAGGTGCCTTCTGAAGCATGGAGGAGGTCAGATGTCCACAAGCATGGTTCAAACTGCAAGTGTACAAACAAGCTACGTCTTTTAAAATATAATAATTTTAATGAAGCCACGAAAATATTAATTTGCGGCATGTGCTTAGATTTACCTTAAAAATAGATACATTATGTAATACTGCCTACAAAAATCTTAAAGATATTTTCGTCGCAGCCGTGCAAAGCTAAGGCGAGTGACTAGTACGAGTACCTATTATGTATAACAAAAATATGTATACAATCTAAATAAGGTAGTGTAAACATTAAGTCATGTTGGTAAATAATTACTGCTCTCAGCTTAGAATAAGAATATCTTTGTCTAAGGCTCTGGCTCTCAGTAACATATACGGTCGGTGTCCAAGCTACTTCGTGGTAATCTATACACTATATCAAAAAGCATAAACTTTTTTCCTTTGGGAATAAACAAAAAGTACAAAGTTTTAGACATTTTCCTTTTTTTATCAACTATGCTTTAGGAAATAACTAATCATGAAATACAAAATTTGTTATTGGTTTGTTTTATTAAGAACTTATTTGTTAAAATGGAAAAAGAAAGCTTTACTGTGAGTAGAATTTGAACCTGCATACCATCCAATCCAAGAAAGTGCTCGAGACCGCTAGCTATTGCAGTCACTTAATAGCGACACCCAATCTCTACTTCACATTTGTTTTAGATGTCATTAAGACCCACGTTTTCAACGCTTCGCTTATGAGGCGTGCAATAAACGAGGGTTCAGTTGTTCCGTGTAAAACGGAAGTAGTACCCACCTCCCGTTTGTTATGATCTTGAGTGAGAGTAGCATTTACAGCGTAGGCATGTAAAATCTACCTACAGAGTTCGGCCTTACAGGAATGCAATAAGTTCAAAAATTATTTATTTGGTTAAAAACTTATCAATGATTTTAGATAGGTAGGTACCTATCAAAAGGCGCGGCCTTACCGCGAGCTATAAACTTGTGGATGAATCGTGCTGATATAATAGACATCTTGATACTTAAAACTAGTGCTATACTTACATACTTAAAACTGTGAAGAGAGACGTCACCATTAGACAGATTTTAACTTGTAGTTTGATACAATGCTGTGAAATGCGTATAACACTAACTAGGCTTAAACAATGAGCTAGTAATTCATCCATTAGCTGGCACCTTAATATCATAATCTCCCTAACTTTATCCCATGTTTTTGTTGGAGCCGGCTTTAGATCTATTTAAGTTTAGCTGATCCACCAGTATTTATCCGGAGCGCCATCCTATCTGACCTCTCACGACTTAACTAAGGGGACAACTGGCGACCTTAGAATAAGACTTAAGATCTGAGTATTTTTTTTAATTAGGACTGACATCCGGTCACGACTTTAAGAATATTATTTGACAGCTAATGGCTCCCGGTCAGACCTCGCCCTTATAACACTTAAATTATTAATGAAACATTTCTAATTAAAAAAAAATGTGATATTTTTAAGTTTTTATGTGTGTTTCAGTTTTAGAATCGTTAACTCTATAAGTGTGTTTTCTATTAAAATATGATAAGAGAGACACCGTGTATAGAACCACAATATTGCTTTTTTTGTAAGGAAACTAGCGATGTCTTTTTGTTTTCCTAAATTGTTTTTGTTTACAGTTTAATAAATTATTCAATTGTACATGTTTATATATATTATATGCACTTATTTAGGTATATATGTAAACTCATGAATTGTTGTTCTTACTAATTGCCAGATGGCGCCTTGCAAAATGACAGAGGTAGACCAATATAGAAGTACTTCTTAAAATTAGCGCTAGATGGCGTATAAGACATGAAACCCACATTAGTACTTTTTAAAATTAGCGCTATCTATGTGATTTATTGAAAACTACTTAGTAAAATCAATACATTATTAGTTACATATCAAATAATTAATTTTATTGTGAAAAATGAAGATTATGAGGCGTGCAGTTTTGGATTTTCCAAAGTATTTATGAATTGATTTGTTACCAAGCGGTCCTGAGTATGCCTCGTGGAGAGGTAAAACACGTGTTCGTGTTCAAAATTTTGCTATCATGCTGCTCTACCTTGCAATTATCATATTCTCCTCTATCTGTCAGAAGTGCATATTTGCAATTTTATTTATTCTGTGTGTGCTAAAGTAGCCGAAATTGACAATATGTTTCTGCTCCTAAAATATCCATCCTATAATACATCTGTAATTAATATTGAATAAATACTAGTAGCCGTGTGGGGCCGGCTTTAGAATTGTCCCACCCCTCTCTACCCATGGGAGTCGTAAGAGCCAACTGATGGAGTACTGGGGGAGTGGGCAGCAGCACTCCCTCGAGTATTAACAACATCCACTGCGATCGCCAACCCGCCGGCCAAGCGTGGCGATTACGGCATTATCCCCCATGACCGCTCGTTGTAGCGTCTTGGGGAGGCCTATGTCCAGTAGTGGACGTTGAAAGGCTGATGGATGGATGGATGGACTAGTAGTACCATAACTAGATAGATTAGATGGATCTAATTTATATAAAAAAGACGAAATACATTTGATAGTCTCAAAAATAAAAATAAGTGTACCCAAATATAGAATGATAACGAGCTTTATGAGAGAACTACGTTATAATGGCTAGAGCATTTCCAGCGGTTAGCTCGCGTCATAGTGATAAATCCATTTTGGATAGGACTTGCGTAAAATTATTTCTTAGTGTTCACCTATAGTTTCAAAGAAATCCATAATATAATATATGTATATTGTTTGGGCTGTACGTTGATATTATGTCAGTCAATCAGTTGTTCTTCTACATATATAGATTACGTCATCCAGGAACATTACAGTGTGTGATCATAATATTAAAAGATTTTTCACAACCCACTAGCAGGCATGGATCTCCTTTCAGTGAGAGGGATGCAGGCCTTCATAGTCCAACACGATGACCTAATGCGTATTAGCAGACTTCACAAACCGTCGAGAAAAACTGTAAGTTATGCAGGCTTTTATTTTTATCAAGATAATTTATTTTAAGCATGCAACAATGATTACAAAAATCGTTAGAAGGAAAAATTTACATTATCGATAAATGAAAATAAGGAAAAATTACAAATGATTAGTGAAAGCTAACATTAATTTCTGTGTCACTCATTATCTGGTCCCACCACAATGCTGCACCTGACCGTATGTATACATAACTAGTGACCTGAGCGTACTGCGTGAAAAAAAAAAAGAAAAGTCAAAGCCAACTCAGCGTTAAGATCAAAATAGAAGTTTCCTCCTTGGAATATTTTAAATATTGGTGAAAGAATATTTGTAATCGAATTTGTTTTAAAGATTATCCTTAAGATCCAAACTTACAAACATTAGCTCTTTATAATATTATTATAGATGAAACAGGATATTTTAAATTGTGAGTTGTAGTCGAGTAAACACGTTTGAGGATTGCAATGTGTTAAGCAGATAGAACATACCACAGGTGTCACAAATAATAAAAATGTGTTAGCTGCAACTATTTTCATATAGGTCACGGTCCAAAATACTTGTCTAATCGACGAGTTGCGACGCGTGACTGACATCGTGCAAACAATATTGATCAAACGCCGCATATTGATTACTTCGTCCTTGCAAACCCACACATTTACTTACTTAAATCTAAATTAATTTGTGTTTAGTGCCGCGTGGGTGTGATAATGGCATAGCATGCGTATTGTATTGTCTATGAAAATAAGAATGATTAAGATCGTAAAGACTTATGAAACTGTAGGCCTAGCCAAGTTGCATTCTATGATCGCTAACGCTATGGAAAACTATTAAAATGTATGGGAATTTGACATCTCTAACGTTAAGTCACGTGACTTAGCGTTATATATATCGTTAAAGATGTCCTCTATATAGAGTTATTGCTCTATATAGAAGACATCTTTAACGATATCTAGAGAATACTTTCTGAATGTTTTAACTATCCATTACTGTTCTACTGTTGCACCGTCCTTTCTGAGTAACAGAGTCATTATTTCATTACACTAATCCAGTGCAGGTTGACAGATTTAAATAAAATCTCTCAGACCTAGGCTTTATCAGAATTTTTTCCTTCACCGGGCAGTAATATAATTTGTGAACTAATAGTTTCTGTGTAGTCCAAGAAGTCAGTGCATCTACCTTGCGAGGCCTTAACCTCAGATTGAGGATTGTGCTCAATACCGTTGTACATGCATTTACGAAGCTATCATTGCTCTTATTATTCAAACAATACTGACATTCTTTCCCGCCTTTTCGGTCAGCTCTATATGTTTTCCTCTTTCAATATCCTCTATCACTTATTGCACTGGCATTCACTGTTCCATGTTTTCATGTCCTCATTTTCATAATCTTATTTTAGGTCTAACAACTGTACCATTGAAGTAATGTAACACAGTTCCAGTGGCCCGCTAATACAGGTGGAGAGACGGCATACGGTGGGTTTATTTAGTAGGTGAGGCCCCCATACTACCCAGTTTGTTGCCCCGAATGACAGGGTGTGCGGTTAGGGAATTGTTTCCCGTCTTAATAAAAAAAGGTCTAAACTGCTCTTAGCTCTTTGCCTAACTTCCTTTAACATATGATATTCACCCTGCTCAACATACCTATATACCATTCTAAACTATTGTTCTAACTTCTTTCACTACTCCGTTAGCGGAGCTACTTTCAAACTTCCCGTTATATACTCATTCCGAATACTATCCTTATCCAGTCTTAAAAAGTTATGATAGTACACAATTGTTTTTAGATTTTATTTTAGTATGATTGAATATATTGTTCTCAAATAGGGTCTTTATTGTAATACACTAATAATTCAGTGTCACCATCTCATTCCATCTCAAAGGTACCGTAAGCATCGATAAAATAAATTAAAATAGATTGCAAATCAAGACGATGCTTTCAAAGTGCTTTTTTGTTAAATTCTTATATAAATCTGACAATCAAGCTGGCCCGTCTAATTAAAAAAAACAAATTTAGCCATATGATTAATGTATGATTTCATCATATCAAAGATGCATCACAAAATAAAACAATATCAGCGTCTCTAACCCGTTGTCCTAGGTGAGCGAAAAAACGCGTCAATGCTACGCGACGCGGCGCGACACAAAAATATCAAACAGAGGTTTATGTACTTATGGCCTACGTTGTAGCCTAATTTGAATGTGACGCAGAGCGGTTAAAGTATTAGCCGCAATACTTCGCATCGCGTAGCAACGCGTAGCATCTCGTCGCGTCGCTCACCTAGGACAACGGGTAACGGTAGATAATGTAACTAAATTTTAAGATATGACACTGTTCATTCACATCATCAAACGTACATATTCAAATCTGACTAGACCATATCAAAATATTGAAAAACATAGTCTCACCCCTGTATACAGAGGTACTGTAAGCAGAGGTGTATTTTACACACCCACGGTTCGCCAACTATGTTTAACCCACGTAATAGGCACGCGCGAGCCTATTGTCGTCTACTGGCCACATTTCCAAACTCCGGGCTGCTACTGAGAATTTTTCTTTATACGAAAGAGCTCAATAAAGCTGCTTGACCCGGGGATTGAATTTAAAATTGAATTGATTGTGACCAGCAGTCGCTCACAGTACCACTGCACCAACGAGGCAGTTTATATCAAAATATGGGTAGCGAATATTTTCCATGAAGTGGGTGGACACACAATGAAGCCAACAATTTTATGACAAGGCCACTGCATTATACCTTATGTAGTCCAAAATGTATACCAAATTAACAATTCGACACTACTAATTAAACATATTATAGATATGTAGAATTTAAAAAGAGAATGTGGTTGATGCTACAAGTGACTTATAAAAATCTGTTGTGAACTTTAACTTGTTTTACAGTGATGCAACGAAGGCGTTCATAACTCAACAACACGGTCAAGAGCCTCGAACGACCCTTGTTATAATTCTGGCAGATGCTGAAATTTCTCAAGTGCGACCGAGTGACGAGTGACCCACACAAGTGGGTGGTTCACACTTTGCAAGGTCAATATATCTTGTGAAGAGTTTTAATGTTAATACCAATGAGGACAAAATATACACATACCCCCTTACTAATAAACATTGTCTAAGCTCTGAATAGTTATTCAGTGTTTTCTTCCATTCTTTCAGCGTCAAACTGTCATATTAGTGACAAAGACAAACACTGAATAACTGTTCAGAGGTCATACAACGTTTATTATTAAGGCAGATAATGAGTACATCCAGAAATAAAATAATATCTAATCTGAGCTATGAACTTATCCTTTCTTTTAATAAGGCGCGAAATAATATACCTAACCGCACACCCCATTGTTCGGGGCAACGAACAGGGTAGTGTGGGACCCTCACCCACGAAATAAACGCGCCGTGGGCCGTCTCTCGACCTGTGTTGGCGCGCCACTTAAAGTATATTACATAACTTCAGTGCTATGAACTTATCCTAACTATTATAAAACTATAACAGCGCTGTGTATGAGTAAAGAAACAATACAGAATGTACAGACATTTAAGATATTTGAGAAAAAATATCGTATTAGGCTATATAGGCATGTTATCTGTACACAAACAATTTCTTTTTAGATTTGTTGTCCGCTTGTCTATTTATTTGTTCGCGCATCACGCAAAAACTACTGAATGGATTTTGATGCAACTAATAGATCTTGATTAGACTTAAAAACTAGTAGGTATACATTTTATTCCGTCACTATATCGGGAACCTGAGATATTACCTAAAAAGTAACTTTTGGCTGCCTTCGGCTATAGTTCCCAAAATAGTAGTACCAATTTGCATTGCTATTTTTCATAATATATAACATATCTTATTATGGTTAAACTGAATGATATAACGCTCATTTTTTATTGTTATTCGTAAATCGAATGTATTAAACGTTTTACATATTTTATCACTAACTGCGAGTAGATAAAGGGGACTGTAATGGTCCTCCTTTCGGGATCAAAAGGGGTTCAGTCCAAGCACAAACCCTTTATCGATGGGCAGGCCTAACAAGCTACCCTCTCAGTGGCTTTATTACACTCTTTTGTCTATATAGATTTTCTCTTACAACTGTAAAAATGCCATATTAATTTGATTTTTCTGCGTAGGGGTAAAATCAATACGAGTCAACGAGCAACGTTGATTTAGGTATTAAGAATTTCATCTTATTGCAATTGAACGTTTTATACACATCTTATCCAATTTATCTTATTAACTTATGAAAGTTATAAACCTCAATCCCAATTTTAAACAAGATTTATATTTGTGAAATAACACTACTTTTACGGAGGGATCATAAATGCTGCAAATTATAATCTTAAAGGTTCCTTGCCAACACTGGGACTTATAGGAAGTGATCAATGATTACCAGCCAATCACGAGGCGACAAACATCATTCAACGTCCCTCAATTAAACCCCCTGCATAGAGATAAGTTGTACTATTATATTTTACCATATAAATACTTGTATATTTCTAGTTAGATAAATTACCTTAGTTCTTATATAACACACGTATTAATTACGTTGTGATTTCGTATTCATATATACAATTATCTTGACACCACGTTAGATAATGGATGCCCATCCATCCCAGGTCACAAAGCATACACCAATACATATTAGTTTGAGACAACTATGTCGTTCGATCTTAATCCTATACAAATGTTGTTGGTCAATTAGAAACAAGCTTTAAAGTCAACTAATACATTGACACTGATAGCGACAGGAATGTGGATTTCTTAACAATGTTTATCATTACCAAGCCGTGATAAATTGTAAACAAAGACACACACAAATTTAAAAAAATCTCAAAATATCCTAGGTATGTGCTATATGAGGTCTGGACCTTGGACTGGTGAGCGAACTCGATGTGGGATTCGTACCGTAATCGCCACGCTTGGCAGGCGGGTTGGCGATTGGATGTTGTCAATACTCGAGGAGTGCTGCTGCCCACTCCCGCGGTATTCCCTCAGTCAGCTCTTACGACTCTCGTGGGTAGAGAGGTGTGGCACAATTCTAAAGCCGGCCCCATGCGGCTGCCAGTATCTTAAGTGTCTAAATGTCACACCTATTGCACGGCTCATAAGCGAAGCGTTGAGATGGGTATTTGACCACCTTTGTGCTTCGGAATGCAGGTGCAGCAGTGCGTCCTAGCTATTACATAACACCTAGTGGTAAAGCCAGTTGCTTATACCAGCATGAATGGGCCGGCTCGATCGGGGAAGTACCACCCTCTCACAGAAGATCAGCGTGTAACAACGGTACCTACCGTTGTGTTTCGCATGGTGAGTAAAAAAAACATAACACCTTGCCAATCGGTACTGGTTGTCAGCCTCATAAAATAAAATCTCATTCTGGGATTGGTGGAGATCATAATTAGGCAGTCGTTCCGCGTATAGTATATACATGAATATTTAAAACCAGAGCTGACGGTCGGGGTTTACAGAGGCAACCAATTACGTCGAATTCTTGTAAATGACGTTTGATTACTTGTCTTAATCTCAACAAAATACTCACTTGTAATCCATTCATCATCCATCCATCCAACAGCCTTTCAACGTCCACTGCTGGATATAGACCTCCCCAAGAGAACGCCACAACGAGCGGTCCCGTCATGGGGGATAATGCTGTAATGGCCACGCTTGGCAGGCGGGTTGGCGATCGCAGTGAATGTTGTTAATACTCGAGGGAGTGCTGCTGCCCACTCCCCCGGTATTCCCTCAGCCGGCTCTTACGATTCCCGTGGGCAGAGAGGGGTGGGATAATTCTAAAGCTGGCTCCACACGGCAACTTGTAATCCAGTTACGTTGTATGTAAAAGTGATAAAAATATAGACCAGAACATACATCGATATTAAGTCATTCCGGAATTTATTTACTTTGCTGAGAATCCAAGGTCGCTTAAAATCAAACACATGTTTTCCAAGAAGATTCTAATAATAAAAGCAAATCTTTCATTTTGAGCACGAATTCGACTATTTAGAAAACGAAATCCGACGTGTTTATAAAGTTAGAGGAGGGCTTTGTGTAAACTTTCTTGGTATTACAAGGGGATCAAACTTTATTTCTATTTGCACTTCAATAAGTAATGCTCGAGCGATTCTGAAAATTTATTTACCGGTCACACTTTATAAGAGATCAACTGAGGATTATGTTTTTTAAGGCTTTGAATTGCACATGAATAAGATATTCGAAGAAAATATTTTATAGCTTATGGTGACTAGACGAGTCACGGCCAATTTGATGGTGGGTGATAAGAGCAGGTCAGGCGTCATATCAGGGCTCCTTTCATGACAGTAACTACGCTTAAGAATAAATTAAAAAAAATAGACATTGCGGGACGTCTACCAGATGTGAAAACATCGAAATTATTTTATAGAAATAAAATAATAATAACTTTGTCAAGACAAAAGTCGTCAAGACGAATCAAGCGAGTATAAACTCGATAGGGTTGCGTCGTTTCATTACAGAGTTACTGTGACCACCTTCCAGCTCCATCGTCAGACCCTGGATACCATCTAGAGACAAAGTACTCATCAAGACGAATCAAACGTGTCCAAACTCGATGAGGTTGCGTCGTTTCATTATAGAGTTACTGTGGCCACCTTCCAGCTTCATCATCAGCCCCTGGGTATCATCTAGAGGCAAAGTACTCGTCATAACGAATCATACGAGCCCAAACTCGATGGGGTTGCGCCGTTTCATGATAGAGTTCCTATGTCCACCTTCCAGCTCCATCATTAGTTTAGCTCCATGTCATCATAATATTGCATTGTCACGCGATATACATATGCGCGTAAAATTTTAGCTTAATCGTAAACCGGGAAGTGTGTCAAATTTAACTTGCAAGATTTGAACGGGACAAGTAAAATAAAAGCGTCGCCACGCTAACAGCCGATTTTACCCTCCCTCCGCAATAAAAGTTTCACATCAAAATAGGGTGTGTCCAGTACATTTTATCAATCTAACCATCAGCCTTTTGTCGTTGGGCATTAAGCTTCCCTAAGAGAGCACCACAATAAGCGGTCCTGAGCCGCTTGCATCCTACAGCTTCCTGAGACTACTAGAGTGATGTATAGGTAACCCATCACCGCCGTCCAATACGTGTTCACTAGTCAATAACATTTCTTTCCCAACTGTTATCGGTTTATCGAACGATGTGACCTGCCATTTTCCATTTCAGCGTAGGTACTGACCCAGCGGGCTATGTCAGTCACTCTTGTTCTATGGATTTCTGTTTTACGGATTCGATCATGTAGATAATAACATATTCCAAACTTAGCCTTTTCCATATCGCGTTGAGCGACTCAATCAAAATCAAAAGTATGTCAAATTCCTAGAGTAAGTGTATGTTTTCGTACTAAAACTTTTTTCAACAACCTATTAAAGTCAGTGGGACTGACGGGATTTTCAGAGAGAGAGAGGAGCATTTTGGCCATAATCTACCATGCTGGCTAGAATAATTTCCAATTCAATCTGCACTTCACATAAAAGTGCAATTCGGTAGTTTTAAAGAGAAAGAGTGATTACGTGTCATCAAACATAGTAGCAGATTGGAAAAGTTGGGAGGGGCACCCAGTCATTATCGATGCCACGTCAATCAGCGTTCAATCGCCTCTTATTTAAACATCAAAAAAATATTAAAACTGACATAACTATAATATTTTCACCACGCCTCACAGTTTTGTGTAACTATTTATAATCAAAGTACATCAAAGCAAAGTCGAAATGGTTTTTAAAAATGTCATGTTCATAGTAATGTAGACATTAGGTTAAATGGTAAACATATACTATCATTAAATACTATTGCAAAGTAACTAAAAATTGTTTTTTTAACACGCTTTTATTAGCTTGGTATTTATGTTTGTATATAACGGAATCTTTGAACGTGATTTTCACCAATTTCAAAATGTCGAATTAAATTGAAACATTGTGCACTTTTCAAGAAACGTTGACAAAAGTTTATCTTTTTGTGAAATAAAAAGCTCTAGATCATCAATTTCGTTACGAGTCAATTGAGCCATATAATGGTTGTATCTGGATATGTGAAAAAAATCGCGGTAGTAATATAGTATGTGACGAAGTTAAAAGTAGATCTATCACAGCTAAGTAGGCTTTATTTCTTATCAATTGAAGTACAATATTTTGAGACTAAAAAGAATAAAATATATTATAGTTATATAACTAAAAAAAAACACGGTTTTATTTCAACTAGCAATTAAAGCGTCATTTTTTAGTTTTTTAAACTATAATTTCTTTTAAATAACAGCGATGGCAAACAAGTATACACCTTATCTGATAATATTGTAGACACTAACAACACCAGGGGCATCATCATCAAGGGAGGTGGATAGGAAGGGATGAGAAGGGTTTTCCTCTGAAATAGTGGGAAATTTGTTTTCGCTATTTCCCTGGAACTAGCAAATGCTCGTATGAAGACTGTATAAAATCAAAGCATACAAAAAAAGAGAGAGAAGATTTAGTTTGTGGCATTATTAATGCACACGATATTTTCCTTTACCAAACAGTGATAATTTGTTTCACAAAATTTCGAGAAATCTTGTAACTTTGGACTGGGGATCGATCTCGAAACCACCATCTTGCAAATACTATCTTTTTTAGTTTAAGGAAAAGAAATGTACCTAATGTAGCACACACCCCGTTGTTCGGAACAACGAATAGGGTTGTGTGGAGCCCTCACCCACTAAATAAACCCGCTGTGTGCCGTCTCTCCGCCTGTACTAGGGTACCACTGGAACTGTGTTACATTAGTACTTCAGTGGTTGCAAAGATAGGCCTTGGTTTTACCATTAGGCTGTCACTGCATTTTCAATTTTACTTTAAATTAATTACAATCCAATTTCCACGAACGCGTGATTTATGACTAACAGAGTTATGTAATAATTTATGACCAATTCTGAGTAGAGAAATGCGGTTTATACTAATAGCAATGTACATTATTACATTCGTAATGAAATTTCATGAGTGTTTAACAAACATGGCCTCATTAGATAGATTTATGCTGAGCCGTCTTTTAATAGCACGTGTACATTTCTAGCTGAAGCTTTGTATATTTAGATCAACGTGTGAAACGGAGCAAACGTAAATTGATCTAATATTCCATATCAGTACGTGCTTCAATACAATTGAAACCTAACATCTGTATAATATTATATAGTAGGTACTATAATTTAGTTCCATGTTGCGATATTAGTATTCGGTGTTATTAAGCTACTGTAGACCTTAATTAAACTCATATACAACAATTAATTGAGTTATACGCTTTTAGCTAAAAGTTACACACAACTTTTTTAATTTCGGTTGCACGGATCAAATGGTTTACCCTGTCAGGTTTAGTGAGCTCGCTTCTTATACAATTTCTACATATATCTAGTATCTAATTCAAATATGTTTTTACCATTTAATATAAAATGTTCTTTTTCAGCTCACATAACAGTGGCATAGCCGTATCTATTAGATTATATATTTATGAAAGAAATTAAAATTGTGTAATTTAAAATAAGAAAACAAAACACAAAGGGCAAAAATGTGAAATAAAAAATGATAAGCATAAAAATTATGGCAAATAACGACATATAAACCGAACGCAAATTATTTCCGGAGCCCATAATCAGATCATCAACTATATTTCTTCCTTGGTAGTATAGCCTATCAAATAAAAATCGGAAAGCATAATTTAGCCCCGAAATCAGGTAGAAATCAGAGAACAAACATACAAAAAAGATACAGAGCAAACACGATAACCTCCTTCTTTTTTTTAAAGTTGATTACAATAAAATATGTTAATAATTTATGGATCGATATGCTGTCCAAAGAAATCATTTCATCTATTTACATATTATAATTTATCTTTTTTGATCTATATTTTTTAGCATGACATACTCCGCTACTTTTTAAAGTACACATTATTTGTGAATAAGGAAAACGAGATTTTTAGTACGAGCGGGAATCAAACCCGCGACTTTTCCAATCCGGGGAAGTGTTAGCCACTGAGCTATCGTACTGACCTATTTGGCTATCCCAATCTCCTTATGAGATAATGCATGTAAATACATTCCGATAGATGGCGTTGGTCGTAAAGACAAATGTGATAAGCAGATTGGGATGGCCGAATAGGTCAGTACGATAGCTCAGTGACTTAGAGCACTTCCCCGGATTTGAAAAGACGCGGTTTCGATTCCCGCTTGGACCTTAATACTCTTTTTTTTGTAATCTCTCCTAAATTACAATTAATGTGTACTTTATAATTTATCTAGTTAATCTTCAACATATCTTTACCATTATAGACACGATAAGTAAAACAAACCTATAATGACAATTCGTTTGGAGCCATGTTTTTTTTTTATATTATGAAGGTGCCTTGTATGCAAAGATTGAGTACTTCACTTCAGGTTTAGGAAACAGGCATATTATAAATAACATAGTATCTACGTATACAATAGACATAATTAATCCGAAATTGCTTCGCTACGTGCTCGTATACAACAGAGCCTGAACATAATTATGTTGTGCCTGAATATATCAACGTATTGTACGAGTAACTATAGATTAAACTTATTCAAACTTTAATTGCATATTCAGATATTTTGTATTATGGTCTTAACCAGATTTTGCCCACGACCAGTAGACAAAAATTTGCAAGGGAAACATAGTGCACTAGTGCGCGCACTGATGCACTTGCACCATAATATCCTATTCTGATAAGTCTACATTACTGTATTTTGGTGTTAAAGTGATGGCTTAACTAAGGACTCTTAGAAATACGTGATATTACAGTGGATTATAGTGGTAGATTAGCCGAAAGTTTAGTCATAACAGACATAACTTCTAACTATACTGAATTAAGGTTGGGTTATGTCAGGTTAGAGAGGTTCACGGTGAGACGGGCCGGCTTCGAGGAGGCCGCCCGATCGGCGGAGGTTGGAGTCACGCTCGTCGTTGACCGGATTGGTATGCTGGGTCTGAGGGTCTCGATGTCCAAAACCAAGGCCCTCCTCTTTCATGGCCCTCGCCGAGGTCCCCACGAGGAGCACGCCTTGTTGTGCAGGGGGTTGCCGTGCCTGTGCAGGCCCAGATAAAATATCTGGGCCTGCACCTCGACAGCAAGTTGAGTTTCGGGCCGCACTTTGCCCAGCTCACCCCTAGGCTCGTCAATTCTGCCGCGGCCTTGGGTAGGCTTCTGCCGAACACTGGAGGTCCGGGGTCGTCCTGCCGTCGACTCTATAGCGGTATTCTGCGGTCTATGGTATTGTATGGTGCCCAATCTGGGCGGATGCCCTTACCGCTCCAAATAAGGCCCTCCTGCGACGTCCACAGAAGACCATAGCAGTGAGGGCCATAAGGGGGTACCGTACGGTGTCTTGGGCCGCAGCCACGCTGCTGACAGGCGACCCGCCTTGGCCTCTCCAGGCCGAGGCGTTGGCAGAGGTCTACTGGCTCCGTGCCGCGGCGCGGGCCGGGGGCGAGGAAATTTCTGCAGGGAGTCTGGGCAGAGCTCTTGAAGCGGCCCGTAGGGTGATGATCCAGTGGTGGAGGGAACAACTGGAGTCCCCTGGAGCAGGACGGGGGACTGTAGCGTCCTAAGCTGCGCCGCCCGATACGTGGTCACCACTCGAGAACCTTTCTTCCCCAATGGTTGTTGGTTCGTCGAGCGATGTGGCCTGCCCATTGCCACTTCAGCATGGCAACCCGGCGGGCTATATCGGTCACTCTCGTTCTCCTACGGATCTCCGTATTATGGATTCGATCACGTATGCAAATACCAAACATAGCCCACTCCATGGCCCGCTGAGCGACTTTGAGCCTTGATACGAGGCCAACATTCAGAGACCACATCTCTCCATATGTCATCATTGGTAACACACACTGGTCGTAGGCCTTCGCTTTTAGACACTGCGGAATATTGGACGATAAGATCTTCCTTAGCTCTCCGAACGCTACCCGACCGAGTTGGATTCGTCGATTGACCTCTTTCTCGAAGTTGTGCCTACCTAACTGGACTGTTTGTCCCAAGTAGACAAGTGGTCGACAAAGTAAATAACATAGGAATTAACATGTTTATTTAATCATATTGAGAGTAATTTTTGATTGTTCTACAAGACGAAGAAATTTCGTCCTTTGTAATTTTTATACTTGGTTGTTCGATGAAATTGCAAATGCTAAATACAGATTTCAAATCTGTGTATATCAGAGCAAAATGAGAAGATGAGTATAAGATAAATATGAAAATAATGAATGACATAAAAGTACAGACAAAAAGGCAACGTGCCGAGTCGCAGCCACTTAATAGGAATAGAGTAGACAGACATATTACTGAGAAAGTAAAATTATCAATTTACAAAATAACTTCGTAAATTAAGTAAACTACATCACTACAAAAATTTACCTACCACACTTCTAGCTGCCCGTGGAGACAACAAGATAGTGTAGGGCTCTCACCCACACTAAAAACCACCGTGAGCTCTCACCCGCCCATACTCTGCGGACTACTGATACCGCGTATATTCACTTCAGTAGTCATTTAAAATATGCCTAACACGCTATAGAAACAAAGCAGGCTCTATGGTATCCTGGATGCATTGTTTTAGAACGCGTTAGCCACAAGTGAATAGATAGCGTATTAACTCTTATAGAAAATAACCTCACTCCCGATCTATTTCATACTTTTTGTTCGAAAATGATAACGTGTCCCATATATTTACATACAGTCACTCTCTTGAAAGATGTAATTAGTAATTAGCTATACCATTACATATAACTGTACAGATGGCGGAGTGGTTTAGATACCGGCTTCCCGCCAGAGTGTAGGGGGTTCGATTTCCACAAAAGACACCCCTTTGTGTGATAGACACATATTTGTTCTGAGTCTAGGCTTACTTTGGGTCCGTGAAATTGTATGTTTGTTAAGTCCCCCACGCTACAAGGATTATTTCCTAGTGCAGGGTGTAGCCTTATAAAAAATTTAAGAAAGCTTTGTACTCACCCTTTTTTTGTATAGGCGAGAGAAAATGTACCTAACCGCACACCCCGTCGTTCGGAGCAATGAACAGGGTAGTGTGAGGCCCTCACCTACTAAAGAAACCCGCCGTGTGCCGCCTCTCCGCCTCCATTGGCGGGCCACTGAAACTATGTTACATTCCTTTGGTAGTAGCTTTATACTCACTCTAAGCGTTATGTACTTACATACATTCACTTGTATTAATATTATGAACTAAAACGTGGTATCTTGCCTATTCTTCACAGATTGCATCAACCTCCAAACACCACAGTTTGTAGACCCACGTACTCAACAGCACAAAGGAATCCATATTACTCAAATCGTTTACGCACAAGCCATTAATCTAGCGACTAATATGCTGTCTCCAAAAGATTTTGGTTAATGTATAACTTGAAGAGGGTTAGCGATAACCTTCTGCCTCACACCACATCCACAGATATCTTGCTCTGCCCCGTTCAGTCTAATTGATGTGCATACCACAATCGAAACATTGTTATCAAGCATGTCATCAAGGATGAAGTAAGGTAAATTCTGGTCAGTTGAGCGTTGTCTGCTTTTTTCAGTGACTAGTCAAAAATAATCTCAATGCAAAAATTACTATCTCACACGAACTTTAAATATTTTTATACGTAATATTTATATATTAGGTATAAAAAAAAATAAAGTTTTTTTTGTACTGCGTCTGGGTGTTTTCTATCTATCATATGTATGTATTTACAAAAAAAAGTAGTATATATATTCGTAATCTGGTACCCAAAGCACAATCATTAAGCTTAGTTTGGGACCAGAGGACGTTGTGTGAAAGTGTTGTGAATATTTATTTATTTATTACAGCGTTAAAGCATGATAAACAAACAAATTTATCAACTATTTCTCGTGGTAGAGCTTTGCTTATCCCAGCATGAACGGACCAACTCGATCAGGGCAGTACCACCCTCTCACAAAATACCAGTGCGTAACAACGGTAGTTAATCTTACCGTTGTGTTTCGTATGGTGAGTGAGAGCGCCGGAGGCCCAAACCCCCTCTCTACATCTCCTTATTATCCATCCTATCCTCTCCTTAGTATCCTAACTATGCTCTCCTTATTATCCATCCTGTCCACCTCCTATCCCTTTCCTTGGAGATGGCGACGCATGAGTGATGTCTCTGGTGTTGCGCGTCTATAGGCTACGGTAACCGCTTACCATCAGATGGTCCGTATGCTTGTTCGTGACTACACACGTACGTAACGTGTACATTACACGTAGTAAAAAACAAAATTTTAACCTTGATGAACTGATTTAAAACTGACCGCATTCGTAATAATGACGTAAGAGAACGCGTATGTCTGAAAGAGAGTATTGGTGTAAAGATGCGAAAGGGAATGCTCCGATGGTTCGGACATGTGGAAAAGTCTCCAAAACCGGCGAGGCGAGCGTGTATGAAGAGAATTATGAATGTTGGGAAGCAAGAAATGTATGTTAAACACAAAGTGAAAAATGCGAAATCGAAAATAACAGTCACGAGCAGGATTTGAACCTGCATCTCCTGGATACCGTCCAGATGCTTTGCCAATTCAGCCAATTCAGCGTTTACCTGGTCGGTATAATGTATGAAGGCAGGCGTCACCCAAAGACGTTAAGTATGAATGCGTTATCGAAATTAGCAGTCAGGAGCAATTATCACGATTGCTGAATTGGCAAAGCATCTGGACGGTATCCAGGAGATGCAGGTTCTCACATTTTTCCCTTTGTGTTTAATGTATAGTGCTAAGCATGTCAAATGCTAAAAATATATATAAAAATATCTAAATAAGAAATGTATGCATTTTCTCTGCCTAATTAGTATTCGATGGCGTGATGATAAGTAAGTAAGTAAGATACACATTTCTGCGTAATTTTCGAATTAAATGCCTTGTTGAATACGTGGCTACATAAATATTAAAACTTCATAACGCATAAATTCTATCCCTAGCTGAAAGGCTATTTGAAAAATCAACAAGAACTAAAATGTACGTAGAAAAAAATACATTCAAAGTAAAGACAATTGCGTATTAACACACATGTAATATTCTAATAGTAGTGGTTGAGTATGATCTGATCTTATTTCAGTATATTCTAAATATAACTTGTACTGGAACATCGATTGTCTGCTAGATATAAATCAGTCTCTGTTTTATATAAATAATGGTTGGATTGAAACCGTTTGCAGTTATGTATAATGTATATCTTAAACATTGCTATTATATTATTATATTAACTTTATTAAGTTGGCAGAAGAGCACTGACTCACCCGATGGTAAGTGGTAACAGCCGCTCATAAACTAAGTCACTACCTACCGAGGATATTCACCAATACAAACAAGATCTATGGATGTAGCCAGCTGTCTTACTATAAGTATACCGCTGACCACAGGCATAAATAGGATCGTGATCTCGCGTATCTCTCATTACACGAATTAAAAAGTAATATAGAATATCAGGAACATATTTTAAATTTTGTAGTTTTAAAATAATAAAAGTGTTATGTCTTTTTGTGTTTAGAAAAACATTACACACTTAAAATACATAAAAACTAATATACATCTTACTAATATACCCGGAACTAAAAATATAACCAAAAAAAGCTAGCTTTACTTATTAAACACAAAGTGAAAAATGTGAAATCGAAAATAACAGTCAGGAGCAGGATTTGAACCTGCATCTCCTGGATACCGTCCAGATGCTTTACCAATTCAGCCATCCTGAAAAATATCTAAATAGCTTTAGTTAGTTTAGTATTAGGTAAGTACCACTACGTAATGTTAAAGTAGTAAGTATAATATTAGTATTACGAACTAGTGTTATTTTTCATATTACTCGGGTGACATAGAGGCGTCTGGCCCACTTAATGAAAAATGATACAAGAGATTTCCATATCCTATAGATGCTAGCAATACCTAAGCCATCACTCAGGCGTTGCCAACTGCAAGGAAGGGGAAGAGGAAATATAATAAGGAGAGGATAAGGAGGGAGTTTGGACCTCCAGCGCTTTCACTCACCAATAATATCTGAGTTGTTTCACTGAGAGGGTGGTACTTGCTCGAAGGAGCCAGCCCCATTCATACTCAAGGCTCAACCATTAGAAAGTCTCTTTTTTGATCTATATTTTTAAGCATTTGACATGCTCCGCTACTTTTTAAGTACATCCATCCATCCATCAGCCTTTCAACGTCCACTGCTGGACATAGGCCTCCCCAAGAGAACGCCACAACGAGCGGTCCTGTGCCGACCGCATCCAACGGCTCCCCGCAGCTTTGACCAGATCGTCGGTCCATCTGGAGGAGGCCATCCTACGCTGTGCCGTCCGATACGTGGTCGCCACTCGAGAACCTTTCGTCCCCAACGGTTATCGGTTCGTCGAGCGATGTGGCCTGCCCATCGCCATTGCTGAAGTCAGCATGGCAACCCGGCGGGCTATGTCGGTCACTCTCGTTCTCCTACGGATCTCCGTATTACGGATTCGATCACGTAGGGAAATACCAAGCATAGCCTGTTCCATGGCCCGCTAAGCGACTTTGGGCCTTGATATGAGGCCAACATTCAGAGACCACGTCTCTGTTCTGTATGTCATCACTGGTAACACACACTGGTCGTAGACCTTCGTTTTCAGACACTGCGGAATATTGGACGAGAAGATCTTCCTTAGCTCCCGAACGCACGTTTTAAGTACAACTTATTTGTAAATAAGGAACAAGAGACTTCCTGTACGAGCGGGAATCGAACCCGCGTCTTTTCCAATCCGGGGAAGGGCTCTAAGCCACTGAGGTATCGTGCAGATCTTTCCCAATCTCCTCATCACATTTGTCTTTACGACCAACGTCATCTATCGGAACATCGCCATCATCATTCACCGTGTGGTGACGGACTAAGAATACAAGTGTCACCACCCCATTCTTTCCCACGGGTGTCGTATGAGGCGACTAAGGGAAGTAATCAATTATCATCCATTGCACGACTGGCGGTAGGGCTGGGTATCAAGTGGAAGTACTCACTTGGTATCTGGCCCGAGCGGGTTGGTACCACCATCTCCCGTGTGACCGGCCATAAAGCACATCGTTGCGTTTTGGCTGTAGCAGGAGATAGCCGTTTATACTTCATTTGATATCTGTGAAATGAATTAGTGAGCAGCGGTTTTACAATACTCTCGGTATAGTCGAGTCCATGGGCGACGATTACCATTTACCATCAGATGGACCGTGGCTTGTCTGCCACTACATGCAATAAAAATATACATTTACATGCATTAATCCAATATAGTAAGTTTATTTTTGCAAGTGGCTTAGAGCACTTCCCCGGATTAGAAAAGACGCGGGTTCAACTCCCGTTCGTAAAGAAAGTCTCTTTTTCCTTATTCACAAATAATTTGTACTTAACTAGAATGTCTCATTAAAGTAGAGGATAACTCGAAACAGATAAGATAACAAGATAATACACGATGAAAGCATGTGTTACGTATGTTAATTTTTTTTTTATAGTACGTAGATGGCAAACGCATATACGGTCACCTGATGGTACGCAGTTACCGAAGCGTATAGACGCTAGCAACACCAGAGGCATCACTTGCATATTGTCGTCTCTAAGGAAAGGGATAGGATCTTAAGAAGAGGATAGGTAGAATACTAAAAATAGGAAGTAGGATAAGAAGGAGAGGATAGGGAAGGGGTTTGGGCGCTTACACTCACCATACGAAACACAACGGTAGTGGTTAACCTACCTATCAAACCAAGGAAAGCGCTGCGCCGTTGCAGTAAAAACCCCAATATTCAGCGTTAGCTAAACAAAGGCAGGCTATGGAACATTTCATTAATTCCACAAGGTTGTAATATGGCAGTATTCCAAGCTTTCTCAATAACAAACTTTAAATGAACAAGATATTGGCGCGTTGAGTGTGGAGACCCAAAATGTTAAAGAACATAACAACAGCACGAGTTGAGTTAGCTGTTATCTGACAAACTGAAATTTCTCGATTAATGTGTATGCTATTCTTAAGATCTGGCTAGAAGGGTCATCTTAAAGATAAATTTTGGTATTTTGATATGTATTTTAGCACATGATATGCTCGGCTACTTTAAAGAACAAATTATTTGTGAATGTGGAAAATTAAAGTAATGTAACATAGTTCCATTGGCCCACCAATAAAGGCGGAGAGATGGCACACGGCGGGTTTCTTTACTGGGTGAGGGCCCTACACTACCCTGTTCGTTGCCCCGACCAACGGGGTGTGCGGTAAGAAATATTTGTACACGCCTTAAAAAAAAAAGGATATTAACTAAGCGGGAGATAATGCTTACAAATTTAGAAAATTGATAGGAAAAACCTTATTACGAATATAATGTATTAATGTCGATTATAAATAATCTCGGTCATATCAAGGTATCGCTTTTATATACTAATAGTTATGTAGTAGTAGTACTATAATATTATTACGATTGCGTAGTTTAAACACAGAGTGCAAAAATATGAAAAAGAACATGAAAGCTTGTAGCTGTTTCTGAACATAATTTGTTCGGATAAAATAAAATCTTTATAGGTGTATTTCTCAGAAATATTTTGTGATATTAGTAAACATTTGAACTCGAATAGGATACAATGTTATCCCGATCAAATGCGTTATTTTACAACGAATAAACACACATATTTGTATAACACTCTATTCACAATTTGACGCAGTACATGGCTTAGCTGTCCCGCCGTTTGCATAGGATAGGTGAAGATGAACATTTTGTTCATTTAATCCTCAACGCATTTGTTTGTGATATTATGTGACAGTTGGATTCCCTATGACAAATTTAGTATATGTTTTTCAGAGTTGTTCAGTTTTTATGGTAATGAAATGTATGGTAAAGAAAAATTAGATATTATCCATCCATCCATCCATCAGCCTTTCGACGTCCACTGCTGGACAGAGGCCTCCCAAATTGGGGGTATAGTGCCGTAATCGCCCCGCTTGGCACGCGGGTTGGTAATCGCAGTGGATGTTGTTAATACCTACTCGAGGAAGTGCTGCTGCCCACTCCCCCCGGTATTCCCTCAGTCGGCTCTTACGATTCCCATGGGTGGAGAGGGGTGGGACAATTCTAAAGCTGGCCCCACACGGTCCCCCAGAAAAAAATAATATTATATTATTAAAACGCAAATAAAAATCTATACTAGTACTACCTATACTAACTAGCTATGCTTGGTATTTCCCTGCGTGATCGTATCCGTAATACAGAGATCCGTAGGAGAACGAGATTGACCGACATAGCCCGCCGGGTTGCCATGCTTAAATGGCAATGGGCAGGCCACATCGCTCGACGAACCGACAACCGTTGGGGAAAAAAGGTTCCCGAGTGGTGACCACGTATCGGACGGTGCTGTGTAGGACGGCCCCACCAGATGGACCGACGATCTGGTCAAAGCTGCGGGGAGCCGTTGGATACACAGGACCGCTCGTTGTGGCGTTCTCTTGAGGAGGCCTATGTCCAGCAGTGGACGCTGAAAGGCTGATGGATGGATGGAAATAAAAAACTATTCTGTGTTAACTTTTAATTGGTATTCATAGTTTGATCGTAAATCGGACAAAAAGTACTTATAAAACCTACTTGATCTAACAATGACTCTAGAGCTAGTCTGCACTAATGGCATTGTGGTTCATATACCGACCTTAGTGGTAATTTAAGTATCATATTACGTTTTATTGCCATACTAGACCTTTACTTTTCTTAACCGAGTACAAAGAGTCAAATATGTAAATTCGTAAGTTCTTGACATTTTAAACATGTTTGTTGTATGTGGTGTGAGTAATTTGCGAAATCAATGTTGGACTCTAAATATTCCTTCACTGATATAATTTTTCCGAGCTCCTGCAAGAGTCGTATATTTCAGAAAATAAAACAAACATTGCTATAAAATATACTCTTAGTAGCGTTATTTGTTTGTCACAATACGGATCCTAATGTACAATATTACACCTAGTAACAATGAGACGATTATTACCCTCTACTGTATATCTGATAGAAACAGTACACGCTCTATAAAAATAAACGATTATTATATCTATTACGGCCTAAATCCCTCCCACTAGGAAAGATCATTGTCCAATAATGAGACAATAAAAGGGTTGACTGCCTCGGTAGTGCAGCTGTAGTGTGAGCGACTGCTGATCATGAGGTTTTAGGTTCGATCCCCAGGTCGGGCGGTGCTATTGAGCTTATTTAACCCAGAGTTTGGAAATGAGCGCGGTGGACGACAAAAGGCTCGCCCCCAATTATGTGGGATTTAAACATAGTTGGCGAACCATGGGTATGTAATACACCACTGCCTACGACTTTGGGGACACAGGCGTGGTGCTATGTTATGTCATTGTTAAAAGGGTTGAAAAATTATAACTATATAATTAAAATAATAAAGGTCTGCTGTTGAGAGTGCGTTTTTTTTGGCACAAAGTACACCCAGATTTAGAACAAGATATACATTTTATCCCGCTACTATACCGGGAACCTGAGATATAACCCAAAAACTAGCTTTTGGCTGCGACGGAGCTGCAGGTAAAGGCTAGTACCTATATAACATATCCATCCATCCAGCCTTTTAACGTCCACTGCTGGACATAGGCCTCCCCAAGAATGGGGGAAAGTAATCGCCACGCTCGGCAGGCGGGTTGGCGATTGCAGTGGATGTTGTTAATACTTGAAGGTGTGCTGCTGCCCACTCCCCTGGTATTCCCTCAGTCGGCTCTCACGGCAAAGCCGGCCCCACACGGCAAGTATATAATATATATATATATATATATTATGTTGTACACTGAAATAAAAAACATAAAACTAAACTAAAATATCATCAAAGTCTATAAAAGTTATAATATTTTTAGACTTTATGGAAGCCTCTCACTGAAACTGGATAGTTCAAAGCACGTTAATAGTAAATATATTATTACAACCTAATATAAAATAACCTTTGAATTTATGTTCTTACTTACGTCAATCGTGTCTAAAAATGATGTACTAAAACGGTACTTGAGACTATCATTTCAAATATTATTTATAAGTTTTCGACAGCCTTTACAAAAGCTCGATACTATTCATCGATATGATTGAAACATTTATGTAGTTATGTACATACGCCTATAGTTTTTTTATGTAGTACTAGCAAGCCTGGCCACGAGTTTCTGTGGCTCAATTTTTGTAAGGTACCGGAATAACCCATTTTTTGGCATAAATAGTAGCCCGTGTTAGAAAACTGTAGACCGCATTATACTGAGAATTTTTCTTTTTACGAAAAAGCCCAATAACACTGCCCGACCCGGGAATCGAACTCGAGACCTCCTGGTCAGCAGTCGTTTACACTACCGCTGCACCACAGAGGCAGTTATACTATTTCTTATTTATGTGAAAAATCCACATTGAGAATTTATTTATCTAATGATTTGTGGTAATATTTGTAAAAGTTCATTATGGGACTAAATTGTAATAATTGAATGAATACATTCAATAAAAATATTCCGGTAACCTCGTCGTCGTTCGGTATAGTTGTACAAATTTAGTAACGTAAGGAAGCAAAGGTATTCTATTCAAATGAATGCATCTCTCTGATATCGTGTAGGCATGTAAAATTATAGTCAGAGATAGGCCAAAGAAAATTTTATACCAAAAATTATTTAGTTCAGTTGATGAAACCTGACCTAACTGAAAGACAAAATTACTATGATAAGATATTTTATACTACATAAACTGTTTTTTTGGCAACTAGCCTGAAAGCTATAGAATTACAACGAGACTTAATACTAATCTCTGTAGAAAAACAATTTTTTTAAATATTTCAAGGTCCAAATATGCCCAAAACAAGCTATGTAATAATTATTTATTGGATAAATATTCAATAAAGTGAAAAATAGCTTCTTGTTAATATTTCTGGGAAATACCTACGCTGTAGTAATTGACATTTTTGCTAAATTCGCTTTTGAAAATATTCTCCATATCGCCCAAGGGAAAATTTTGGGTCATCCTATTCTTAACTCAGTCACTACGGTCGGACATTAATTATGAAATACGTCTAATCCACTTAGAATGATCGGATATTAAATTCATAATATTAAAAAAATGGATACTTTGCATTACAACGTTAATTCAATTATTATATTTAATTATGTGTTACTATTATGATGGTATTAACAATACTATCATCAAATAATTTAATATGTTTTTATCTTTATATTTTGTATGGTTTTTTGATGATTTCTCAGCTGATTTGCGTAATTATTTTTTATTTGATTTTACAATAATACTTAGTGAAGACAAGCAAATTATTATTTTAATCTTTTTAGTTGCCCCCTTATTTTTTAAAGTATATAATTTTATTACACACACAACAAAAATCTTTATTTTTGAGTCGTTTTGTTTTATGAACACAAGGAAATTATAAAAATACCAAGATGTATTTTTTTAAATCATTCTTTAACTTAATTAGTATATGTTTATATACCGGTATCACAGAATAAATACTAGTCCCGGTATACAGGAAAACACACTACTTCCTATCCCGTCAAAATAGGGGTTTTGTGTATGGAGGTTATATATGTGTCAGATGGTGACGTATTAGGTACTTATCTATATAAATAAAAATGAATTGCCTAAATGTACGAGATAACTTCCAAACGACTGCAACACATTTTATAATTCGTTTTTTTTTTGCAATGGGTGGTGTACAGCACCACCCGTGTGAAGCCGATGCGAGCATAGATAGTAAACACGTCTTTCAGGATTTTAGAAAATATTCAAGAAAAAATATTGCTGTACGAAGATCGCCGGGTCAGCTAGTAGGCTACATAAATATATTGGCATTTGTACTCATATTCTAGCACGGTTCAGATGTAGATGTGAATAGGTGAGTAAATATTAGAGCAACTTCATTTATCAACGCGAGGGTTCGCAGAGGATATATTACTTCGTAAATAAATACAACCAAGAGGAAACACGGGGATGAATGTCTGTCATTCATAAAACGAGATCCTAACTATGGTTGTCGTAAGAGCGTTCGCTTAGTCTAAGCGAAGTAAACAATTACCACCCATTACGTTACGTGTGGTAGGGCTGGTTACTAATCACGAGTCTCAGTTGTTATCGAGACCGAGCGAGTTTGTATCGCCATCTGCCATGTGAAGCACCTCGATCTGTTTTAGTGGAAGACGGGAATGGCCGTTCATTCTATCCTTTCATATTGGCGAAATAAAATGGTGAGCAGCGGCTTGATAGTACTGTGTGTAGTAGAGTCTATGAGTGATGGTTAAAAAAAAAATCATAATAGTGGATAACAAGATGGCCGCCAAACCAATTGTAAAGAATGGGCATAGGTTAGAGATAGTATAGTGATATTTGAACAAATATTGTAGCGACTGTCAATGGTCAATTTTTATCTGAATCTAAGATGGCGCTCACATTACATTTACAATATCATCTACAAAATCCTATTCCTAGTGTATTGCAGAGCTCTGGTTAACAAAGGCTTATGAAGCTGAGCAAGGCGGGGTTAAAGGCTCTCTTGGGACGAATATATCTAGAAATTCTAAGCTATATATGCATAAAAGCAATAATATTTCTAAGCTCTATTTACCTATATTTTAGAGCTTTTATTGTATTTTTCTCTATACAATTTGGTACCAAAAGATACAAAACTACGAGTTTTTAGTTAAGATTTATGATCAAACGTGTTTTTTGATAACTGTATTCGTTGGATTTTACCATTTATTTGCCGTGCATTGGCCGTGTGGAGCCGGCTTGGCCGTATGGGCCGGCTTTAGAATTGTCCCACCCCTCCACCCATGGGAGTCGTAAGAGCCGACTGAGGGAATACCGGGGGAGTGGACAGCAGCACTCCCTAGAGTATTAACAACATCCACTGCGATCGCCAACCCGCCTGCCAAGCGTGTCGATTACGGCACTTTCCCCCCATATGAGCGCATAGGACCGCTCGTTGTGGCGTTCTCTTGGAGAGGCCTATGTCCAGCAGTGGACGTTGAAAGGCTGATGGATGGATGGACAGAGAATAAACGTTTATTTTTAGTTTAAGACTAGCCGTTGCCAGTAGCTCCGCCGTAGGGGGGATGAAATGTATACCAGTATAACATACGGGATAAAAGTGTACCAGTTTTTAAGTCTAATCATCAGCTATCAAATAAACAAGTTACATTAAGATACGTTCAGTAGTTATGCCTGATGTGCGAAAAAACACAATGTGCAGACACAGTTCTGTTATAGCTTTATAATAGTTAGTAAATAAAATTCGGAAATAAAACTATCGATTTCATATCCAATTTAGGATAAAACAAGACGTTTTTTTATTTAACTATGCATTATGAAACAAACAATATGTATAAAGGAAATCTTATAATTATGGCCGGAATCAAAGTACAGAAACAGATTTTTAAAGGCAAAACCCAAGCATCCACTATCACTAGCATCGCTTAAGTTGTTGAATGAGTATTTTCTGTGATCACTAAGCGTCCCGGAATATTACTACACAGTTGGGTCACAAATGAGAACAGAAAATAATGCTAAGTGGTTCGTCACCTTACAAAAGATTGCGAGTTAACGCGCGTGTACCGCGTGAATAATGTATTTCGTTTCATATTTTATGTATATACTTTCTTACGTTGGGTAGCACTTTCTTAGTAGCAAGCAAAGCATAAGTTGATGTTAGTTGTATAATGTTTACTCACCCTTATAATGTCTAAGCTGTTTACGACAGTACATTACTTTTACTAACGTATAAGCTTAATAAATGACAGCATGTAGGTATTTTGCTGAAACAATGTCTTTTAAGATTTTGTTCGTTTTGTTAAGTGTAATTGAATGTAAAAGAAGAGAAAGAGATTATAATGATCTGTATATTAGGGATTTAGTGAAGTTAGCTTCTATAGGTTGTGTGATTGACTTTTATTTTTTAAATCAATAACTTTAATATTGACGGGCCTCGTGGCGTAGTAAAAGGAGATGGTGGCGTTCCACCCTCCGGACCATGTTCTGAACTATGGCCATGAGCGAGTGGATAACAGCACCTAGTGCCTCGATGAGTTTATAGCACTACTCTGTCTAAGCCGGATGATTCACCAGCGGTGCAGCGCCGTTCTCGAGATAGTTTCCGCACTGGCACCGGTGATGGCACCGGGCACAAGGTTTTCTTAAAGCAATCATGCTCAGCGAGCTGCGTCAGCAGTAGCCTTTCTCCAAATTTTTTTAAAGTTGACTACCAAACTGTTACACAGTTTTAGCTGATCAACAATATTTACGAGCCCTAGGACTCAAATAGGGCATAACGGGAGCGACAGACCTCAGAAGATCGGCATTAGATATTTATTTAGGATTCTGAAAATCTACTACTTTTAGGATGTTATTTTACAACTAGGACCCACTGTTAAACGTGCCTTCCACTAAGACCTCTCACGTATCCACCCATCTGATGCCGGCCGAGCGACATTTGCTTATCCATGTCGATCCTTTGAAGTTGCGACTTCCTATTACATTATCCTATATTGTTACATTTATTCGGCCTTTTTCAGAATTACAATTCTGCTTAAGCTTCAGGTATAAAAATGTATTACAATACACCCACATTTTATTCACGTAATTTAAGCTTACGTAATAGGGATTGTCCCCTAAGCTTATGCTTAGGCTTAATAAATAAAACACAATAATATGAAAAAATACCAGCGACTCGACGACTTCGACGTTATTAAATTTTTTTACGACCTAGATTTAGGACTAAGGACTTCACGACTAGAACTTTTAAAATACGAATAATGTCGTTAGTAGTCTAACGACATTATTTGCACAGTAGTAAGTATAATAAAATATTTTTAAAAAGTCTTCCGTTAGCCGTAATCATGATAACATAATCATGTTAATGTTATGAAATGATTATGCTATTTGTATTACATAATATTTGCAAAATTTCAATCAATACAACAGTAGTTGGTTAAAATCGATTTCCCAGATTTGTTTACATAGATTGTTTTACAAGTAAAGCTAATATAATAACAGTACAAGTAAATATGTATACCTACGTATACCTTTAATCATCCATTCATCCATCAGCCTTTCAACGTCCACTGCTGGACATAGGCCTCCCCAAGAGAACGAGCGCTCGCGTCATGGGGGATAATGCCGTAATCGCCACTCTTGGCAGGCGGGTTGGCGATCGCAGTGGATGTTGTTAATACTCGAGGGAGTGCTGCTGCCCACTCCTCCGGTATTCACTCAGTCGGCTCTTACGACTCCCGTGGGTAGAGAGGGGTGTGATAATTCTAAAGCCGGCCCCACACTGCCTATATACCTTTAATATATTGTTGATAATAAATACTTCATTATGATTCAATTATAAACTTCACTCAAAATGTGTTCTGACAATTATAGATATTATAATTTGAATTGAAATTTAATGAAATGTAACTCTGTTATCAATATAAATACTTTTTATTTTTGTATATCGTAATGTATCTTTTTACATTATCACCGTTTAGTAAGGCTATATTAATGTGCAGATATCAAAAGAAATTCTAGGTATTAAAAGGTGTCCTATAGTAAGTACAAAAAAGCTAGCAATTTGTTTTGTATGTAGAACAATAATGGGACGTACATTCTTTCAGTTTTGTTTAGTCTATTAATTTATTACGCAGGGATTTTGAATCTAGGTTCGCCCTAAAACTCAAGTGTAAAGGTTACTGTGATGTTAATGCCCTTTTGAACCCTCGGCATTTTCACGGAATATTCGGGTAACCTTCAGTATTACAAATGTTTTCATAGAATAAACGTGAAAATGTGAATATAATGTATATGGAAATTCAAGGTCGAGGTATATTACAGCATTTAGTTTGATAATAGTAGGTGGGTCGTAGTAAACATATCGATGGAATCAGGTATACAAATGTGTTATGTGAAGTTGTGGTTCTTTTTCTTCTATTTTGATTGCTTATGGTAGCTAACAAGCCATAGTCCACCTAATGATAAGTAGTATAATGGACTTGTTTTTGGCCAAACCCTGCTCTAAGGAAAAATCCTTATATCGTGAGGACTTTACAATCATACAATTTCACGGTACGCCCAGACTTAGAACAGCAATTTGTGGCTCACACAAAGAGTTGTCCTGTTTGTTGTGTGGGAATCGAACCAACAACACTCGGGCGGGAGGCCGTTATCTAAACCACGGCGCCATCTGTACAGTCTTTATAATTTCATTGAATGGATGTGAAATGAAATAATGCACGGCTATCGCCCGCTATAACCAAAACACATCGTGGTGCTTGAAGGTCAATTGCACGGGAGATGGTGGTCTCCAATCCTACCATCAGTAAAGTAGTTTCTAGTTTGGAACTCTTTTATATACGTCCCGTTGTTGTCAATGAGATAATGGAAATTACATACATGACAACTCAAACATAATAAATTAGAATAGGGTTATTTTTTAGTCCGGTCAATGGGGAGTCACTGTCCGCTGAGATGATGTAGCATGTATTTTTTAAGCTTTCCTTCATCTGTGTTATTTCTTTATTATTTCATGTAAAATTTAGTGTTGTATTTTTTAAAGTTAGCCTCTTTTAAAGACCAGTTTTTATGTTAATAGTGTTATAAGAAAACTTAAATAATAAAAAAACGGGCCGAAATCCCCTCTCTAGAGGATAGAGATTATTATCCTTCCTATCCTTTCCTTTTTATCTTTCTTCTCCACCTCCCATCCCTTTCCTTGGAGAGGGCGACGTGCGAGTGATGCCTTTGGTGTTGCTAGCGTCTATAGGCTAAGGCGTAATAGCATCTATATGTTACCATCAGGTGGGCCGTATGTTTTTTGGCCACCCACGCTGTATAAACTATAAAGACACAGGTAACTATGTCCTTGACTTTATTACTCGCTAGTAACCAGAGGTTGACATTAACAGTGACAAATTAATCGACGCAGAGCTTCAGAGCGGAGTGGATCGTTACGCGGCATTTAGTTCATCGATGTCTTATCAGAGTTCACCTTTATATTCACTAAGTGGTTAGATAAGATTAAGAATAATTCTGAATATAGAGAATCAGAAAAAAGGAACACAACACAAGCTTATTGACGTGGCGGGACATGCGTAAAATAGGTAGTGGGATATAAAGGTATATGTAAAATGAATACCGCCGTAAAATATTTGCTTAACGCTATCGGAACGGATTTCCCTAGGGTTAAAGGTTCAAATTCTATTTACAGCTCATAAAAAGAGAAAATAAATTGAGCGATTGCAATCGCGACATTGCGGATGCACTTGCCTCAAGCGCTCATGTCAGTTATTAGTAACTAGTACTAGCTATATAATAGGCCTGTGAAATAAATATAAATATTTTTAAATTTGAAATATAACGCCTAGTTAGTGTGGCGTATCCTAAACATGCTTCGAAGTATAAGCCATAGAGGTACAAATACCGATCCTACAAAAATATTATTGGATTTCCGCGAGGAAGTTTTCATTAATCCTATGGACATAAAATCGTGTCCTACAGACTGCGAGAAATTCGCTTTCTATAACGAGAGGAAGTTTATAAAGGTGAAAGCTTTACTTATATTCCTTAGCCCATTCGACAAATTAGAATATAAAATCATCGTATTAATTTGTTAAATGAGAACATAGAAATAAGAAGAATACATATCCTTACATACATATATTATTATATTTTATATTCCAAGTCAACAACTGATACATTTAAAAACTAAAACAGAACTCTATCTATCTATAAACCTATAATTATCTGACTAATATTCTTAATTACCTTGTAATAAAATGTAGAGAAGGCTGTGTTAAATAATGGGGTGTACTTATAGTAATAGGGTCAAGATAATGATCGTGATAGGTAAAAGCGTAGGTTTCATGTATATCACGAATCCATCGAGTAAATTAGAATTTGGCTGTTTTAACTAGATAGTAGGATATATTTTGATGTCCACGTGGCTTAAAGACTTTACAGTTTTGTAATTATAACAATTTAAAAGCGACTTAAATATTATTTAAGTTATCCAAATTCTTGCTAAGAGCTCTATGGCCAATTTATGGATCCCCATGATCAGATCTTTAAAAATATGGTTTCCTCCTCTTTTATACGATTAGAATAGACGTAAGAAGAACCATAGAGATTAATCATTTTTATATGTCAGGTATCTTTTCAAGTACAAGATAATGTTTTATTTCTCATTGGATCTTAAAAGAATTATAAATCTTCGTAAAAATACTGCAATGGTTTTTAAAAGTAAACATAGTTTCGTACACTATGTTTTATAAAAAATCATAATCTGTTACTACTAATGCAATGCCTTGCAGCTCTTTCAAAGCCATGACAGCTGAAAATAAGTTATATAAGACTCTTCAAATATCTCACTTCTAGTAAATGAATCGAATCGTGAAAAGAGAATATAAAAAATAAGTTTATAATTTACACAATTATCCCTATGCATGTAAAAATGAAATATACACTAGCGTGTATATTGTTTATGATTGAGTGGTAAAAACAGCCATACTTTGTCATATATTTTCTCATTACCTACAAAAACCAGTTGAAAGGTCAAATTTACAGTGTCTGTAACAAGTAGGTACCTAAAAGGTTAAGGACTCAGTCACTCCATTGCTACTATTAATTTTATTTATAAGATTCGTATCCGTGTGCCGTCTCTCCGCCTTTATTGGCGGGCCACTGGAACTATGTTACATTCCTTCGATGGTCCGCCGGCGGCTTACCCTTTCTAGTACTCTCTACTGAGCGACGCTTCCGCACACGGAGCGTCGCACCTTCGCGGGAGGCCTTGCGGGTGGCAGACGTTCCCCGGTCCATCCACCCGCAGCCTCAGCTAGGGCAGCATGAGGCGCAAGTACCTGCGCCACGGTCACCGTAGCCTGTAGACGCTAACGATGCCCGAGGCATCACTCACCCACTCCAAGGAAAGGGATAGGAGGTGGAGAGGAAGCATAATAAGGAGAGAATAATGAGGGGCTTGCACAATTACAATGTAGTGATAGCCCCGTGGTAGAAATACCAGACAGTTATAAACATCGAACCTGTCTAAAGTTGAGGGTTTACGAGACATGCCTTTTTTCGTATAGTGACAGAGAAGCCACGACCCACCTGATGGTAAATGGCAACCGTCGCTAATGGACTCGGCTATACCAGGAGAATTGTCAAGGTACTACTAGCTATTTCATTTCGCAGACATGAAACAAAAGAATAAACGGCTATCTCCTGCTACAAAACACATAGATGTGCTTCATGGCAAGTCGCACGGGAGATGGTGGTACCAACCCGCTCAGGCGTATAGCAAATGAGTTTTCCCTCTTGGTACCCAGCCCTACCACCAGTAGTAAGGTGTCTTTAAACCTGAATTATGTACGTATTTATCCATATAACCCGATGATAGGAAACCTGTATGTCTCAGGGAAATTCGTTAAGACTTAGGCCAACCAATATTGGACCAGCGTCCTAAATATTTCTCATTGTGAAGGTTTACGTATGTTTTTCAGTAGGACAGCAAATACAGAAAAAAAAAGAATATATAACATACAAATATTTGAGAAAGTGGAAAGAAACAAGCCTTGAAGCCAGCTTGTACAAAATTTATCTCTTTCACTTTTACGAAAGTAAAATACTTTGGAAAATCCAAAAGTGCACGCCTCATAATCTTCATTTTTCACAATAAAATTGATTATTTGATAAGAAACTAATAATGTATTGGTCTTACTAAGTAGTTTTCAATAAATCACATAGCGCAAATTTCAAAAAGTACTAATGTGGTTCTCATGTCTTATACGCCATCTAGCGCTAATTTTAAGAAGTACTTCTATATTGGTCTATAGAAGTAGTTATCACGAAATAAGGTATAGCGCTGGTTTTAGTGTACCACTGTACCATCGAGTCGAGCGTAAATATTCACTATTTTTTTGTTTATTTAAAAACATTTAAACCACAACGAATCACACTGTGAAAAGTGATAGGGCTCTATTCGTAATTATACTGAAGTAGAATCGATTAGTAAAAAAAAGAATTGATTAGTAAAGTATTTCATTCGTTATCGTGTTAACAAACATAACCTACAACACATGGACGTTCAAGACAGAACTTGTTTAATTAAACAGTTTTTTTACTATTTTATGTAACAAAAATGGCATCAAAAATATCATTAATATTAAAAATTGTATTTTTTCTTGATATGTGTGTGTAATATTATTTTACAAGTGCAATATATGTTAAATGGAGACATTTTAAGTTTGAATAATCAATTGTTCTTCGTGGAGAGAGAGTAGTACCCACCTCAACGCTTCGCTTATGAGGCGTGCAATAGCTAGATTATTAACACAAATTTTAAAAGTGTGAAATCGAAAATAATTATTTTCGACTTCACATTTTCATGAGAATCTTCAGACGAAAGTAACGAGCTGAAATATAAAATTGATGCATGAAATTGTCCTCTTGAGCACGATATGTAGGTAGGTATGCACATAATACAATACAAAACTGAACAAAAAAAACACGTTTGTGTTTCGTATATTATCTAGGAGATCGTGGATTTACACAAATAAATTGGATTAATAAAACTTAAATGCGAGGCTTATGAGGAAGATATATTTATCTATATATATTAAATTTCATTCATTTGTCAATGTGGTTGGACATCGTCTCAATTAGAAATAATGATTTTATATTTAACCGTAATATACATAAGCACATACCTATATATAAATATTATAATATATAAATATATTAAATATATAATTACAGACATAAATTACATGGATATATTATTGCATAATACAATTACCTAACCTGTCCGGAATCGAACCTATAGCACTAAACACTATAGGTCGATATCTAAATTTCTAAGCCATTAGCGTCTACTTAAAACTTTTGACTCGAAACTTCGTCTATATTTTAAACATTCTGTCACCCAAAAGTAACTTTACTTTTAACCTTTTAATAACGTGACTTGTGAGCAGTCGATTTTCATTAGTACCTCATGAAAGGTATCGCTAGTTATGTGGGTGTAACACCTCCGGGAATACTAATGTGTGTATGTGTTTAGTTCGCGTATTCGCCGTTTTCTGTAAATAATATTGTAAAGCCATACAAGCATGCATATAAATAGTCTTACCTTGTGTATGTGAAAATCGATATCAATAAGACTTCGTAGTAGATAAACTTGACAGTAGAGACTTGCTTTGACTTGCTTGCTTCGTAGATATGTTGCGGTACTATACACAAAGCACTACACTTATCCCTATAAGTACATTCAAAACTTTGGTCCGCGAACCAGATCCACGATTTATTTACATAAATATTTACAAGACTAGGATATGAAGTATTGATATCAGAGGTTACTATTAGATAAATCACTTATTTGGACCGATTGGATTGACTCTAATAGAAGGAAACTAAGGGAAGTTTTGTTCTAATTATCAGCTATGTTTGGAAACATACGAATATACCTACATACACGGGATAGAGACAACGAAAATAAACTTTATACGTTGAATAATTCACAAACGCATTCACTTTCAATTGAATTATTTAATAACTGCATATAGTAATGAAAGTACTCAGAAATTCTACAAGTAGTTAGGTATATGGCAATATTCAAAACTGCACTTTGCTATTTCAAACCAGAATGCAAAATAAAGCCTTCGCACGAAATGCGTTTCAAATATCGCGGCAAGAAAAGCCGGGCGGCGTGGCCTCACGTCCACGAGCCCTGCCGCTCAAACGCGGACTGAAAGCTTTCCTTCAGTTTAGAACTCGCTGCATGATTGAAAAAGCTCATTGTGGTTTCAATATGTGGTGAAAAGAGATAGTAGTATGTTCCTCGTTATCATCTTTAAAGCCATGCTTGAGTGGTGTCTGCTAAAAGGAAATTTGAAGGTGTTTGCATCAAAATAAACATGCCATGGTCTGTCTGGTTTTGGTAGGTCCGACATAAGGAAATTCGGCAGACAGTTATAAAATAGAACCATTTGGTAATTTTACATCGCAATAATTCAATATTACTGTTTCAAATATCACTTTTAACTATCCATTACAATGCAAGTGAAACACCGCTCGTTGTGGCTCTTTCTTGGAGTGTCCAGCTTACGTCGAAATGGTGATGGATAGATGGATGGTGGCAATAGAGTGCTTTACTGCGAGCGGTATCCGAACCTACATCCCTTTCAATCCGGGGAAGTGTTCTAGACGGTGACTAGAACGGTGACGCTCAATATCCACTTTACAATTTCTTTTAGACGCCATCTATCGGATGCATCTATATGCATTATAATATTAAAAAAAAATATAAAAAAACGTTTAATTTTGGAATTAAAATTTATAATTATTTGATAGCGTGATTTTTTATTTTTTTCCACTATCACAAACATTATTTGTTCTTTAAAGTAGCTAAGCATGTGAAGTGCTAAAATATAGACCAAAATATAGATTAAGTAATCATTTTAAGCACTTACATAGTAAATTATTACCGTTGTCTAATAATCTTTGCTATATTTATTTAGGGTATATTACAAATTAAAGTAATTTTATTATTCACATTAAGGTTTCTAATCGAATAAAGTACATGCTAGCCTGAATTACAAGTGAGTAAGCCTATTATAAAAGTAGGGCATGGGTCTCTATGACTCCGTAAATTGACTACCACATCTGAATTTTTAAGTATTCACATGCAAGGTTACGGAACTAAAATCTCTAAGATATTTCAAGTTAATAATATTTTTATAGTTCACACAACTATGTAGGATATGCGTTTTATTACGAATGAGGTGCTCCATATGCATATACTTTCAGGAATTTCACATGTAAATATGAATATTCGCCAACGTTATTGTACGTGTCATACGTTATTAGGTTCTAACGCGCTAGTTCCTCTTTTATATGTGAGCACGTGTTATAGGATTATATGAGCGTAGAATTTATTAGTTATAAGATATATAATGTTATTTATTATGACGATGTGTTAAAAACATTAGATTATTGTAAAGACATTTATTACGCATTAAAAATTATAAAAAGCTCATCACTAAAAAAAAAACAGTCATGACGACTGCCAAAAGAAGTGAAAACTATAAATAAACAGCTGTTATTTTTGTAATTAATTTATCATCAGATCCTGGATACCATGTCGAGACAAAGTACTCGCCAAGACGAATCATACAAGCCCAAACTCGATGGGGTTGCGCCACTTCATTATAGAGTTCCTAGGTCCACCTTCCAGCTCCATCATCAGATCAGCTCCATGTCATCATAATATTGCATTGTCACGCGATATACATATATGTGTAAAATTTCAACTCAATCGGAAACCGGGAAGGGTGTCAAATTTAATTTCCAATGCACACACTATAGCTGCGTCTCATAACGATGTCGCGAGTCCAGAAATTTTATCTTATCTAAAAATATGCGTACCGCGCTAAAACAAGTTTTCACTTCAATAATCCATATTATTAAATTACTACTACACACACTTATTTTTCTTAAGGTGGGAAATAACCGCACACCCTGTTGTTCGGGGCAACGGGCAGGGTAGTTTGGGGCCCTCGGCAACGGGCAGGGTAGTTTGGGGCCCTCACCCACTAAATAAGCCCGCCATGTGCCGTCTCGCCACGTATATTGGCGGACCACACTGTGCCATATTACTTCAGTGGTGTATTCAAGCAGACCATGAGGCCACAGCCTTATGTCGTCCTTTCGCCTGTGTCGATGGACGACTGGGACTGTTTGACGTTACTTCAGTGGAGTCTGTTACACTTACATAATTTTGTTTGTCTTAGCTAATTTTAAAATATGGAACAAGCTGGGTTAAGGGTAGTACCATCATCTCTAGCCACACCCTAAGCTTTGTTGGTTTGCGATCTGTTCAATTGTAGCAGATCTGCCAGTTTTAATAGAGCGGTTGCCTCTCTGACCTCTACGACCGCCACAACAGGGGACAGAAGGAAAGAAGACCGGAGTCAGACTTTTTGTTCAGAACTCTTAACGACCTGTAACAGCTCCCAGGATGTTATTTGGCAGCTGGTGTCCACTGCTTAACGTTCCTTCCAAAGCACGGAGATGGTCAGATGTCCATAAATAGGTACACTTCTTAACCCATCTGATTACCAGCCGAGCAAAGTTGCTTAACCTTGCCAATTGTTCAAACTGCACGAGCTTAGCTAGGCTTTGACCTCATCTAGAGTTATATCTTTAACCAAATCTAAAATTAGAAAACAATACATATGAATGGTATATACTGTAGATTTTCAGCCTATGGACGCGCTTTATGTAAATGTAAAGTAGATAAATATATACACTTCATTAAAAAATTCAAAATAATGTAAATATTCTGTGCAATTTCAACCAGTTTCTGTTAACATATTTATTAGTTGATTTCGTTAGTAATTTACTACAATGTAAATATATTTACAGCAACATTTTAATAATGTTTACGTTTTTTTTTTTTTTTTTATTCTTTATTCAAGCCATACACCATTTAGGTTAAGCCGGCTATAAACAAAAATAACATAATATAATCGAACACAAGTTAAACATAAAACTAAACAAAAACTAAAGATAACGCACTTAATTTACGTCTTTCAAGAAAGAACGAACTAAAAAACTCATAACTCTGTCGCTATTATCACATTTAAAACCTGATACAAAGACCTTATGCAGAAAAAAGAACAATTCATACCTAATATGACCCGTATCTTGCAACAGTTCTACTCTATCCGGCTCATTCTGGACACATTCCATTAGTCGGTGGTAGAGGTCCTCTTTGGCACCGTGGCACGTGGCACAGTTTGGATTGTCTTGTAAACGCATTAGAAATCTAAATGCACCTAAGGGAACGTGTCCAGACCGAATCCTCATACAAAGGACCAGCTCTCTTTTATTCAACCTGCATGTGGAAAACCACGGGACACGAGGCGGCTCCCTAACTATAGTACCATACCAAATTCCCTTTTCTCTCGAGCTTTGACAAAATGCCGTTTTCCACAACTCATATATGCTTTCGCGAACCTGATTTAAAAGATCAAAATGATACGATTGGATCTTTAGTTCAACACCATTGGTCAAGGCCAACCTGGCCACAGCATCGGCCACCTCGTTCCCGTGGATTCCCACATGCGAAGGGACCCATTGTATCCTGACTTCAACACCATTATCTATTAAATACCAAATACAATTTATAATGGAGTAAGCCTCCTGTCTTCCAAACGAGCCCCTTCCACAGCTTAACAAATGGTGCAAAGAAGACAACGAGTCAGTAAATATTACAAAGTGTCTATATCCGCATGATTCCGCATAATAAAGTGACTCCAATATTGCAATCAACTCTAATCCCATGATGGGAATGTGCTTATTATCAATATAAAACCTAGCACTAAATGATGTGCTGTGATCAAAAAAAGAGCACCCCGCATTTAATCTATCTTTGGAAGCATCTGTGTATATATGAACAAAACCATGAAATTCATTTTCTAACATTGATGAAAAAGCATTAATGTAATCACAGTGATTTGTTTGTTTTTTAGGCGTTGTTATTGACTTTATTTCTATTGATATGATATCGTACAACGGCAGTTTCGTTATGAGAAAAGCTAATTGATACTGTAACGATATCCGATTTTGGCAAACTTCAAATTCTTTAACTCTTTTATATGTATCAACTAATATAACACTACCGGTTCTTCGCCAATATCGTACACCATTTAATAATAAATTAATGAAAACATTTATACGTATTATTACATGATCATTTGTCCTGGACCAAACCTTCAACATATATTAATGTTTACGTTTATTTCCATAATTTTCTCGCAAGAATATGAAAGTGCGAGTATATCAGTAAAATTAATATATCCAAGAGTGTCATAGAGAAGAACAAGTAATAAATTAAAAAAATGAAATAACATAAGCAGTAATCAGGACGGCCAACAGAAGTGAAATCAATTAAAAATACATTTTTTTTTATTGCCTGTAGTAGCAGACGAGCCACAGCCCATCTGATGGTAAATGATAATCGCCACTCATGGACTCAACTATACCGAGAGTATTGTCAAGCCACTGCTCACCATTTCATTTCACTGATATGAAACGAAGGAATAAACGGCTATCTCCTGCTACAGCCAAAACGCAACGATATGCTTCATGGCCTGACCGGTCACACTGACGTGCTTTATGACCGGTCACACAGGAGACGGTGTCCCGATACCAAGTGAGTATTCCCAGTTGGTACCCAGCCCTACCACCTACCACATTGTTTACTTCCCTTAGTCGCCTCATATGACACCCGTGAGAAAGAATAGGGTGGTGACACTTGTATTCTAAGTCCATCAACATATGGAAAAATAATAAAATACTTCCAGATATTCACACGTATGTTACACATTATGAAATACGGAATCTATCGTGTTTACTTGATTTTCTATATATATATCCAAAGTTCTGAATACTTGCATTCATGATCACGGGTGGATTCCTACGTTATTTCATAACAAATAACATATAATATATAACATCATAAGGATGGCCTACAGGAGTGAAAACTTAAAAGAAAAAAAAAAAAAATATGTGTCGTAATCTTTATGCATCTAAATAGAACTCATATTATGATGTACTAGACATGTCATATTTGTAGGAACTGTTTTGATAGATTGCATTGTACGTGACGTGTATTCGTAATGGCGGTGCTATGAGTTTAACCCGCAAACAAGATGTTACCCATCTAAAATTCGCCAAACGTGCCTGTAGCAGCTTCCACAATAAAGATTAACTCCTTTTTTACGCCACTTTCCTTGCACCATCACCAGAGGGTCATCACTGGGCCAAGTATAACTATAACGTAGTCATTGGGACTTTCGCAATGAGCCCAAAAACGTTATCTCTGTTGTGAGTTGGTGAGACATTTTGGTATCCTGCAAACTCTAGAATTCTAGATGATACTGCGGTATCATTTTGAGGTAACTATGTTCTTTTCATATCATGAAGCAACAGAATACAGATTCAATCTGACTAATAGAAGGCTGCATAAGCTGCATTAATTAACTAGAAAATTATCTAAAATTAAACAAAGAACCAAATAAATTTTGTTAATTTATAGCTGTGAACATTATCGAGAAAATTTAATATTTAAAATAAAATCCGTTCGGTCATTTGACAGTTTTAACATTATATAATTTCATTATTATTATGTTAAGTGGAACAAAACTTGTGTTTAATTTTACTAAAACTGTTCCAAAAAACACTTTTGCCGATTTATATTTAAGTAAAAATGTAAAAACTTAGCGTGAACGTTTTCTGTTTCAAGAAGTGACACTAACTATAGTAACTAATTACGTAGGTAAAAAAAGCTGTAGAGTTTTGTAATAAATAAAATATTTCTGCATATACGCCATATAAATAACAAACTTGTTATTTACGGAACAATATGCTCATTTAGATTAAAATTTTATGGAATCCTTATCATGCCGAACAACGGTAACTTAAAGGCATTAATCTTATCCTACGGACCCAAAGATGTGCTAAGATTTACTATGTATGTAAAGTTAAACCGCTACCATTGCTAAATACGGATATGCATGAAATGCAGCTTCGAGTAACTTTATGGCACAAAAATCACAAATATTAGATAGAGATTTGTGTTTACGACACACACTATAAAGGATTGCGCATAGAACCGATTATTTTCTACTACCTACTTACAGATCGGAAACAGCAAAAGGGTATTACATACATCTCATTAAAACAAATAGGTTCTGTTAGTTAATTGTTTGAGTTTAAAAGTTATTTGAACCTCTCTCTACCAAGTCCTACTGACAGTACAGTATTGTACCGATTTTTTCTCATTTTACGGTTTCTTTATTATAGTCGCATCTTATGGCACCCTCGAGACAAAATTGAGAACACATACACCATACTGTTTATAAAAAGGCATGTCCAAAAATAATGTAAAGTTAGTTATTATACTTTTGGTAAAAGCTTTACTATGTTTATTTTCATATAAAGTGCAAAAGTTGTGACGTTGTACTGAGCCTTTGTTATAAAGACCACGTACCTCTAGTTAACAAACTCTGCCACTTGCCGCATTTTGAGTGAGGTTTACCTTGACAAGTTATTCCAAAACTGATTTTCTGCCTAATAAAGCAGCGAATATTTGAGTATAAAATTAATTACGTATTTTAATAGCCAATCAGACTTTGACGTCTATCATAAAAAGTAATAAAGTATTGCATGATGTTTTGTTAACATATTTCAGAAAAAAATATCCATACTGAGGCTTACAAAAGACTTCGTTGAGGAAACACAAAAGACTTCGTTTGGATTTGAGTCTATATATCTGTTAGTTTTTTCGCATATCACTACTGAACGGATTTTGATGAAACTTTTTTTGTTTGATAGCTCTTGATAAGACTTAAAAACTAGTATACGTAATCGAATCTGAGATATAATAACCTAAAACCTAGCTTTTTATGTAGAGTCGCAGGTGAGGTGGTGGATGTCGTTATTATAATATTATAAATGCGAAACTGAGTTTGTTAGTTATACGCCCACCGTAATTACTGAAACAATTATCGTGAAAGAACCCAGAAAAGGACATAGTATCTATGTGGTGACGGACTGAGAATACAAGTGTCACCACCCCATCCTTTCCCGCGGGTGTCGTACAAGGCGACTAAGGAAAGTAAGCAATTATTACCTATTGGTAGTAGGGCTGGGTACCAAGTGAGTGTACTCATTTGATATTGGGCCCGAACGGGTCGGTAACACCATCTCCTGTGTGACCGGTCATGAAGCACGTCAGTGTGTTTTGGCTGTAGTAAAGATAGCCGCTTATTCTTTCATTTCATATGTAAGAAATGAAATGGTGCGCAGCGGCTTCACAATACTCTCGGTATAGTCGAGTCCATGAGCGACGATTAGGTACCACTTGGGCTGAGGCTAGTCTGCCATCATTAGCAATAAAAAACAAATAGAATAATACATTTTATCCCAGAATAATGGATGTTCCCCGTGGAAAACCAATTTTTGCATAGAGATAATAAATGTGCCTCAGAGTGACATATTTATATTCTGAACTCCACGTAGACGAGGTTGCGGGCAGAATTTAATATGTTATTAGAGCTCGCTTCGCTCGCCCTAGTACTATTCCACATTCTGTGCATATTGTGGTACACTTTACTGAGAAACTATCACACTTTCAGATTTGGGCTTTGACATAGTAATTTCAATTTATTTCTAGATGTGTTATCTATCATAAAACATAGTATTTTATACACATAAAAAATATAACAATTTTATTAATTAGAATTTCATTATTTTCCTAACGCCATCATCCATCCTTCCATCAGCCTTTTAACGTCCATTGCTGGACATAGGCCTTTTCTAACGCCATCTGTCGAAAATTATAAATTAAGTAGAAAACTTCGCGAGCCCTTACAAAGCTCGGCTTTTTGCTAGTAAAGTAAACTATGTTTGTGCGCAATGTCAAAATCAATTAAGACATGTTGACGTCCTTGTTACAAACATCCAAACATTTAGTTAAATATAAAAACTTTCACATTTACAATACAGATCCTCTATGAAACAAATTTAACACATTTAAATTCCATCCATCCATCCATCAGCCTTTCAACGTCCACTGCTGGACATAGGCCTCCCCAACAGAACGCCACAACGAGCGGTCCCGTCATGGGGGATAATGCCGTAATCGCCACGCTTGGCAGGCGGGTTGGCGATCGCAGTGGATGTTGTTAATACTCGAGGGAGCGCTGCTACCCACTCCCCCGGTATTCCCTCAGTCGGCTCTTACGACTCTAATGGGTAGAGAAGGGTGGGACAATTCTAAAGCTGGCCCCACACGGCCACATTTAAATTGCATATTTACAATAACCATATTGTAATAAGTGCCGAATAAACAGATACACACCATGTTATATAAAGTACTTTTGAAATATTAACAAGACTAGGGCAGTCTGCAAAAAGGTATGAATATGAAAATAAGTTGAAATTAGTTTGCCAAGGAATGACTTGCCTTAACAACTCGACGACTGGATTTAATTTTAATGTCTGTTTCGTAGTTTCACAGAATGTAAAACTACGAAACTTAATAAAGTTAGGGAGATTCTAATTATTTTCACTAACCACAATAGTGGCAAAATTAACAACGTAAAAATAACGGAATGACATCTTGTGAAAGGAATCTGGTACTGGATAGGAAAGATATTTGCTATGAGCGAGGATAGATTACCAAGACACCTGGGATATTAGTTGGGATAATTGTCAAGAAAATATAAGTAGGTACATTTCTACTTTGTTTAAATTCTTACTCTTTACTATTATAAAGCTGTAACAGAGCTATGTCTGTACATTTACGATATTTGAGAAAAAAATACTGTATTAGGCTCTAAAGGCATGTCTAAACACAAAACGTTTATTTTTAGAATTTTCGTCTGTTTGTTTATCTGTTTGTCTGTTTATTCGTTCGCGCATCACGCAAAAACGGATTTTGATTTTTTATTTGATAGCTATTGATTAGACTTAAAAACTGGTATACATTTAGTGGGATATAACATAAAAACTAGCTTTTGACTGCGGCGGAGCTGCGGGCAAAGGCTAGTAATATCATAAATGTGAAAAAGTTTGTTTATTTATTTGTAACGCTTTCACGCTGTAACTACTGAGCCAATTATCTTGTACACATACTCGTATAGTTTGGAAGAAAGGACATAGGCTATTTTTATTCCATAAAAATGTACCTATAATTCGTGTGGGATAGATTTTTTTGAATAGAAATAATGAGGGGGCTGTAGAGAGACGTATTTATATACTGAAGTCCACGCGAACGGAGCCGCAGAATCTAGTAAGTGGTTAAAAATAAATCAAAGGATCTGAAAGATGAAATTTAAATGAGAATACGATATATTCGGGAACCAATTGGGAACAAGAACCTGTTTCTTAAAACAATGCTGATTTGAATATGAAATATAGCAGAAATTTTGTAAAAACATTTATATTAGAATCTCCATCCATCCATCCATCAGCCTTTTAACGTCCACTGCTGGACATAGGCTTCCCCAAGAATGGGGATAGTGCCGTAATCGCCACGCTTGGCAGGCGGGTTGGCGATCGCAGTGGATGTTGTTAATACTCGAAGGAGTGCTGCTGCCCACTCCCCCGGTATCCCTAAGTCGGCTCTTGCGACTGCCATGGAGAGGGGAAGAATGTTATTGATTCTAATGACGATATTGCTTCACAATTGTACTCGTCGTATGATATTAGATTTTTCCTAAAGTTGCCTCTTACAATAATTCTGTTAGGTTAAAGGTTAGTTAAAGGTTGTTTTAAGGTTATTAACCCTTAAAATGGCAAAAAAAAATTTTTGAATATCAATATGATTTTTATATGACGTAATACTTATGACCCAAAGATGCCTAGAAAAATAATAATAAAAAATCCATAAGAGTAGTTTTTATAAAAACACATGTATACTGTGGGATACATTGCCAACAATCCATAACAACACAATGACATAATGATTTCAATGTATCTCGAAAGATACGTTGCCAGGTTAGCTATGACTTTCCTGTTACATAATACGGTAGAAAAAAAATGGTTTTTTAATCAATAATCAGTAACTTTTATTAAAATATAAAATGTTTTAACATCAAACATGTTTTTCTTCAAACTTAACAAAAAATACCAAAAATAGAAAAACTTTTCAAAAGATTATAACAAAATTATATCAATTTCCTTAAATGAAAAACATTATTTCTGACATTATTTTGACAGTAAGTCTCATACTGCATTTTATACGCATGACTGTGGTCTGATCTTTTATGCTAAGTTTGCATATACCCTTGGACCGAAATGTTGGAAAATGATTATATTGTTCAAATCTTACATCTTGCAGTACAAGTTTTTTTGGTAATTTTCTTTGGTGCTGGTGGGACAAAAGCAGATTTATTTAATTGTTGCTCTCTCCCAGAATTTAATAGTCCTTGTATCATATGATAACGCAACTTCTTCAGGCTCAGTTGCTTGAAATTATTTCCGGCAATATGTCTGCGCTATAAAATTCAGCTATTATTTACGTACATATCCAGGATGTTGAAAATATTGGCAAGTAACCTATGACTTTTCAGTTCTGGTCTATAGAGGCCAACCAAAATGTCCGCAACCTCCCGTGGTGCGCGTTTTAGTGTTTGAAGGTTTCAGGACAGCGGACAGCTGTTTTACGTTTTGTTTCCTTATTATAGCGTTGTAATACTCCAACTGGCGTCTCAGATACATAGATGCTAGCGACGGTGACAACTTTACTATCTTGCCTTTTATGATGCTGATGGGATTAATGGGAACTTTATTTTTGCCACTCACAACTCGAGAGTCTGAGTCTGAGTCTGCCCTTTTTTGTTTGCTCTGATAGCCACAACTCTCTGCGGTCTCCACAGAAGGGCCCTATTGCGGGCGGTCAAAGACTCCGCCCACACCCCCGCGCCCCGCGTACAGCCGCCGGCACGTGATGCTGGGTCCGCCCAGGTTCGGTAACAGACGTCCAAGAGCAGACGCCGTGCCGACGAGTCTCGGTGCGAGCTGGCGGAAGTGCTCGTCGAAATGCCACCACCCGTCGAGAACCAGGCCCAGATATTTTATGTGGGCCTGGATACTGACCCCTACACCATTTACTGTTATCGAGGCGCCGGCGGGTGGTCTGCGTCGAGGCACTTGAAATAGCAGTGCCTCTCACTTGTTGAAGGCCACCCTAAGCCCCAGCGCCTCGATACGTCTGACCACCTCCGCGGTACCCGAGGTGGCCAGCTGTACCGCATCCTAGAAGTTCCCTCCCCGGGCCGCGTCGGCGTAACAAATGCCCAGCCCGGGGGGAAGCCGGCCACGTAGGACCCAGTCGTACCCGATGTCCCACAGGAGCAGCCCCAGGGCAGATCACTGTGGGACACCGTACGACATGGCCCTCCTCACGGCGTCCCCTTCCCGGCCTACGAACAGGACGCTGCGGCCTTCGAGGTAGTCTGCCACCAGCCGCCTCAGGTAGGCGGGCACCCCGTGGAATCGGAGTGCCTCCCTGATGCAGCCGAATGGCAGACTGTTAAATGCGTTGGCGATGTCCAACGACACTGCCAACAGCACCCCTCGCTGAGCGACAGCCTCCGTGGCCGCGGCCTTAAGCCGAAGAATGGCGTCGACCATCGAACGCCCCGAACGAAAACCGAACTGAGCGTCCGACAGGTTGGGGCCCACCTCCACAAGGTGCCGGACGATACGGGCAGCGATAATTCTCTCGAGTAGCTTACCCGCATCGCCCAACAGTACGATGGGTCTAAAGGCCGCGACCGAATCCGGGGGCCGTCCCGGTTTCGGCAGGAGCACGAGCTTCCCCTCCTTCCGGCAGTCAGGAAACCATCCGGACGCTAGGCTCGCGTCGGACAGTCTCCTGAGGTGGGGCTCCAGATGGTCGAGGAACAGGGCCAGAACTCGGGCGGGAACCCCATCCGGCCTGAGGGCGATGTTCTCGGACACCACCGCTCCACCGATTGGCTGGTGCCGCCGCTGCCGCAGAGTATGGGGCCACGCGGCTATCCTGACAAGGAAGCGGCGCTGGCGCCGAAGGTGCCGTGGCAATTTTCTTATCCGCAGCAAGCAGTGGACGTACGCGTGGCTCCTGTGGGAGCCGGGCGTTGAGAGCGCTAATCCGCGAGCCGAAGATTGCCTCAACGCGGTCAATTAGGCAGCGGAGCAGCTCCTCTGACGCATCGACTGGTGGCGCAGAAGTGCCTGATACGGCGGCCGAGGACGGCTTTGGGACTGCCTCAGGGAGCCCTAGCTCAGCTCTCATATTGGCCATCCCGAGGCGCATTTCTTCTACATTGGCCTCGAGGTGCTGATTCCGCGCCCCGAGCTCAGCCACCTCCGCCTCCAGGCACTCATTGCGCGCCACCAGCCGCTCCACCATGTTGAACAGCTCCGTGGCGGCATTCCTTAGGCATCTTACAAAGGCCACGTCACGCCATGCATCTCCTCGCCGCGCGCCAGAACTTGAGATTCGGAGTAATTTTTTATAGAGGTCGTCTTCCTCGCGGTCCGGGCGATTAAGCCAAGACCCTCGTTCCTGTATGCCATGTGAGACGTAACCACAGACACCTGATCAGGTTTACTATTTGGGACGGGGGGGGCCGCTGTGACCCCACTGTCCCCCCTCTCCGAGCCCGGAGAGCCGATATAGCCCCGCCGACTCCGACGCCTGGTCTATCCACTATGCCCTCTGCTGTGTCAGAGGGACATGCGGAGACCCGTCCTGTCCGGAATTTTAGACGTCGGCGACTGCTGACGTTGCCCGGGGTGCACCACTAGGAGGTAAACCGGCACCACACCCCCCCACTTGGTACCCAGCCCTACCACCAATCATGCAATGGATGACAGTTGCTTACTTCCCTTAATCGCCTCATACGACACCCGTGGGAAAGAATGGGGTGGTGACACTTGTATTCTTAGTCCGTCACCACACGGACAAACTCTTTATTGTGTATTTCAGCCTTGTGTTAAAATTTCATGTAAACCAAATAGAAATTTAATCGCTTCTTTTGTATAGGCGCAGGTCGGCTTAGAACGCGTATTCTTTATGCTGGATGACGACGGTGAGGCTTATTGATGGTAATGGCCCAGGTGTTGTCGGTACTATTCGGTTAGTCCTAGGTCTTTTGGTTTGACTAAAATTCAAGTAGGTAGTTGGCGAGGGAGGAATAGACGAGGTGAGACCCTTAAGCTGAAGAATTCTCGGAAATGGTTTCAATAGGTGGTTGTGCAGGCTCCAAATGGCAGGAATCTGTTATTGTTTGCATGGCAAGGTTACATTCATCGTCAGAAAGTATGTAAAGATTCTCAAGCGAAGAAGAAAGCTAAGAATTCGGTGAAGATTTATTACTGACATGCTTACGAAGAGAAAGTAATATTGTCAAATTCACAATCAGACTACGAATTTCTTCATTATTTGATGATTGATTGAGTTTTGGCACTAAATCAAGTATATTTCTAGCCCTCGAAAACACATGCAGCTTTTTTACCTAAAAATAACAGAAAATAAGCTAAGCTTTTGTTCGCGTAATGAACCGTTTATGGATTTGGTAGTGTGCACGTATAGATATACGACGATTCTGTATTACTTATTAGATAAGCTGGCAATGTGCACGACGAGATACACCCATTTACAAAAGTGAATAAAACCATCCACTGGGTAATATTTATGCTCCAAATTGATTAATTTAGTAGAAAAACAATTATAATTTATAATTTTACGAACACATGCTTGAAATAAGCATAAAAAACATTATTTTTTGTATTTTTCTTACCTGTATGCGCGGGAGCATGGCGTTGGTTGGAAATAATAAATTTGACAGCTCACTAGTCTGGCCAACTTTAAAATATTAAACGTACATTTGAAAACAAAGAAGTTATCTAAAGATTTCCATAAATATGATTCGTTTTAACAAATAAATAGTAGGCGTAGAATTTTTCAAACTTTGATGTATTTGCGGAAATACATTGTGAAGAAAAGGGTTTGGGGGTAAGGTAGCTCGTAGGAAGTATCATCCTCTCAAATAGATAATATTAGTTATTCGGTGAGTAAGAATATCCAAAGGTAAACCCCCTGCTCATCTTTCCTATCCATGTTCTCACCTTCTCTTCATCACACTTCTCTATTTCTTATCTTTTAGAAAATAGAGCCTCTAGTATTGATAGTCTAAATATCACGATAACTGTCAGTACTCTATTATAAAAATATCCATAGGTACGTGCTATTGTTTATATAACCTTTGTCTATTCGTAGTTTGAATCAAATCTAAGCGAATATAAATCATTGCCTAGTAAACATATTAACGTACTTCTTAGTTGAAGGAAACTTTATTAGCTTTCGTAAGTTCAAAACAATTCACTCGGACTTTAACAATATTTTGTAGTATAAATTTTCAATTGAGCAGAGCTCGAATTGGCGCACGGGTTTCTCACCCAAGTTTATTTATTTTTCATAACGTCACATAAAGAACGGTAATAATTTATAAGCACAACTGAAGTCGGTTATTTTTGATATTTTAATAGAATTAGGTAGGTATATTATTGAAGTTTAAATTAATGAAGATTAAATAGCTTAAAAACTGTCACACGGAGGTCTCGGGTACAATCACCACTACACGCATATATTATATCAATTGCTGCATAAAACACTTATTACACTTGAAATTTGCTATAAAAGCCTAGTGGTAGAGCCTTGCTTATCCCAGCACGAATGGGCCGGCTCGATCAGGGAAGTACCACCCTTTCACAAAAGATCAACGTAAACCAACAGTAGTGGTAACTACCGTTGTATTTCGTATTGTGAGTGAGAGTGCCGGAGGCCCAAACCCCGTCCTTATACTCTCCTTGTTATCTTTCCTATCCTCTTCTTAGTATCCTACCTATCTTCTCCTTAATATACTCTCTGTCAAGAAAGTACCGGGAAAAGATCAAATAATACACAACATTTTTGTTATTCATCCAAATTTATTTTATCACCTTCAAAGTATGCTCTTTTAGAAACGATAGACTTACGCCAACGAATAATCCAATCATCAAAACATTTTTTAAGCGCTGTTTCCGGAATTGAGTTTAGTTCTCGCCGCGAATTCTCCTTTATGTCTTCTACCGATTGAAAACGGGTGCCACGAAGTGGTAATTTGAGTTTAGGAAAAAGAAAGAAGTCGGCTGGAGCCATATCTGGTGAATATAGCGATTGCTCGATGTATTTGTTGGGTGTTTGGACAAAAATTCATTCACAACGATGGCCTTGTGCGGCAGGCGCATTATCGTGATGCAAAATCCAAGAATTTTCTTTCCAAAAATGTGGCTTTTTTCGTCGAATTCGTTCTCTTAAACGCCGCATAACGCTCAAATAATATTTTTTATTTACCGTTTGACCTTCTGGCAAGAATTCCGAGTGTACAACACCGCGATAGTCAAAGAAAACAGTCCTTTATGACTTTGACTTTTGATCGACTTTGGCGTGGTTTTTTTGGTTTCGGTTCAGTTGAAAGTCGCCACTCCGAAGCTTGTTGACTAGTTTGCATGTCAAACTCTGAAAACTGGTGACGAGACGTGGGTTTACCACGCGTTTTCTTAACAATGCGTTTCATGAATGTTGGGTCGGAATTGACTCGTTCTAGCATGTCCTCAGCTACTCTCATGCGATTGAATTTTTGGAGAAAATTCAGGTATTTTGTGACTAGCTGAGCGGAAACATGTTTCATACCTAAGTGATTATTTAAAATGGCACGGATCGACTCGTGAGACACAGAAAGTTCGGCGGCTATCTCTCTCAAAGTTGAATGAGGATTTTCAGTCACTATTTCCTTCACTTTTGCAATGTTAACTTCAGTTGCAGACGTTGATGGCCTACCAGAGCGAGGCAAATCTTCCATCACATCTGGACGACTTTTAAATGCTTTGTACCACTCATAAGCACGTGTTTTTGATAAAGTCGATTCACCGTAAGCCTTCTGTAACATTTTCAGTGACTCCGCACACGAAATTCCATTGGCGATGCAAAATTTAAGACAAACTCTTTGTTCGATGTTTTTGTCCATTATGATATTCGCAATACACACTAGATATTATATAACTAAAAACAGCACTGTATTTAATATAAATAATAGATGCAACTCAAACTCCGCGCCAAAATGGATAACAGTTGTGCCAATCTAAGAACAACAAAAAAAAAACTAAAATTTGAATTGGGAACCATAAACAAATCATCCATTCCCAATACTTTCTTGACTGAATGTTAATTCATGAAATTCAATGAATATTCTTATCCATTTCCTATACCTTCCCTTGGCTACACGCGAGTGATGCCTCTGGTGTTACTAGCGTCTATAGACTACGGTAACCGCTTACCATCAGGTGAATCATATGCTTGTTCGTCAAAACTAATTTGAAACAACTATTCAACTATATAATATATATCATAATGTCACACTGGTTAAATCTATATTAAGCTAGTATAGCCACAATTTAATTATGAAATCAAATTGTTTGAAATTAGTTTAGCTGCTATTTTCACGTATGGGAATTACGTCATGCATATTATTTTAGGACTTTGTAATATTTATATGTCGGAGTTCACAGGCGTTTTGAGCATTCGCGTCGTCGGAATATAATGTGGCAGGCGTAAGGTATCTTGCAAAATCAACATGGATCGATAAATCACAATTTATTACCATTGAATGTACAAAGTACGGTGATATCAAAAATCAAGAGTAGGTAGTTTCAACATGAAACGGAGGGACAGTTCCGTGATGTTTCCACACTGAGCGCTGAGATCGGAATGGGCCTCTACGCGTAGACGGCGCTCGTTTTTATGGCGTCACGACTCTGTCGTAGTTAACTGAAGGACTTCCGTTTAATGACGTCTGCTCTCTTGAGTATACTGCCGTGGGTACGCAGTAATGCGGTAGCCCTGGGTGGTATAGTCGGGTCTAGCCTTGTAGCGAAGACCATAGAGTCATGAGACGACTCGGCATTCCTGAAGGGAGTGCGTGCAAAGTACGGTGATATCAAAAATCAAACGTGGATGGTTCCGACATGAAATGGAGGGACAGTTCCGTGATGTTTCCACACTGAGCTCCGAGGTCGAAATGGGCCTCTACGCGTAGATGGCGCTCGTTTTTATGGCGTCACGACTCTGTCATAGTTAACTGAAGGACTTCCGTTTCATGACGTCTGCTCTCTTGAGTATACTGCCGTGGGTACGCAGTAATGCGGTAGCCTTGGGTGGTATAGTCGGGTCTAGCCTTGTAGCGAAGACCATAGAGTGATGAGACGACTCGGCATTCCTGAAGGGAGTGCGTACAAAGTACGGTGATATCAAAAATCAAACGTGGATGGTTCCGACATGAAACGGAGGGACAGTTCCGTGATGTTTCCACACTGAGCGCCGAGGTCGGAATGGGCCTCTACGCGTAGACGGCGCTCGTTTTTATGGCGTCACGACTCTGTCGTAGTCAACTAAAGGACTTCTGTTTCCTGACTGGATCCGACTTATATTTATTCTATATGCTATATATAGTCCTGAATGTGTCAGGAAAGTAGTACCTCCATCTATCCATCCAACCATCTGCCTTTCATCGTCCACTGCTGGATATTGGCCTCCCCAAAATGGGGGTTTTACCATAATCGCCACGCTTGGCAGGCGGGTTGGCGATCGCAGTGGATGTTTTTAGTACACAGGGGAACGCTGCTGCCCGGTCCCCCGGTAATCCTTTAGTCGGCTTTTACGACTCCCATAGAAAGAGACGGGGTGGAGCTATTCTTGGTGCCGGCCCCACACGGCGTAGTAGTACCTATATAAAACTAATTAAATGAGCTTTCAATAAAAGACAGTCTAGGGTAGTTACTAACTTTATTGGTAATTGGTACACTAAATTTGACACAGCCACTAGTAGAATGACGTCCGACCACTGCCAATGTCAAAGAGTGACTGCCAGACCAAGACTGATAAAAGTTACTTTATGAAGATTGAGACTAGATTGATACATAACGCCTTATAACATTATTACTATCAACCCCCACCCATTAGACATTCATAGACAACTAAATATATATATATATATATATACCTACCTCTTCTGGCGAGCTATGCAGTAACATAAAAACAGCAAACTTTATTGGGCTTTTTCAGAATATTGTAAAATAAAAACTATAAAATTCGCTCCATTTACGGTGTACATAAAAAGACTTCAAGCCCCACTGTTGCCATTCGATCACTATTGAATTCTCCTGATCCAATTTTTTATCGTAGAATCGTGACAACGAAATTGATTTTTCCTGTTTGATTTTCACTTTTGAAATTCGCTTTTCCAGCAGGCATCCATGCGTAAAGTTGGAATCTGTATGAGTACACACACTCTACGTTTTGCTAGTAACTAAAATTTTAAGTAGGTTCTGATAGAACCGTTGTTTCTTTTGCGAATAGTACATAGATGCTTACATAAATACACATGTATTACATAAGCAGTTATTAATAATTGTACATGCTAATTATTTGTACCTTCAAATGTATGTTATCACTTGGTGATGAGTAATGGGGGTATGAGTAAAATAAAGTATTAATATTACTATTTTTAATGCAACATTCTAATAATTCAAAAATATAAAAGGTATAAATGTTTATTATTTTTGTAATGAAATTTGCTCTTTTTTATAAATTATAACAAATAAAAAATCCTTATGAATATAAATGAAATAGTGAGTATTTTTACATGGTTAGCTTAATTATTGCAATTAAGATTCCTTCCAAATAATGACGCAGCCCTATAACTATTATGATATTTTTATATAAACAATAATAATTTTTAAGCATTTGTCATCCTTAGCCATATATATGAACACAAAGTGCGAAAAAATACATAAAGATCTCAACACATTTAGGTGCAGCGCAGACGACTATCCGTGGCGCACTTTTTAGTCTGTAAAAATAGAAACTATGTAATTATATGCAGTAACGCATACGACGCACAAAAAGTCCGGCGGATAAAAAATCCGCGTAATTCTGGCAGACCGCGCCGCGCCGAGCCGCACTAAATGTGCGCGAAAAAATAGAACGTTTACTTCAATGAGCGTTAACGCAGACGGCGCACACTTTAATCTGCAATCTGCACTCGTTAAGTGGTGGATGTAAAGAATGGCGCTAGAGATCGATGTATCGATGTTAATACAAGAAGTACAAAACAGCCCAGCAATTTATTTATGATAAATACTTCTAAGCCAGAATATCATGATAGACATTTAAAGATAAAAATGTCGGAACAAGTGTGCTGTAATATTTATTCCGTTCCTGTTTGGACTTATACTATACTTTATGGGAATACCATCAGGATGTTAATCACGTCGTCAAGTTCCCATTACACGAATGCGTGCCCTTGAGGAATGATACACGATACCTTGCTCAATGATTACAATGTTTTGTAACAACCACACAATAAGAGTATACAATTAGGCAGATCGCACGATTTTATATAAAATCACAACAATATCTTTTATAAAATGGCTCCCTATGTAAACACTGTTGAACACAACAACACAAAGTGATAGAGAAATTACTTTTGTACCGGACCAGAGGGGTCCTTACAGGAATCATAGAACATCAATGAATAATATACATATATTAATCGATTCACGACATTAAATATATCTATGTGAGGAGGTTGAATGGAAAATACTATTATCCCCACAACTTCAAATATAAAATAATACATCGCGATCTCTGCATTTCCACAGCGTATACGTCCCTACAGTTGTGCCGACAGAATGATCGTAGATGTGCGTCGTGTGCCTAAAGTCTGCGAAAAATCCGCGATGGACTTTCTGCGCGCCATGCCGACTTTTTGTGCGCCGCAGATTCGATCGCACAAAAAGTGTGTCGTCTGCGCTGGACCTTAAAGGGCTGAGTCAGTATTTGGTATGAATCTAAATTGTAAAAAATATTTAATTACATCGGCCGTGTGGGGCCGGTTTTAGAATTGTCCCACCCCTCTCTACCCACGGGAGTCGTAAGAGCCGACTGAGAGAATACCTGGGCAGCAGCACTCCCTCGAGCATTAACAACATCCACTGCAATCGCCAACCCACCTGCCAAGCGTGGCGATTACGGCATAATCCCCCATGACGGGACCGCTCGTTGTGGCGTTCTCTTGGGGAGGCCTATATCTAACAGTGCACGTTGAAAGGCTGATGGATGGATGGATGGATTCAATAACATTAAGTTTCAAATCACAAATGAACGTAAAATACTAGAATGTTCAAGTATTTAAATCTTGCACCTATTATATGTACCTATATTAAAATGTTTTACGTTGTGACCGTATGCGCGCCTTCCAGAGAGAAATGTCACTGCAATACATACTGGTGAGTACTTAATAATTTGATATTTTAGTGACTTCCTTCGCTGACACGCACAGCCAAGATAAATAATATTGTGTCGTTAATAGTAAAATTTATTATTGTTTTTTGTTGTTTACTAGATGACCCGGTGAACTTTATTTTATCTGCTTTAGCAAGCTTTTATAATTTTTATTATCAATCCTAATCAATCTGCATTGTCTAAGATTTGGATTTTGATAGGTTATTAAATGAAACTTGCTTGTAATGCCAATGAATTAGAAAGAATGGCAGTAGATGTTGTTGCAGCCATATTTTAGAATTGAATCGGCTTGAGTGATTTCTGAACGGTAGAAAACAGATAGCATACACTGCGACTCTCACGACTAGAGCAACACTTAGGGTACGTGATCACGTTCCCGGAGGCCGCCTCTTGGAAACTGTACATCATCATACTCTTAGAACGACAAGTAGCTTAAGAGATAAAACACCGACCAGCAGAGACCAGGGGCATCTCCTCCCCTTAGTCCTGACCTACCAAGTAAGTGTCGTGCTATCTAATCAACCAGATGTCATTTTGTCGTCAGTAAACCATACAAAGTTACCAATACTGAAATTTTAAATTTTTGTCCTTTTTATAGGGTTCCCCTATTTTTTTATTTACTTTTAAACCACCAATACTGGGGGTATTAGACCTAATAAAACAAAAAACCATTATTAAAATCGGTCAAGCCAGTTTTGAGTTTTAGCGAGACTAACGAACAGCAAAAAATTTATTTTTATATACATAGATAATTTCTTAACTGTGACAGTCCAGATGAAATGAGCTAGTAAACTATTTGAGCTTTGTAGTATGGCAGTCCATTATCCTTCAAATTGGAGGAACAATTATGGGCAAAAATGTGCTTATGTAAAACGGAACGTAAGTATAAAAAGCCATTGATACATTACATTGACGTTAGTGTATTTATAATATCCTTAGATAAAAAACCTAATAATATCTGATATCGATTAAGTAAAAGCGTAACGGTTTTTGTTTAATGTGGGTATATACATAACATATTGAGCACTCGAGTTTTATTGGATTTTTATTTGATTTATGAATATAAGTGAGTGAGTAGTTAAATGCATATACTAGTAATTCACACTGCACTCTTCCATTAAAGCACACTTTTATATCGATTATTTCAATACCAAAATACTATGTTTGTTTTTTCAGGAAGAAATCCAGCACTGTGCCAAGCCACAATAAATGAAAATTGCCGTTCATGTATTCAACAAGAACAATGTCAAGCCATGGCCTGCTTCTTTACATTTTTTTTGTCCCTTTCCTTATTAAATTAATTGAATTTCATTGTTTCAAGCAACAATAACAACCGCTTTATCAAGGAGGGATTTACAAAAGTAATCGACTGATTTTATAAAAGGTGAAAAGAATTAGATTTTTTATTTTTCGTATATTTGCTTGACTTAACATAAATTATAATGAAAATACTGTTCTGCTACGAAGGAGTTTATTATCATTTTATGACCCATTTATGGAAAGACAGAAACGAAATCATAGAAAATGCTGAGGTTTGCATATGTCTACCTTCTCGGTCAGGAATACGTATTTGAGGAGGTCCCTGCAGTTCTCCGTGTTATGTAAAAGTTTGTCTACAGTATCTTTGTTTAGCTTGTTTAACAGAGAAGGCAATGCATATTCCCAAACACACATTCCATAAGAGTTATTGTAGGATGGTAGCACATACATCGGTAAATATGGTAAGTTACGTAATTGGGCTAATCTTTTCCTTGTTGTTAGATGGTGTATGTTATGAATTTCATCACAAATTATGTACATTTTCGTTTTATTATAAATGTCCATGATTTTACAATAGTGGAATAACTTGTGTTTTTCATTTTAAATTTATATTTAGTATTTAATGGTACGATCGAATTTAGTAATTTTATTTGCAATTTATAAAGATCATTTAAATAAGTCTTGTATGTTCTACCATAGCTACTTAGGCGATAACCTATGACTAAGTCTGCCAGAGCATTATATAAGATTCTTAATGTTACAAATGGTAATTTTGGCTTGAGTAAAGTTAGTTTGCCTAATACTGCTCTTAATTTATTATCGTAAAAAGAAAAATTCTCACTAGCCGCCCGGAGTTTGGAAATGTGCTCGGTAGACGGCAATAAGCTTGCCCCCTATTACGTGGTACTTAAAAATAGCTGGCGAACCGTGGGTGTGTAATACACCTCTGAATACCCCTTCGGGGAATACAGGCGTGATGGTTTAAAGTCTTGCTGACAACATCACTCTATCAATATGTTAAGTAATATTTTATTATCAGTGTACTATCTTGTTTTATTTTGAAATCTCTACGGAATTCTCTCGCACATACACTTAGCTCGGCCTTAACCAAACTAACCAACAAGCCACATCGTTGGATTTCAGGTCACCGTGTTCCCACAAATCTGTACATCGCCCGAAACAGAGCTTCTATCGCTATATTACATACAGCTGGCTCATCTTGATATTGCATGTTCTAGAATCAAGTACTTATATTTTGAAATGGCTATCCAAGTAATTTCCTTCTTATTACATGTAAAGAAACATAAACACGTATCATATCTTCGTAATACGATAAAATATAAATATACATCTGAAAATACGTATTAATCTATGTAAATTACTGCTTGAATAGAAAGAAAATTTTGCTTTTGCATGATACAGTAGAAAATCCTAGAATTTAAAGGAAATTTGATATACAAATAAATTTTATTTCAGGCTCATCCTGAAAACAATTTACAGGTAGTAGTTCCGTTTTCACGAATTCTCGCATCTTTAGATTTCTATAAACAAAATAAATATATAGTACACGGTTCTTAGTCTGAGAGTACACGGCTATACAGTCTTGTCACGGGTGACATTAGCTGTCAAATCACTTTTTGTATTTGCGCGCTCTCGCATGTACACGCTTAGGAATTCAATAATGTGTAATTTATGTGTTTTTAGTGAATTATGCCTAGTTCTGACATGAATAACTTGGTGTTAGAAGAATTGGCGAGAATAAAACAGAAACTGAAGAAATTATCTCGCCAACGCCGCCACCGCCATCGCTTTCTTTATCGGTTCCGGTCCCGGCAGTCTGCTAGTTCCCGAAACCGATAGGTAACAAACCGATCGGTAAACCCCATGCAGTCTCACCGTCAGAACCAATCCATGTCCCCTTTATCGTTTATGGAGGCACAACAAGACAAAGAAAAATGTCAGTAAGTGGTATTTCAAACTTGTTTTTAGGTTACGGAAAACGAAATTTCACTGCGAAATGCCTTTATTTACTCACAAAAGGAAATAGAACCACGGAACGAGATTACAAAAAGGTTTCTTTGACCAGACGATGAATGATGAGTCTGGTCAGAGAAACCTGAGAGTAATCTTGACCGTCATCCGTGTCAGTACGAGATACTTCCGCACGAAGATCAGTTTTTGATACGAGATATCAATTGTGGTATACCCTATCACATGATAGGGAATATTGTGCCTGACACAGAGCTTTCAAAATGTTTCTATTTTCAGAATGATGAATCTGGAGTGACCTTGACCACTGTCCGTGCCAGTACGAGATACTTCCGCACGAAGATCAGTTTTTGATACGAGATATCAATTCTGATATATACTGTCATATTGTAGGTACATGACACAATATGATGGTCATCATGGTCCTAACATATATAGGTACCTACCTACCTTATGGTAGTTGGTCTTGAGTCACAGGAAAATAACCTTCATATAACTAAATAATGGAAGAGTTATTATGGTCACCTTGGGTGATGAAAATCCCACTGAAGACAAATATGGACCGGCACTAAATAGTCTTATAAGCCCAAGGTGGAAAACCTTGGTTTCTAAGGACAGTGAAGAGATGAAAGATACTCTGATGGTATACAAGATACCTAAAAGATGTACCCTTCCAGAAGCACCGGATTTCTAGGCAGAGGTGCTGCAAGAAGAACAACAACAGTTGGGTATTAACCCTGTCTTGCCTTGGTCAGGAAATTACTTAATTTTTTCCCGGACCCGGAGGTACTTGAGATCTTAAAATTGCTTAGTGATGGAAATCTGAAGCTTTTGACATCTCTACATCATAATGAAACTAACATCAGGAAATTATGAGTGGTGCTGCTTCTGGATAGATCTTTTATTAAAATAACTAAGTCAATTCCAAGAAACCAGTATTTATTAAAATTTTCAACAACAAAATAAAAATCTAACGGAAAATCGGAAATCTAACCCTGCTGCAATTAAATGTCTGGGAAACTGGAGTGACCCCTCATGCTAGAATACGCAGCAGAAGAACACAATGGGTGAAGGGCCCTAGCATCCACCAGTAACATAGTAACACAAAGCCATGCCACCCAAAAAGACACTGAAAGGAGCACCGGTGAACTAATTTGAATTGTCGCTAGTCTCACGACAGGTACAAAATCCTGGTACATGTAATTACAATCACAGATGATAATATGGTTATACTGATATGGATTCAACAATACCTAACCTAATACAAACCATTTTGATCTTCAAACCAGAATACTCTTAATAATTTTATCTCTGAATTTGGGTAACTCTTCAAATATTAAGAGCTCAATTAACAATTTACTCCAGTTGGGTGCTATAATACCCTGTTAGTCTGAAAACTGACAATATTTATATAATATATTCTTGGTACCCAAGCTTATTAGTTAGGTATAGGTTAATTTTGAATCTCAAATCTCTTATTAATTCAGTCTACACATCTTACTTTAAGATGTAAAATTTATGAACCTCTACATAAAGATTGTTTCATGACAACCATGATTTTAAAGAAGCATATCTGTTAGTCCCAATTGCTGTACAACACAAGAAATATTTTAGATACCAACTTTAACAGTTGTATGGATTTACGCCACTACTATAAATATGATTTTTTTTAAACACAAAGTGAAAAATGTGAAATCGAAAATAATTTTTCACTTTGTGTTTAATGTATAGTGCTAAGCATGTCAGATGCTAAAAAAAATATATAAAAATATCTAAATATGGTTTTTGTGTACAATACTTAGTGCGTTTACAAAATATTTAGACCTGTGATGTCATACATGAGTAGTACGGGTACACAACAGTGATTTGCTTCAATGGAGTTTAACGATTAGCAACAACACATGATAAATGCCAATCTCAAACATGTCATATTATACAGATCTCAAATATTTAGGTTTTACACTAAACTATAAAAATAATAACTTAATCTTTAGTAGACAGTGTAAATTTCTTTGGTATATTATTAATTCCGACTAACGGCCGGTCTCTATAACCTATCTATCCTTTACTAAAAGTTACAATGGTTACCATTAGTATCCATCGGCTATTTTTTCCGTTTCAATAACCAAAGATAGATAGAAATATTTATCCATGACTTTGATCTATCTATCGGAGGGCACTACTGCTTACCATAGATAAGTAACTACATACAAAAAAAAAGTTTGGGTGTTTCAATAACGCTTTTGAGCTTACTGTGGATACGTTAAATAACTAGCGGTTACAGTTTTACTTTATCGCCCAATTTTGGCGGATATAAGCAAGGCTTTTTCGTATTTTTACATAAATATAACATCATAAAGTTTTAAATGGATCTGTTTAGTGATGAAAGTGATAATGAGATGTTTGAAACCGGCTTTATTTGATTCAGACTATGGTTAGTAGAATTGGGGGATTGCCGGGTTGGTGTTCGAACAAACTATGAAAGTGAACTTTCCAATTCAGAATTTGTTTATAGATTTAGGTTAAATAATGGCGGTAAATCAATTACTGTTAAAAACGACGAATTTCGCTGCTCTATCTCGAACTCAATAGTTCCATAAAATAAACATGTGTCAACCATCTGTCGCCGAGTGAAAGACAAATAATGCGTTTCGTTGTTATTTAGGTTCATAAGGTTTAGTTTGCTATTGTTAATTTATGAATGTAGGTAAATGTTTAGCACTATTTTTTGAAAACTTGTTATTACATAACAAACTCACCAATCACGGTTAATAATAACGTAAAACATGTTATTAGTAATTATCTTAGAACCTGAGACCCTTATTAACAAATGCAAAAATAAAACGTGTCAGAGGGACGCGCTTACAAAAGATAGAAATGTTATCTATCTTTGATCCTTAGTAGGCACAAGTGATTTTTAATATTGAAACGGCAGTTATAGATAGTTTAAAGTTAGCAGTTGACTTTTAACTATAGATACATTATTGAGACCGGCTGTAAGGCAAGTAAGCAATTGTCACCACTGGCATTACTGGTGGTGGCGTGGGTACCAGGTGGGAGTACTCACTTGCTGTCAGGCCAGATACCATGTGAGAGTACCCACATACTCCCGTTAGACTGGCCGTGAAGCACATTGGTGTGTTTTGGTTGAAGCAGGATATGGCCATTTATTCTTTCATTTCATATCTGTCAAATGGATTGATAAGCAGTGGCCTGACAATACTCCTGGTATGGTTGAATATACGAGCAACGGTTACCATTACCATCGGGTGAGCCGCGGCTCAGCTGCCACTATAACCAGAAATGAAAATATGTCTTCAAATAGAAGACCCAATTGCCTATGACATGATAAAGTAACTATTCACATTAGATTGTAGTTAAATTTTCCTTTATGGATTTCCCCGCCTTTCAGTAATAACTAAATGTTAAGAAAAATTAAGAAATGATCAAACTGAACAGTTATTCTTTTGTTTTTCACTGGTGGTCAGCTCAGTCAAGCTTCCTTGGAGGTAACGCCCAGATACTTAGCACCAGTTAAAAATTATAATTGTTCATACAAACAATTGGTCCTCCTGCCACACCAACAATATTAATTATTTTCAAGTGACTGTACCTCTGTGTTGCAGCGGTGGTGTGTGCAACTGCTGAGCACGGGGTTTCGGGTTCGATCCCCGGGCCGGGCAATGTTATTGAGTTTTTCGTATTAAGAAAAATTCTCAGTAGCAGCCCAGAGTTGGAAAGTGTGCCTAGTGGGCGGCGGTGGACTCGCCCCCTATTATGGGGATTTGGACATGGCTTACAAGCCGTGGGTGTGTGGTGCACCTCTGCCTATCCCTTTGGGGAATACAGGCGTGATGCTATGTTTACTGTAACATATAATAATAAGCTTTTTTCAGAAGTGGTTAATATTTACTCGTTGTGACTATTCTAAATTAAATACAATTTGCTCAGGGTTGTCTCTACAAGCAGGCTCTGAAGTTGGGAAGGCTGAGAATGTAAAGATGCTACTTAAGGGATCATTTAGACTAAGGCCCTCTCTTCCTAGGTATACAATATCCTGGAAACCTGCATTAGCAATAAAATTCTGAAATAACATGCTAAATATTTTAGATCTAAAAGACCTGTCCAAAAAATTCGTTCTGGCTACTGCCCACTTTATTAGCTCTGACTACTGCCCACTGAGTGAGAACATGAGTTTCAATTAAAATTAAAAATATTAATTTTACATCAGCTTATGTCATCATGAATATTGTTGATATTATTTTGATATTTTTTTAGCATTTGACACGCTTAGCCATATACATTAAAGTAATAGTCACCATGACTGATTTGGCAAGGCATTTGAGACGGTATTTCCGGCGATGCAGGTTCACACCATTTTGTAGTTACAGTAATATGAAAATGAGACAGGGTGTCCAGCTCCACCTTAAAAACATACATATATACGAAGGAATTTCAAGGATATATACCTTACCTGGTAAATACCACTAGGATTCTCCTTGTAAAAAGCTACATCGCAAACAAATCAGTTGGACCAAAAAATCTTTATACCTATGCTTTGACACAGTTTTATTTTTTCTTTCTCTGTATATAATAACAGAGACATGCTGACTTAACCCTTAATTTGGCAGGAGAAAAAAGTATGCAAATTTATTATTTTTATTTGATTTTATTCATTATTATTTGTCTATTATAACTGAGAAAAATACAAAAAAAAAAAACTTCTGGCACTGGTTTTCAAAAAAACCTACGCCAAGTATGCTTCCCAATGCACATTAATCGAAGATTTTATAATAATCTGTGATGTCCAGAATTATGCGCATTGCCCAGTTTATGTAGTGAGAATACTTTTGATTATTTTTGTAAGAAATACTGAAAAAATTCAATAAACTCTGGTATATCAAATAGGAAACACAGAAAAAACATTAAAAATCACAAAAATATTTCATAACGTAAAATTCTTCCTATCCTCAACAATCTTAGGCACATTTAGGTTATTAAGATCACAAAATTAAATTTTTGACTTACTATTAACTAACACTTACATTATTATTCATAATATAAATATATAATCTGTGTTATATAAAAATCTGTGTTACATAATATTTAAAATCAGTCTATCCCTTTTCAATATCTATATAATTATTTAGAATGAAAGTTGTGAAAACAATTACTTTTCCTTACAACACACAGCCTTTAGTTGCATTTGATACAATACACCAGTCTTATTTCTTGTACAAAATCTACATCTACCATAACTAGCAAAACCTTGCCAGTGACCTACACCATCATAACGTACTAGTTCAACAGGTATTATAGGAGTTTGAATAATAGGAACAAGGTTCCTTTTTAGAAGAATTCAATTCAGAGGACCTCCCTGTTTATTGCAGTTATTTTGCTAGTGCGACTCTAAATGTCTTCAAGTTAGTATGCTGAGTTCCTTTACGACTACAATTTCTTCTGTATAACAATCAGCTATTTTTAAAACATATCGATTGCATTTGAGCAAATATTCCTGCCTACCAGCGACGGCTCTTGTATGTAGTCCGGTATAAAGCAATCAACATGTCGCAGAGATCAACACCACCCATATGCTGGTTGTAATGTTTAATAAGACACAGGCAGTCCACGTCAAATTTGACTTTTTTCTCTTTACTATATCGTTAAATTTTTTGCACGGGATATGCACTTACTTAATATACAACACTTGCTTTAGTTTGAATAGTTTTGCAAAGCGTAATAACTTTTAGCCCCCGAAGTCATATTCTACTCTATTTCTGAAAGTTAATGTATCTGAATCTATCTTCTCCTGCATATAATATAAAATCATGAACTATACCCGAAACTCCAGCACGTACGATGTTTTTAAATTATTAGGTTTCATTGTGTTGTACTGTTTACGGATTTCCGGCTTTTTACCTTTATATGGTATTATCATTTCATCAATGCTACATCGCAGTTCTTCTTCTGTAGCCAAAAAGTTACGTCGTGTCTTCTTTGCTAAGGGTCTTCTTTATAAAATCAGTCGGAAACTAGACAAGAAATTGTCTACAAAGTGTAAATATCTTCAAATTTGTTGGAATCTTTTAAGGCATTGTGTTAGATATACTAGCGTTTCTTAATTTATTTGACCAGTAATCTAAATGAAAAAATGTGCTGTGTGGGGCCGGCATCAAGAATAGCTCCACCTCATGTCTTCCTATGGGAGTCGTAAAAGCCGACTAAGGGATTACCGGGGGACCGGGCAGCAGCGTTCTCCTGTGTACTAAAAACATCCACTGCGACCGCTAACCCGCCAGCCAAGCGTGGCGATTATGGTAAAACCCCCATTTTGGGGAGGCCTATGTCCAGCAGTGGACCACGAAAGACTGATGGATGGATGGATGGATAATATAAATATGAAGGCATCGGCATATACAACCCCCATAATTAACAATATAGATATGAAATCTCTCAGTTTGTTTTCAGTCAAGTTGATAGATTTTCCTGTACTTTACACTGAATAAAGGTTTGTATTTAAAACTATGTCCTGAAAAATATTTATAGAAAAATATTTGGTAAAATAATCTAATGGTGAGTTGTCGCCAGTCATATCAAATATAAACTCATCTTTGGGTATTACAGCCTTGTGTCTGAACTGAGCTTTTTTCCAAGAATATTGTATAGGTGGAAGTTTTTTATGCTTCTTTCTAACAGTATTGACGATACGTCCTAATTTACGTTTAGATGGTGTTGTTGGAGCACATGGCGTAGGAGGTACATCTTGAAGTGCAAGCGAGGATATTGATGCTATTGAAGACAGGCTAGGAATATTATCTTAGTTTACTGGGAAACTTCGGAAATATTTTTCTTATAATTGGCGTTATTGACACTGGTATTTCTTGGTCACTTTCTTCTATTGCGCCTGGACTATCTTGTGGTAGCAGGTTAAATTCTTCTAAAGACGTTGATATTGATGGTGCATCTGAAGAGTAATAATCCACATAACACTCCCTTATTGTATGTTCTTCATCGCTGGAGCTGGTATTATTCTCAATATCAGATGGCGCACCCACTTCCGGTATCAAAGCTAATATTTTATTGGCTCTTGAAAATTTCTTGGAGAACTGAAATTAAAAGTTTTTATAAGACTACGTGAGTTATCCTGCACATTTATCTCCATGCCTAATTGTATACCTGATTGGTAATATCCATTATCCTGGACAATGTAAATAAACATCACAACAGGTAGTACTTGACACAGGGAATTATACTGGGCATGAGTATTTAGATAAATATAAAACAAATTTGAGTAGAATTTTACAAAATAATATAACAAAGATTAAATTATCATACTTTTAGTAATCATTTGTAATTGTAATTAGACTGTACTTTCTAATAATAAATAGGAGAAAAACGTCACTTACCCGGTGCCCGCGCGACGCACCTCGACTCTCCTCCATCTTGGTGGCGATTAATAGGTATAAATCCCTCCAAAACGGGTGTAAATTTTTATTTGCGTAAGGGAATTATAACGCTAATAAATTATATTAAAAGTGGGACAGTAGACTTCAAAGATTTAGTTGTAGATTTTTTCAAAGTTATAGTCTAGTATTCTTCTCATAGTCAAATTAAGGGTTAAAGGCAAAAATTACAGCTCTATCAATCAATTGCAGAGATGGCGTAGTGGTTTAGATACCAACCTTCTGCCTGACCGTTGTGGGTTCGATTCCCACAGGGCAACTCTTTGTGTGATCCGCAAGTGGTTGTTCTGGGTCTGGGTGTGCTGTGTCTGTGAAACTTTGTTTGTAAAGTCCCCTGCGATACAAAGATTATTTCTTAGTACAAGCAATTTTCAAAAATTTCTAAGTGACAGAAACTAACTAACTAACTTATCATCACGCCATTTCCCTTGCGGGGTAGGCAGAGAGAACAGAGTGCCAAGAGGCTCTATTCTTGCATACATCTCTCGCTTCCTCAACATTCATAACTCTCTTCATACACGCTCGCCGGTTTCGGAGACTCCTGACTCCACCTTCCTTCAATACATGACCAATTTGTTCTAGGTAGGTAAGTCTTGGTCTCCCCCTGTACCTACATCCTTCCACTTTCGCATTGTATATCTTCTTAGCCAGTCGCTCGTCCGGCATTCTTTCCACATGTCTGAACCATCGGAGCATTCCCTTTCGCATCTTTACACCAATACTCTCTTTCATACCTACTCGCTCTCTTACGTCATTGTTACGAATGCGGTCAGTCAGCCTCACTCCACAGATTGTCCGCAGAGATCGCATTTTGACCGCATTGATTTTGCTCTCATGCTCCTTTTTACATACCCAACTCTCGCTTCCATATAATAACGTTGGGACAAGCACTGCGTTGTGTATTGCGACACGTGCCTTCTGGCTGAGGTGGTGGCTGCCGAGAAGTTGTCACAATGCTCCGTTCACTCTATTTCCCGCATTCACTCTTCTTTCTACATCAGTGGAGTACCTTCCATCCCGACTGAATCCACATCCAAGATATACAAATTCATCCACTTGTTCTAGCACACCATTTCCTATTGCTACTCTAACATCTGTTCTGGCTTCTTCTCTTTCAGAAACCATTACTTTGGTTTTGCTCACATTCACACGTAGGCCTTTTTCTTACAATCTTCTGCCATTACGTCGACTAGGGTTTGCAGGTCAGTCGCAGACTGCGCTAATAGGACCGTATCGTCTGCATATAGCAGCGAGTTAACCACTGAGTCGCCCATCTGAACTCCCACATTCATTCCATTCAACCTTTGTAGACATTTATCCAGATATATGATAAACAGTCTGGCTGATAGAACGCAGCCCTGTTTAACGCCGATATTGACGTCAAACCAGGGTGACATTCCATCATTCAGCCGCACACAAGCTCTGCAGTCCATGTAGTTGGACTTCACCGCTTGTAGCGGCCTACCGTTAATACCATACTACAGCAAAATGTCCCAAAGTTCCTTTCGTACAACAGTGTCAAATGCTTTCTCCAAATCTACAAGTGACAGAAATGATCTTAATTTTGCAAATTCTATTTATTTATGATATCACTAATGTTAATTACATTTTTCATGAATATTATTGCTAATTTACATGTAATAAAACAGAGTTCTTTTAATTTGCTATGTTACCTACCTAAATATATATATTTTTTTATATATATTAGGTTCATCCATCCATCCATCGGCCTTTCAGCGTCCGCTGCTGGACATGGGCCTCCCCAATATATGGGGGATAATGCCGTAATCGCCACGCTTAGCAGGCGGGTTGGCGGTCGCAGTGGATGTTGTTAATACTCAATTATTCATATTAGGTATTAAATATTATTACATTGGTAGCTTCAAGGGTGGAAGTTTATAAATTATTTGTGATTCCAAAATATGGGTTGTAACCTATATTGGATTGAATTTTTCTCAATTCTATTAATAACACATAAGTAAGTATAGTGCCATTTCGATCTCTAAACATCTACCTGTAAATTGTTTTCAGGATTAGCCTGAAATAAAATTAGGAAATCAGACTAACTTACCTTAAGTGACGTTTGATGGTAATTTAATGATGGCTCATCCTGAAAACAATTAAGTTCCCTCCCTACCGAATACAAAATAGGTATCACGAGTGACCGGTTTCGCCCACCCATCGGAAAATGGCATTGTTACTCTAAAAAAGTGATTTGACAGCTAATGTCACTCATGACAAGACTGTATAGCCGTGTACTATTTATTTATTTTGTTAACAGAAATCTAAAGATGCGAGAATTCATGAAAACGGAACTATTACCTGTAAATTGTTTTCAGGATGAGCCATCATAAAATTACCATCAGACGTCACTTAAGGTAAGTTAGTCTGATTTCCTAACTATGGCTTCGATAACGCGGAATATTTCTTATCCTGATAAGTGTTTCCTATGAGATACGCGTAAATAACTTAATATACCATTTTAATTTTGATATTATTTCTACAAAGAGGCAGCATAGAATAAAATGTACACTTTTTGGGCCAGATCGGAACGGTGCCATCGTCTTCTGTATGACCAACCGTGAAACACTTCGTTATGTTTTGTTGACGTCCATTCATTCATTTTCCATCCGTGAAACAAAATGGTACTGGTGTGGTTACCACTTACTATCAGGTAGCCCACCATGAGCTATAAAAACGATGTACTTACTTATTTAAACTTACGTACTCGTATTTGTGTATAGACTTGTACAGAAATAATAGTTTCGTAATTAAATACGTTATTTATAAATTATATATTATTTATATCATTTATAAATTATATATATATATATATATATATATATATATTAAAGAGAACAGTACATTTATTAACGTATAAAAATTTAGTCAGAATTATTTTTTACCCAAAACTGGTATTCGTTTTATCCCGCTACTTAGTCAGAACCTGAGATATTACATATAAACTAGGAGCTACAGCCAAAGCCTATAAGCTATAAAAACTTTTTACCGGTATTATGATTTGTGACATCCAAACATCCTCACAAATATTTCTCATAGTGACACTTACTCGTTTAGTATTTATAATTATTAAAATGTTATCAAAAACTGATTCTGTTTACATTATTGACACTCCTCAATAGCAGTGCTGCCAGATGTAATTCATACTAAATGAAAGGTATATGATATATATACCTATATGCATTGGATAACTACTACTAGAGTACAAATAATAATTTGTGAATAAGGAAAAAGAGTATTTTAGTACGAGCAGGAATCGAACCTGCCTCCCTTCCTTTCCGGGGAAGTGCTCTAATCCATTGAGCTATCGTACCATTTCTAGAAATAGATCAAAAATGTTTTAAAAATCACACCATCAAATAGTATGAATTTTAATTGCAAAATTAAGCTTACTACATTGGATGAATGCATGTAAATGCATTGCCGATAGAGGGCGTTGGTCGTTAAGACAAATGTGATGAGGAAATTCGGTATTTCTAGAAATGGTACGATAGCTCAATAGATTAGAGCACTTCCCCGGAAAGGAAGGGACGCAGGTTCGATTCCCGCTCGTAGTAAAATACACTTTTTCTTTATTCACAAATTATTATTTCTACTTTAAGAGTAGCTGAGCATGTCAAGTGCTAAAATATAGATCAAAAATACTACTAGAGTAGTACTCTAGTACAAATAACTCTCAAAAAAACGTACCCACTTGCGAATTCAAAGACGTAGCTTTGAAACAGACATGTAAGCCAAAGAAAACTATGTTTCTCTCGTTTTTACTACAGCCAAACTAATTACGTCAAAAGGAGACATTGTCATTAGGAAAAAGGGCAAAAGTTGCCAGAGGTCAGAAAAAAATCCCTAGAATTAATGAATAATTTGGAAATAATACAGCATGTGTATTCTGATAAACTTTCAATAGATCATATTAGATCTAAAGAAATTGCGTAAATAATTTATTTTACAAATGAAATCAATATGTAAAAAGAAAATATGTATTTGTACATAGGTAGGCTAGTAATATAAAGATAAAATTTACAAGTATCAAAAAAATAAATAAAAATCGTTTACAATGGAATATTATTATGTAATTGATACGTATGTCAATCAGTTTTAAATGGACAAAAAAGTAGGTTCTCAATTTGACACGTAGTAGGAAATACTCCTTATATATTTTTTTATGTTTGACAACTTTTTATTAGATCCCATTTAATTTTCATCAATATTGGTAGAGTAGTTTTTTTTGTAGCTTTTTGTTTACTTACTTATCATCACGCCATCTCCCTTACGGGGTAGATAGAGAGAACAGAGTACCAAAAGGCTCTATTCTTGCACACATCGGTTGCTTCCTCAACAGTCATAATACTCTTCATACACGCTCGCCGCTTTCGGAGACTCCTGACTCCACCTTCCTTCGATATATTCGGTCCAGGTAGGTGAGTCTCGGTATCCCCCTGTACCTACATCCTGCCACTTTTGCATTTTATATCTTCTTAACCAGTCGCTCGTTCGGCTTTCTTTTCCATTCTTTCCACTTGTCCGAACCATCGGAGCATTCCCTTTTGCATCTTTACACCAATACTCTCTTTCATACCTACTCGCTCTCTTACGACGACGTACGTTACGAATGCGGTCAGTCAGCCACACTCCACAGATTTTCCGCAGAGATCGCATTATGACCGCATTAATTTTACTCTCATACTCCTTTTTTACATAATCAACTCTCAGTTCCATATAATAACTTTGGGACAAGCACTGCGTTGTGTTTTGCGGCACATGCCTTCTGACTGAAGCTGAAGATGGCTGCCGAGAATTTGTCCCAATGCTCCATTCACTCTATTTCCCGCATTTACTCTTCTCTCTATATCAGTGGTGTACCTTCCATCCCTACTGAACCCACATCCAAGATATACAAATTCATCCACTTGTTCTAGCACACCATTTCCTATTGCTACTCTAACATCTGTTCTGGCTTCTTCTCTTTCAAAAACCATTATTTTGGTTTTGCTCACATTCACCCGTTTATCTTGATCTTCGTGTTTTTGATTTATCTTGGTATTTTTAAATGTTAGGTTTATTAAAACAACATTACAAGTGTCTTAAGATACCTGTTGATTTATTAATCACTTGATATATAGCTTATCCACTAAAAATAAAAAACTGCTGCTGTTGTAGACGGTAGCGAGCCCTTTTTTTAGCGTAAAATCCACCTTTTTATCCACTCCTCTTTGGCTTTTGATCTTTTGGTACTCTGGAAAATAAATAGGAAATCATTATACATACTACTGGCCCTACTTCTGACTATTGTACGATGATTATTACACATTATTATGAAAATAACATAAATTACTAATAATGTTTTGAATAACTCTAACTGGCATGTGTTTGTCACTCACTAAACTCCCGACAGTGTGGAAAAATTTAGATTAGTTTTCTGGCAGCACTGATGGCTAGAACAATGTATGATAACTTTATTTCGTTTTAAATGCCATTTTGGATTTCTGAACCAAATATAGCAAACTTACTTGTTGAAAAGTAGCTTTATCGTCCTTTTCGGTCTGCGACATAGACATCTTAACTGCACAAATCACCATTTTGGAAATTTTTGTTGTACGTTGCGGATACTAATGTCAAGTTGGCAACTGAAGTCAGATATGCCTGCAGGCATCTAATAAGTAGCCCCGCGTCGACGCGCTATACTACGTATCTAGTGTTTATTACATCAATGCTTATAATATATGTACATTGTATAGTATATATATACATGCCCGCCAGTTAACAATATTGCGCATTTAAATAGAATTCACAAATAAGGTCTAAAATATTCATTTGTCACAGTCCCACAACCTTATTAGGGTATATGTCACTGTGGTCACTTGAGAGCGCTGCGAGATGGAATTTGTTAGTCCCCGTGGCCTCGTCTGACCGTGTCAACGAATTACCTCATATTGGAGTGTTACTGCAACGGAATATTTCATAACCAGTTATGTTTAACACTGTATAACCAAAGTCTACCACTGAATGTATAACTAAATAACAAAAATGCTCAACACAAAAACAAACGCTCTCTTTCTCTCTGAACACAAACAACACTGAAATGAAAAAAAAAAGAAAAAAGAATAATAACAACCCAATACTAATAATAATCTGATAAATAATAATAGTAGTCTGGTATTAATAAAGGTCTGCTAATATTTAAGAAATTCGTTCTCACTAAGACTCAATCCATTAAGAATACCTAAATGGATCGAGTAGTAAAGAAATAGAACAAAGATGATAAGGACGACTCTCATCCACGGATTGTTAAGTCCGGCTATCTTAGCACCATCCATCCATCCATTAGCCTTTTGACGTCCACTGCTGGACTCCCCAAATTGTGGATATAGTGCCGTAATCGCCACGCTTGGCAGGCGGGTTGGCGATCGCAGTGGATGTTGTCGACTCGAGGGAGTGCTGCTGCCCACTCCCCTCAGTATTCCCTCAGTCGGCTCTTACGACTCCCATTACAATTCCAAAGCCGGCCCCATATGACCAGTATCTTAGCACACAATAATAATAATAATATAAATAATAAAAATTCACGGACATTTCACACAACGTTCACTGGTCCCATGCTAAGCTTAACGCTTGTGCTACCAGATTACGGGCATAATAAATATATATTACTTTTTTTTGTAAATACATACATATGATAGATAGAAAATACCTCCATCCATCCATCCATCCATCAGCCTTTCGAAGTCCACTGCTGGACATAGGCCTCCCCAAGAGAACGCCACAACATGTGTTTCGCTCATATGGGGGATAGTGCCGTAATCGCCACGCTTGGCAGGCGGGTTGGCGATCGCAGTGGATGTTGTTAATACTCGAGGGAGTGCTGCTGCCCACACCCCCGTTATTTCCTCAGTCGGTTTCTACGACTCCCATGGGTGGAGAGGGGTGGGACAATTCTAAAGCCGGCCCCACACGGCACAAAAGAAAACACCTAGATGCAGTAAAAATATATGTGTTCATTACAAAAATAATTGTCCTTAGTGGGAATCAAACCCATGACCTCGTGTACGGAAGTTGGTTACACTACCGACTACGCCACGAGGCCCGTCGCACACACAATAACCAAAGACCGCCAATCCGCACTTCTCACAGATAGAGGGGAATGTGATAATAGGAAGGTACTCGTAGCATGCACAACAATAAAAAAAACTCACCAAATCCGATACCAAGGACTGCTAAGACAGTGGTCTACCCTTTTTCTTTTTCACCCTGTCGTTCGGGGCAACGAACAGAGTGGGGCTCTCACCCACTAAATAAACCTACCGTGTGCCGTCTCCCCGTCTTTATTGGCGGGCCACTGGAACTATATTACATTACTTCAGTGGTACAGTGGTCTAGCCTAAAACCAAGACCTGGAAAGACAGTGGTGTTGAGTTCGATTCGACCCCTGACTTTTCAAGATTTTTCGAAATTCATATTTGTTTGCAATTTATGACTGCTTCGTGATAGAAAACATTTTGTGGGAACCTGCATGCCAGGTAGATTTTCTCGACGGCTTGTGAAGTCTGCCAACCCGCATTGGGCCAGCGTGGTGAACTATGGCCAAATCCCTCTCATGTTGCCTATGTTAATACCACTTAAGTTTCTTGTTATACATCTTAAGAGCTACATTTTGGGCCCAGAAAAGCCTCCTTTGGTATCAGAATGTTCTAAGCCTATAACAAATGAAAGAATTTATTATAAATATAAATACTTTGGAAAATCCAAAACTGCACGCCTCATAATCTTCATTTTTCACAATAAAATTGATTATTTGATAAGTAACTAATAATGTATTGGTCTTACTAAGTAGTTTTCAATAAATCACATAGATAGCGCTAATTTTAAAAAAGTTCTAATGTGAGTTTCATGTCTTATACGCCATCTAGCGCTAATTTTAAGAAGTACTTCTATATTGGTCTACCTCTCAGTCATTTTGCAAGGCGCCATCTGGCAATTAGTAAGGACAACAATCTATGAGTTTATATATATACCTGCATAAGTACATATATATAAACATGTAAAATTAAATAATTTATTAAACTGTAAACAAAAACAATTTAAGAAAACAAAAAGACATCGCTAGTTTCCTTACAGAAAAAGCAATAATATACAACAGGAACTGAATACAATGATATCGACATCTAAAATTGCCACTAGCGACATCTAGGGCTGCATTTGTCAATATCTCTTTTACTTTAAAACAGCGACATCTATCAATAGAAAATTGCAACTTTGGACAATATTATACGACTTATTTAAAAATCAATTAGTTCAACAAGAAATCTCTAAACCATTTATCTTCCTAACTCGGTTGCCTTATAATTTTATACTTTGTTCTAAGTGAAAGTGTTATTATTTACGTGAGTTTAGTGTTTTTAATTATTGTTATGGATAAAATAGTTATTATATGTGACAAATATCATCAGTTCGTCAAGCAAAGTTAAGAACTTTCTTTTAACAAAAAACAATGTACCGGCCGGGCGAACGGCGTTCTGTTGACGATAGTAAAACCACCGGTGGCTATGCGTACGTAAAAAGGTAGTTCTCATGAAAGGCGCTGGTTTTAGTATCGCGTCGAGCGTAAATGCCGTAAATATTCAGTATTTTTTTGTTTATTTAAGAACAATTAAACCTCATCAAATCAGAACGTGAAAAGTAATAGGGCATTTTTATATATATTTTTAGCATTTGACATGCTTAGCACTATACATTAAACACAAAGTGAAAAATGTGAAATCGAAAATAACAGTCAGGAACAGGATTTGAACCTGCATCTTCTGGATACCGTCCAGATGCTTTACCAATTCAGCCATCCTGACAATTGCTCCTGACTGCTTTTCGATTTCACATTTTTCACTTTGTGTTTAATGTATAGTGCTAAGCATGTCAAATGCTAAAAATATATATAAAAATATCTAAATATTTAAAGGGTTTGCGTCATTATTAGGTAAAATCTTAATTGTAAAATTAAGTTTACCTGGTCGGTATAATGTATGAAAATACTGCCGACAGATGGCGCAGGCGTCACCCAAAGACGTTAAGTATGATGTGTTATCGAAATTAGCAGTCAGGAGCAATTGTCAGGATGGCTGAATTGGTAAAGCATCTGGACGGTATCCAGAAGATGCAGGTTCAAATCCTGTTCCTGACTGTTATTTTCGATTTCACATTTTTCACTTTGTGTTTAAAGTAATAGGGCTCTATTCCTAGTCATAATAATTCGTAAACGAAAAAAAAAGACTCGATTAATAAAGTATTTTGATCGTTATCGTGTTAACATTACATTACCTACAACTCACGGACGTCCAAGCCAGATTTTTTCAAACAGTTTTTTAACTAGTTTAAATAATAAAAATGGCATCAAAAATATCATGAGTGTTAAAAATAGTGTTTGTTCTTTATATGTGTGTGTAGGTATTATTTTACAAGTGCAATATGTGATAAATAGAGATATTTTAAGTTTGAAAAATCAGTTGTGTCGTGTAAACCGGGAGTAGAACACACCTCAACGCTTCGCTTATGAGGCGTGCAAAAGAGTATTTGTTATTGAACTAAGGTGATTGATTTATAAGGTTTAACTCTACAAATAAATGATATATTCATTGAATCAATAACTAGTTATACTACAATAATTTCACACGAGCTACACGGGCACATTTCTTCTAAGGGATTCTAAGGGATTTCCCCTCACACTGAGATTGAAGCCATATATTAAGGAGACTTTCTTACCCTAAGGTTTAGGCCATAGTTATAACATTGTCCCAATGCAGGTTGGCAGACTTCACAAGCCGTCAAGAAAATTTTTCAGGTACGCAGCCCTTTGATGATATTTTCATTCCATCCATCCATCCATCCATCAGCCTTTCGACGTCCACTGCTGGACTTAGGCTTCCCCAAGGGAACGCCACAACGGGTGGTCCTGTGCCGACCGCATAGAACGGCTCCCAGCGGCTTTGACCAGATCGTCGGTCCATCTGGTGGGGGGCCGTCCTACGCTGAGCCGACCGATACGTGGTCGCCACTCGAGAACATTTCTTCCCCAACGGTAGTCGGTTCGTCGGCGATGTGGCCTGCCCATTGCCACTTCAGCATGGCAACCCGGCGGGCTATGTCGGTCACACTCGTTCTCCTAGGTTTACTACGTTTTTTTTTACGTTCCCGTGTTTTCATTCACCTAGTTGTGAATATAATAAGATCCAGGCATGATAAAATGAATAATATTGATATTCAAAAACATTTTTTTATACAAGGCACATTTTTTTAATAAAAAACATCATTTTTTAAGAAAAAAAAAATGATAACCTGGGGTAAAAATGAACACGACTCAATTAGGTTTCTGTGAGCAGTATTCGAATATGTTTCTCTATGCTGTTCTTTTTCATTAAAAAGTTGTTAAATATTTCTCAAAATGTTTGTTTCTGTATTTGTCGTAAAACTTTATCATATTCTTAATAATAGCTGCAGATGGTGCAGTGCGCAGTTTATAAAAGATCTAGCCTTCCAGTGTGATGACGGAATAAGAATACAAGTGTCACCACCCCTTTCTTTCCCACGAGTGTCATACGAGGCGACTAAGGGAAGTAAACAATTATCACCCATTGCATTACTGGTGGTAGGACTGGGTACCAAGTGGGAGTACTTACTCACTTGCTATCGGGCCCGAGCTGGTTGGTACCACCATCTCCTGTGTGACCGGCCATGAAGCACATCGGTGTGTTTTGATTCTAGCAGGAGATAGCCGTTAATTCTTTCATTTCATATATGCAAGATGAAATGGTGAGCAGCAGCTTGACCATACTCTCGGTATAGTACCATAAACGACGGTTACCATTTATCATCAGGTGGACACGTCTGCCATCATAACGCAATAAAAAAAAATCTAGTTAGCGTTTATATCTCTAATTCCCCATATAGCAGTGGATAAATTATATACCTATGATGTTTTAAATCACATCAAAATATCCAGAACTAACAAAAAAAGTAAAATAAAAATACGTGATTTTTTTGCGTGATGGACGAGCAATCAGACAAACAAAATATAAATTCTAAAAAAAATGGAATTATGCAGTATTTATATTTCAAATAATTGTACAGATAATAACAATTTCACTGTCATATTTCAGTATATTTTTTTATTTTTTATCATTCGACATGATGATCAAAATGTAAAATCGAAAATATAAAATTGAAAAGTCACTGTTATTTTCGATTTCACATTTTCACACATTTTTTTGATTTTATTTTCTCTTCTAAAAAAAAAGGAAAAAATCTTGACACATAAATTGATAATATAGTGCAAATAGTTACAATACAAGTAGTTACAATGCTGGTCATGTCACCAGCTAACTTGACTATACAGGTGGAGTCTTACACTAGGCGCGACTGTTCCTGATATAGTAAAACATCAGTCATTATAAGACGCCGTAGCTTATGTCACATTTAGTAACAAAAAAAACATTTTGTTCCTCAATAAATAAATATTCACGAACATTTCACACAAAGTCCTCAGGTCCCAAACTAAGCTTAACGGTTGTGCTATGGGTACCAGATTACGGATATAATACATATATTACTTTTTTTTTGTAAATTTGTATGTAACGTTATAATAGATAGAAAACACCCAGAAGCAGTACAAGTATCTGTGTTCATCACATAAGTAATTGTCCTGAGTGGGAATCAAACCCACGACCTCGTGCACGGAAGTTGTTTACACTACCGACTACGCCACGAGGCCTGGCAAAATAAATTGATACAGTATAAAAGTTTGCCGTGTTCATCGATCAACTACGCCCTTCACTACTTTAATTTGTTTATCTTCGATAGCGAGCAATTTAGCAAGAGATTAAATATCGCACCATCCTGCCTCATTAACGTTCTGTGAACTGAACCGACACTAATTGCAAACAGCGTATCAGCGACGTCACCATGGGTATTAAGTATTCTTTTAACTTAACCTCCTATCGATACTAAACACTGATAAATATTTAATTATATTTAGGTACTAAATTTGCGTTTGATAACACAGTTTCATGGAATAACTTACATAGTGGCTAAGAATATTGGGATTATTCTCGGCAATATTTTAAGTGATATCTTAATTTCCAATAATAGAGTAGAACATTTTGACCTATATTTTTAGCACATGACATGCTCAGTTACTTTTAGAGTACAAATTATTATTTGTGAATGAAGAAAAAGAGAACATTAGTACGGTCGTTAGGACAAATGTGATGAGAAAATTGGGTATGACCACTAGGTAGTACGGTAACTCAGTGGATTAGAGCACTTCCCCGGACATGAAGGGACGCAGGTTCGATTTCCACTCGTACTAATGTTGTCTTCGTATAATAAATTGTACTCTAATAGAGTAGAAGTTATGTGTAGGAAAAAGTAAAATTACTGACGGAAAAAGGAAAAGTAAAATGACTGAGTGGTTGTGCGTTAATGCACAGATGGTGGAGTGGTTTAGATACCGATCTGAGTCTGAGTGTTGTGTTTTCGACTCCCATATCAGTAAAACTGTTTGTGTGATCGACAAATGGTTGTTCTGAGTCTGCGTGTACTTTGTGTCCGTGAAATTGTATGTTTGTGTAATCAAAACTTGTAATACGTAACTAGGAGAAATGATTTCTATTTAAGTATTCTGGGGCAACTGATTAATAACGCTCAACTTGGAAATATGTTATTAAAATGTAGAATGCTGAACAATGAAATATTAATTTTGAATTTTAGATGGCCTTTTGTGAACCTACTCGAAATTTCGTTTCTGAGATTCAAAGGTTCTGCCGTTGATTACATGTGATTGTACACTTTATATAAATTATATAGTTGTCTGAATACATTTACCTACGTATTAATCAACATTAACTTTTCAAATATAATATGTAGATAACTGGTACATCATATGTGAAGACATAAAACCACTCCTACAATAACGCTAGAATATTCCCATCATTCCTATAACTTACCAGATAACCAGATATAATTATACTTATGTACTATAATTACTGTCTCCGTAATACATTATAGTAACTAGATTAATACGCGCCTGCACTCTACCGAGCGGCCAGTCCGGGTAACAACTTCTAGAAACAGACGGTCACAAATGCCATTTTATTTTTAAATTCATTACTAAAATCATGATATTTCGGACAGGAAAGAGACCGTAACAATGTAGCAATTTTATTTTTAAATTAGTTACTAAAATCATGACATTCGGCCATCCAATAATGTACCTACTGTCTTCCGACGCACACTCCACTATAATGAACACAATTGCATTCATAAATTATTCCATCCATCCATCAGCATTTTCACGTCCACTGCTGGACATAGGCCTCCTCAAGAGAACGCCACAACGAGCGGTCCTGTGCGCTCATATGGGGGAATAGTCCGTAATCGCCACGCTTGGCAGGCGGGTTAGCGATCGCAGTGGATGTTGTTAATACTCGAGGGAGTGCTGCTGCCCATTCTCCTGTTATACCCTCAGTCAGCTCTTACGACTCCCATGGGTGGAGAGGGGTGGGACAATTCTAAAGCCGGCCCCACACGGCATAAATTATTATAGAGACTTATTCTAAATTAATTGAATTTAATTATGTCATTATGCTATCAGCTTATAAGTTGTTAGTAACATCATTTACAACGTAAACGAAATCATGACACATATATATAAGCAGACTCGGCTATGCGTTGCTGTGGCACACATCATTTGTTCGTTAATTTTGCAATAAAAAATGAAAATAATAGTGATAAAAACTATCCCATATGTACTCAATAAAAACTAAACTATCTTATAGGTAGGAACAAATTGGTTATTTTGAAACAAAAAAGACGCTTAGAATGGATACGTTGTTTCGCAGTTCATTGCGGACAAACACTTGACAGGAAATATAATATAAAATTAATGTAATAAATACATAAAAAATAATAATGATATCGTGAGATTCTATAAATGAGAAATAGTTGTAGTAGTAGTCTTAATTTGAAACAAACTGCACAAGTGTGCAAAATTTCATTATAAATTGGTTTATTGGTTTAGAAGTTCACCACGAATAAACAACGTGACACTAAATTTTTACTTACTTATCATCACGCTATTTCCCTTGCACGGTAGGCAGAGAGAACAGAGTGCCAAAAGGCTCTATTCTTGCATACATCGCTCGCTTCCTCAACATTCATAATTTTCTTCATACACGCTCGCCAGTTTCGGAGACTCCTGACTCCACCTTCCTTCAATACATGACCGATTTGGTCTAGGTAAACTAAATTTTTATTTAAAAAGAAAACAAATAAACTACTAAGTCCTTGGCTAAACAAAGTGGCACTTGGCGAAAGCTCGTTGTTATTCTAAAATGGATGTTTAAGAGAAAACCCGAAATGGGTGACACAATCAATACATTTTATGCATGAAGTAATTTTATGCGTATAGTGACAACCTAAAACGCTTGTAAGTTTAAACAAATCGTAATTTCAATTTGGTTTGAAATTAAATTAGTTACTAGCGAGATACAGAAGTAAATTAATTGCTTGATAGTGTTCACGTAAATATTAGCGATTAACCATTTGTTATGGCCACCAGTACCGTAAATATGGAAACCGAGCTGAAATGAGTTTATAGCTGAGTTTTAGCCCGCAGCTGAGGATTTGAACAGTTATTTAGAATTAAATAAGAGTTAGTTAGAATTGCGGTATTGTAGTCTTTGTAGCCACTATCTTTTAAAATTAATTAATAATCTCGTTCCTTGTCATTGTTCTCGCAAAAAGTTTTAGAAAACATAAAAGAATTATTTTATTGTTCTAGAACTATAAGAAAGCATAAAATCAAAAGAGAAAGATACCCATTATAACTCTTCCAATTATATTAAAGCTTACAGCACACCTTAATGATTAAAAGTGTACGTTTTTTATATTTAGTTTGAATAATTTATATTAAGTATTAACTTTATATAATTTTCATAATATTATATCATAAAAAGCATAAAGAAAATGCTCTTCAAAGGAGAGGCCAGGTTTCAACATTAAATAAGATTTCTATTTATTTTAAGAACTCAACTGGTTTCACACAGATGCAATTTGCTAATGAAGTTATGTTATATTATGTTTTTATTATGTTTACGACAAGTAAATTCTTCTTTTTGTAGAAAAGATTAATTAGGATGAAATGTGCATACAAACCTGTCTTAAATATATTTAAATGATAGTAGAAGTTGTGTCATTTCGTTACGTGCTTCAGGCAAGTTTTAACTTGCTTGAAGCACGTAACATTTATGAATAAACAATAAAAAAATAATTTTAAAATTATGCAATATTAGATTCTGCCCGTGACTACGTTCGCGTGGACTTCGGACCATAAATGTTTCAGTCTTAATAATATAAAAAGTATAATAATTAAAAAAATAGTGGAACTATATACCATAACTAAGGTATGCGACTAAGCTTCGCTCATTTGTTGCCGAGCGGTCCTGTGGATGCCTCGTGTAGAGGTGAAACACTTGTCGAATTTGTTTTAGGTATTTTGCGTAATGAAATAGTATCCATTATATATTAATAACACAAAATAATTTTGCAAAAATTGTTTTCAAAGAGGAAAGAAAAGGTAGTTTGTCTGAATTAAAAAGTAATTTGTATTTTTCTTGGCTGAAGCCTATAAGTATGTATGTAAAATTTCATAATGACCCGATCGGTCAGTAGTTAGAAGTGAAAGCATAACAAGCACACAAATACACTTGTACATTTATAATAATAGTGAATTGATGATGTAATTAGTTAAAAGGCTGAATAATAAAATTAAAAACATTGAAGTAGTATGAATTTTGGTGGTTTAGTTGGTGGTTTTTAATTTATATTGTTACATAAAATATATAATATACATTTTTTAGATAAGCATGTTTACTAGATACTATTAGAATTCGCAATAAACGATGATAAGTAGTTATTCCTGCCGCTACGTTCAGTGAGTTAGAGCGCCAAGATCCCTGACATTCATATTCTTCCTCTTCGACTTCTTTTCTATTCCCTAAAGTTGCCAAGGCACAACTTGAAGGTTCTGGGCGTTTATGTATAGACGCCAGCAACAACTTCACTCGCTGTAGTATGGTACAACCAATATAGGTGCTTAAATTAGTCGGGTGGTGTACATATTATGCTAGTTCTTTTTTTGATTGAAAAATAATAATAAAATTTGAGAAAAAAAAAAATTAGATTAAAACTAGCTTAAAATATAACATTTATGAGTTACAAGTCGCTTAATCATGCAAATTGTATGATATATTACCACTTTCCAAACAGCCAAAACAATAACGTTGACCACTATGCCAATATCGTAAAAAAAACAGTTGACTCAACCTTTTAAAAAAACTTATTTTTCAAGATAATTTTACTGTCTGTTTCCGTGATAATCGCTGGGAAATAATTATTTTAACACTTTGTTACTGTCATCTGTTGTAAAACCTATGAACTAAAACGATGCTGAGTAATAAGAGATTTTGTCAATAACTATAGATGTCTTTCTTTGTTTGTCGGTATCTTATTTTTTGACATGCAAAAGCGACTGTCCAGTAACTATTCGGTGTCCAATGACTGACAGTTTACCCTATATTAATTCTCATAACTCAGTTCTCTACTCCACAAGATATAAATGGAGTTTTAGATTATGCCGTATAAATTATTTTCTTCTCCAAACGCATTGAAAAAGCAATTTCTTAATAAACTATGAATATAACATTAATTTATAAAATAAAATGCCTCTTCTTAAATCTTCTCAAAAAGCGGAACGACATCGTAATAAGATTATTAAGAATCAAGTACCCATGACGGATACTTACTCGACTCTCAGTGTCAAGATATTTTAAACTGAATCAGCGTTATAAACTGAACAAGATTCAAGGACATGAATTTATAATTAAGCTGGGTTCGTATATTTGGCCTGCCACTGTAATAACTCTTTATATCCCTTATCAGAGTCATGGTATAAAGTTTGATTGAATTAAATATGATAATAAGGAAATCTTATCAAGGACTTCAATCTACAACTTTGTGTAATTCGTTTGGAATGAATTTACAAAATCAAAATATCAATATCGATAACCGATACATGGTTTATCTATTGTTTGAAAACGTTCTGCTAAATGATTGTATTGATTTTCAATATGTTTCCGGATTTTGATATCTTTTTGTATTGTGTTGTGTGTATTAGTGTCTTACATTTCCCGTATGCCTCGCCATTCGAGAAAATCTCATTTCTAACAGCTATCGATTCGCTGGGCGAAGTGCCCTTTGCCAACTCAGAGTGCCACTCTTAAGAGTATGTTGCCAGAGCTATAGGCCTGAGGCTGTGTCGGCTTTTTTATATCATAAAGCGCAACCTCTCTGCGGTCGCCTGCACTGCGTAAAGTGAATCTTTATGTCGCTCACGAATCACTTCTCTGATTTCTCATTACTGGTAATGTGCACAGATTGTAGACGTCAGCTTTTTTTTAAATTTACTAAGATCGCGCCCGCGGTTCACAATATTCAAAATATTGTGAACCGGGGGCTTTTATTAGGTACAAAAAAATAATTTAGGACCAATAGAATGAAATGACACACTAGTTTTTTAAAATTTTCGTTTCACTTGTCCTTTAAATATAACTGATTGATTGTCAAGAAAGAAAATTTGACGGATTTTGTGTTAGTTTTTTAGAATTTTTTATATATATTTTTAGCATTTGACATGCTTAGCCATATATATTAAACAAAAAGTAGAAAATGTGAAATCGAAAATAACAGTCACGAGCAAGATTTGAACCTGCATCTCCCGGATACCGTCCAGATGCTATATGGCTAAGCATGCCAAATGCTAGAAATAAATATAAAAATTTCTAAATATTTATAGGGCTGCGTCATTATTAGGTTAAAATCTTAATTGTAAATTTAAGTTTACCTGGTCGGTATAATGTATGTAAGTACTTCCGACAGATGGCGCAGGCATCACCCAGGACGTTAAGTATGAATGTGTTATCGATATTAGCAGTCGAGAGCAGTTGTCAAGATTGCTGATTTGGCAAAGCATCTGGATGGCATCCAGGAGATGCAGGTTCGAATCCTGCTCGTGACTGTTATTTTCGATATCACATTTTCCACTTTGTGTATAACGTTAGTTTTTTTAATTATTTCATTTTGCTACAAAAATGATAAATTTGCTCAAGCCGGATACGGTGTAATTAGCAGACTTTTTTCTTTCAATATCGTTGTATTACTTGTCTGGAAGTGTCTAAAAATAGTTATAGTGGTAGAGTGTTGCTAATCCCAACATCAATGGGCCTGTTTGACTGGTAAAATACCATCCTTTCATGAAAGAACATCGTAAAGTAACAGTAGATACTCCTATATACTGTTGTGTTTCGTATGGTGAGTAAGAGCGCTGGAGGTCCAGATCGTCTCCTCATTCGCTTCTAATCCTCTGAGCCATCAGTATTTATATGGAACGACTACCAATGACCCAACTAAGGGGACAACTGGCGACATTAGAAAAAGACTGGAGTCAGATTTTTTATTCAGAATTGACAAACTGTACCTAACCATTGCCTGGTTTTTAATTGGCAGCCGGGAAACACCACTTAATATGCTTTCTGAATCACGGAGGAAGACGCGTGTCACTTTTTGGTCGCCCATCTGATTTTTTTTTAATTTTTTTTTATTGCATGTGCAGACGATTCAAGGCCCATCTGATAGTAAATGGTAACCGTCGCTTATGGACTTGACTATACCGAGAGTATTGTCAAGCCACTTCTCACCATTTCATTTCACTGATATGAAATTATTGTAAGCCGAGCGCAAGTTTCTTAACCTTACCGATCGGTTGAACTGCAAGTGTACAACTGGGCTATGACTTCCTCTTTAAGATCCACGCCACCTATCGGATGTATTTGCATACATATTTATTCCAATATAGTAAGCTGAATTATAACAATTATGAGTCATTTGCGATGGCGCGATTTTATATTATCTAATTAGTGATTTTTAAAATAAAAATTCGCCAACTCAACTATTTTAATATAACAAATTATTTGTAAAAGTGGAAAAAGAGATATATTGTGACACTTCTTAATATAAGTAGTAATAAGCCTTAGTACAAAAATTTATGCAAATACATCTGATAATTAATATCCTCTTCAAATCCAAAAATAAACAAACCTATTTACCATATGATTCGAGACTGTTTTTGCAAATAAATTGAATGAATTTTTATATTGTTGTATGTGATTTACTGGTTGATGCTCGCGTTCAGACATAAACTTGCTCGTATAGCTTGTCAAGAGCATAATTGACCGATAGGCGCCCAGATTAATATATTTACAAAGTACTCAGTTACCATTGAATTATTATTTTTCTAACTTATACTTTGCCTTTTTCCCGGGGAAGTGCTCTTACCGCTAAGCCATCGCAGTCACCGACGGTGACTCCCAATCTCCGCTTCACAATTGCTTTTAGATGTCTTTACTCTTTACGACTTATTCTGCTTGCAGTAGAGCTCTCTTTGCTGCGTTTACAAAATATTTGTTCTTTAAAGTAGCTGAGCATGTCAAGTGCTAAAATACAAATCAAAATTTTGTATCCTTAAATTTCTGCTCCGCACGAATTTCTTGTTACACCAAGTGATCTCTTCCTTATCATAAATAAATTCTGATTTATGATCAGAATTTATTGCGAAAATAATAGCAGGTACGCGGCAGGAGGTAACTTGGATGGAGAAAATAAACAAATAATGGACATTTTGATGAAGGTATAAATATTTTACACGCTGTTTTTATTCTCAAATTCTTCCATTTATTCAATCGGCTTCCTATTACACCAAAATCTCTGTGCTTTCAATATCTAAATTTAATAGAACTGCCTTCGTGATCTAGCTATAGTATATAATATAACTGTGAATCATGAGAATATCTTGATAGTTCAATTCCCGGGTCGAGCTAGCGAAAAGTTATTGGTTTTTTCATCAAAAATTCTCAAGAGCAGCTCGGAATTAGGGAGTTGCCTGTTTCATCCCCGTACCTGGTAATGCACGTAAAGCCTAATCTCTCTGTGATCATGTCTTCAGATTCTCACGAAGTCTTATTATTCTTATAGTTCTTATTATTACACTTAAATCTGTGTGGTTTCCCCAAAAACTCAGGCTTCAAATTCCAATGGTTCAAGACAGATAACTAAAGTCAACTGAATATATTATATATTAAATATTCGCATCGAGTATATAAGTAATTGATCGAATCAATGATCTTTAAAGTAGCTGAGCATGTCAAGTGCTAAATTACAGATCAAAATATCTGAGAACGTCAATTATATCCTTAGATTCTAAATTTAAAGCAATAACTAGATACAGTTGTGTTGTGAAAAAATTAATTAAACTTTTACTATACTACTCTGTCAAGAAAGTACCGGGAATGGATGATTTGTTTACGGTTTGCAAATTCATTTTTTTGTTTTTTTTGGCACAACTGTTATCCATTTCGGCGCGGAGTTCGAGTTGCATCTGTTATTTAAGGTTATTTATATTAAATACAGTGCTGTTTTTAGTTATATCATATCTAGTGTGTATTGCGAATTTCATAATGGACAAAAATATCGAACAAAGAGTTTGTCTTAAATTTTGCATCGCCAATGGAATTTTCTGTTCGGAATCACTGAAAATGTTACAGAAGGCTTACGGTGAATCGACTTTATCAAAACACGTGCTTATGAGTGGTGCAAAGTGTTTAAAAGCGGTCGAGATGTGATGGAAGATTTTCCTCGCTCTGGTAGGCCATCAACGTCTGCAACTGAAGTTAACATTGCAAAAGTGAAGGAAATAGTGACTGAAAATTCTCATTCAATTTTGAGAGAGATAGCCGTCAAACTTTCTGTATCTCACGAATAGATCCGTACCATTTTAAATAATCACTGGGGTATGAAACATGTTTCCGCTCGGCTAGTCCCAAAAGACCTGAATTTTCTCCAAAAACTCACTCGCATGAGAGTCGCTGAGGACATGCTAGAACGAGTCAATTCCGACCCAACATTCATGAAACGCATTGTTACTGGTGACGAGACGTGGGTTTACGAGTTTGACATGCAAACTAGTTAACAAGCTTAGCAGTGGCGACTTCCAACTGAACCGAAACCGAAAAAACCATGCCAAAGTCGATCTAAAGTCAAAGTTATGTTGACTGTTTTCTTTGACTATCGCGGTGTTGTGCACTCGGAATTCTTGCCAGAAGGTCAAACGGTAAATAAAGAATATTATTTGAGCGTTATGCAGCGTTGAAGATAGCAAATTCGACGAAAAATGTCACGATGGCTGAATTGGCAAAGCATCTGGACGGTATCCATGAGATGCACTATACTGTTCGTTGCCCCGAACGACGGGGTGTGCGGGTAGGATTTTTTTTTCCGGCCTTAACAAAAAAAAAGGAGATGCAGGATGACTTTTATTTTAGATTTCACATTTTTCACTTTGTGTTTGATTTGCACGAATAACAAAAATGTTGTGTATTATTGATCTTTTCCCGGCACTTTCTTGACAGAGTAGTATAATTATGTGTCATACATGTGTGTGTCAACATTTATATGTCATAGAGATGTATTTGAGTCGCGGGTAGAATTTTGTATGATAATATCTGTACTCTGTAAATAAAAATTCTATATTATACAGCTGTAACAGAGCTCGGTCTGTACATTTAAGATATCTGATAAAAATTACTGTATTGAGCTATATGGGTGTCTCTGAAACCCAAACCATCTGTTTGTCTGTTTGTGTGTTTCTTTGTTCTCATAGCCTGTAAAAACTGCTGGTCAGATATTCATGTAACTTTTTCGATTGATAGCTCTTGATTATACTTAACAACTAGTGTACGTTTAATCCCGCTACTATATCAGTACCTGATAAACCTAAATACTAGCTTTCGTCTGCATCGGAGCCATGGGAAAACGCTAGTTTGGAAAAAAGAAGATGTAATATGGAGGTTAAAACATTACCTGATTTTGATGTGAAACATCTAATGCGGAGGGAGCATGCAATCGGCTGTTGTGTGCGTGGCGACGCTTTTAATTTACTTGTCCCGTTCAAATCATGCAAGTTAAATTTGACACACTTCCCGGTTTCCTATTGAGCTGAAATTTTACACGCATGTGTATATCACGTGACAATGCAATATTATGATGACATGGAGCTGATCTGATGATGGAGCTGGAAGGTGAACATAGGAAGTCTATAATAAAACGGCGCCACCTCATCATGTTTGGGCTCGTATGATTCGTCTTGCCAAGTACTTTGTGCCTAAATGGTACCCAGCGGCTGATGATGAAGCTGCAAGTTGGCCACAGTAACTCTATAATGAAACAACGCAACCTCGTCGAGTTTGGACACGTTTGATTCGTCTTGACGAGTACTTTATCTTTAGATAGCATCTAGGGTCTGATGACGGAGCTAGAAGGTTCCCATGCGGAACTCTGTATTTAAATGGAGCAACTTCATCGAGTTAGGGCTCGTTTTAAATGTCTTGACTAGAACTTCAGTCCTAGATGATATCCAGGGTCTGATGATGGAGCTGGAAGATTACCACAGTAACTCTGTAATGAAACGACGCAACCCTATCGAGTTTGGAATCATTTGATTCGTCTTGACGAGTACTTTGTCTTCAGATGGTATTCAGGGTCTAATGATGGTGCTAGAAGGTGGCCATAGGAACTCCGTTATAAAACGACATAACTCCATTGAGTTTGGACTCGTATGATTTGTCTTGACGAGTACTTTGTCTCTAGGTGCTATCCATCGTCTGACGATGGAGCTGGGAGGTGGCCACAGTATCTCTATAATGAAACGACGCAACCCTATCGAATTTATACTCGTTTAATTCGTCTTGATGAGTACTTTGTCAAGTTATTAAATTTTATTTCTACAAAATAATTTCGATGTTTTTACATCTGCTAGACGTCCCGCGACGTCTAGATTTTTTTTTAAATTTATTATCTATACGTTCATAATGTCACTAGATTATTTCAAATATATTTCACTCATGTTAAAATAGAAAATATCTAAAACAAATTTTCGTATAATTAGGAGTTTTTATTTTACGTTAATTTCAGAAAGAAGATTGAATGATAATAACATTCTTGTTTGAAGTTTTTCGCAGTTACTCGTAGCGAAAGCATCTACGACCCAGTGTGTAGCACCCGAAAAGATATAATCACCTGACGCGCACACATATAATTTTCATATGCGTCAAAACTGAGTTTTGGCTGCGGCGGAGCCGCGGGCAAAGGCTAGTTAATAATAATATTAGATTTACTCTTACATAAAGAACAAAATTATATTCCATATAGGTACAGTTAAATACGTCAGTCAAGTTGGATCGCAACTTGACATTTATTTGGACAGGTTAATGGTTCCAAACATAAAATACAGGTCGTTTTCCCTACTAATCTTTGTTAGAGTACTCCCAGGTAGCAGTATCTTTTCTCAGCAGCATTTTCAATATTTCTGATATTGTTGTCTATTATATCAAGCTACGCTCACGATAAAATAGTTGTATATATCTTTGTTAAATAAGATAGGCGTCGAATATTATGACAGTTACGGGTTGTCTATGCAAGCTATTACAAATATCCTTCATATATTCCTACCTTGCAAGTTCAAAAAATAAGAAAGTGGCTATTTTTATCTGTATTTTAGCACTTGACATGCTCATGCTAGCATGAAAGCTTTTAGACAAAACTAGACACATAAATACCAAATTTTAACAAAGTGTATTCTACATGATAACACATTTAATGGGTCTATACGCGCATTAAACTTCTCCAAATACTATTATATTATATTTTGACTAACCTCGACGATCTTTTTTGTATAATATCGAACACCCCACGCATTTTTCACAATAATACTAATAATTTTTGTTCATTATTATTTTTCTACCTATATTAAGAATTATTTTTCACTTTGTAGTTCGATGTGCTATAAAAGCGTGTTTTTTAGTTTTTTTTAACTATATTTTCAATAAGTTTTATGTAAGTGGCTAGTTTCGAAAGCATAGTATATTATAGAGCGCCCTATGGAGGACAACACATATTTTGTACTTACCACACCTTGTATACCTCGGTTATTTAGCCCGATATACATATTAAATTAAGTAACTAGTGCACAATTTTAAGTACAAATTATTTGTGAATAAGTAAAAAGAGATTTTTGGTAAAAATCAACCCGGGGAAGTGATCTAAGCCACTGAGCTATCGTACCGATCTTTCGATCATCCCAGTCTCCTCATCACATTTGTCTTTACGACCAACGCCATCTATCGGAATGCATTTACATGCATTAATCCAATATAGTAAGTTTAATTTTGCAATTAAAATTCATACTATTTGATGGCGCGATTTTTTAAACATTTTTGATCTATATTTTTTAGCATTTGACATGCTCCGCTACTTTTAAATACAAATTATTTGTGATTAAGGAAAAATATAGATAAAAAATAGTGCATAATTTATATTAATAAACTAACAAAAAAAAATCATATTAATTAGCCATATATTAGCATTTATTTGTAAAAAACTTTTAACAATAATTCTGAAGTTTGCGAAATCACAGCTAATCGTAAATATATTTAACTCTAAACTCTCATTGATATAGCATTGTTTTAGAATCATACAATACTGTGGCATGGCAAACATTTCAATTGACTTTATCGCGGAGTTCAATGTTTGTTTTGCTATCCTGGTTTAGACGTATCTTTGTGAACTTAACAAACTATCTCTACCAAGCTTTAGCTATTGTTTAAAGATATGAGAAAATGTAGGTATTGAATATCTCTGTATAACAGTTAAACTTTATCTTGATTTAACAAAATTAGAGCAAACTTTATCACAAGAATCAACAAATATCGTTTTCACTTAAACTCAATGTAATAACGTTCGCTACGTGTGCGAACACAATTTAATGCCCCTGATATTAAATAGGCTGCCATCCTAAATTTAAATTTTCCTAAAGTACCTTATTTTGACCTTACAATATGTGCTGTGTTTTCTAACTTTGTAGATTTTGTAGCTTTTGTTCTACACTTTTGTGACGTTTTAATTAAAAGCAATAAAATATATACCGAAATATAGCCAACAAAGTTATTGTAGGTTATTTTATTAGTTTTTTGTTTGCCTATCAATATAACTTAGATAACAAGTTTTAACAAAATTGTATGAAAAAGAACAAAAATCTGTGTCGTGTTGAACGGAAGTTGAGTTTATACCGCTTTTGTACGCGCCTGTATTCTTACTCGAATCGTTCTAAAAGGGATCCATTTTCGTGGTCTTTTTCATGTAGTTAAAACTGTAATAGAGCTATGTCATTTAAGATACTTTACTTTTTTCCGTGTGGTGACGGACTAAGAATACAAGTGTCACCACCCCATTCTTTCCCACGGGTGTCGTATAAGGCGACTAAGGGAAGTAAGCAATTATCATCCATTGAATGACTGGTGGTAGGGCTGGGTACTGAGTGGGAGTACTCACTTGGTATCGGGCCCGAGCGGGTTGGTACCACCATCTCCAGTGTGACCAGCCATGAAGCACATCGTTGCGTTTTGGAAACGATGATTTTGGAGATAGAAAATACTCTCAGTATAGTTGAGTCCATGAGCGACGGTTACTATTTACCATCAGATGGGCCGTGGCTCGTCTGCCTACTACAAGCAATAAAAAAAAAGAAAAAAAACTTAAGAAAAAACAGTATAAATTTATATTAAAAACAATGATTCACTTTCTGCATAAATATTTATCCTGTATGAGAATAATTCAAATTAACCCAATAGATCATCGAATCACTAAGTCAAATTTAGTTTTGTACCTTGCTGCTAATGCCCTTTTCCCTGTCATAGACGGGATTAAAAAATTAACACCCGTTTTGGCCGTCAAACGTCTCAAACTTGAGGTTAATATAACTAAATATTTTTCAAATCTATCGATAGATAATATAAGTTAATCTTCTTCTGTCACATCTCCTCTGTCAGTCCGAATGTATCAAACCATTAACTATTATTGCTGAGACTAAAAATGCTCTATCACCATGAAATGTTGTAATATTTATAACTGTTATATACCACAAAAGATTTGTGTAAAATTCGTAAATCAATACAAATATTTTAGTAATAGTCAAGTAGATGTAAACACCATCAGAAAACGATTTTATTGTTTGAATTTCATGAAATACTTGCAGAAAATAAAACAGATCTCGATGTGTCTAGACATTCAATTAAATATAAGTCACTGAAAAAGCGATAAATAAAATATCGCAAGTAACGAAATGATAATAAATTTTGGTTAAATCTAAATCCGCTTTTATATAGCTTTTACCCTTAACAAGTGGTTGTTTTGTTAAAAACTGGATTTACGCAGCGCACGTTACTAACCCGTTGTTCTAAGTGAATGACAAACGCGTTAATACGACGCGACGCAAAAATATCAAATAGAGGTTGTATGTACTTATGGCCTACGTTGTCGCCTATATGAATGTGACGCAAAGTATTAGCCGCAATACGTCGGATCGCGTCGCGTCGCGTCACTCACCTAGGACAACGGGTAAAGTTCCCGGGCAGTATAATTGTTTTTGGACCGTCTTAGAACGTGTTTGATCCGGTTTTATACCGCGTTATGAGCACACGTAACCCTTTTTTTTTGTTTAGGTGGGAAAAAATGTACCTAAACGCACACCCCGTCGTTCGGGGCAACGAACAGGGTAGTGTGAGGCCCTCACCCACTAAAGAAACCCGCCGTGTGCCATCTCTCCGCCTTTATTGGCGGGCCTCTGGAACTATGTTACATTCCTTCGATGGTATGAGCACACGTAACCCACATATTACGCTCTAAGGGTAATAATAAATAATAATTGACATCGCAAATTTATATAAAATCTTAATAGACTACACACCAAAATTTTCCGCATGAATCATCTATTGGTGAAAAACTTATGAAAATCTGTTAGGTAGTTTTTGTGTTAATGATGACAAACGTGCTGGTGAGATTTTGTTTTGTTGTAAGTGCACATACATATCTAAAATAATCATTTCAATAAGCAATATTACGATGAAATAATTATCAAGTCTTAATTTTTTACATAATTATGTTTTATGTATTCAAAATAGAAAACATAATAGTTTGTACAAGGGTAACTTATTAAGGTATACTAACATTAATATTCCTAATGGTGTTATGATTACTTATTCTATAGTTGACAGCCACACAATTGAAATTAACAATACAACACGTAAACAAAGGCTATTGTGCTATACGGTCTGTCATTACTGAAACAAAATATTCAATGAGTAGGCATGCTTTAATGTATTACAATAATATTATTTCATAATAGCTTCTTGATATAAATTAACTGATAAGCTTTATATCACGGTAGCATCGTGCTTTAATGAACATTCTGAAAAAATTGCTTTAGAGCATAGATGTCGTAGTGGTTCTATTTATTTACTCTACGTCCTTTATGGCTATCTTACAGGTTAAATGAAAAACCCAATGCAATAGCCGGGTCATTTCACAAATTATAACTGAAAAAAATAACTAAATTTAACTGTAACTACATTTACAAATTACAACAAACATGTAATAAATTATTTGCGAATTCACTGTAACAAGTGCCAAAAATGTCAACGTTTTCGTGTATTGTATTTAGTATTTTAAATGCACGATTGATAGGACTTTTTGCTAGTAGGTTAGTCCTAGAAGATGGTACCAACAACAACGGCGGACCACCTCCATACCTACCGGTCATTTTGATACCGAGTGTTCTGTAAAAGGTGCAAATGGTTCTTGGTTTACTAATAGTTGTTCTGAGTCTGAGCGTGCTTCGTGTCGTAATTGTATGTTGTATAGTTTCTTGTGATTCAAATGTTATTCAAATTCGTCTTTAAAATAAATATGCATATAGCGACGTTCGGTAGATTTATGTTATGAAGTAAAACTACGTTTCGAATACTTTACAGCATTCATGATCACGGGTGGAATTAGATAGTAGACGTCTAAGGCTGATATGTTATTTCAGCGGTTTCATCTACCCACAGTTATGATTTTACAAAATTTTGTTTATTTATTTTAACTCTACTTTAAATTTTATACTTACAATGTATGAGATTTTAAGCTAGTATATTAAAATGAGTATAATACTCCGCTTTATTTTGATAAAAAATAAATATTTAGTGCTCAATAATAATAATATAGTACAGTTCTAGTGGGATAGTAGAAAATCAAGTAAACGCGATAGATTCCGTAAACGTAGTTTTATTTCGAAATGTGTAACATTCGCGTAAATATCAGAAATTATTAGATTTATGTTAGTTCATTTGAAAGTGTAGTTGGAAAACATTTCATAATATATTATGTTACTATCATAAACAGTTTTATCACCACGACACCCGCTAGCAACTTTAGATTTGTAGCTGCTACGGTATTAGCTACGTTGTAACGCTCTTATCTACGAGGTTACGATAAATGAACCATCACACTGTATCTCTAGACTTCGCCCCACTTCTTAAACTGTTTATTTTAAAATATCCAACTATTAACTAGTAGGGAACATAATCATCTCATTATGAGTTTTTTGTGTCCGCATTAACTCTCTAATAAGTTTAATTCAAACCTAAGTTTGCGTCCTGAGTGACGGCGTATCGGGCATATAAAATCCGCTGGGTATGATACAAAAACGCGAAATCGCGCGACATGATTGAATCTGTACAGACTGCTCAATACCCGATGCGACGTCAATCAGGTTTCACACTAAGAATCGTAGCGTAATGTTGTATAGCTAATTTTATACATTTTTGATCTATATTTTTTAGCATTTGTCATGCTCGACCACTTTTTAAAGTACAAATTATTTGCGAATAAGGAAAAAGAGATTTTTTATGCATGTAAATGCTTCCGATAGATGGCGTTGGTGGTAAAGACAAATGTGATAAGGAGATTGGGATGGTCGAAAGACCTGTACTATAGCTCAGTGGCTTAGAGCACTTCCCCGGATTGGAAAAGACGCGGGTTCGATTCCCGCTAGTACAAAAAATCTCTTTTTCCTTATTCGCAAATAATTTGTAGCTAATTTTATGTTATTAAGTACCTAAATAGGTTTCTAGTAAAAAGTTTATTTTGGTATTACGAAGATAGCAAACAAACACACGTGGCTCGCCTTATATCTAGCAGGTAACTGCTAGTAGCTGTAGCCTATCGACCCTAGCAACATTAGAGGTATCACTCGCGCGTTCCCTTGTTACAAGGAAAAGGAGATGATGATTAGAGAGGAAAAAATATCCTTTTCATTACTCATACTCGGAAAGTAGGTTTGAAGTTGCCTGAGGAGCGGGTTAAAATTCACTCATTTTTGCATGTTTTTATTTTGACTTTCCTTGTATTCGTAATGAAAAGCACAATGTTTACCTCGGGTTAAAGACTTATTTAGTCCCTCGAACTATGGGCGTCCTCGCTGGGCTCGGGGGCCAAACCCCGTCTCGAGACTAAATAAGTTACTTTCACCCCTAGGGTAACAATGTACTATTCTTATCCTCTATGCGCCTTCGGCATTTTTCACCCGATTAACGAGGTAGTAATCTAATATGGCTTCACGTATATCTTATGTTAGAGTGTAGTACTTTCCCGATGGTGCCGGCCCGTTCTGGCACTGAGAGCTTAACGAGTTGAAACAAAAACTTTTATTTTATTGCATGTAGTGGCATACGAACCAAGGCCCATCTGATGGTAAATGGTTACCGTCGCTCATGGACTCAACCATACCGTGAGTATTGTTAAGCCGTTGCTCACCATTTCATTTCACAGATATAAAAAGAATAAACGGCTATCTCATGCTACAGCCAAAACGGAACAATGTGCTTCATGCTCGGTCACACGGGAGATGGTGGTACCAACCCGCTCGGGCCCGATATCAAGTGAGTACTCCCAGTAGGTACCCAGCCCTACCATTAGTCATGCAATGGATCATAATTGCTTACTTCCCTTAGTCGCCTCATACGACACCCGTGGGAAAGAATGGGGTGGTGACACTTGTATTCTTAGTCCGTCACCACACGGATACTTTGGTGTAAGCATATTGATACATATTTTTATTAAACACAAAGTGAAAAATGTGAAATCTAAAATAACAGTCAGGAGCAGGATTATTTTCGATTTCACATTTTTCACTTTGTGTTTAATGTATAGTGCTAAGCATGTCAAATGCTAAAAATATATATAACAATATCTAAACATATTTTTATGCTACGTAGATATATTTAAATTTAAACATATCATAATTTCCTTGATAGGTAACTAAATTTTCAAAGATATTTGGTAGAATTGAACTAATAAAGAAATTCTTTAGGATTCATGAATAATGCATGCATCCGTGCGAATGTCATATTTTAATAATGGCGGAGAAGTAAGGACCCAGATTAGGTATTTACTCAGTAAATTAATTAGGAGAAATCCAATCTAATAATCTTATTTCAAGAGAATTGGCTGATACAGTTAAATTCTAATCAATAAGTGAAACGTAAACTTCGATGGAATTTAAAGTATCATAGATTTTTAAGAATCAAATTTAACTTTATGCGATGCGTTTTTTTACACACCGTAAAATGAAAAGGTGGTGAATAATGATGGTCTATAGGCTACGCTCCTGTCATATGTCATTAAATTACTTGAATTATTTGATGAAGTTGGCAGAATTCAATACTTGCGATATTTGTGGGCTTGTGGAAGATGTGTATCACTTGCTAGTCAAGTGCTCACGAACTAAGTTTGTGAGGTTGCATATGCTCACTCAATATGGCTGTGATTTTCGAAATGTCAGCATGATTTAAGGTGCTCTCTCTGCAACATTGAGTGATGCAGCCTGAGCACTATTTAACGTGTTGTCTAGTCTAATTAAGTAGCATCTAAGCCATATTGTACATAATAGAGCTGTCATAGTCACAAAGGGACTAAAGTGCCTTAAAAAGTAGATAAAAAAAAAAATACTAATACTCGCACGACGTTATGGTCACGAGGATATATTTAGAATATTATACATGTGTGGTGACGGATTAAGAATACAAGTGTCATCACCCCATTCTTTCCCACGGGTGTCGTATGAGGGAAGTAAGCAATAATCATCCATTGCACGACTGGTGGTAGGGCTGGGTACCAAGTGGAAGTACTCACTTGGTATCCGGCCTGAACGGGTTGGTACCACCATCTCCCGTGTGACCGGCCATGAAGCACATCGTTGCGTTTTGGCTGTAGCAGGAGATAGCCGTTTATGTTTCATTTCATCTGTGAAATGAATTGGTGAGCAGCGGCTTGACAATACTCTCGGTATAGTCGAGTCCATGAGCGGCGGTTACCATTTACCATCAGATGGTTCGTGGCTCGTCTGCCACTAAATGCAATAAAAAAATTAAAAACAAACCATAATATATATCCATGTAGAATAATAAACCTTTTGCTAGTGCAAGAATTTTTAGAATCGGTTCATTTGTTTTAGAGTTTACTCTTTACAAATAACCAAAGTTACAGATGGCGGAGTGGTTTACGATTGATGTGAATTCGATTCCTATACAGGACATTATTCTTTGTCAGATCCAATAATGCTTGTTTCAAGTCAGAATATATAGTTTGTGCCCGGGCAATATTATATTTGTAAAATCCACTGCTAAACTCCCCAGCTTTTATGAAAAAATTGGCTCAAAATTACTTACGTAGGTGTAAGTTTAATGCCGTTTAACGAGCTCACTTTGCCCTAATGATCACAAGCGTATAATCAATCAACCGTATTGACACAGAGCCTCATAAAACAAACAAGTGGTACTCGCACATAATGCCAAGAATCGCTGATATCAGGTTTTGCAAAGTACCGAAGCTCTTCAAAATATAAAAAAAAACCTAAGTATATATTATCGCGTAAGGTGTATAATATTACATTAATTGCGCCTGCAAAAAGCCTCCCGTAATAGGAGAGGAAATTTTACAAAAATATAAAAATTCATCTTCTATACAAATAAATAAAATGTCTTAATAACGTACTTACTTACTTATTATCACGGCATCTCCCTTACGGGGTATGCAGAGGGATTAGAGACCTATTCTTGTATACATCTCTCGCTTCCTCAACATTCATAATTGTCTTCATATACGCTCGCCGGTTTCGGAGAATGTCTGACTCCACCTTCCTTCAATACATAACCCATTTGGTCTAAGTAGGTGAGTCTTACTCTCCCCTTGTACCTACATCCTCATCCTCCCTCGGGTTCCCCACAAAAAAACAACAGATTTTCATACGGACAAAGTCGTAGGTAGCAGATAGTTATAATCAAACAATCACAGGAAGCAAACGCTAATAATTACAAATTACCAACTGCCTCGGTGGTGCAGCGGTAGTGTGAGCGACTGCTGATCATGAGGTCTCGGGTTCGATCCCTGGGTCAGGCCATGTTATTGAGCTTTCGTAGCCCAGGTTAGTTTTATGTCTACAAATGTCTAGCATGATTCATTATTAAAGATACCTATTATTCTTTGAATGGATCAGAAGGTTTCATTAAGTCATCAAAAACTCCTTTAAGTCTGAAGGTTTTCCTATAACCATTTTAATTCATGTTTTATAGTGGTGATCAATTTTACTTAGTATTGGTTATTCATCTACCATAGATGTGGAATTAATAAATAGCATCATAAATCACTCCTCTTTCATCATGACGTATGTACAGCTCGGTAAACGACACCCGAGCCTCATTTGAATTATTCATGAAATCTATATACCTTGTCTTGATATCAATATTATTACAAGGAAAAGATTATTCTCTATTGCATAAAACATTTATGACTATAGCATGCGGTAGCTTACTATTAATATAATAACTTGAGAAAATTATGTAGCTCATTCAGAATGATCTCCACCGACCTTTATAGAAACCTTTAAATGTTGAGGCCACCTTTGAATTGAATCACACATTTTCTCTATGGGAAAATTCTTCACTTTCAATGTTATGGATTATTTTGAGGATTCCACATTACTATGACACTTAGGTCATGCCGTGCTCCTCAAATACATTTAAAACACAACTTCGGACGCGCAAAGCGCTTAATTTTCTGGGAACAAAAAACACGTAACATTTTTGCCCAACCCAAGTCGAACAACAACATAGCCTTATGCAGATTTGTATGTAGACACGGTATAACAAGCAATAACATGGTAGCATGGTTAAGCTTCACGATAAGGTTTTCGGACACGGTAACCTAGTAATAGGATTGGGGGCTTAAAACTGATTGTTCACCGAGTAACATAGTGCGAAAATAAGGATTGTTGTGAAACGGGTGGTTAATAAACTAGACATCTGACAATATAATCAACTGTATTAGTTACACAAACAAACAGTACTTCGACTTAAACTTGTGCACCTAACACAATGCCTTTGAAATGCTCTGCACTGGTATTTATAATAGACTGCTTAATGGTTCGCTCTTACGTCACGTTGCTAGCTGCTACTGCTTGGCTGACATTGATGGCGCTTCATTGTCGTGGCATGGCTGCCTAAGCATGGCGTTGCCTAGGCATAGCTTGGCTACCACCGAAGGAATGTAACACAGTTCCAGTGGCCCGCCAATAAAGGCGGAGAGATGGCACACGGCGGGTTTCTTTAGTGGGTGAGGACCCCACACTACCCTGTTCGTTGCCCCGAACGACGGGGTGTGCGGTTAGGAACACTTTTTCCCGGCTTAACAAAAAATAAATTAAAAAAGGCATAACTTGGCTTGAGTTGGTTTTGGCTTACATTGGTTGGGGTGTGGTGCCGGTTTAACTCCTAGTGGTGCACCCTGGGTAACGTCGGCAGTCGCCGGCAGCTAAATTTCCGGACAGGACGGGTCTCCGCGTGTCCCTCTGACTCAGCAGAGGGCACGGCGGATAGACCAGGCGTCAGAGTCGGTGGGGCCAGACTGGCTCACCGGGCTCTGGAGAGGGGGGACAGCGGGGCCACAGCGGCTCCCCCGTCCCAAATCGTAAACCTGAGCGCGTGTCTGAGGTTACGTCTCGCGGGCATACAGGAACGAGGTTCTTGGCTTAATCGCCTAGGCCACGAGGAAGACAACCTCTATAAAAAATTACCCCGAATCTCAGTCTCTGGCGCGCGGCAAGGAGATGTATGGCTGATGGGTAGTTCAGTCTCGAGCGCAGCCCCAGCCAGGGTACCTGTGGACCCCCTGTTTGGGTAACAAATGTACGCTTGCCCAGGTATAGGGAGCTCTGCCCGGGTGGACCTCCTTTCTCCCATACATGGGAACCATATGGATAAAAGGTCACAATTTTTAAAATCGAAGGAATCGGGTGCAGCAGTCGGTGCCTCAGCCGATGGGGGTCCTGCTGTAAATACGTCTAGTTAAGTCTATAAAATGAAGAATCTATAGAAGCACTTTCTTCTTTTCAATCATTGAAGTTTTAGTTGAATTTTGCGTGAAGTTAAATATAGACTCGTTTAAGTAGGTAGGTATATCTCACAATGAACTCCTTATCGGAGTAAAGACATTACATTGTTATTGTGTATACCAAAATTCTTACAAATACGTTTACTTGTTAGGTACTTAATTTGCAAAACATTGCTATTCCAGACGAGCTGTTATTTTTTCGGGATAAACAGTTATATTAATCCAGTGCCTCATATGCCTACCAGAATTCTTATGAATTCTACTCAGTTAAGGTGTTACGTCAATCACATAAACATCTACATTGCCACAAATTTTTACATTAATTATATTAGTAGCATTAGTAGGCAGTAGGATTATTAGAATTACAAAAGTTGCATTTCTGAAACAACTTTTCAACAACAAATACCACTTTAGTAAATTCCCTTCTGTATTAAGTAATTAACTTACATAAAGCTGTGGCCAAGTATACTACTCTCATACACAGGATTTGGTCCCTCACGACAGATAAGAGAAATAATTTGAATGTGGTATTCGCTAAAACCGCAACGCTATCACAAATTATTATCACACGTTCAACGCTAACCGCGTTTTAATATTATATACTTGTGTGAAACTATTTTCAGTTACGATCTTATTTTTGTTGAATCGCTTTCATAACCCTTAACCATCTACCACCGGTCTCAGAGGACGCAGCTGATTTTTAAATTCAAATTTTTCGAAATGCGCATGTCGTACGGCATAGCGCATTCGTGTACCTTTCCGCACATTTATATAGTATCGCGCTCGCGCTCGGTGATCGTATATGTGTGTGCGTTTGGCCTAGGTAAGTAAAAGTATTTAATCAGCGGTCTCTGAGACCGCACGTAGGCGGTTAAAGGACAAAATTTGATGGTAGGTGGTTAAGGGTTAAATAATGTTTTGTATTGATTACTAGATTCTGCACGAGACCCCGCGTGAACTTTAGTATCTATAAATACATCACTCTATCCCAAAGAAAATATCAATTATTTGGGGATAAAATGTAGCATATGCCCTTTTCTATTCTCATGATGATTGGTTCAGTAGTAACAGCGTCAAAGCGTAAAAAACAAACAAACAAACTTCCATTCGCATTTCTAATATTAGTAAGGATAGTGGCAAAGCGTAGTCCAGCTGATGGTAAGTGGCAAACGTCACTCATGGTCTCAAATATGGTAAGCGTACTGTCAAGCCGCTGCTCATGATTTTTTTTCGCGGATATAGAAACTAAGGAAGAAACGGCTATCTCCTTTTAAGACCAAAAAAACGCCAAGGTGATTTAAGGCAGATCACAAAGGAAACGGTGAAACTCACCTGCTCGTGACTGATAAAGTGTTTACTACCATTTGGTATCCAGCCCTATCACCAGTAATGCGATGGGTGATAATAGCTTACTTTATTTCCCCCCTCATAACACCCACGAGAAAGAATGGCGTGGTGATACTTTTATTCTTTTTCGGCCAACACACGGGCATTAACATTTATTTATTTAAATTAAATGGAAACAATTATCTTGTTGTGTACAAAGTAAACTATGTATATCAGTCAACGTTGGAAATATTCTCGTCCGTTTTTAAATGCTTACATAGGTTCTATTTAAAAAAAAAACCACATAAAAAATGTACGTGTAGGCGAAAAGTAAAGTAAGTATATCAGTAGTTAAAACAATGTGAAAAATCATTTTTACGTATTTTATGACTAGAGTGCAAATTATTACATTCATTAAAAGTAACTAATTGAATAAGTAATTCCGGTGCAAGTAGTAATCTGAAACATAAGTGCATTTTCTTGTTAATGACGCAGCTGTTAAAAAGTGTGATGATTTAACTTATGTAAAATTAGATTCTATTCATACTAGCTTTTATCATATAAAAAATGTAATCGCTGTTTCGATATACTGATTGGTGTGAACCACCGTTAGTATATATATTAATATGTATATTTATCTTAATATTGGAGAACAAAACTCACCTACCTAGACCAAATCGGTCATGTATTGAAAGAAGGTGGAGTAAGGCTTCGGTCACGAACACAGCGGGAGTGTGGCGGTGGCGGCTGCGGTGCGGAGAGCGGCGCGTTCCAATGCATACATTTATATGGAACTGGTCTCGAAGGCAGCGGAGCGGGTGGCGAGCGGCGTACAAGCGCGCGTTGCGAACCAATTGCTGCGCCGCCGCCGCACGACCGCTTGTGAGGTCTGCCAACTGGGCCAGTGGTGTTCTACGCTTTAAGTCCCTCTTATTCTGAGAGGAGACCCACACAGAGTAGGACAATGAAGGGTTTAAAAAACACGACAAGTGCAATCCTTACTAATATTATAAATGAGAAAGTACGTTTGTTTGTTTGTAATGCTTTCAGACTCTACTGTTTAACTACTACGCCCAGAAAAACACAAACTACATTTTATTTATGGAAAAAATTACGGTTCATGTGGAGTAGCTGTTTTTGCTCCCATTTTCAAGCCCGCATGGATGATGTCGCGAAAATTAACAGAATCTAGTATTTTTACAAAAAAGAAATATTTTAATTTTAATTAAATATATATTTTAATGATATTACCATACCAGCAGATCCCTTGTTCTATGAGGCGACTACCATTGGGGAAGAAAGTTATTAAGTGGCAACTACGTATAGAATGGTGCAGTTTAATATGACCTACTACCATGTGCATCGATAATGTGGATAAAGCCACGCTTATTATTGCACTTTCTTCTATAACCAGCAGTGGACGATGAAAGGCTGATAGATAATATAGATTTTTATCATATAGGATATAAAATCGGTCATACTGCATTATTTTATTTTTATCATTATGTACCTAGTTTATTCAAAATTGGATATAGGTACATCAGACACAGACATCCCTAGCGGTCTGTAGATATGAATATATCGTTTGCATTCCTAACTAGGCATTAATATCTTAAGATTAAGAAAGTTATGTTAGAACATATTCCCAAGGAGGTTTTACGTTAGACAGGCGGTTAGTCGTAAAATTTAATTGCTGTCCTCGTTGATATGTATATTAAAGTTATTACCTATACTTCAGACTAAATAAAAATATAGACGGGGCATTACGATCAATCTAGTGAAGCTATATAAACCATGCCAAACTTGTAGTTACACGCGCTCACGCACACAAATACAAACAAAACCATGCCAAAACGAAGTGTCATAAATCACGAGTGTTACCAGAGTATGATTTAAAATTATCCCAAATGATTCGACGATTTCTTACGTACGTTACGTACATGAATACGTCATCAGCGCCATAATATTCCCTATATGATTTGCTGTAAACTTACTTTATACTTTTACTTCCTTTATGTTTTAAACATAAAACTTAAAAATTTACCCAATTTATACAGATTATTTCTTTCCGGTGACGGCTCTTTCACGCACACATCTTTCAAAAAGTGGCGTCACTTTTTAGTTGACAATGCGGTGTCTTTATTTTTTAGTTTGTCTGAGTTATACGCTAACTGTTTTTGACAAAACAGGAGGGATAATATTTATCGGACTACTACTAATATAAACTATTGGCATGCAGTAATCACCTGCAACCGCAACCGCGTAAAGCGTAACAATTATTCCATGAGATGACAGTGTAATATTTATAATTATGTTCACTACCCTATACCTTTCGCTATGGGAAGGAGTATGATGGGAAAAAGACTATCAGATAGAATAAGAAACACATTTATTAGAGAACAACCAAGAAAAAAAAATGCTGTAATAAAAGATAATGTAATATTTTCATAATATTTGTGTATCGTAATTTATTACGTACGTTATTATAGCTATATTTATGTATATATTTAAATTATTTGTATGTAGTATATTTTGTATCTATTTATTTATATGTATTTAATATTTATATATGCAGGTATTCGTTATGCTACACCAACAACACTCTCTCTCTCTCTCAATCGTGTCCATCCAAAGGTTGCCTGGTAGAAATTACTTTTAGTAATAAGGCCGCCCATTGTACCACATAATGTAAGATTTGTTTCTGTACTTCTCTACTGCAGTATTGGTGTACAATAAAGTATATAATAAATAAATAAATAATAAATATTATACTCGCCGTGTGGGGCCGGCTTTAGAATTGTCCCACCCCTCTCCACCCACGGGAGTCGTAAGAGCCGACTGACGGAATACCGAGGGAGTGGGCAGCAGCACTCCCTCGAGTATTAACAACATCCACTGCGATCGCCAACTCGCCTGCCAAGCGTGGCGATTACGGCATTATCCCCCATGATGGGACCGCTCGTTGTGGCGTTCTCTTGGGGAGGCCTATGTCCAGCAGTGGACGTTGGAAGGCTGATGGATGGATAGAAATATTATACTAAAAAAAATATGCCAAAGTACGAGTTATGCCAAAGGATATAATATGCCTATATTACAAAGGATATATGCCTATATTAGGAAAAAACCATTAGCGTATAGAAGGGATTCCATATTATTCGAAGTAATCTTTTTTATCGGAGTTAAATATTTAATTATATTTTATACAACAAATCTTGAGGTATCCCGTATTATTCGAACTATTTTTTATCAAAGTTAAATATTTAACATATATTCTTTTATTTTTTAAGATAAATCTCTAATATATCTTGCTTTCTTTTCACGAGTGCTGTTAATCTTTATAAATCGACTTCTATTTATTCTGTAGCAGTAAACGATGAATACATGAATTGTTACTTAAGTGGCTTTCAGTATGTTAAAGAGGAGATTATGAACAAAACCCTTACAAATTATGTCCTTATCGTAAAGCCTCTTTGCTTCAGTGACTGAACTTAACATAATTATATACAAGAATTAAAATAATTACTGGATTGCTATAAGTACAATCTGTTAAAATATAAATTACATCTTGTTCGTTGGTAATTGCATCTTCTAGAGGGGACCAGTTTGGCAAAAAATAAGTAATTTTAATGGGTTTTTTGCATGAAATCAAGAAACGATTAATGGAACGTTTAGGTGTAGTTGTAAGTTTTTTTTGTGACATAATGGTGGCCCTAACATTTTTTTTAGGAGACTGAGTGATTATACATCTATTCATCCATCAAGATGTTCCCTGTTATACTGTGTAAGCGGCATCCAACGGATCCACGCGGCTTTGATTAGATCATTGGTCCACCTGAAGAGGACATCCTACGCTGTCTCGTCCAACGGTTGCCGTTTCGTTGAGCTATGTGGCCTGCCAATCGCTACTTTGTCGGCTATATCGGTCACTCTCGTTCTCCCCAGACTAATTAGATTATGATTTCAATCACGTAGAGTCGTATAAGTGGTAGTGCCTTGCTTATCCCAGCACGAATGGGCCGGCTCGATCGGGGAAATACAACCTTCTCAAAAAAGATCAGCGTGTAACAACCTTAGTTACACCTACCGTTGTGTTTCTTATGGTGCGAGAGCGCTGTACGCCCAAACCTCCGTCCCTATCCTCCGCTTATTATCCTTCCTATCCTCTCCGTAGTATCCTACCTATTCTCTCCTTATTGTTCTTCCTATACACCTCCTATCCCAATTCCTTGGATATGGTAATGCGCGAGTGATACCTTGATGTTGCTAACGTCTATGGGCTACAGTAACCGCTTACCATCAGGTGAGCCACACATATAGTATAAAAAAAAGATAAATACCAAGCATAACCTGCTTCATGGCAAGAGCAACTTTAAGCCTTGACAACATCAAAGATCACGTCTCTATTCCGTATGTCGGAGAACTTTGTTTTTAAATACTGCAGAGTTTTGTGGTAGATTTCGAGACAAACAGCACAATTGATGTTATTTATTACTCGTGAGTGCCGTGTAGGGCCGGCTTTAGAATTTTCCCACCCCTCTCCACCCATGGGAGGCGTAAGAGCCGACTGAGGGAATACCAGGGGAGTGGGCAGCAGCACTCCCTTGAGTATTAACAACATCCATTACGATCGCCAACCCGCCTGCCAAGCGTGGCGATTACGGCACTAGCCCCTATATGAGCGAAGTTCCCTTTGGGAGGCCTATGTCTAGCAGTGGACGTCGAAAGGCTGATGGATGGATGGATGGATGGATGGATTACTCGTGATGAATGCTTTGCTCGAGAAAATTAGCAAATGCGGCAACTCTAAATCTACCTGCTGCTGCTGTAGCTGGTGCTGTCAAGTACCATGCCATTTCTAAGGATTGTTCATGATATATTTGGTATGATCATCGCATAATAATATCTCTTTCTCGTTTGGTTTCATCATTCTTGTGGGAATACCATTGGAACCTAATTAGCACAAGCGCTGCAAACTACCGTAATAAGCGACTACATATTATAGTAGTACTAAAATATTCTATGAAGATGTCAGTTGTTATACAGTAGCGCCTTAATTTGAATTGAAACACCAAGATTTGGATGCATTAATAAGTAGTAATTTCTAAATTATGTACTCGATATTTCATAGTTATACTTAGAGCAAACTGGTGCTAGAATTCATGTCGTCCTGAAGATCCCAAAAAATATCAGTAGAGTGCTGTTTTCTACTCGTGACCTAATGTACTAAGAACACTACTGTCACCACTCTATTCGATTGTCAAAAACCTCATAACAAAATATTTCTGATACACCAGTATGGTTACTAGTAGATTATGTACGTAGCAGAGATTTAGGCAGCAACAGCCACTGCGAGAGTAAACCAACAAGGAACAGAACCATCTGATAATGTACTTGGCCAGTGAAATCCAATAATATAATTCCCTCCCAGTGCCAAAGAGGCTAGTGCTCATTGTAGTTTTATGCAATAAATAAAAAAAAATACCATTATTTTAAGTACAGTGGGGCATCAACAGGACTTTAATAACATCAATGAAAATATGAGCAAATAGAAAAATATTTTTCAAAAACAAAAAACAAATTCCAACTTACAAATATTTTGTTTAATATAATTTGTTAAAGTAAGTATACGTCGCGATGGAAGTAATACGCCAAAATAAAAGAAATATTTTTTTAGCAAGAAAATGTTTTATTTTTAGATGGATATTTTGATGTTTTATTAAACAAGTAATCTTTGTTATAGAAATTTTCTGTAAATTACAAGTATACCTAACGAGCTTTGTCTTTGAATAATAAATTAGTCTTAAACTAGTCTATTTGTACAGTTTATTGGGAAGATCCATGACTTACAGTCAATTTTAGTTACTTCTATTACTCTTTCAGAGTCATTATAGAGGTAATATAACTTAGAAAGGAAGTACATAAAGAAATACCTTGCGAGTGTTTAATTGATTCGTTCAACCAAATAGTATTTACGAGTAATAATATGTTGTATAGTATTTCTTATGTTCGTTTTTCTTATAGGTCAACTATTGAGGCCACCGAAAAGTCTATAATTAAACTTAATTATCACCGACAGGCGTTGTACTCGTGTTTTCTCTAGTTATGGCCATTTTTACTTTGTAGCACATTCAATGTTTACAATAGAGAAGTGTGTAAATATTTTACGTGTTTTCATCATTTCATCAATATTCTCAATTATCCATTATACAGCTAACGCCATAAATAAAATTAAAAGGAACAAGGGACATTTAAAAGGAAACTATAGGGCCGAATGCAGGGTAAACATCCGGAGAAAATTTAATCAAACTTTTCATTATGGCGTGACGATGTGATGGAAATAAAAAGTGTATAGTTTCAAAATGAGATTTGCAATTCCCATGTCTAATAATAGAGTATTATGTTATTATTATATAAGCTTGTATAATAACTGAATGTTATAATATTCTATTGTAGATGAACGACAAAAAATATTTTTTTATGAAAGTCATAAGCAATTTATTTATTGTAATTTAGCCGTTACTTTCTGGTTAAAGGATGTCATAATAACTACATATTACGAGTAGGTTTTAACCGCTTAATATAACAACTAGACTAACATTAATTTATTTTATATTAATAAAAGTAAATTATAATGTGCGGCTGCACCATGCGTCACTGATTATATTCACTGAAATATTCCGTCATCGTATGAAAATAATTTATGCAAACACGTTTGACAGAAGGCGTAGGTGCCGTGATAAGACAGCGATTAAATGAATGAGTGAAGTGGAAATTTACTGTCAGGAAACTGTTGTATAGTGACTAGTGCATATAGGAACGAAAGGGAATACCCACCACGTAGTAATTTTCTCAAATTTTAACACTAAAAAAAGTAATCAGTTTCAAACCAATATGCTTGAATATTGATTTTTTCTTAAGTAGGTCAGATTAAATGTGGGTAGTTATTTCGGGACAGGTTGGTCCATTTGACGTTGACATAAATACCTGTAAACATGAGTAAGTGCATGATTGTTAATATTCTATGTTTACAAAGATTTTTACTATGGGATTGTATTTGTATTTCTATATATTTTTAAGCATTAGACATGTTTAGTTATATATAATGCTGCGTTCGTTTATCTGATTGAATTTAGATAATGGAATTAAGTAAGGACATAGATAAAGTTACTGGCAATATGTTATACCTTATAAAACGATGTGGTGTTTATATGTATGAGTAATGTTTAGAATTATTATAAAGACATGCTGATTAATTTCTACATAAATCCTCTTTTATCCTACTTTTGGTCACGGGTCTCATAATAAATCAAATTTCGGCATTATAGGCGGGAAAGATAACGCGGTGTGAGCCGCGATCGCGTTATGTTCCTTTACAAATTTTGATTCAATAGAACACATTATAAAAATATTACTTGACTTTGACGTGTCGAGAGTAGAGCACAAACTCAACGGCTTCGCAGTATGAGGCGTGCAATGATAAAAGATGCATGCTCTGATGAGTAAATTTATATTATTTTATTATACCTAATACGGGGTGATGATCGCTGATAATTTTAAGTGATACGGAGTTCACCGGGCCATCTATTTACATATAAAATAATCTAACGATTTGAAAAATATTGTTATTAAATAGCCTTTGCCCGCGGCTCCGCCGCAGCTCAACGCTAGTTTTTAGATTATATCTCAGGTTCCTGATATAGTAGCGGGATAAAATGTATACAAGTTTTTAAGTCTAATTAAGAGCTACCTAATAAAAAAAGTTGCATCAAAATCCGTTTAGTAGTTTTTGCGTGATACGTGAACGAACAAACAGATAAACACAAATTATAATTTGTGAATGAGGAAAAAGAGTATTTTAGTACAGGCGGGAATTAAACCTGCGTCCCTTCCTATCCGGGAAATTGCTCTAATCCACTGAGCTACAGTATTATCTTTAGACATACCCAATCTCCTTATCACATTTGTCTAAACGACCAACGCCCTCTATCGGAGCGCATTTACATGCATTAATCCAATATTATATTAATTAAAATTAGTAAAGTACAAATAGTAAAGGACAGCACAAGTTTACCTCTAATGCCGTTGCGTGGTAGATTTCTATTTACTTATTACTATCTTAGTGCTTGATACGGGTCTTCTCCCATAGAGAGATTGGAGCCATAAACGAATCCACTGGCTCGGCGAGGGTTGCTATACTTTGTTATAAGTTGATAAGATAATCTGTCTGGGGTTTTTCTTCACGAAGCAGTATAATTTATCAAATATTTCATACATAATTTTGAAAAATCATAGCTGAATACCTTGTGAGGTCTCAACCTCACATTGATAATAGAATTAAATACAGGACCCAAAAATAATTACTAACAGTCAAAAACCAATTTTTGAAAATTGGAAAAGAAAAAGGGATTTTCTACGAGCAGGATGCGAACTTGCGTCTTGCCTTGCTTAAGACCGCTCAGCTATCGTAGAAACTAATTGATATTTAGATATTTTTATATATATTTTTAGCATTTGATATGCTTAGCACTATACATTAAACACAAAGTGAAAAATGTGAAATCGAAAATAACAGTCACGAGCAGGATCTTAATTGTAAAATTATGTTTACCTGGGTGGTACAATGTATGAAAATACTGCTGACAGATGGCGCAGGCGTCACCCAAAGACGTTAAGTATGAATGTGTTATCGAAATGAGCAGTCAGGAGCAATTCTCACTATAGCTGAATTGGCAAAGCATCTGGACGGTATCCAGGAGATGCAGGTTCATATCCTGCTCGTGACTGTCGATTCAAATTCTGTTCGATTTAAAATTTTTAACTTTATGTTTAACTACTTGATACTTCAACCATAATTTGTCATGCTATCTACTGGATGTATTTGCATACACTTTGTTCCGGTACATGAAATAAGCTTAATTAATACTATTAAGAATCCATACTAAATTATAAAGCGATTTATGATATATATTTTTTTTAGCATTTGATATGTGGTTGTTGTCCGTGTGGTGACAGACTAAGAACACAAGTGTCACCACCTCATCCTTTCCCGCGGGTGTCGTACGAGGCGACTAAGGGAAGTAAGCAATTATGATCTATTGCATTACTGGTGGTAGGGCTGGGTATCAAGTGAGAGTACTCACTTGCTATCGGGCCCGAATGGGTCGGCACCACCGTCTTCTGTGTGACCGGTCATGAAGCACGTCGGGGTGATTTGGCTGTAGCAAAAGATAGCCGTTTATTCTTTCATTTCATATCTGAGAAATTAAAAGGTGCGCAGCGGCTTGACAATACTCTCGGTATCGTTGAGTCCATGAGCGACGGTTACCACTTACCATCAAGTGGGCCGCGGCTCGTCTGCCACCATAAGCAATAAAAAAAAGACACATGGAAGTAACAAGTACTACATACATGTTGCACTTATTACTTCAATGGGTAGATAAAGCGTGGCGATTACGGCTCTATGTCCAGCAGTGGAATTTAAAAGGCTGATGGATGGATGGATGGATGGATGGCTGGGTAGATATTAGATTGAAGTAGGGGATAGTATTAGGTAATGTCTGGCTGCACCATAAAAAACTCGAGAGCAAAGTTAAGAGTATTGTAATAACGATACGAGAATAAAATAGAACTCAGTACAGTTTTTAAACACTTTTTTTTATATAGACTTTTATAAATAGAGTTAATGTTTAGATATTTTTATATATATTTTTAGCATTTGACATGCTTAGCACTATACATTAAACACAAAGTGAAAAATGTGAAATCGAAAATAACAGTCAGGAGCAGGATTTGAACCTGCATCTCCTGGATTCCGTCCAGATGCTTTACTTTAATGTATAGTGCTAAGCATGTCAAATGCTAAAAATATATATATAAATATCTAAATATTTATAGGGTTTGCGTCATTATTAGGTAAAATCTTAATTGTAAAATTAAGTTTACCTGGTCGGTATAATGTATGAAAATACTTCCGACAGATGGTGCAGGCGTCACCCAAAGACGTTAAGTATGAATGTGTTATCGAAATTAGCAGTCAGGAGTAATTGTCAGGATGGCTGAATTGGTAAAGCATCTGGACGGAATCCAGGAGATGCAGGTTCAAATCCTGCTCCTGACTGTTATTTTCGATTTCACACTTTTTTCACTTTGTGTTTAATGTAGAGTTAATGTGCTGAAAAATCGTGGTATCTAATTTAATTTTTTTACTAAATACTACATTTTTAAACGCTTATTTTTTTTGTAAATACTATTCTGCCATTATCCTTTGTACTACTAAAATAGCTATATAGATAGAGGTATTGGCATTGAATTCGTAGCTTTTCGAGGAACTGGAATAAAATAATTAAGGGATTTGATAAAACCTTTGACATTCCCGTGATTTTAGTCAGGACCTATAAATAATAATCATAGATTATTTTACTTTCTATGTTTTTGTAAGATTAAAAGAGTTATACCTCTCTCAGGCATTCTATTTTATCAAATCTCTCAAAGCTTAACAACGTTTATCTATACTATTATAAAGATAACATTTAAGATATTTGAGAAAAAGTGACTGTAATAGGCTATATAGGCGTGTCTAAACACAAAATATTTTTTTTAGAATTTTTGTCTGTTGGTTTGTTCGCGCATCACACAAAAGCTACTGAACGGATTTTGATGCAACTTTTTTTATTTGAAAGGCCTTGATTAGACTTAAAAACTTATCCCGCTACTATATCGAGAACCTGAGATATAACCGAAAAGCTATCCGCTGGCAAAGGCTAGTGTGACATAAACTTTTTGCAATGCCAGAGGAGACTACAATGCCTCTGGTGATTTACTTTTCATAAAACCTTAGCAAATATAAATTTTCATCGTAAGATTGTAATAAAAGTATACGGATATTTGCGAATACTTTAAGTTTCCGATAGTTTCTTCGGATCAAAGATATGTATCCCCTTATATCAAAAATAATATAGACGTATAAATGTTCAAAGGGTATAAAAGGAAAGGACACAATGGATGTTGCTGTAGGCAGCCGGACGTAGATCGAGTAAATTGATAGCCAGGTATTGCACTACATTGTTATACTTTTTATTATTTACGACATGCTCTAGTAAATATCGAATGTTTACTATCTTGTGTTTTATTGAATTTATCTGTATTTATAACGGATTTGTGATATTGTGACATAACCTTTACCACGAAAAAATCACTGCGGTAAATATAGACTAAAAAACTAATCTGCTAATTAGGAACATCCTTAACAGAATTATAAATGTGAAAATAAGGTTAATTGTTCGTTATGCTACTTCTACTTCTTCTTTATTTTTTTACTTAGGGTTCGCATAACACCACTGAAGGAATGTAATATGGTTCCAGTGACCCGTCAATAAAGGCGGAGAGATGGCACACGGCAAGTTTCTTTAGTGGGTGCAGGCCCCACACTATCCTGTTCGTTGCCCCGAATGACGGGGTGTGCGGTTAGGAACATTTTTTCCCGCCTAAAACAAAAAAGGTTCACATGGCCCGATTCCACCAGTGTCCGCGATGACAGGGTCGTAAACAGTAGAGAGTAGTGATGAGGTTGGAATTTGCCCGGTTTTCCGTTAAGCTACAGGGCGGATAATAATAACTATACCGAGAATAATCTATTCCAGGATTTTATTCTCTAAATAATCAACAGTGGTATAATAGCGAAGTGAATGTAATACCCGGCAAAAAGAAATTGTTCTACAAACGGGACGGTGTATAGCTTAACTCATCTCTACTCTTATTTGCCGTATTATAGCGTGGAAAAGTAGCTGTCACTGTATAGTTCCAAAGGTTCGAAGTATTGCGTGGTGGGCTTTGAAGTATTGCACCGATCTCTATTATGCGGGGCGTTTAAACAAATAAAATGACAACACAAACAAGATGACGCCATTTTTTATTCTTGGAATAACTCCTTATTCGATGCTTATCGGTGGTATAGCGACTATTCGCGAAAAGGCTCGCTATTCTTCGAATAGTTGTTGGTAAAACTTAAAATTGATTAATTTTTGAGTAAGTAGCGATTTAATCTAGAAATAAAATTTAATTGGGTGATTATAGTCCGGAGCGTGCTCGTCGCAATCCCTGCCAGCCTTTAATCCACAGGCTGCAATCCGGCTCGAATGCGTACCGCAGTGCGGGTTAGGGCATGCCCCAGAGGCGATGCGTACCGACCCGCCCCCGTCGGTACGAACAACGGCAGATGCGGCGATGGGGGCCGCCACCCATCACGCCTTGCCTAGTTTGGCGAGTCGAGGGGAGCAGAGTGTCGAGTAGGCACGTGGAATGTAAGAGGTGGTGTGAAAGGTAAGTTACACGAGCTGGTAACCGTCATGTCGGACAGACAGCTTGATGTGCTCTGTGTAACAGAGACCAAGCGAAAGGGTAGCGACGCCTGTGATCTTCCTGGTGGCGGGTTAGTTCTGTGGTCTGGTGTACCGCAGAGCGATCGGGCCAGCATGGGAGTGGGGGTGATGCTGTCCGCTCGCTTGGACTCAGGTGTGAAAGACTTCGGAATGTTTGATCCCAGACTTCTATGGGTCCGAATAAAACTAGGTGTCACCAGGGTCTTCATGGTCGCAGCTTATGCTCCCGTAGGCTCTTCGGTGGCATCGGATCTAGAGAAGTTCTGGGATAATGTTAGGGAAGTTCTGGATTTGACAGAAGCTAGTGAACGCGTGATCGTATGCGGAGACTTGAATGGATGGGTTGGGACCAAGCGTCCAGACTTCGAGGACGTGCTTGGTTCATTTGTTGATAAGAGAGTGAATGATGCAGGTAGGCTCATTGCGGATGTATGTATGGAGAGAAACCTTATTGTTTCCAACACATTTTTTCAACATAAGGACATCCATATGTATACATGGAGAAGGAATGAACAGATAAGTATGATAGATTTAATTCTGGTAGACAGCCGCCTCCGAAGTAAAATTCTGGATACAAGAGCTTACAGGGGTCCCACTGTCGACACGGACCACTTTCTCGTTATTGCGAGATTTAGTGGTCTGTTCAGAAAGTGGAGACACTGGCGAGAGCGTGTCCAATTCGGAGGGCTTGAAAGAATAAAGATTGAAAAGTTGCAAGAAGAAAGTGTAAGAGCAAAGTATGTAGAGGGTGACATAAAAGAATGCTGGAGAGTATTGAAAGATAGTATAGTAGATACAGCGAAAGAAGTATGTGGATGCTCAAAGAAGCATAGGAAAGTGAAATGTGATGCATGGTGGGATACGGAAATAGCAGCTTCCGTAGACCAAAAGAAGAAAGCATGGCTGGACTATGTATCTTCTTTGAACCTGAGTGCAAGTATGAAAGAACAGAAGAAAGAAATATACCGGCAACGTAAGAATGACACCAAAGCCTTAGTGAAAGAGAAGCGTGATAAAGCAAATATGATTGCAGAAAAAAGGCTGACCAAAAACTTCGAGAGCAACACCAAACTTTTCTGGAGGGAGGTGAAGAAATCTCGGAGTGGTTGGTCAGCTTTCAGAATGAATAAAATAAGGTCTAAAGGTGGAGACATTTTTACGCAAACACAAGATGCGTTAAGCCGATGGAGTGAATATTTTGGAGATATGTATGCGGATGTTCAGGGTGATGCTGGTGCCACATGTGATCTAACAGATCAGCATTCGGTACCGGTATCCTCTGATGACATTAGTATGGATGAAGTTGAATGGGCGATTAGAAGTTTGAAAAATGGTAAGGCAGCGGGTATTGATATGTTGTCTGCTGAGATGATCAAGCTTGGAGGCTCATGTGTCTGGGAATCCTTTCTGATGCTTCTCAATTTATTTTGGAGCTTAGGAATGGTTCCCAAAGACTGGAGAAGAACAGTCATCGTGCCCTTGTTTAAAAACAAGGGTTTACGTTATGACTGTGCAAACTACAGAGCCTAAGGTTGAATGAAATGAATGTGGGAGTTCAGATGGGCAACTCAGTGGTTAACTCGCTGCTATATGTAGACGATGCGGTCCTATAAGCGCAGTCTGCGACTGACATGCAAACCCTAGCCGACGTAATGGCAGAAGATTGTAAGAAAAGGGGCCTACGTGTGAATGTGAGCAAAACCAAAGTAATGGTTTTTGAAAGAGAAGAAGCCAGAACAGATGTTAGAGTAGCAATAGGAAATGGTGTGCTAGAACAAGTGGATGAATTTGTATATCTTGGATGTGGATTCAGTCGGGACGGAAGGTACACCACTGATGTAGAAAGAAGAGTGAATGCGGGAAATAGAGTGAACGGAGCATTGGAACAACTTCTCGGCAGCCACCACCTCAGCCAGAAGGCACGTGTCGCAATACACAACGCAGTGCTTGTCCCAACGTTATTATATGGAAGCGAGAGTTGGGTATGTAAAAAAGAGCACGAGAGCAAAATCAATGCAGTCGAAATGCGATCTATGCGGAGAATCTGTGGAGTGAGGCTGACTGACCGCATCCGATGGTTCGGACATGTGGAAAGAATGCCGGACGAGCGACTGGCTAAGAAGATATATAATGCGAAGGTGGAAGGATGTAGGTACAGGGGGAGACCGATACTTAACTACCTAGACCAAATTGGTCATGTATTGAAGGAAGGTGGAGTCAGGAGTCTCCGAAACCGGCGAGCGTGTATGAAGAGAGTTATGAATGTCGAGGAAGCGAGAGATGTATGCAAGAATAGAGCCTCTTGGCACTCTGTTCTCTCTGCCTACCCCGCAAGGGAAATGGCGTGATGATAAGTAAGTAAGTAAAATTTATTTTAGTTTGGTCGAATCTGCTCTGGTTGACGCAATAACTACTCAACCTATTATCATGACAGTAAGTATACATAATATAGTCTGGAGTACAGAGAACGATATAGGCTACTGTTTGTCCCGTGTTGAGTTCCTGTAGGATGCCTAATTTTATGTACACATTATTGTTGTACTAAAAGGCTGTATTTAGGTTATTAAAGTGGCTAGTTTTATTTGAATATAAGCTAATGATAATAATAAACCCAAAATGAGTAAATGGTAACCATCGCTCATGGACTCAACTAAACCGAGGGTATTGTAAAGCCGCTCCTCATCATTTCATTTCACCGATATGAAATAAAAGAATAAACGGCTATCTCCTGCTACAACCAAAACGCAACGATGTGCTTCATGGCTGGTCACACCGGAGATGGTGGTACCAACCCACTCGGGATAGCGAGTGAGTACTCCCACTTGGTATCCAGCCCTACCACCAGTAATGCAATGGGTGATCATTGCTTACTTCCCTTGGTTGCTTCATACGGCACCCGTGGGAAAGAATGCGGTAGTGACACTTGTATTCTTAGTCCGTCACGACATGGACAAAATACGAAAACATTAGATTTAGAAGGGGCAGACTTGTTATTCAGGACTGACAACCTGCAACTGAAGTAACGTCACACAGTTCCAGTGGTTTGCCAATACCGGCAGAGAGAAGGCACACGGCGGTATTATTTAGTGGGTGAGGCCCCACACTACCCTGTTTGTTGCCCTGGATGACGGCGTGTGCGGTTTGGTACATTTATTATATAAATAAAAAGCCTGACAACATATAACGACTGCCAGGATGTTATTTGACAGACCCACTGCTTTAAGTGCCTTCCGCAGAGTGTCCCGAATAGGTGTCACTTTTTGTTCACCTATCTGATTGCCAGTGAGTTGCTTAGCCTTGCCGAGCATCCAAACTGCAAGTTATTTTTGTAATGATAGTAATTTAAATTATTATTTACTAGGAGATTCATTGAAGCGATTCTGTATCAATATTAATAAATAATGTTACTGTAGCGCGTAGTAACCAGCGTCATGCGCTACAGTAATCCCGTGATTCTATTAAAGTTTAATTGCTTTGCGCTTCAATGTTATTCCCACAACGGCCTCCTAACTAATTATACACACGTTAATTTATTTAGTAGGGGTTATATATCTGAGATATTATTATTAAAAAAGTGCATAGAATATTAATCCTCAAGATGTGGGTTAAATTCTATCTGCTCTTGCTATCAATTTCTTATCTAATATATATTATCCTCCGAAACGGCTTAAATGATACTTATGAAATTTTGTGTGTATATTCACGGAGAATAGGGTGTAAACTATTTTTCATACCCCAAAGTGATAAGGGTGATCCACCCAAAAAAAATATTTTTGTTTTTTTTATGATTCGGCATTAAACAATACTTACAACCCTACATTTTCACCTTCTACTGCCAATCCCTATTTTTTAATAGCGATATTAGTACTTTAATAATTTTTATTTCCTGAATATTTCTCATTCAGGGAAAAAAAAAATATAGTGGTACGAAGTTCGCCGGGTGAGCAAGGGTTCACATATAATTGTTGTCAGACTATATCAGAAGATGCAGTGAATTAAATCAATCATTCAGAATTTTTCAGTTCACTGTTAAAGTTTTCCAATTCATGCCACAAAGCGTGGGTGTGTAATACACCTCTGCCTAACCCTTAGGGAAATACAGGCGTGATGCTATGTAAAATATTTACATATCTTAAGTTAAGCCATTGTACAATCCTTAGTGAGCAATTTATTTGGATTAGTATATTTAAGCATCAAATAATTTCAATTAATATTTACCTGTAATTAATTGCAAATAACGTTAAATATAACTTGGAGTAATGTCCTTCTTACTTAAGTATATTATAATCGACTTATGGGTGGATTAGACCAAACAAGAATAAATTTTATTCCTAGAATAAATCGCTACTTACTCGAGAATAAATCAATTTTACGCTTTACTAATAACAGCGAGCCTATTTTGGAATAGTCACTATACCACTATATAAGCATCAAATAAGGAGTTAACCCAAGAATAAAAAAATGGCGTCATTTCTTTTGTGCTGTCATTTTAATTCGAAACTTTTAAAACTATATAGTGACAGCTACTTTCCCACGCTATAATACGACAAATAAGAGTTGTATTGAGTTAAACTATACACCGTCCTATTTGTAGGACAATTTCTTATTGCCGGGTATTAAATTGACTTCGCTAATCGCGAATAGCTATTCTAAGTATAGCCTATACGTCAGATTGCGTGGAAAGTGACTGTTGATTATCTAGAGAACAAAATCGTGGAATAGATTATTCTCTGTATAGTTATTCTTGTATATATTCGAGTTTGGTCGAATCCGTCCTATATCATGCGTAGTCGTCAAAGGTTTAAAACGTAAAAACGATACATTATGCAAACTAACAACTTTTCACTATGTATTTTTAATTTAAGTTTTTTTATACTACGTTAGTGGCAAACTACCTGATGGCCAGCGGTTATCATAGCCTATAGACGCTAGCTACACCATCGCGTGTCGTTTTTTTTTTCCATGTAGTGGCAGACGATCCACGGTCCATCTGATGGTAAATGGTAACCGTCCCCCATGGACTCGACTATACCGAGAGTATTGTCAAGCCGCTGAACACCAATTCATTCACAGATATGAAATGAAATATAAACGGCTATCTCCTGCTACAGCCAAAACGCAACGATGTGCTTCATGGCCAGTCACACGGGAGATGGTGATGCCAAGTGAGTACTCCCACTCAGTACCCAGCCCTAGCACCAGTCATACAATGGATGATAATGGCTTACTTCCCTTAGTTGCCTCATAAAACAGCCATGGGAAAGAATGGGGTGGTGACACTTGTATTCTTAGTCCGTCACCACACCGTTCCAAGAAAAGGGGTAGGAGTTGATCAGGAAGGATATTAATGGGAGGATAGCAGAATACTAAGGAGAGGGTAGGGAGGGTAATAAGGGGAGGATAGTGAACGAGTTGAGGCCCAAGCGTCCGGCGCTCTCAATCACCATACGAAACACAATGGTAGTAGTACCGTTTTTTCACGCTGATATTTTGTGAGAACGTGGTCTACCCTGATCGAGCCGGCCCATTTATGCTGGGATAAGCAAGGTTCTACCACTAGAAACATTTTAAGAAATTATGAAAATTCTAGGACATTTTATTTTCTCTATATCTTTTTCGTCAATCTTAAAAAAGTTGTGCAACTTTTAAAGTAAAACATTTTATTTTTTTGCAATATATTCTTTTTTGCTCATATTCCATCCTCAATATTCGTCAACAACGTTCAACGTTCGTTTGGTACGAAAATTACTCTGTTGCTGGATTAAATTTAACAACATCTCACTTAAAGTTGGACAATATTAAATCTAAACTACAATATCTTGCAAGTTGCGGCAAAATGTAATTAAAACTTGTGACTAAATTATGTTAACTTTGTATTTTTTTCTTCAGAGATTTTATTAAAGAAGTATCTCGTTTTCTTATGGTTTAAATTAACTGCCTCGGTGGTGTAGCGGTAGTGTATGCGACTATGAATCATGAGGTCTCGGGTTCGATCCCCGGGTCGGGCAATGTTATTGAGCTTTTTCCTAAAAAGAAAAATTCTCAGTAGCGCCCGGAGTTTGGAAATGTGCCCGGTAGACGTCAATAGGCTCGCCCCCTATTACGTGGGACTTAAACATAGCTGGCGAATCGTGGGTGTGTAATACACCTCTGCCTACCCCTTCGGGGAATACAGGCGTGATGCTATGTTAAATTAGTTTTTAGTCTAACATTCCATTGTGGTATTCATTGTTCTGTAAGGAGATTCGAAGCGTCTTTTCCCTTTATTAACTAAAGTGGCTAGTTAAAATTAATTAGTATTTACGTTTTATTTCACCGTAACTGCCATAATTCCGCCTTACTTACATAAATTCACACCTTTTTGGCCAACCAAGTACTATTTAGTAGATAAGCACGATCTTGTTAAAAGGTAATATTTTATTTTATTTTGATATTTGTAAGTCAAAGCCTAAATATATTAAATAAATCAAAATAATGTTTCAGTACAAATTTAATTTCATATTTTGTCTACGTAATAAGTATGTCCATTATACAAGACTGACGGATCACGTTTCATTTTTATAACGTTTTTAGCAACAAACGGGGCTATTTCGTAATTATTAGGGACTTTTTGAAGGAAAATCGTGAAAGCTGTGTTATTAATTTACTTTATGAAAAAGAAGATTCATTACGGAGGTATTTATTACAGATGTAAGTAACGTATTGTTACTTTACTGTCGAAGCCGTGAAAGTGGTGATCCTAAATACTATAACGAGAGACATCAAATAATTCTTAATTTATAATTTTTATGGCAACTAAATTTATTAAATACAGCTTTGATCATATATTTATCAACTAATTTCAAGATTTTGAAAATATAATTTCTAGTGGTATCAAAAAATGGAAAAAATGTTTAATTAAACCTTGATAATTGAAGTCTAAGTTAAATTAGTTCAAACATTAACATTATAAGAATGGAGGGATTTTTAAATAAAATAATGTTTTACAAAACTTACATCAGTATGTTCATGTAAATTTAGTCTGACTAATAAAGAACAATGACATATGGCTATTTGAAAAGCAAGCAGAATTATTTGTATTGAAAGTATATAAATCAACCAGATTGACTGATTTATATTTAACATTTTTTGACTGATCACATTAATCATCATCATCATCTTTCAGCCTTTTTACAAGCCCTGTCTGAGACATAATTATTATTAATAAAAATCTTTAGAAATGAGAATTTGCCTGTGGTTTATCACTTTCTAGCTATTTTGATCTATATTTTAGCACTTGACATGCTCAGCTATTCTTAAAGTACAAATTATAATTTGTGAATAAAGAAAAAGAGTATTTTAGTACGATCGGGAATCAAACCTGCGTCCCTTCCTTTCCGGGGAAGTGCTCTAATCCATTGAGCTATCGTACCATTTCAAGAAATACCGAATTTCCAATTTATATATATTTTTAGCATTCTGAATTGGCAAAGCATCTGGACGGTATCCAGGAGATGCAGGTTCAAATCCTGCTCGTGACTGTCTCTTTCACATTTTTCACTTTGTGTTTAAAGAGGATCTTCCTTAGCTTCTTGAAAAGCTGTCCAGCCGAGCTGGATGGAATCAACGATGATTGACCTTTTTCTCAAAGAAACTACCTGAGTGCCTACCTAACTGGACTGTTTGTCTCAAGTAGACATAGTGGTCGATAACTTTGAAAAACGCATGACTTGCGCATGACCACTTTACCATTTTGTTTACAGAATAGTCTAGTAATGAACAGGACATTTTATTCATAGATGACTGGATTTCGTGTTCATAAGTGTTTCGCTTGGTGTTCGCTTATGCTGTCATGTGCATCTGGGTTATGTTTATAATAGATTACGTTATAACACGCACAGCTATTTACATTTATATAAAAATACAATAAGATTCAGTAACGTCTGCTGATAATTAACCGAAAATAGCTAGAAAGTACAAATTATAATTTGTGAATAAAGAAAAAGAGTATTTTAGAACGAGCGGGAATCGAACCTGCGTCTCTTATTTTCCGGGGAAGTGCTCTAATCTATTGAGCTATCGTACCATTTCTAGAAATACCGAATTTCCTCATCACATTTGTCTTAACGACCAACGCCCTCTATCGGCAATGCATTTACATGCATTCATCCAATGTAGTAAGTTTAATTTTGTAATTAAAATTCATACTATTTGATGGCGTGATTTTTCAAACATTTTGATCTATATTTTAGCACTTGACATGCCCAGCTACTCTTAAAGTACAAATTATAATTTGTGAATAAAGAAAAAGAGTATTTTAGTACGAGCGGGAATCGAACCAAGTGCTAAAATATAGATCAAAATGTTTGAAAAATCACGTCATCAAATAGTATGAATTTTAATTCCAAAATTAAACTTACTACATTGGATGAATGCATGTAAATGCATTGCCGATAGAGGGCGTTGGTCGTTAAGACAAATGTGATGAGGAAATTCGGTATTTCTAGAAATGGTACGATAGCTCAATGGATTAGAGCACTTCCCCGGAAAGAAGAGACGCAGGTTCGATTCCCGCTCGTTCTAAAATACTCTTTTTCTTTATTCACAAATTATAATTTGTACTTTCTAGCTATTTTCGGTTAATTATCAGCAGACGTTACTGAATCTTATTGTATTTTTATATAAATGTAAATAGCTGTGCGTGTTATAACGTAATCTATTATAAACATAACCCAGATGCACATGACAGCATAAGCGAACACCAAGCGAAACACTTATGAACACGAAATCCAGTCATCTATGAATAAAATGTCCTGTTCATTACTAGACTATTCTGTAAACAAAATGGTAAAGTGGTCATGCGCAAGTCATGCGTTTTTCAAAGTTATCGACCACTATGTCTACTTGAGACAAACAGTCCAGTTAGGTAGGCACTCAGGTAGTTTCTTTGAGAAAAAGGTCAATCATCGTTGATTCCATCCAGCTCGGCTGGACAGCTTTTCAAGAAGCTAAGGAAGATCCTCTTTAAACACAAAGTGAAAAATGTGAAAGAGACAGTCACGAGCAGGATTTGAACCTGCATCTCCTGGATACCGTCCAGATGCTTTGCCAATTCAGAATGCTAAAAATATATATAAAAATATCTAAATAATTATAGGGTTTGCGTCATTATTTCGTAAAATCTTAATTGTAAAATTAAGTTTACCTGGTCGGTATAATGTATGAAAATACTTCCGACAGATGGCGCCTGCGTCACCCAAAGACGTTAAGTATGAATGTGTTATCGAAATTATCAGTCAGGAGCAATTGTCACGATTATTGAATTGGCAAAGCATCTGGACGGTATCCAGGAGATGCAGGTTCAAATCCTACTAGTGACTGTTATTTTTGATTTCACATTTTTCACTTTGTGTTTAATGTATAGTGCTAAGCAAGTCAAATGCTAAAAATATATATAAAAATATCTAAATGAAGATCCTCTTGTCATGAAGCGGGCTATGCTCGTTATAACTCTACGTGATCGTATCCGTAATACAGAGATCCGTAGGAAAACGTAAGCAATAAATATAGTCCGTCGGGTTGACATGCTGAAGTGGTGATGGGCAAAATTTAGTTAGTTTATGAAAATATTATTATACGACAGGCCTCGTGCCGTAGTCGGTAGTGTAACCGACTTCCGTGCACGAGGTCGTGGATTCAATTCCCACTCAGGACAATTACTTGTATGATGAACACAGATATTTGTACTGCGTCTGGATGTTTTCTATCTATTATATGTATATATTTACAAAAAAAATATATATGTATTATATCCGTAATCTGGTACCCATAGCACAAGCGTTAAGCTTAGTTTGTGACCAGAGGACGTTGTGTGAAAATGTCCGTGAATATTTATTTAATATTTTAATTGATATAATTAGTTTTGATAGCAACTAAAGTACATTACACATACATATAATTTTCTTTATTTGGCTTATCAAGCTAAGTAATAATAGTAGGTACTAGACATGCAAAAATGCTTAAGATGCACGGAAGTAAACTTTGAATACCTTCTTTGATTAAGTCCCATTGTGTGACGACGCTGTTGTTCGAGTTTTAAACTTATTTCAAGAAAACAAATTAGAGGGCTCGGATACCAAGATTAAATTTCAACTCACTCTAGGTTTTAGAAAAACTTTTATGTTTGGGGAATTTTCTTACAAGTTGGTTAGAATTTTTACATATTAGAAAGCTAGTTTTGATATATTTTCTCTAAAAAAACGTCTGAAAATCCTTTTCAAAGACACTGACCATGCTGAACGGATGAGATTAAATTTGTCTTGGTTTCAAATGTCTCTTCAGTTACGGTAACCCTGTTTTGTTTTTTGTTAAGGCGGGAAAAAATGTACTTAACCGCACACCCCGTCATTCGGGGTAACGAATTGGGTAGTGTGGGGCCCTCACCCACTAAATAAACCCGCCGTGTGCCGTATCTCCGCCTGTGTTGGCGGGCCACTGGTACTATGTACATTACTTCAGTGGGACAACGGTGGCTTACTTTTTTTTTATTTATTTAAAACTTTTGCACATAAATTATGTACAAGGCGGACTCCTCGACGGCCGCAGCGTCCTCTTCGTGGACCGGGAAGGGGACGTTGTAAGGAGGGCTATGACGTGCGACGTCCCTCAGGGTTCGGTTCTTGGGCCGCTCCTATGGGACATTGGCTACAACTGGGTCCTCCGTGGCCGGCTCCCCCCCGGGCTGGGCGTAATTTGCTACGCAGACGATACGCTCGTCAGAGCAATCACGACGCTCGGCAGCGAAAGCCCCCCCCCCCCCCTATTACCACGACGAGTTCACGGCGCTGCTCAGCCCAAGCCGGGCATGACTCAAGCGTATGCCACGCCGTGTCCTCATCACAGCCGCAATGGTGACAGCACGGAGTCGCCTCCGCTAATCGCGAAGGTATCTGCCGAAGCAACCGTGCCCCGACAGCACCTGCACCAGTCGGAAGGTCCTCCTCCGTGCCGTCGCCCTGCCCACTCATCCAGCACCGGCTGAAGTGCCCCTACGGTCCAAAGACTGGCCCAGTGCGCCTCCAACCGTGGCTTCCTATGGGCCATGACAACTCGGCGGGCGTCGCCATGCCACCTGACAACCTAGCATCATTTTACCTACTGCTATAATTACCATATATAAGTAGTAAAGTATCTACTTTCAACCCTTAATCCACTCTATGTGAATTTAATGTATATACACGTATATCACAGAAATACTCATACTTATTGAAAAAACAATTACTATAAGTTCTATATTTTGCACAAATCAAGCACGAAAAATTGTTAGCTACTTATATTGCATGAGCAAACTTCTTTCTTACATAATTTACGAGTTAGTACGTAACATGATTTCTATTCTTGTTTAAATAATGAAATCACTTAAGTATTTGACTTAGTTATTTTTATCGATTACCTCACCTAGGCAAATTGTGTCATTTTTTATACATAGACTTATTAGATCAGTTGATTGATGTAGCTCTATCTGAAAAAATAAAACATTCAAGGAACATAGAAATTCTGCTTGTATGTGGTGAATAATGATTATGTGAGATTTCATTAGACTAGCGTCATTACTGAACATACTTATAACTACATAATAATAATCTGATAAACATTAAGTAGCCTCAGCCGAATTGAAATTGGTTATTTAATATCTTCTATAAATGCCGAAATCGATTGCTTGTCATAATAATAATTATGACAAGCAATCGATTTCGGCTACAGGGACTGCTTACAGGACGATGTGTTTGGAGATCTTGGGTGATAAGCTCTGTAACGCTCACTGCTTCGGTGGTATAGCAGTAGTGTATATGATTGCTAATCATGAGGTCTCGGGTTCGATCCCCGAGTCTAGCAATGTTATTGAGATTTTTCCTAAAAAGAAAAATTCTCAGTAGCCGCCCGGAGTTTGGAAATGTGCCTGGTAGACGTCAATAGGCTCGCCCCCTATTACGTGGGACTTAAACATAGCCGGCGAATCGTGGGTGTGTAATACACTTCTTCCTACCCCTTCGGGGATTACAGACGTGATGCTATGTTTTTGCTTTCGCGAATTGTACATATAGTTAAAATAACATAAACTGGTCTTTTTCGCGTTTAGGTGAAATTCTAACTACCTTTAGCCCGACAACTACTACTGGGACAACTGTTGTACCGTGACCACGGCTGTTGCTGACCCCTTTATGTTACTTTAATTGAATCTCTTTATCTATATTACTTTAACTGTACATACTCTTGATTAGACTCCAGAATTAGAACTTTGTAAATTTTGTAACAAAAATAATTAAAATTTTAACCAAATAATTTACTTATTTCTTTTCTTATTTATTGGAAAGTGTCTGGCAAGTCTATTTTTATATATTTTATGCGCTTGACAAGCTTGGCCAACTAGAATACAAAGTAAGAAAATTTGAAATAAAAATAGATAGCCACGAGCATGATCCAAAACCATCATCTTTTAAATACTGTCAGACGCGCTGATGTAAATATGATTGTCTCTGTCATGAAGCACCTGTATATAATATATAAAAGAGAGAAATATTAGTACCAGTTTTGGTTTATATTCCTATAGCTATCTATCTAATGTCTTAATTAATGATACTGTCGGATACCGTAGCTCTTTCAATTCACTGCAATAAACGTAGCACTTTCCTGTTCGACTCGTATGTTCAAATTAAGTGAATTACTTGTGGCTGTGCCATTACACTTCCTAATAGTCTATGTACCATTAACGTAATTGTGTTTGTAGTTCTTTTTTCTTGCCTATGGTGCCACACGAGCTGGTGGTATGCGCTTATAAACATAACTTGTCAAATTATCATTTCATTTCGCAGATATGAAATGAAAGAACAACGCTATGCATGAGTATATATATAAAAGATATTTTATTACACATAATAATAAATATTATGCACTATATTCGTCGCAGCCAAAAGCTAGTTTTTCGGTTGTATCTGAGGTTCCCGATATAGTAGCGGGATAAAACGTATACAAGTTTTTAAGTCTAATCAAGGCCTTTAAAATAATAAAAGTTGCATCAAAATCCGTCCGGGGTGATGCGCGAACAAACAAACAGATAAACAGACACAGACAAAAATTTCTAAAAAAATGTTTTGTGTTTAGACATGCCTATATAGCCTATTATAGTATTTTTTCTCTCAAATATTTTGAATGTCAAGACACAGCTCTGTTACAGCTTTATAATAGTATAGATTATTTATTTATTATAATTTTCCTAGCAAATTCCAAACTTTGTTGAAGTTGGCGTTATATATTAATTTATGTAAAGAGGATTTTTTTATAATTTGTGCTAGCATGAAGTAAGTCTCAGGATGAATGCGCCGACTTGACCGACCTCTAACAGAAGATCACCATGAAAAATTGGTAGTGTAGCGGCCAGGCGACACTACTGTTGTGTTTAATGTTACTGTTGAGTGCAGGAGAGAGGAAATTCCCTCCTAATCCTCTACTAATTATCCTTCCTCTTTTCTTCCTATACTGTTCTATAGAATTGATGATGTACGAGTGATGCCTCTGGTGTTGCCAGCGTCTACAGGCTTACCATCAAATGGGCTGCATGCTTGTCTGCGCCCGGGTAGTATAAAACATAAAATAGCATCACGTCCGTATTCCCGAAGGGGTGGGCACACCCGCGGTTCGCCAGCTAATGCATGTTTAAGTCCTATGTAATAGGGAGAGAGCCTATTGCCGTCTGCCGGGCACATTTTCAAACTCCAGGCTGGCGGCAAACCGGGTTTGATTCCCGACCCGGGAATCGAACCCGGTACCTCATGATGAGCAGTCGCTCATACTACCATAGAAGCAGTTATATAGTATAAAACAAGTTAACTATATTATAAACATAAACTTTATTTTCAATTTTATTATTCTTTGTATAAATTCTAAATGCTTCAAGCCCAAGCCCGACAGCTTTCTTCAGTGTCCAAAAATTTAAGTGATTAGAAAGATGCTTCAGAAGATTCTTAATTTCCTTGTAAAATTTGTCTGATATATAAAAGACTGTTATAATTTATAAGAACTACTTATATAGCAGTTTCTTATGAGCTGTTTTTTACCACCTCCAAATTAGAAATCAAATCACGAGTTCACAAACAAGATGTTATCTACATTAATTTGTTTGATGCAAAATATTTATGTGATGAATGGTATGGGAACGAATATGTAGGAATTAAATAAATATTCCTTTTGATATGGAAAATCTGTGGAGTTATTGTTGCTTGCTCATTAAATATAAAAATTAAAAAAAAACGTAACAATACCTACATGTTTATTGCACGCCTCGTAAGCGAAGCTTTGAGGTGTGTTCTACTCCCGTTTTACACGGAACAACAGATTTTTCAAACTTAAAATGTCTCTATTGCACGCCTCATAAGCGAAGCGTTGAGGTGGGTTCAACTCCCGTTTTTCACGGAACAACTGATTTTTCAAACTTAAAATGTCTCTATTTATCATATATTGCACTTGTAAAATAATATCTACACACACACATATAAAGAACAAACACTATTTTTTACACTCATGATATTTTTGATGCCATTTTTGTTATTTAAACTAGTTAAAAAACTGTTTGAAAAAATCTGGCTTGGGCGTCCGTGAGTTGTAGGTAATGTATGTTAACACGATAACGACCGAAATACTTTACTAATCGAGTCTTTTTTTCGTTTAAAAATTATTATGATTAGGAATAGAGCCCTATTACTTTTCACGGTCTGATTCGATGTGGTTTAATTGTTATTCAATAAACAAAAAAATACTGAATATTTACGGCATTTACGCTCGACGCGACACTAAAACCAGCGCCTTTCATGAGAACTTTTTACGTACGCATAGCTAGAGCCACCGGTGGTTTTACTATCGTCAACAGAACGCCGTTCGCCCGGCCGGTACATTGTTTTTTGTTAAAAGAAAGTTCTTACCTTTGCTTGACGAACTGATGATATTTGTCAAGTATAATAACTATTTTATCCATAACAATAATTTAAAACACTAAACACGCGTAAATAATAACACACCAACGTTATAAAACACGAAAAAAACATATTTTACATTCTACAATTTTTGCGTGGCCTTGGCGTGCGCGCGGCCCGGAACTGAGAGGTAGACCAATATAGAAGTACTTTCTTAAAATTAGCGCTAGATGGCGTATAAGACATGAAACCCACATTAGTACTTTTTGAAATTAGCGCTATCTATGTGATTTATTGAAAACTACTTAGTAAGACCAATACATTATTAGTTACTTATCAAATAATCAATTTTATTTCAGGCTCATCCTGAAAGCAATTTACATAGTAGTATCCCGTTTCAACACGCTCAACGAGATTTTTTGGGAGTCCTATAAACAAAATAAAAATAATACGCGGCTATATAGTTTAGATGTCATCAGTGACATTGGCTGTGAAATCACTTTCTGAATTCGCGCGCTCGCGCATGTACGCGTAGAAATTCATTATTGTGTAATTTGTGTGTTTTTAATGAATTATGCCTAGCTCTGACGTGGATAACTTGGTGTTAGAAGAATTAGCGAGAATAAAACAGAAACCGAAGAAATTATCTCGCCAACGCTGCCATCGCTTTCTTTATCGGTTTCAGTCTACTAGTTGCCGGACCCGATAGGTAACAAACCTATCGGCAAACCTCATGCAGTCTCACCGTCAGAACCAATCCAAGTCCCCTTTACAACCTATGGAGGAACAACAAGACAAAGAAAAATGTCAGTAAGTGGTAAGTACTTCAAACTTGTTTTAGGTTACGGAAAACGAAATTTCACTGCGAGATGCCTTTATTTATTCACAAAAGGAAATAGAACAATGGAACGAGATTCCAAAAAATGTTTCTTTGACCAGACGATGAATGATGAGTCTGAGAGTAATCTTGACCTGGCACAGTACGAGATACTTTCGCACGAAGATCAGTTTTCAATACGAGATATCAATGCTGGTATACTCTATCTATATTGTGCGTGACACAGAGCTTTCAAAATGTTTTTTGTTCAGAATGATGAATCTGGAGTGACCTTGACCGCTGTCCGTGCCAGTACGAGATACTTCCGCACGAAGATCAGTTTTGATACGAGATATCAATTCTGGTATATCCCATCATATTGTATGTGACACAGAGATTCCAAAATGTTTATTTGTTCAGAATGACGAATCTGGAGAGACCTTGACCGCTGTCCGTGCCAGTACGAGATACTCCCGCACGAAGATCAGTTTTTGATACGAGATATCAATTCTGGTAAATTATACTGTCATTTTCTGCGTGACACAATATGATGGTCATTATGGTCCTAACATACATAGGAGATAATAGGAGATTATAGGAGAGGATAGGAGGTGGACAAAAATGTTCTACCGCACATCCCGCTGCTCGGGGAGACAACGGGGTAGTGTGGGGCTCTCACCCACTAAAAACCCACCGTGCGCCTCCACCCGCCCTTGCTGCGGTGAATCACGGGTACCGCGTCGTTTCGACCGCGATCCGCAGGCGGCAGCCCCTTCTGGCATCTTCTCTTGAGCGACGCCTCGCGCACTTGGGCGTCGCACCTTCGCGGTAGGCTTTTTGGACGGCAGGGTACTCCCCGAGCCCACCGTCCGGAGCCTCGGCTAGGGCGGCATCAGTCGCAGGTAAGCGCTCACACGCCGCCACGCGCACCGGCGGCGAATCGGGTCCGCGAAGGAGGATTCCTCCCGGGCCCTCTCCGCCACCTCCTTCCGCGAGATGACAGCCTCGCAGAAGGCGGCGACCGCAGTCCAGGCCCTGTCACTGCCAACCATCGCTCGCGCAACGGCCGGCAGCGACAGGTCCACGCCTATGACTGCAACGAGTTCCCGGCGCTGCACATCCCAGGCCGGGCACGACTCGAGCGTGTGCTGTGACGAGTCCTCGTCACAGCCGCAGTGGTGACAGCCTGGGGTCATCTCCCTCCTAGCGATCATGTGCAGGTATTTGCCGAAGCAACCATGCCCCGACAAAACCTGCACCAACCAGAAGGTGAGGACCCCATGCTGCCGCCCTCCCCATTCTTTTAAGATCGGCTGGAGCGCCCCCACGGTCCAGAGACCGGCCCGGGGCGTCTCCAGCCGAAACTTCCACTTTAGGATGGTGGCGCAGCGGGCATCTTCCCGCCACGATGACATTGCGCTCAGCGAGGGGCGGCTGCCGTTATTTTGTTGAGTTTTTGTTAAAGTTTTGTTATGTTGTGTTTGTTGTTACGTTTATAGTTTTTTGTGAACTTTGAGTGAATCTATTTGTTTTGGTTTTCCATCAAAATGGATCCTCAGCCAAGTACATCACAAAAAGACGTGGATGTTTTCTTGTCCCCGAGAAAAAAACGTCCACGAAAAGCTTTCACTGTTACTGAAAAAAGTAATGATCCGCAACGCCTACAAGTACGTGAAACTTCTGCGCAATTGGAGGCCTTTGAAGTTGTGGAAGAAAATGATTATATGAGCAAAGTTGCTGACATATTGGGAATAACCTCACGCTCTGTTTGTAACGTTTTGAAGGAAGTATATAAAGGTGCGCCGCCAATTCCTCCTAAAAAAACTGGACCAAAGCGAAGTTTCAAAGATAAAATTGATGAATTTACATTCTCCGCAATACGAAGAATTTTTCATCAGTTCTTTTACCGAAATGAACCTCCAACCATTGCAAAGGTTAGTCAATCAGTCAGACAGTATTATTTTATACCTACATCTTTTATATATAACTAATGATTCCAAATTATTATAAAATTTACTATTTTAGATTTTACAAGTGACGAACGATGATCCAGAAATGCCCAAGGTTTCCAAAGACACCTTCAGAAAAAATTTGAAGCATCTTAATTTTAAATTTGTTGCACGGTCACGCAAGAGCACACTTATTGATCGAAATGATATAATAACATGGAGCCAGCGTTACTTGCGATCTATATGTCAGTTTTGACGAGAAGGGAGACATATATATTATCAAGATGAAACTTGGGTTAACGCAGGTAAGGCTAACATTATGAATTTATATACATTTTACATTAAATTTAATAGTAATATTGAATGTTCATGTACTATATTTATTTTTAGGTCATACTGTAAAAAAAACTTGGGTGGACAAGGAAGTCACATCATCTCGGAAGCGTTTTTGGAGGGACTGACCACTGGATTAAAAAATCCATCTGGAAAAGGCAAACGTCTCATAATTAGCCATATAGGTAGGGAAAGGCTTCCTGGCCCCTCTTGGGCTCATGATTTTTGAAGCAAAGAAAAATACCATGATGAGATGAATGCAGTTTATTTTGAGGAGTGGTTCGCTGGAGTCTTACCAAAATTAAGACCAAACTCAATTGTGGTGATGGATAATGCACCTTACCACTCCCGAAAATAGGAAACGGCACCAAAAATGAGCTGGAAAAAAGCTGCAATTCAAGACTGGCTTTTAAATAAAAATATTCATTACGAACCAGATATGGTTAAAGCTACGCTTTTAGATCTGATTCCACATAACGAGTCTTTTAATAAGTACGCTGTAGACGAAATGGCAGCACAAAATGGGATCACGGTTTTAAGACTGCCCCCTTACCATTGCGAGCTGAACCCCATCGAATTGATATGGGCGCAGGTAAAGGGGCATGTAGCTCAAAATAATAAAACCTTCATATTGACAGACGTGAGAAATTTATTTGAGGAAGGCATTCAAAAAATTACGGCTACCGAATGGTCTAAATACGTATCCCATCTTGTCAAAGATGAGGAAAAAATGAGTAGGCTAGGTATGTTAATTGACAATATCACAGACACATTTATAATGTTCCTTCATGATCACATTTTTTTATTTATTTCACACACAATTATTAAAGAAAACTCTCAGATCCTTAATAAAATTAATCGTCATAACTAAATTATCCGTTCAGAAATATTTAATTTCCTGATATACTTAGTTTCTATTAAAGTAGTAGTTGTTTAGATATACTACTATATACGAGAGGCATCGATCCGGAAATATTCCATTTCCGTATCGAATAATTTCGCAACGTCACTATTTAGTACTTGTCATAACGTTGCAACACTGAAATTGTCAAATCTGGAATCGAATTAAAATTCCGACTATAGGTTAATTTTGAATCTAAAATCTCTTATTAATTCAGTCTACACATCTTACTTTAAGATTAAAAATTTATGAAATTCTACATAAAGATTGTTTCATGACAACCATGATTAAAAAGAAGAATATCTGTTAGTCCCAATAGCTGTACAACACAGGAAATATTTTAGATTACAACTTTAACAGTCGTATGGATTTACAGCACTACTATAAATATGGTTCGTGTACAGCACTTTTAAGACTATACATGAGGAGTATGGGTACACAACAGTAATTTGTTTCAATGGCATTTAACGCTTAGCAACAACACATGACAGATGCCAATCTCGAATATTTCATATTAAACAGATCTCAAATATTTAGGTTTTACACTAAACTGTTAAAATAATAACTTAACTCTAGTAGACAGTGTAAATTTCTTGGTATATTATTAATTCCGACTAAGGCAAGTAAGCAATTGTCACCACTAAAATTACTGGTGGTGGGGTTGGGTACCAGGTGGGAGTACTCACTTGCTGTATGGCTGGATACCATGTGGAAGTACTCACTCACTATCGGGCCCGAGTGGGTTGGTACCACCATCTCCCGTTACACTAGCCGTGAAGCACATTGGTGTGTTTTGGTTGAAGCAGGAGATAGCCATTTATTCTTTAATTTCATATCTGTCAAATGGATTGATGGGCGGTGGCTTGACAATGCTCCTGGATGGTTGAGTACATGGGGGACGGTTGCCATTGCCATTGGGTGAGCCGTGGCTCAGCTGCCACCATAACCAGAAATGAATATATGTCTTCGAATAGGAGACCCAATTGCCTATGACATGATAAAGTAACTATTAACATTAGATTGTAGTCAAATTTTCTTTTATGGATTTCCCCCCCTTTCAGTAATAAATAAATGTTAGGGAAAATTAAGAAATTATCAAACTGAGGAAATTCTTGTTTTTCACTGGTGGTCAGTTCCTTTTGCCCCTAGCATTCCAGTTAAGACTATTACTTCAAGCTTCCTTGGAGGTAACGCCCAGATACTTAGCTCCAGTAACAAATTATAATTGTTCATACAAAAAATGGTGGACACCCTGCCACACCAACAATATTGATTATTTTCAAGCTACTGTACCTCGGTGATTCAGCGGTAGTGCGTGCGACTGCTGAGCACTAGGTCTCGGGTTCGATCCGCGGGCCGGGCAATGTTATTGCGCTTCTTCGTAAAAAGAAAAATTCTCAGTAGCAAGCCAGAGTTTGAAAATGTGCCTGGTAAACGAAAATCGGCTCACCCCCTATTATGTGGGATTTGAACATAGCTTGCAAACCGTGGGTGTGTAATACACCTCTGCCTATCCCTTCGGGGAATACAGGCGTGATGCTATGTTTACTGTAACATACGAGTATATAATAAGCTTTTTCAGAAGCGTTTAATATTTACTGGTTGTGACTATTCTAAATTAAATACAAATTGCTCAGGGGGGTTAGGCAGAATCCCATATCTCACATGTCGATCGTATCGTCATCACTGTGATTGGTTGAGAGCTCACCGTGATTGGCCAACGGATTATTGTGATATCACGCGCCGGTTTCTCAACCAATCACAGTGATCACGATACGATCGACATGTGAGATATGAGATTCTGCCTAACCCCCCTGGGTTGTCTCTACCCCACCGAAGGAATCTAACACAGTTCCAGTGGCCCGCCAATAAAGGCGGAAAGATGGCACACGGCGGGTTTCTTTAGTGGGTGCAGGCCCCACACTACCCTGTTCGTTGCCCCGAACGACGGGGTGTGCGGTTAGGAACATTTTTTCCCGCATTAACAAAAAAAAAAGGGTTGTCTCTACTAGTAGGCTCTGAAGTTGGGAAGGCTGAGAATGTAAAGATTCTACTTAAGGGAGCATTTAGACAAATGCCCTCTCTACCTAGGTGTACAATATCCTGGGAACCTGCATTAGTAATAGAATTCTGAAATAGCATGCTAAATATTTTGGATCTAAAAGATCTGTCCTAAAAATTAGTTCTGGTTACTGCCCTCCATATTAGCTCTGACTGCTGTCCACTGAGTGAGAACATTAGTTTCAATTAAAATTAAACATTCATTTGACATCTGCTTGTGTCATAATGAATATTATTTATATTATTCTGATATATTTTTATTAGCATTTGACAAGCTTAGTCATATACATTAAAAGTAATTGTCATTGCTGCCTGATTTGACAGGGCATTTGAGACGGTATTTCCGGCGATGCATCTTCAGATCATGCTCGTGAACTGTTGTTTTCGATTTCGCTTTTTCACACTTTGTGTTAATGTTTAATATTCTTAAAATATCCAATAAAACAAAAAGGAAACACCATTTTGTTGTTACAGTAATATGAAAATGAGACAGTGTGTCCAGCTCATACCTTAAAAACATACATATACATGAAGGAAGTTCGAGGGGATACCTTTCCTATTAAATACCACCAAGAATCCTTGTAAAAAGCTACACCCCAAACAAAGCAGTTGGACCAAGAAATCCTTATATGCTTTGACACTAGTTTTTTTTTCTCTGCTCATAGTAACAGAGACATGCTGCTTTAAAGGCAAAAAGCAGTTCTATCAATGAATTGCAAAGATGGCGTACTGGTTTAGATGCCAGACTTCCGCCCGACCGTTGTGGGTTCGATTCCCACAGGAAGACTCTTTGTGTGATCCGCAAGTGGTTGTTCTGGGTCTGGGTGTGCTGTGTCTGTGAAACTTTGTTTGCAAAGTCCCCTGTGATAAAAGGATTATTTCTTAGTGGACGTTTCAAAAATTTCTAAGTGACAGAAATGATCTTAAGTTTGAAAATTTTATTTATACGATATCATTAATGTTAATTAAATTTTTGATTGAATATTTTTGCAAATTAACATGTAACAAAACAGAGTTCTTTTAGTTTTGGTAGGCTACCTACCTAAATATATTTTCTTTTATATTAGGTATTAAATATTATTACATTGGTAGCTTCCAAGGGTGAAAATTTATAAATGATTTGTGATTCCAAAATATAGGTTACCTAAATATTTATAGGGTTTGCGTCATTATTAGGTAAAAATCTTAATTGTAAAATTAAGTTTACCTGGTCGGTATAATGTATGAAAATACTTCCGACAAGATGGCGCAGGCGTAACCCAAAGACGTTAAGTATGAATGTGTTATCGAGATTAGCAGTCAGGAGCAATTATCACGATGGCTGAATTGGCAAATCATCTGGACGGTATACAGGAGATGCAGGTTCAAATCCTGCTCGTGACTGTTATTTTCGATTTCAAATTTTTTCACTTTGTGTTTAATGTATAGTGCTAAGCAGGTCAAATGCTAGAAATATATATAAAAATATCTAAATATTTATAGGGTTTGCGTCATTATTAGGTAAAAATCTTAATTGTAAAATTAAGTTTACCTGGTCTGTATAATGTATGAAAATACTTCCGACAAGATGGCGCAGGCGTCACCCAAAGACGTTAAGTATGAATGTGTTATCGAGATTAGCAGTCAGGAGCAATTATCACGATGGCTAAATTGGCAAAGCATCTGGACGGTATCCAGGAGATGCAGGTTCAAATCCTGCTCGTGACTGTTATTTTCTATTTCACATTTTTCACTTTGTGTTTAATTTATAGAAGTACTTCTTAAAATTAGCGCTAGATGGCGCATAAGACATGAAAACCACATTAGTGCTTTTTGAAATTAGCGCTATCTATGTGATTTATTGAAAACTACTTAGTAAGACCAATACATTATTAGTTACTTAACAAATAATCAATTTTATTGTGAAAAATGAAGATTATGAGGCGTGCAGTTTTGAATTTTCCAAAGTATATTAAAATGTCTTATCGTTAATGCGGGGAATCAGTGGAGTGAGGCTGACCGACCGCATTCGTAACGACGACGTAAGAGAGCGAGTAGGTATGAAAGAGAGTATTGGTAAAGATGCGAAAGCGAATACTCTGATGGTTCGGACATATGGAAAGAATGCCGGACGTGAGACTGGTTAAGAAGCTATACTATGCGAAAGTGAAAGGCTGTAGGTACAGGGGGAGACCAAAACTCATGTACCTAGACCAAATCGGTCATGTAAGTGTGTCCAGGTGGAGTCAGGAATCTCCGAATCCGGCGAGCGTGTATGAAGAGAATTATGAATGTTGAGGAAGCGAGCGATGTATGCAAGAATAGAGCCTTTTAGCACTCTGTTTTCTCTGCCTACCCCGCAAGGGAGATGGCGTGATGATAAGTAAGTAAATAAATTATCGATAAAATAAAAAAAATTAAAGTAAATTCTAAGAATCTACGTACAGGCTAATATACAGAATAAACAAAAATCCTACCAAAAGCATTCGTTATTTTAAAAAGGGTTATCAAGTCAATCGACGCTTTCCAGTGAAAAGCCATTTTAATTTTCTCGGTAACATTGATTGAAATTAGATAATGTTCTATACGTCAACTTACTGGCAATTTAAAGTCAATTAGTAAAACATTCTACCCATTATTTCATTAATTTTAAACACACAGTATAAATTTAATGTAGTAAAATGTATCTAAATTACTGTTCATTATAACGAGATTTTGGGCAATTACAAATAAAGCATTACGACTTATTTAAGTTTTCAATTAAATTCGTAATAGGAAAAGGATTGAATGATTTAACTTTGAGTGTCTATCAGACCTCCACGACCCGTGATGACTGCACAGATGGCGAAATGGTTTAGATACCGGCCTTCCGACCGAGTGTTGTTGAGTTCGATTCCCACACAGGAGAATTCTTTGTCTGATCCACAAATGGTTGTTCTAAGTTTGGGTGTACTTTGTTTCCGTGAAATTGTGTGTTTGCATTAGTATTGTCTTAAAAAAAACGGAGACAACTAGCGACCTTAGAACAAGACTGGAGTCAGATTATATTATTCAGGACTGACAACCTGTAACAAATGCCAGGATGTTGTTTGAGAGCCGGGACCCACTGCTTAACGTGCCTTATGAAGCACGTAGGTACGTCAGGTGTCCACAAATAGGTGTCACCCATCTAACTGCCAGCCGAGCGAAAGTTGCTTAACCTTGCCAATCGTTCGAACTGAAAGTGCACAACTAGGCTACTACCTCTTATCCTACTAGTCCTACTAATTATAAAATGTGAAAATTAGTCAAGATGTTTGGATGTCTGAATTTTCGTCCATCAATCAAGTCTAAATGACTCAGTGTATTTGGTTAAAAGGTAAGTAGATATTATGAGACACTGAGTTAACATAATCAGGATACATTTATCCTGTTTTTTTTCAATTGGCCTAGCTAATAACCAGACGTGTACAACAAACAACTGTCTTATAGTAGATATATAAATTATTATAATATTTTGAAATAAAACTACGTTTACGGAATCTATCGCGTTTACTTGATTTTTATACTATCCCGACGTTTCGAATACTTTACAGCTTCATGATCATGGGCGGACTTAGATGGTAGATGTCCAATGCTGATATTTTGTTTCAACGGTTTCATCTACCCACAGTAATATGATTTTACAAATTTTTGGTTTATTTATTTCAACCCACACAATATTCGCTTAGAAACACAATTAAAAATATCTACTCTAAGTTTTATGCTTACAATGTATGAGATTTTAAGCTAGTATAATAAAATTAATATAATACTACTTTAAGTTTTAAAATTTTTTGTTTGTATTTAGTGCTTAAAAATTCTACCACAAACTTCCAATTAAAATTTTTAAGTAATCTAAAAACTACTATTAAGAAGACAATATTGATTATTAGTTTCGATTATTAAATATATTGATTTTAACAGAAGCTAAGACTAAAAAGCTACCACCGGATCGGAACGCGGCCTGACTGAGAAAGATCCGGCCAGAAAACTCAGTAGGCAACAACTTGTTATGGATTATTAAATTTATGCGGAAAATACTAACTAATCACTACTGTGGGTTTTATCTACACAATAAGCGATAACTGTGTCTTTCAATCTTGTGGTGTGCCTTCTTGTATTATGTTTGGTGAGGCCTATCACAGGATTCCAGATTGATGGTAAGACCCAGCCGTGTTCTCTATTGAAATTGAGATGTTTCTTAATTTCAATAGCCTCACGTATCATTCTAGGACGATATCGATGTTATTTTTCGAGTATTTGAGGTTTGTCAAACCTGATGTAATGGCGGGTGTGGTCCTGTGTGTGCTCACAAATTGCAGACGAGTGCGACGGTGCCTCACATCAGCTATGTGTTCTTTGATCAGAGTTCTTATGGATCTCTTTGTTTGCCCAATGTAAGAGAGAGAGAGAGGGTGGCTTCACTCGGTTTCTGTGACGGCGGCGTGGAACCTGCAGCTTATTAGCATGTAAAACTTTCATTACATGCTGCAACTCCCCAGCCAGGTGCTCTTCCTCACAGATTCCTTGTGCTCTCTGAAACAAAGATTTAGACACAGTAGCTAACTGTGAAGGATGGTGGTGAGACTCTCCATTAAGGTACTTATCAGTATGGGTTTTCTTTCGATACACCGTGATCATGAATGCTGTAAAGTATTCGAAACTTCGGGATAGTATAAAAATCAAGTAAACGCGATAGATTCCGTAAACGTAGTTTTATTTCAAAATGTGTAAAATTCGCGTAAATGTTAGAAAGTATTATATAAACCAGTACGGACTGGAAATATCTGAAAAAATACGGCGATTGGAATATCTCAAGACTAAGCGCGCAAGATATGTAACATCGTTGAATTTCTTGAAGAGATGTCGTGACAACAATCTCATTCCTACGTGTGTCAAAATTTCCATCAAGAAGAACATACGAGGAAGCGCTAAGATATTAAACCAAGCCAGCAAAAAGTTCAAATTATAATTTATGAATAAGGAAAAAGAGTATTTTAGTACAGGCGGGAATCGAACCTGCGTCCCTTCCTATCCGGGGAAGTGCTCTAATCCACTGAGCTACAGTACTATCTTTTAGACATACCCAATCTCCTTATCACATTTGTCTTAACGACCAAAGCCCTCTATCGGAACGCATTTACATGCATCCAATATAGTAAGTTTAATTTTGCAATTAAAATTCATACTATTTGATGGCGTGATTTTTTTAAACGTTTTGATCTATATTTTAGCACTTGACGTGCTCAGCTACTCTTAAAGTACAAATTATAATTTATGAATAAGGAAAAAGAGTATTTTAGTACAGGCGGGAATCGAACCTTCGTCCCTTCCTATCCGGGGAAGTGCTCTAATCCACTGAGCTACAGTACTATATTTTAGACATATCCAATCTCCTTATCACATTTGTCTTGACGACCAACGCCCTCTATCGGAACGCATTTACATGCATTGAAAATGTGATAAGTAAATTGCGATCCTTCGAAAGATCTGTACTATAGCTCAGTGGTTCAGAGCACTTCCCCGGATTGGAAAAGGCGCGGGTTCGATTCCCGCTAGTACAAAAAATCTCTTTTTCCTTATTCACAAATAATTTGTACTTTAAAAAGTGGCGAAGCATGTCAAATGCTAAAAAATATAGATCAAAAACATCTGAACTCCATCAATCCTATAATTCAATCTATGGAACTGGAGTCAAATAACACTTTTGCTTTCTTAGATGTTATGGTAATCCGTTACCCCAATAACACCTTGAGTCATACAGTGTATCGAAAGAAAACCCATACTGATAAGTACCTGAATGGAGAGTCTCATCACCATCTTTCACAGCTACCGTGTCTAAATCTTTGTTTCAGAGAGCACAATGAATCTGTGATGAAAAACACCTGGCTGGGGAGTTGCAGCATGTAATGAAAGTTTTACATGCTAATAAGCTGCAGGTTCCACGCCGCCGTCACAGAAATCGAGTGAAGCCACCCTCTCTCTCTCTCTTACATTGGGCAAACAAAGAGATCAATAAGAACTCTGATCAAAGAACACATAGCTGATGTGAGGCACCGTCGCACTCGTCTGCAATTTGTGAGCACACACAGGACCACACCCGCCATTACATCAGGTTTGCCCGCCATTACATGAGGTTTGCCTCAAATCCTCGCAAAAGAACATCGATATCGTCCTAGAAGGATACGTGAGGCTATTGAAATTAAGAAACATCCCAATTTCAATAGAGAAGATGGCTGGGTCTTACCATCAAGCTGGAATCCTGTGATAGGCCTCACCAAACATAATACAAGAAGGCACACCACAAGATTGCAAGACACAGTTAGCGCTTATTGTGTAGATTAAACCCCCAGTAGTGATTAGTTAGTATTTTCCGCATAAATTTAATAATCCATAACAAGTAACAACTTGTTATGGATATGGAGGCAGCAGCCTACTGAATTTCCTGGCCGGATCTTTCTCAGTCAGGCCGCGTTCCGATCCGGTGGTAGCTTTTTAGTCTTAGCTTCTATTAAAATCAATATATTTAATAATAGAAACTATTAAAATCAATATATATAATAATCAATATTATCTTCTTGATGGTAGTTTTTAGATTACTTAAAAATTTTAATTGGTATTTTGTAGTAGAATTATTAAGCACTAAATATAAACAAAAAATTTTAAAACATAAAGGAGTATTATACTAATTTTATTATACTAGCTTAAAATCTCATACATTGTAAGCATAAAACTTGGAGTAGATATTTTTAATTGTGTTTCCAAATTTGTTTTTCCAAACCAAAAATTTGTAAAATCATATTACTGTGGGTAGATGAAACCGTTAAAACAACATATCAGCTTTGGACATCTACCATCTAAGTCCGCCCGTGATCATGAATGCTGTAAAGTATTCAAAACGTCGGGATAGTATAAAAATCAAGTAAACGCGATAGATTCCATAAACGTAATTTTATTTCAAAATGTGTAAAATTCGCGTAAATGTTAGAAAGTATTATTATAATATAATAAAATTTTTAAATATAATTAAATATTTCAATATAATTAAATTTATGTTTAATCTCTGGTGTCCGATATAGTAAAGGGTCAAAACGTATACCAGTTCATAAACCTAATTAAGAGCTACTACCAAATAAAAAAGTTTTATAAAAAATTCGTTTAACCACTTATGCGTGATGTAAAACAAACAGACAGACAAAATATTTTCTCAAATACCTTGTACCAAAAGATGTACAGAGTTAACTTGCCGAATCATTTATTGTCAATTCTACATAAATGTATTATTAAAATATTAAAAAGAGTGAGACCCATCTCTACACACGGGAGTCGTAAGAGCCGACTGAGGGAATACCGTGGGAGGGGGTAGTGAGCAGCAGCACTCCCTCGAGTATTAACAACATCCACTGCGATCGCCAACCCACCTTCCAAGCGTGGCAATTACGGCATTATCCCCCATGACGCGACCGCTCGTTGTGGCGTTCTCTTGGAGAGGCCTATGTCCAGCAGTGCACGTTGAAAGGCTGATGGATGGATGGATGGATGGAAAAAGAGTGATGTGAAAAAAAAGATCAATGTTAGTGAGAACAAACTCTGCCATATGTACTTAATACATTCTTCGATATCACCTCAAACTCAATTGACTTACTTCAAAGATTATAAGACTATTGTAGAGGTAACCATAAAAACCTAATAATAGCAGGCAGAGTACTGTGAATAGGCTTTATAAAATCCTAATAATAATCATCATACATAGGTAAGTAGAGATACCAGCGTTGTATCACGTGACCTAGTTATGCAGTAATCTATTATTCAAAGAACAAGTTTCCATAGACACATTTATGAATTACAGATAACATCGACCACTGAATAGACGTTTGGTTCTTTTATTTAGGTTATCAATATGTAGATTATTAAACTGACTTGGTTATTGTAATATAGTATACACAATGCCTATATTTGATACAATATCAACACACAACGTGCGAAAATGTTAAAGAACATGTCAAATGCTTAGAAAATATTTAAAAAAAGCAATCTATTTTTAAAAGTGGAAGAGAGCTTTACTGTGAGCGGGATTCGAACCTGCTTCCTTTCCAGTCGGGGGATTCTAGACCGCTAAGGCATCGCAGTCACCAACGGCGACTCCCAATCTCCACTTCACAATTGCTTTCAGATATTTTTACGACTCAGAAATAATTTGTTCTTTAAAGTAGCTGAGCATGTCAGAGCTAAAATACAAATCAAAATAAAAAACCCCAAGTTTATGTTTCTTTCAACCTATTATTATCCCATTGTTGGGCACGGGTGTCAGGCCCAAAGAGAATCTAACCTGGTTCAGTGCGGGTTGGAAAATTTTACATGCAGTTGAAAAAATCTTTCGAGATGGTCAAGTAGTAGGAGAACGCTCGTCGAGCTGCCTTGGCCCTTTGGATGGCCCCACTGGATACATCTGAGGCCGGTCTTTCGGTATTCCAGCTGGTGCTGGAGGAGTGGGCAGGGTGAGAACACGGAGTCTTTTTGACTAGTGCAAGTGCTGTCGAAGTAGCGGCATCGCTCGAGTCATGTCCGGCTTGGACCATGAACTCGTCGCAGAAATAGACGAGGACCTCTCACTGCCGAGAGTTATTAGAGCGAAGCTCAGTAGTGACAAGAATTAACCCATTACCCAAATACCCACTGTTGTTTCACGCTACTCTTCTGTGTGAAGGTGGTACTTCCCTGATCAAGCTGGCCCATTCATGCTGCAATAACAAGGCTCCCCCAAGTTTTATATGGTCAGTAATAGAAAACTCAGAACGTAAGCCTGCATGCTCGACGGGTTGATTATTAAATATTTTTTATCTTAATATAATATACGTGGAAGTTTGTGAATTATGATAGTAAGGTTATGGGCCTAATACAGTTTTTAAGCCAAAAGCAGGTATAACACAAGTATTTAAACTTTAGCCAATTCAAATCGATACTAGTTTCGTAGTTTCGCATCTTACCCTCATTTTTGACCTCTAACGTAAATGTAACTTTAGAAACTACTAGCCTTTGCTTGCGGCTCCGCCGCAACCAAAATCTAGTTTTTAGGTTATATCTTAGGTTCCCGATATAGAAGCAGGATAAGATATATACCAGTTTTTAAGTCTAATCGAAATCTATCAAATAAAAAAAGTTGCATTAAAATTCGTTCATTAGTTTTTTTTTGTGATGCGCGAACAAACAAACAGATAAACAAACAAACGAAAAATCTAAAAAAAAATGTTTTGTGTTCAGACACGTCTAGGTAGCCTAATACAGCATTTTTTCTCAAATATCTTAAATGTACAGACACAGCTCTATTACAACTTTATAATAATATAGATCAAAAGAAGCACCTCGCCAGTATCATCCTGACAAATCTAAGGATTAAATAATGTATCCATTCGCGCGTGTTTTATGTCTGAAGCTAATAATACGTCGGGATAAATATCAAATGACGGGCATCCTTACATTTTTTATTTGTTCGACTCACTTTATCGATATCTATAGAGTGTGTAATGGGGTATAGTATTTTTAGACTTTCTACTCACAAATAGATGAATTTGAATACATCTTGTTTTATTATAATCAATGCTAATTCTTATAAATATATATATTTGACACACACGTGTGTGTATAAATGTTTATCATATAATGTATATTTTAGGAGGAAACACTCTATATACCCGCGGATTTTCAATCACAGTTATCTTAGTATACACACAATAACCAAAAATTGCCAATCCATACTCATCACAGATAAAAGGGAATGTGATAATAGCACTCACAACATTGAAAAAAAAATTCACGCGTTGCAACCATGGGATGCAGTAGGAACTCCAGAACCATGACATCCAATATTCCACAAAATTCGACACGTGTTTCGATTCTCCACGAGGCATCCTAAGGACTGCTCGGCAACGATCGAGCAACCTTTGTTTATTGTGTGTGTGATAAGGTAGCCGATATTGACATTCCGTGGATCTGTTAAGGATTCTCCTCCTAAAATCATATCCACTCTGCCAGTGTCACCTTATCAATTAATTAATGTATATGTTTAGTTAATATTGTGTACTAATTTTATTCCAGAAATATTAATTTTAACTTGAATTACATATTTAGATATTTTTATATATATTTTAAGCATTTGACAAGCATCTGGATGGTATCCAGGAGATGCAGGTTCAAATCCTGCTCGTGATTGTTATTTTCGATTTCACATTTTCACACTTTGTGTTGATTGAATTACATATTTATAACTTTACAATATCCATCAATTCCTTTGGGATATATGATGGAGTTGAAATTTTCACTCAACACCTGATATTATAAAATTATGTCATAAACGAAATCGTTTCTGATCATTACCAAAGCTTCGATTAAGTAATACCCACTAAGTACTGAAGTCTTAAGCATGTTTCTTTTATTTCGAACTAGTTACAATCGAATAGATACTTCTACGGTGAAAGCTAAGATAATTTCTGGTAACTTCTTCAAACTAAACTGTTAAGTAGCAGATATACATAGTTGTTTTCATGCTTCAGAAAAAATAATATTTTTGGGATTATGTAAGCAATTTTTAGATGATTAAACATTTCTAATGGTAGGCCTTGCTTATCCCAGCATGTATAGGCCGGCCCGATCGGGGAATTACTACCCTCTCACAAAAGATCAGTGTGATACAACAGTAGTTACTCCTTGGTTCGTATGGTGAGTGAGAGTGCTTAAACCCTCTCCCTATACTCTCCTTAATATGCTTCATATCCTCTCGTTAGTACCCTACCTATCCTCTCCTCATTATCCTTCCTATCCAGCCCTTCTTTTAACTTAAAGATGGTGACGCAAGAGTGATGCCTCTGGTGTTGCTAGCGTCTTTAGGCTATGGAAACCGCTTACCATTAGGCTGCTAGTATGCTACGTCGCCACCCGCGTAGTCTAAAAAAAATTTAACGACAGAATTTGTTTAAACGGTAGTGTGTGCGACTGCTGATCATGAGGTCGCGGGTTCGATCCCCGGGTCGGCCAATGTTATTGAGCTTTTTCGTAAAAAGCAAAATGCTCAAATTGTTTGAAAATGTGCCCGTAGACGGCAATAGGCTCGCACCCAATTACGTGGGACCTAAACAGCTGGCGAATCGTGGGTGTCTAATACACCTTTGCCTACCCCTTCGAGGAACACAGGCGTGATGCTATGTTTTTTTTCAGAATTTTTATTCAACTAAGTCTTTCAGATATAAATTATCATCACGATAGATGATGGTGATGCCTCTGATGCTGCTGAGCCCATGAGCGGGTGTTATCACTCTGCATCAAGTGATCCATGACTTGTCTGCCATAGTAAGCATTAAAAAATTAAGCATATCAATAGCAACATCATTTACACTGTCATACCTTTGCTCCTAAGTTAACGACAACAATACACTTTCGTATTTATGATTACATTCATTACAGCGATATGATTTAAGCAAGTCATTCTTCAACAAAAGATTGCCAAACGGTGCATATTACCGGCCAAGAAAATTAATGACAACATTATGCTTCATTTAGCAAATAAAATGCTCGAAGTAATAAAATGTCCGTGTTTATAATAAAATCTTTTCTCAGGCGGAGGTATCTCGTAGTAGATATCTTGCACAAAGTAAATTTCCGGCGTGGCGAGAGACATAATCAACTTTTTTATCCTGAGTTAATGTATTGTTCCTTGGGGGGTAGAAAGATACTGTCCTTATTTTATTAACTCCATTAAAGTATTAGATTATAATTGAGTGTTACATGCTGCGACTGTGATAAGTAGTTATTGTATATGTGAAATATCTATCGGTAAACAATGTGATTTATGAAAAACAAGGTTTGCCCCGAACGACAGGGTGCGCGGTTAGGTACATTTTTTCCCGCCTAAACAAAAAAAAAGTAGTTAGTATTCTTGTGGTTAAATTTACTTTATAATTACTGCTATTACCAACAGTATTACAACACATTTTTTTCTTTTTCAGGTTAGACATATCAAATATATCCGATCAAAATGTTTATATTACTATATTTTTAATGACTCGCTTTCTTGTATGTCTGTCCGGTTCAAATTTTGTAATTGATTTTAAACTAATTTCCCGATGAGCTAATATATCTAACTTAAGAGTTGGTCTATAGCTCAGAAGAAAAGTGTGAAAAAATAAGAAGAACATAACCCTAAAAAGCAAAAATTAATATCTAATAATATAAAAAATGTAGGCACCATGTTTTTATAACGGACTAAAAAGTATAAAATAATTAAAATACTTGTAAGATTGGGAACGAAAAACATGGGGCACACATTAATGCATCGTGTATCAGCTGCATGCGCCTCATGTTTTTCGTTTTCAGTCTTACAAGTATTTTAATTAATTTATACTTTTTAGTCCGTTTACACGGTACCTTAATTTTTTTTAATTAATTATTTTTGAGAATTAATTTGAAATTACAACCAGTGACCTGCCAATTCAAAGCATCGTCTCGTGATATACTGCACAATGCATGTAAGATTCTTCTAATTTGAAAAAGCTTATTGGAAGTCAAATTGAACGTGTGCTAGCTTCCTCCGTCAATTTAAATGGGCTTAAATGAAAGCACTCATTCTTAATTTTCTTATTTATTACCAACCTGAAAACATAAGAAATGTACAGGAGGAAATCGCCTTTGAGTATTACTTGAGGAACATGAAAGCTATGTGGTTGGCATTGGTGACAAATCTGTGCGTTAATATCTTTTATTAAAAAAATAAGCAAGTTGGTTGGATAGAACAACCGGAAAGACTTGTAATTCATATTTTATTTAATGTTCTGATATTTATATTTAGCTAGTAAAAAAGTTTACCTAAAACTTAAATTATGTTTTGTCCCCACAGCTTTATTTACGTATGTATGTAGGAATAAATACTTTCTTTCTTTCTAAAAACGTTTTTTTTTTATTGATTTGTTTTGAACGACTTGCAATCGTCGCAACAAATCAACAAGATTGAATTAAAGGACAATAACTTATATAGTCAATATTTATGAATATGTTATCGATCTCTCGTACTCGACTCGTATTCTCGTAGCTCGCATGAGTACATGAATTTCACTTACTTTATTTAAGTGCGTATTTTATATGAATATTAATGTAAGGGCAATTCAATTTTCATGGACATATTCAAATTACAGTTACTGCCTTTCAGCTTTCCACGCTAAGCTAATGTAATTATTATTTGAATATAAAAGGCTATATACATTTTTTTTATTTCTTTTTGTGGCAGACGAGCCACAGCCCATCTGATGGTAAATGATAACCGTCGCTCATGGACTCAACTATACCGAGAGCATTGTCAAGCCGCTTCTCACCATTTCATTTCACAGATATGAAATGAAAGCATAAACGACTATCTCCTGCTACAGCCAAAACGCAACGATGTGCTTCATGGCCCCGTGTGACCGGGAGATGGTGGTACCAACCCGTTTAGGCCCGATACAAAGTGAGTACTACCACCTGTTACCCAGACCTACCACCAGTCATGCAATGGATACTAATTGATTACTTCCCTTAGTCGCCTCGTACGACACCCGTGGGAAAGAATGAGGTGGCGATACTTGTATTCTTAGTCCGTCACCACACGGACACTCGAATTTATTTTTCTAACAGTTAACGTATTTTAACGTACATAGTATAAGAAATTTCAACTTATATTTAGATATTTTTATATATATTTTTAGCATTTGACATGCTTAGCAACATACATTAAACACAAAGTGAAAAATGTGAAATCGAAAATAACAGTCACGAGCAGGATTCATTTTTTCACTTTGTGTTTAATGTATGTTGCTAAGCATGTCAAATGCTAAAAATATATATAAAAATATCTAAATAGTTATAGGGTTTGCGTCATTATTAGGTAAAATCTTAATTGTAAAATTAAGTTTACCTGGTCGGTATAATGTATGAAAATACTTCCGACAGATGGCGTCTGCGTCACCCAAAGACGTTAAGTATGAATGTGTTATCGAGATTAGCAGCCAGGAGCAAGGGTCACGATTGCTGAATTGGTAAAGCATCTGGACGGTATCCAGGAGATGCAGGTTCGAATCGTGCTCGTGACTGTTATTTTCGATTTCACATTTTTCACTTTGTGTTTAATTTCAACTTCTGTTAATCGAATTATGAAGTTGTTGTTATTTAACGAGAAAATGAAATAAAGTTATTTATATAATGAGTGGGCTAGTAATGTCGTGGAACTCTCGTAGTATATGTTGATATGCGGAATTGCCAAGACTCACCTTCACCGAAGACATGTCCGAAAAACGGGATACGGACGTCGCGTTAGATTTCCCGACTACTATCGCCCTTGACGGTCTCTTGTGATGTAGCGTCATTATGTGTACATACAATAAATAGTATATTATACTATATTCAATTGCGTCATAATGTGTACGACGCTACACATATTATTATGAACAAAAAATAAAATAAATGTCTAAAAAAAGTAAAGGCACGCCTGTTAAAATTTAACGTTAATAAGAAATAATGAACCCATTATTATGAGAAAATGTTTCTTAAATCACAAACTTTTATAATTATTATCAATGTCATTTTATGAAAGGAAAATATAATGTTTCTTGATAATAATGTTCCCGTTTTATAATGGTGTAAAAGAAAAACACAACTCACCGCGATCATTAAATGAACAAATTGCTTAGGCATTTTCATAAAAAAATAAACGTAGCACGGAAAAGCAGTTCTTTTTTTGCAGTCTGTCCGTTATTTACTATGTTATTTTTACACTGAACTTGTTTAAAAACTATGTAAATCATAATCTATCAAAAATCTTACCTTAAGAAAGTGTGAGTATCCTTTAATAGCGCGCTGAGCGGGAAAAGCATATATTGGAATCCATTTCAACATTCTATGGCTATCGAAATTCAAAAGCGGGGCAATTTTCGGTTTTCGGAATTAGCTTCTAATCCAAGAGTATCGTGAGGTTTTACTAATATTAAACTACTACACCTTTCAAATAATTTGACTACTATCAAGCATTAGTAATACTACTCTACTCGAACAGCTGCAGCAAATTTGAGACTGATCTTAGACAAATACGTGTCACTTTTTGGTCACTCAGCTGATGCCGGCCGACAAAAGTTGTTTAACATCACAACTAGGCTCCAACTTCTTCTCAGCAATAAACTCTATGGGAATTGATTTTAATATTTCTATACCAATCATATAAATAATTGTTTACATTCTGAACAGAAAAGGTTGAATGGACAATTTAAGGAACAAAGCAGCTATATACGGTTCGCATATAGTTCAGATACTGTATACAAAAGACACCCTCGAACCTCTAATCCGATCAATAACGATAAGACAAATATTTATGTACATAGATATATAACTCGTGTAAGGTTTTCTGTATTCGTACAAAACCTACTTGTATTAATATTTAGATATTTTTATATATATTTTTTAGCATTTGACATGCTTAGCACTATACATTAAACACAAAGTGAAAAATGTGAAATATTTAGATATTTTTATATAATTATATATTTTAGCATTTGACATGCTTAGCACTATACATTAAACACAAAGTGAAAACGGTGAAATCTAAAATAACAGTCACGAGCAGGATTTGAACCTACATTTCCTGGATACCGTCCAGATGCTTTGCCAATTCAGCCATCTTGACAATTGCTCCTGACTGCTAATTTCGATAACACATTCATACTTAACGTCTTTGGGTGACGCCTGCTCCTAAATATTTATAGGGTTTGCGTCATTATTAGGTAAAATCTTAATTGTAAAATTAAGTTTACCTGGTCGGTATAATGTATGAAAATACTTCCAACAGATGGCGCAGGCGTCACCCAAAGACGTTAAGTATGAATGTGTTATCGAAATTAGCAGTCAGGAGCAATTGTCACGATGGCTGAATTGGCAAAGCATCTGGACGGTATCCAGGAGATGCAGGTTCAAATCCTGCTCGTGACTGTTATTTTCGATTTCACATTTTTCACTTTGTGTTTAATACTTGTATTAAATTTAAACATTGTATGACTATTACTGTATACTATCTAATGGGTAAAAACTGTTAACTATATTTGCATTTTTCAATGGTGACGGGCGGTGGCGATTTCGCGAGCTCTTCCGCCAACTGTCCCTGAGGCTCGTCGACGCGGCGTCCGCCCTTGCATGGCTCATGCCGAATATGGGTGGACCCAACAATGCGTGTGACGGCTTTACGCGGGGGTGGTTCCCCGTCAGACTTGGAGGCGGAGGTGCTCACCGAGGTGTATAGGCGAGCGTCCCAAGAGTGGGCTAGGAGCGTTCGTCTCCTGACCGGCAAGGTGGTCAGGTGGCAGGTCGACGCCCGCTGAACTGCCATGGCCAGTTGGAGGGTGCGGCTGGAGATGCCCCGGGCCGGTCTCTGGACCGTAGGGGCACTCCAGCCTGTGCTGGAGGAGTGGGCAGGGCGACAGCACGGAGTCCTTACCTTCCGACTCTTGCAGGTGCTGTCGGGGCACGGTTGCTTCGGTAGATATCTGCACATAGTCACAAGGAGGAAAGTGACTCCGGGCTGTCACCATTATGGCTACGACGAGGACACGGCGTGGCACATGCTCGAGTCGTGCCCAGCTTGGGCCGAGCAGCGCCGTGAACTAATCGCGGCAATAGGGGAAGACCTCTCGCTGTCGAGCGTCATCAGAGCGATGCTAGCGACAGGAATTGGGCCGCGGTCGCTGCCTTGTGCGAGGAGGTTATCTCGCGGAAGGAAGTGGTGAAGAGGACCAGGGAGGGATTCTTCCGCTGACCAAAACCGCTGCCAGCGATTGGGGCGGTGCAGGCGTAAGTACTTGAGCCTTATGGCGCCCTAGCTGAGGCTGTAGGTGGATGGACCGGAGAACGTCCGCCACCCGCAAGGCCTCCCGTGAAGGTGCGACGCTCCGTGTACGGATGCGTCGCTCAGTAGAGGGTATCCGAAAGGGTAAGCCGCCGGCGGGCCACTGATGTAATCCAACACAGTACCAGTGGTCCGTCAACATAGGCGAAGACCCGGCACACGGCGGGTTTATTTAGTGGGTGCGGGCCCCACACTACCCTGTTCGTTGCCCCGAACGACGGGGTGTGTGCTTAGGAACTTTTTTTCCCGCGTAAACAAAAAATATATATATAATTTAAAATGATAGTTTCTTTTTTATTTTGTCTGTCTGTCGTGTGTCTATAACTCTATACTATAACGGCAAAAGTACCTATTAGATATCCCTCCATCCATCCATCAGCCTTTCGACGTCCACTGCTGGATACAGGCCTCCCCAAAATGAGGGATAGTGCCGTAATTGCCACGCTTGGCAGGCGGGTTGGCGATCGCAGTGGATGTTGTTAATACTCGAGGGAGTGCTGCTGCCTACTGCCCCGGTATTTCCTCAGTCGGCTCTTACGACTCCCATGGGTGGAGAGGGATGGGACAATTCTAAAGCCGGCCCCACATGGCAAACAATTAGATATATCTACTTGTATATAAAACTTAGTGTAGTTATCGTTTATACAATAGATATTTATGTTATAATTTTTATACATATCTTCATACTTCTTGTTAAATAAACAGTGGCTTATAACTGGATAGGTACTGAAGTTTAATTTTTCCCGAAAATGTAATAAAAATGATTAGAAGTATAATCATTATATTTCAAAAATCCCAGAGGTACGTACCTTACGCTAAAAGTTTTGACCTCTGTACGAGCCTTGGTTTAACATTTTTTATAAGTCAAATACTTTAAAATACAATATAAATCTTATAACAATTAAATTAGAAAGATTTGTTTCGACGAAACTTATTTAAATATTAAATTTGTAATTATAAAACATAATATACCTAATTGGTATGTTTGTTAAGTCGTCATGAATTATACGCAATATTTTACAATAAAAGGCAGTTAACTTAAATAAAAATATTAAAAGAGTTATTGCGCCAAGTATAATAACAAAGGAAAATCGTAAGCTTAGCTGTCGCTATAAAAATATTACACTATGAGATCCTTACTTTGCCTCATTCACACCCTCACACTGACATTCCTATTTACATAATCTAACAAATCGCTTGTTCGGGCTTCGCTATTTATATTTGAATGTCATGCAAATTTTATATTTCGTTTCTTGATTCAACAATAAGAAGTTCTGTTATAGCGATCGTCCGCAGTACTTGTCCTCGTTGTTGGACGTCCCCTTTAAGCCTCAAGAGAATAGCGCGGCTTTATGTTAAAAATAAAACTGAAAATATTTGGATAAGGTAAACCATTTATATGCTGTGTGGGGCCGGCTTTAGAATTGTCCCATCCCTCTCCACCCATGGGAGTCGTAAGAGCCGACTGAGGGAAAACCGAGGGAGTGGGCAGCAGCACTCCTTCAAGTATTAACCACATCCACTGCGATCGCCAACCCGCCTGCCAAGCGTGGCGATTACGGCACTATCCCCCATTCTTGGGGAGGCCTGTGTCCAGCAGTGGTCTTAAAAAGGCTGATGGATGGATGGATGAAAACCTTTTACCGTCAAAGAGTAATTTTCTTCAAGTTATCGCATAAAATCTTCTTATTTGGAGCTATGCTCTGATTATTAATTTGGTAGACTAATAAAGAACAATTTATTGTGGAAAAAAAAGAACTTTAGTGCGAGCGGGATTCGAACCTGCGTCCCTTCCTATCCGGGGAAGTGCTCTAACCGCTAAGCCATCGCACTGACTAATGGCCATTCCCAATCTCCACATCAGATTTGTCTTTACGATCCACGCCACCTATCGGATGCGTTCACTTGCATTAATCCAATATAGTAAGTTTAATTTTGAAATTATAATTCATAATATTTGATGGCGCGATTTTGTAAACATTTTGAGCTGTATGTTAGCACTTTACATGCTCAGCAACTTTTAAAGAACACTTTTTCCCCATTCACAAATAATTTGTTCCTTAAAAGTGGCCGAGCATTTCAAGTGCTAAAATACAGATCAAAAGACACAAATGACTTTCACGATCAATCTTTTTTTTAATATTGCGGGGCTATAACAGTACGAGTATTGTAGTATGGATCATTTATAAATAAGAAATTTCTCAAATCATTGTGTAATAACTACTTGATTTCATTATAGCCATTGGTGCAAATATCGGGTTTTAGTTTAACTACTAATCGGGCCCAAGCGGGTTGGTATCACCATCTCCCGTGTGACCGGCCATGAAGCACATCGATGTGTTTTGGTTGTAGCAGGAGATAACTGTAGATTATTTTAATTCATTTCTATAAAATTAGATGGTGAGCAGTGGCTTGACAATACTCTCGGTATAGTAGTTCTCGGTGGTGGTAGACCATGAGCGACGGTTTCCATTTACCATCCGGTGGGCCGTGGCTCGTAAGCTACCATACGCAACGAAAAAACTTATACGTATGATATGAATTACTTCAAGTTATAATTTGTTGAACCCAAGAGACCAGGAGGCAGCCTTGACCTGCCTGAGCCACAAGACCATGCCCAGGGAAGGATTCTCCGGATCCCACGGGACCATTCAGGATAGTAGGACGCTATATCATTGTTTTAGTCTGATTCACGGCTTGTCTTTTCTGTCAGTGTGACATCTCTTAACCACTAAAAGAAATGTAACATAGTTCCAGTGGCCCACCAATACAGGCGGAGAAACGGCACAGGGTGGGTTTATTTAATGGGTGAAGGCCCCATACTACCCTGTTCACCCCCACCCCTCTCTACCCACGGGAGTCGTAAGAGCCGACTGAGGGAACACCGGGGGAGAGGGCAGCGGCACTCCCTCAAGTATTAACAACATCCACTGCGATCGCCAACCCGCCTGCCAAGCGTGGCGATTACGGCATTATCCCCCATGATGGGACCGCTCGTTGTGGCGTTCTCCTGGGGAGGCCTATGTCCTGCAGTGGACGATGAAAGGCTGATGTATAGATGGATAGGCACAGGAGTTTCGACTGTGCATTGATATGTCAATCAGTAAGTTATTATTTTACTGGGTGTACAGGATATCGTACCGATTTATTGATACCATGGGTTCAGTACTCGGTTCTGAACCCCCAGGTGGAGAAAATTTGCATCTTTCATGACCGTCTGTCTTTCCGTGTGATGACGGACTAAGAATACAAGTGTCACCACCCCATTCTTTCCCACGGGTGTCGTATGAGGCGACTAAGGGAAGTAAGCTATTGTCATCCATTGCATGACTGGTGGTAGGGCTGGGTACCGGATGGGAGCACTCACTTGGTATCGGGCCCGAGCGGGTTGGTACCACCATCTCCTGTTTGACCGGCCATGAAGCACATCGTTGCGTTTTGGCTGTAGCAGGAGATAGCCGTTTATAGTTCATTTCATATCTGTGAAATGAATTGGTGAGCAGCGGCTTGACAATACTCTTGGTATAGTCGAGTCCATGGGCGACGGTTACCATTTACCATCAGATGGACCGTGGCTCGCCTGCCACTTCATGCAATAAAAAAAAATTGCAATTTCTTATTTTTTTTAATTTAATGCGAGATAAAATCGTTATAGTGTTATTCCATTTTAGGTAATAAACCCGATCACCGATTAACTCCAAAGACTATAATGTATTGAAATCTTCGTCATGTTTTTAGTCCCGTAGTTAACGACTCGATGGCGGTATAAAAATTGCTATACATATTTGTAATCCATCGTTGAAAATGTATATTATTACAGTTATTTCGTCCTTGCCCGGATTATCGGTATGATCTCATTTACACCCAGTATAAATAAATTATTTGACAAAAAAGTACCAATAAGAAATCACTCATGTGTCATAATTTGACTAATTATTTAAATAATAAGACTAATTATTATAAATATCTGAACAAGCAATGGAAAAAAGTGGAAATATTCAATAGCGGGGTGGGTGAAATATACAATACTTTGGAAAATCCAAAACTACACGCCTCATAATCTTCATTTTTCACAATAAAATTGATTATTTGATAACTAATAATGTATAGGTTTTACTATGTAGTTTTCAATAAATCACAAAGATAGCGCTAATTTCAAGAAGTACTAATGTGGGTTTCATGTCTTATACGCCATCTAGCGCTAATTTTAAGAAGTACTTCTATATTGGTTTACCTCTGTCATTTTGCAAGGCGCCATCTGGCAATTAGTAAGAACAACAATCCATGAATTTACATATTGTTGAGGCGCCTACAGTAATATTTCATATTCAACAACAATTTCCGCAATAAGTTCATATTCGTCAACTTCGGCTGCTACGGTACAATGTACTTAAGTTTAGTTCATAAGTTTCGCACTTTTCATGTCGGTTACGTTCTGTACAGTCGCAATACACGCAATTGAACTTAATAATCCTTTTATTTTAATATACTGCTTTAAATAGCCCCAACATATGGTCCTTGAGCCGGATAATTACATTATTGAAGATCTAGCGCAAATAGTCAAGAAGAATTTATAATTTTTTGGCGTTTTTCTACGAGTTAAGTACAAGGTGGTAAGCTTTCAAGAAGTTATCGAAAGTGGTTTGGCCATTGGATAATAGAAATAATTTAACTCGGAGATAACCCAGCACTCTTTAAAGTTTGTATTATAGAGATTTAAGTTATTAATAAGGTCAGTATACAGCTTTTTATTACGATATTAACTGTGAACCGCTGTGTCATTGTGCAAGTGACGGTGATGTTAAAACTTTATTATGTTTCAATTTATTAAATATTAGTTTAATTAAATTTGTGAATCATCACAGTTGTTATATAATATGCAACAATAATTACTTTCTCGTCCTTGCTCATTTTATATAACGATAAGTAGACGCATGTAGGTAATCGTTAGTCTAATGTATACTTAATTAGTATTCCTTATTAAATCAATTGCGATTATTATTCAGTATTGTTGAAATAATTTAATATTAAAGTTAATAAAATTTATATCTAATTCAATTCCGTAGCTATACTAATAGTTTTCAAAGTTTACCCTCACACTATAGCTAAATATAGATAGTATTATTACTTGTGTATCGTTATTATTGTAACATTCCAGGTTTTATAAGTCGTCTCCCATAATGTCAACAAAGGATAAACTTGAAATGGAACCGGTGAAGGATATTACCGACCTCACTAAAAAACGCAGTAGCTTTATAGGTCGTATCACAATATTTTCTAGTTTTTTAGTCACTAGATACTTCTTCCATTATCTCTAAAGATATAAACGAATTAGAGTTACGCATAGGAAAGCTTGAATCATTGTATGCTCATTATGATGAGACGCAAACTAGATTGGAATGTATATCTGATAATTTCGAAGCTCAGCTGGCTGAACGAGAAGAGTTTGAATCTAGGTACTATAAAACTCTCTGTCAGGCGCAGGAGTTGGTGGCAAATTACAAACAACTCCCTTCTGGTGAGTATAGTCATTCTAGTAATCGTAGTGGTCACCAACCCGTCAAATTGCCTACCATACAGCTCCCTAAGTTCAGCGGGTCTTATGAAAATTGGCTCGAATTTCGCGACACATTTGTAAGTTTTAAGATTTGGTTTCTTAGGTAGCCAGCAACACGGTGTTCATGTTGACGTTTTGTTATCGACAGTATTAATTAAATTATACGATTCACGTAATCGCGAGCATATAGCGCGCGCTTTTCTCGATAGTGGTAGCACCTCCTGTATCATGACAGAAGATATGTACTGTCGCTTACATCTGCCTTGTACCCGTATAGATAAATCTATACTAGGCATTAATAATGTTATGTCGCATATTAATAGAATGTGCGATGTGCCTATGAAATCTTTAGACGAAAGGTTTGCTACTCAGCTGCGTTGTTTCATTTTGCCGTCGATTACAGGTAATTTACCGTGCCGCTCAGTTGATTTAACTAGTATTAATATACCTACTAATGTATGTTTGGCCGATCCTAACTTTCATACGCCCGCGCCGGTCGATATGATCATTGGCGCTGACATTTTTTGGGACATATTGGAATCGCGAAAAATTAGTTTAGGCACTGGCAAACCTGTATTATACGAGACTAGGTTAGGGTGGATAGTTTCTGGTCCAATAATATGCAATTTACCGAACCCTATTAAATGTAATTATGCAAATATCGACTCATTCACGACTGATACATCTAAAGAAGATATTCAGCATCAGCTCGCACGGTTTTGGAGCTTAGAAGAGGTGAATGAGTGTTCTAGTTATTCTCCGGAATATAAATTAGAAGAGAATAATTTTATAAATAACACTACACGTTTAGCTGACGGCCGTTTCTGCGTGAGAATTCCGTTAAAGGATACTCCGAGTGTGTTAGGTGATTCTTTACATCGCGCTAAACAGTGTTTTCTATCTTTAGAGTGTAGACTAAAAAATCAGCCGCGGCTAAGTAAGTTATACCACGATTTTATGTCTGAATATAAAGCGTTGGGTCATATGTCTCAATGTGAACTTAGTATCGATCATAACGCACACTTTATTCCTCATCACGGCGTTTTACGACAAAGCAGCAGCGAAATTAAGAGCAGTTTTTAATGCGAGTAGCCCTACTACCACCGGTGTTACTTTAAATAATATTCAAATGGTAGGCCCCGTTGTACAGGATGACTTGTTAGCAATTCTTTTGAGATTTTGTCAGCTCAAATACATATTGATGGCTGATGTTGAAAAAATGTATCGACAAACACTTGTCCATCCTGATGATAGATATTTACAACGGATTGTATGGCGCGATAATCAACAGGAACCTTTGATGGCATTTGAACTGAATACGGTTACTTACAGACCGCAAATGCCCCATTTCTGGCAACCAGGTGCCTTCATCAGTTAGGCCTTGAATGTAAGGATAGAGAGGTCGCGGAAATCATTTTACACGATTTTTATGTAGACGATTTATTGAGTGGAGGGGATGACTTTCATAAGGTTCAAGATATGCGTGACAAATTGACATCAGTTCTCGCATCGGCTTGTCTCCCACTCAGAAATGGAGGTCTAATGATCCTCGGTTGGTTTCGGTGTCAACTCAAATACCGTTAAATTTAAATATAGGTGGTAACGAGCCTAGCAAAACCTTGGGGCTAGGGTGGAAGGCGACAACGGACGAGTTATGCTTTCCTATAGGTAACACATCTGAGACTAATTTGAAACGCGGCTTACTCTCCACGGTATCTCAGATATTTGATCCCTTAGGTCTAGTTTCTCCTGTAGTAATTAATATAAAAATGTTGTTACAAAAATTGTGGTTATATAAACTGGCTTGGGACGAACCTTTAACGTCAGATATTGAACAAATCTGGAGAGAGTTCGTTAATAATTTACAATTACTTAATAATTTACGTTTTCCACGGCATGTAGTTATAGACTCATACAAAACATTAGAGTTCCACGTTTTCTCAGACGCATCTGAAAAGGCATACGGTGCGTGCCTGTATGTACGTAGTATTGATAGTAATAACAAAATCTTAGTTAGACTGTTAGTAGCTAAGAGCCGAGTAGCTCCCATTAAGGCCACAACCATTCCAAGGCTGGAGCTGTGTGGTGCCTTGGTAGGCGCTCGTCTCTATAAAAAGGTTCTCAATTCATTAAGAGTCAATCCATCGTGCACTATATTCTGGACTGACTCTAATATATTATTAGGGTGGCTAAAAATGATGCCATATAAATTACACACATTTGTTCGCAATCGCATAGGTGAGATTTTAGATATTACTGGCGATTGTACTTGGCGACATATTCCGACTCAATATAATCCTGCTGATTATATATCACGTGGAGTAAGCGTCGCAGCTCTTGAGTCTCTCGATATGTGGTGGTCAGGGCCAAGCTTTTTAAAGGAGTCGTCGTCTAACTGGCCTCTGACATTAAGCTCAGATAATTGCGAATCACTGCCTGAAATACGTGCCGAGGTGACATTAATTACTCAAACCCGCGAAGCTACTTCAAATAGTTTTATTAATTTTATTAGTTTTTCTAATTTTAATAGGTTAAGACGTGCTGTAGCGTATATGCTTCGATTTATAGATGCATGTAAACGAAGACCAGCCGAGACGAGTTTTCTTACGGAATCTGAGTTAAACAAGGCATTAAACATTATAATACGAACATCGCAAATGGAATCATTTAGTGAATATAATTTAATTATTGGACCTTACCTAAAATGAGCCCATTGCTTAGGTTTAATATATTTTTAGATAGTAACAACATAATGCGGGTTGGGGGTCGCTTAGAGAATTCCGCCTTCGCTTATGACAAAAAGCATCCTATCTTAATACAGTCCACACATCGATTCAGTAAGTTGCTTTTTGAGTATGAGCATGCGAGACTCGTGCACGCCGGGTCACAGTTATTACTAGCGTCAATTTAAGAGGTTTACTGGCCAATAGGTGGTCGGAACTTGGCAAAGGCTTGCTACAGTCGTTGCATTAGGTGTTCGCGAATGAAAGGAAAGGTCGTGACGCCTTTGATGGGTAATTTACCACAGCAGCGGCTTACACCTGGTGGGTTTCCCTTCTAAATTGTTGGTGTAGACTATGCAGGTCCTATCGCCTCTGCTAGGCATCAAGGTCGTGGTTGCCGTATTATAAAGGTGTACATAGCGCTTTTTATCTGTTTCACAACCAAAGCGATATACCTGGAGTTGGTACTTACTCTGATAATGGCACAACATTTGTAGGAGCATACAATGATCTTGCTAAGTTTTTAAAAGACAACTCTCACACTTTATCTAGTGATCTAGCTAATGAAGGAATCAGATTCCATTTTATTCCTGCGTATTCCCCACACTTTGGTGGCATATGGGAGGCGGGTGTAAAATCTGCAAAACATCACTTAGTTAGAGTGCTGGAAAACTGTAATTTGAGTTACGAAGAACTTAATTCAACTATTTAATATAATGCTTTAAATAGCCCCAACACATATATACCTGCATAAGTCCATATAATATATATAAATATGTAAAATTCAATAATTTATTAAACTGTAAACAAAACAATAACAATTTAAGAAAACAAAGAGACATCGCTAGTTTCCTTACAAAAAAAAAGCAATATTATGGTTCTATATATACAACAGGAACTGAATACATCTAAAATTGCCCCTTGCGACATCTAGGGCTGCATTTGTCAATATCTCTTTTACTTTAAAACAGTGACATCTGTTAATAGAAAATTGCAACTTTGGACAATATTATACGACCTATTTAAAAATCAGTGAGTACAACAAGAAATCTCTAAACCATTTATCTTCCTAACTTGGTTGCCTTATAATTTTATACTTTGTTCTAAGTGAAAACACCATGACGCCACGGCCACGCAAAAAAAAATTGTGGAATGTTAAATATGTTTTTTTCGTGTTTTATAACGTTGGTGTGTTATTATTTAAGTGTGTTTAGTGTTTTTAATTATTGTTATGGATAAAATAGTTATTATACTTGACAAATATTATCAGTTCGTCAAGCAAAGGTAAAAACTTTCTTTTAACAAAAAACAATGTACCGGCGGGGCGAACGGCGTTCTGTTCTGTTGACGATAGTAAAACCACCGGTGGCTATGCGTACGTAAAAAGGTAGGTAGTTCTCATGAAAGGCGCTGGTTTTAGTGTCGCGTCGAGCGTAAATGCCGTAAATATTCAGTACTTTTTTGTTTATTTAATAACAATTAAACCACATCGAATCAGAACGTGAAAAGTAATAGGGCTTTATTCCTAGTCATAATAATTCGTAAACGAAAATAAAGACTCGATTAATTAAGATTTTTTGTTCTTATAGTTGTAACATTACCTACAACTCACGGACGTCCAAGCCAGATTTTTTTCAAACAGTTTTTAACTAGTTTAAATAACAAAAATGGCATCAAAAATATCATGAGTGTTAAAAATAGTGTTTGTTCTTTATATGTGTGTGTAGATATTATTTTACAAGTGCAGTATATGATAAATAGAGACATTTTAAGATTGAAAAATCAGCTGTGCTGTGTCAACCGGGAGTAGAACACACCTCAATGCTTCGCTTATGAGGCGTGCGATAAGTAGCTAATTTAAAAAAGCCGTGTTTAGTAGCCAGAAATATTGTTTCATCTAATCACTGACATACAATGTTTATATCCTAAGAGGTATTTTTAGGTGGTTTAAGTAGAAAACCACTAAAAATCTCAAAATACAATATAAATATTTACTACGAAAACGGCTTATGTCTAATGGACTTTATATTTGGAACACTAATAATTATGTCTGCTTGCAAATCCAAATTTATTTCTTTAAATAATTCAGAAAGACAGGTAATCGATATCAGACCGCACCTGCAGCTACTCAAAATTCCATCTGTATTTACTCTAGAATACGAATGGCAAGATACCTTTCTTCAAAAAATATATAAGTATACTTTTGTAAAATAAGTAAATATAAAAGAACACAGTAAAGAGAAAGAACCGTTTATAAATTCCGAAAATTGAAAAACTAAATACATACGAGGAAATAATCATGTGTGTATAACGATCATTACAATATTTACATCTTAAGTCAAATGGCATCTTTGCCATTTGACTTAAGATGTAAATATTATAATGTATAACGATCACATATTTTATCGGATATAATACTTATGGGGAACTAGTAAAATGTCTCAACTGATTTTTCATAATGCATGCGTTACACACTAAACTGCTTGCCGTTAAAGTTTTATGATGTCGTCAAACTCTTATAACGATAATTTAAGAGGAAATTGACAATAAAAGTAGATTTATTTTATGATTAATAAACTATATAGGTATGTGTGCATAATACTAGAGCCATGAAAACCTGTCGCCCTATTATTATTTGATCACAAGATCCCTATCGTCTCCTATCGAGTTGTATAGAGGTATAAACACTACATGGATTAATTGATTTCAGTACCTGTCTAAAAATTTGGAGCGTTTTAATACATAGATATACAGCCAGTATATCTTAGTTGGAGGAATTCAATTTCATGATAAGTGGATATAACAACGGTGTGCTTGCAGCTTTTATAACCACCAAAATAGAACTTTTAAAATTAAAAAGTTTCCTTTCCTCTTTAATAATGTAATTTGAATCAAATGCCGCGTTCGAAAACAGAATTTCATTCGTTCACGACTCACTCGGAACGATGGCTGACGACCGTCAATTTTTAATTAGAGACATTTCCTTTCAGCCAGCTTTTAGGTCACGTACCATGGAAAGCATACAATATGTATCCAGTATCTTTTGTAAGCCTTCACATAGGGTGATGAAATATGTTTTATAAAGTGTTATATCCGTAACATGTCAAAAATGTTACTTTACGAATATGTACATAAAAATAAAAAACATTCCTTGACGCAGCGGGTGGTATCAGCATTTAAGTCGTTGCCTCTCCCGTAGGTCAACCATTAAGTATTGGTTATCAAATATCTGGCGTTTCATTAGGAAATCTAAATTCAAATTTGTTCCAAATTTAGACTTGTTATTTGTTTTGTTTCCGATTTAATGATTTATTTGTTTTCGCGCTATTTGATTTTTCTTTGACATCGTTCTATTTACAATATTGAAAACTTAAAATATCGGGTTATTTACAAGTCCAATGTGGCACTAGCTCTGCAGACACAACTCTAAGGATTAATGATGTATAAGGGGAAGCTACCGTAAAATAAAACATGGTACGTTTTTCGTTCCAGCGTTTTCGTTCTGGAAATTTTGACCTACAGAACAAACCCCGTGGACAGCCAGAGACTAGTTGACAATGAAGAATTAAAAGTGATCGTGGAAATGGATCCATCGCAAACCACGTCAAAGTTAGCGGCAGACTTCGGTGTGAGTGATAAAACAGTTTTAATTCCTTTGAAACAAATTGGAAAGTGAAAAAGCTCGAAAAGTGGGTACCGCATGAATTGAGTGAAGCAAACCAACAAACACGAGTCGAGTGCTGCGTTATATTACTCAACCGTCACAATAACGAGGGGATTCTGAATCGTATCGTTACTTGTGATGAAAACTGGATAATCGGAACGGCTCATTGCAATGGTTGAATCCAGGAGAACCGGCCAAATCCTGCCCCAAGCAAAAGTTGACTCAGAAAAATGTACTGGCATGTCTGGTGGACTGGTATCATCCACTACAGCTCACTAAGATCTGGCCAGACTATTACGGCAGATCTGTATTGTCAACAATTGCAAACCATGATGGAAAATCTATTCGTTAAACAATCGAGACTGGTCAATTGTTCTAGCTAGCCCAATGCTGCTTTAGGACAACGCACACAGTGCACAACAGACAGTCGCTAAATTAGAGGAGCTGCGATTGGAATATCTCCGGGACCCACCGTACTCCCCAGACCTTGCTTCTATAGATTACCACTTTTTCAGAATTTGGAAAGTTGAAAGGAAAAAAAAAAACAATTCTGATTCAAAACCGTTTTCAAAGATTTTATTCATTCTTGCTCCCACAATTTTTTCAGCAAAGGCATCAATGAACTACCGATAAAATGGCGAAGTGTATAGATAGCAATGGTATAATAATATACTTACTACACAACTGCCTCGGTGGTGCACAGGTAGTGTGTGTGACTGCTGATCATGAGGTCTCGGGTTCAATCCCCGGGTCGGGCAATGTTATTGAGCTTTTTCGTAAAAAGAAAAATTCTCAGTATCAGCCCGGAGTTTGGAAATGTGCCCGGTAGACGGCAATAGGCTCGCCCCCTATTACGTGGGACTTAAACATAGCTGGCAAATCGTGGGTGTAAATACACCTCTGCCTACCCCTTCGGGGAATACAGGCGTGATGCTATGTTGATTTTGATATATACTTTGATTAATTTAAAATAATTACATTTTAAAAAATCGTATTGATTTTTCCATATATAATGCCAATTTTATATGTAAGGTAGTGCCACCTATTATTATAGAGTTGATTGTGTGTTGAGAACCCAAATTCATAAACCCTTTATTTGTTAAGTCGGGAATAAATCTACCTAACCGCACAGCCCGTCATCATTATATTTAGGGTAGTGTGGGGCCCTCACCTCCTAAATAAACGCGTCGTGTGCTGTGTCTCTCCGCCTGTACCTACTGGCGGATCATTGGAACTAAGTGACATTATTTCAGTGACAAATTCATAAATGTATATCAAGTGGATTTCATCTCAAGGCTAAAAAGTATTAAGTAAGTAGGTAAGCTCTAGATTTAATTGCTTAGTTTAACTTTCATAGAAATATAAGCGAATCATTATTTTTACGCCTCATAAGCGAAGCGTTGAGGTGTGTACTACTCTCGTTTCACGCAGAACAACTGAGTTTTCAAACTTAAAATGTCTCTATTTATCATATATTGCACTTGTCAAATAATATATACACACACATATCAAGAAAAAACACTATTTTTAACACTCATTATATTTTTGATGCCATTTTTGTTATTTAAACTAGTTAAAAAAATTTTAAAAGACGTTCTGTCTTGGACGTCCGTGTGTTGTAGATAACGTATGTTAACACGACAACGACCGAAATACTTTATTAATAAAGTCTTTTTTTTTCTTTTACGGTTCAGTATAATTACGAATAGAGCCCTATCACTTTTACGGTCTGATTCGATGTAGTTTAATTGTTATTAAATAAACAAAAAATATTTACGCTCAACTCGACACTAAAACCAGCGATATACCTTATTTTGTAAGAACTACTTATATAGACCAATATAGTAATACTTCTTAAAATTAGCGCTAGATGGCGTATAAGACATGGGAACCACATTGATATGTACTGTTTGAAATTAGCGCTATCTATGTGATTCATTGTAAACTACTTTACTTATCAAATAATCAATTTTATTGTGAAAAATGAAGATTATGAGGAGTGCACTTTTGGATTTTCCAAAGTATGATATTGTCCATTAACTAAATTGTTTTAATGTTGTATAACTTGTGTTTCGCTTTAGTTTAATTTCACAGCAATAAAGCGCATCCATCCATCAGCCTTTTAAAGTCCACTGCTGGACATATGTCTCCTCAAGAATGGGGGATAGTGCCGTAATCGCCACGCTTGGCAGGCGGGTTGGCGATCGCAGTGGATGTTGTTAATACTTGAAGGAGTGCTGCTGCCCACTCCCTCGGTATTCCCTCAGTCAGCTCTTACGACTCCCATGGGTGGAGAGGGGTGAGACAATTCTAAAGCCGGCCTCACAAGGCATAAATCGCATACAATTAAAAAAAATCCTTTAAATAATCTCCAATGCTACTATATTTGTTACAAAGTAATAATTACACAATTTAACTTAACACACCTAACTGAAAAATGAAAGAAAAATGCAATCCACTCAAATTAAGCCACTAAGAGAGGCTCCCAGTTGAGTTCATAATCTTCAAAGATTTAATAAAGCCAGTGAAGAGCAGCTTCGACGGTTTAAATCGACCAAGTACCTCTTCTGATTGACTGGATCATGTCGCTGTGAATGTATTTTAATAATGTTCTGTAAAAAGTATACTATTAGTAGTTATTTTTGTATATTTACATTACCAAATCGCCTGGTTTCGCATATAGGTAATCCTATTTATTTTCTTGATGACTAACAGCCTGATGCCCTATCCGAGAAACTCTCTACACCGCTCTCGTTTTCTATAACATTTTTTTTGTTAAGATGGGAAAAATGTAAGCACATTTTTTCCACACATCACACACCCCATCGTTCGGGGCAACGAACAGCGTAGTATGAGGCCCTCACCCACTAAATAAACTCGTCGTGTGCAGTCTTCGCCTGTATTGGCGGATCACTGGAACTGTGTTACATTACTAGTGGTTTGTTTTCTGTACCTCACGTATCTACATAGGCAAGTTTAGCTTCTCAGTAGGGATCATAGATGCCTCTAAATTGTATCTATAGTGAAAAATATTTCAAGTTGTGTGTAGGAGGACATATTTTATAACAAGCCAGTAGAATCTAGTGTATCTGTATATTGAAAAAAAATATCAAAAAAGAGAGAGGACTATAAGAGACATCTAATAGATCACCAAACAACGATTTTTTATTTTTTTGTCCAGCTAGATTACTAAAATTACTGAAAGGATTTGCGATTTTTAAGGGAAGATAGAGCCTAGTTAGAGTAAAATAATGGGGTGTCAGAAAATAGTTATCCTCATTTAAAGGTACACTACTGAATGTATTGCAATAGTTTTAAGTATATTTGTCTTTATAGTTTTAATTCCACAAATGAAGACTGCGTCGAGCGAAATGCCAAAACAGGCAGTCACGATTAAGTTGGTAAAACCAACAAAAGTCATTTAATTCATATTATATATAAAATATGCATTTAACATAACAAAGAATGTGTTAACAATTACCCCGTGGAAAAAACTTTAAAAAATATATTTTATAAAATTATAGTCTATAAAATTAGTAGCAGCCCGGAGTTTGGAAATGTGCCCGGTAGACGTCAATAGGCTCGCCCCCTATTACGTGGGACTTAAACATAGCTGGCGAGTCATGGGTGTGTAATACACCTCTGCCTACCCCTTCGGGGAATACAGGCGTAATGCTATGTTTATTGTTAAAATGTACAGTACCTGGAAGATTAAAGAAGTGAAAGACGCTATGCTGTATAACCACAAAATCTTTGCAACTTTTTACACATTTTTAATGTTGGATTTTTGGGGAATAAAAGTATACTGAGGTTACAATTATGTATGTATATCACATAGAGGCATATTACGAGCAAAAAATGTATGTCGACCGATGCATTGTTTGTAAAATTAAGACAACGTATATGACATTATCACGTAAAATTATCGTCCGTAAACCGACTTTACAGACACCATATAGTTTCTTTTTCGATATATTGAAACCGATATCAATATTTAAAAAAATATCGATACGATATATTATTATATCGATACTTTTTTGTTCTTCTTGCATCCCTAGACGGTTGTACAGCCGACTGTCGGAACGTCTATAGCAATGTCGGAATAGTTGGCCGGCCTAATTATGGTCGGAACCAGCCAAATCGGATATATATATATATATATATATATATATATATATTATATATACAGTAGAAATGTATCCTAATTTTCAGTTCAAACGAAACATGAATATTTATAGTACTTTTTAAACTTTCGCATTTTATATTCATTATAACACATTTAACGGGTCTATACGCGCATTAAACTTATCAAAATATTAATATTTTGACTGTCCTCGGCGCTTCGGCTGCGTTGCACCAGCTGTGGTAACGAGTAGACTGGTGAGAGCAGGTGTTCGTCGGTTATATTGTGTGAGAGTATCTTTAACTACCCTCTCTTTCTGACTTGTAGTGGCAAAGTGTCCGCGTCACGTTTTGTGTCAGAAAAACGGTCGACACTGTTAGTGCCCGTTGCCCTCAGGCCAGCGCTCATGGGGACCGGAGATCGTTCAGCACCCTTTGGCGCCCGGTGCGTCTTCTGCGGGTCGAGAGGCTGGTAGTCGCCTCCGGTTCCCTTTCCGCCGCCTCTTTGGCGTACATCACTTCCTCGCAAAATGAGGCGTTGGACACCCATGCATTATCGTTCCGAACCATGGACAGGACCAAGGTCGGTAGCGAGAGCACTCCCACGTCTGTTGCCGCGATCAGATCACGGCACTCCGTTGCCCACGCTGGGCTTCTCCACGGCTTCCGGCTGTAGTTTCAAGTCTACTACCGCCGACCGTGGAACGCGGAGCTATTTGGCCTTTTTAGCCTTCCTTGCAGCCTTGCGTTTCTGCTTCTTTGCTATCCTCTTTTTGGCCCCCACAACTTCCCACCCCTGGTATATTGGAGCAGCTGGAATTGCGTCCAAGACAGTAGGTGTAAGTGGAGTGTCTCCTTTTTTGGTCCTCTTCCTTTTCTTATCCGAATTGGGATAGGAAGGTGGAGCTATTTGAGCCTCAGCAGCTACTCCAGCATAAGATATGCGAGCTGCAGCTCCCGCACGGGAACCCAATGTGGGTCGAAGCAGCCTGCCTTCCATAACGGCGAACCTTGCATTTAAATTAGCAAGTTCCGCCAAAATGGTAGCACTGTCGGGCTGCTGCACCTTTTCCGCAGGTTTCTCCAATGGGGCAGTTTGGTTTCGCCGTCCCACTTGCAGCTTTGCGAAATCTTCCCGCATTGCGTCTAATTCAGCCGCCATAGCTGCCACACTCTCAAAGAGACGAGCGTTTTCCGCCCGCATTTTCAACAGCTCCTCCGATTCAGGTCTGCTGGACATGATCACAAGAGCATCGGCTATGGGAGCAACCGACTCCCTCAGCGTTTTTTGGCTAGTATCTTCGAGGCCCTTCGGCACTCTAGAGACCCCTTTAATTTCTTCTAGGGCCTCACGTATTGTAGCACTTAGCTCATCTTTGTTGCACTCCTCCAGTAACTTTTTTGTTGCGGACTCCGCTCTGGTTGGGCCCGTTGAGCCGGACGCCTTGCCACGCCCCCTCCGGGCCACGGACACTTTTGGGGGCGCATTTCAACGCCACTGCCCTCTGACTCGGACGCAGCCTCACTCATAGAACGGGCACGCTTGCGCCAGTATCGCGATGACAGCGGCTCAATTTCTAGAGACGTTGGATACAGCTCCGGTGTCTGCCGTGCGTTCTTCGCACTTGCGCCTGCAACTGCTGATGTTCGCGTTGCTTCGTCAGCAGACATTTCAGCTGCCGAGTTGGCAGCAGAGGCCGACATCGTTTTCCGAGCAGAGGCCCTAGTAGATACTTTCCGCGTCGACTTCTTCATTCTCCCTACTACGTTTGCTACCACTTCCACAGCGTGGTCCACGGTCGCAACGTTCTTTTGGCCAGTTTTCGGGTAGCATGGCAGGCTGTCGCAGTGAGAACAGACAGGTCTAATGTCACTATTCCCTCCCTCCCCAGACGAACACACACATGAATTATTAAAAGAATCAGATTCCATAACTGTTCCCACGAGTATGGGAAAAATATACGTTCACCCGGGCAGAGATCCTAATACTCGGGTAAGTGTAAATTTGTGCCCCAACTGGGTGGTCTGCCAGTACCCCAGCTGGGAGCGCACTCGAGACTGAACTACCCGCCAGCCATGCATCCCCTCGCCCCACGCCAGGACTTAGGATGCGGGGTAATTTTTATAGAGGTTTTCTTCGTCGCAGTCCGAGCAGTTAAGCCAAGACCCTCGTTCCTGAAATGAGCCGCGAGGCATTACCGCTGACATCCATTATTGGTCAGGTTTACGATTTGGCACGGTTGGCATAATAGCCTGTCCAATTCTCGAATTAACGAATAACTGGAACCGTCGATCTTTACGTCCAGAGCACTCTAAGGCTAGAGAGCACAGAGCAAAGCAGGGGCTTGCACCATAAAGTGGGCCCGCCGTCTTGCCAGATATTCGCCGCGAGCGACAGCTCCCACAAGTAGATTCCAGGGGCTGACGCTTGCGCCCAGGCTGCACTACGGGGAGGTTTCTGGCACCGCACCCCAACCCTATGCTGCTACTAACGGATCTTATACTGCTACAAGGAATACTACGATTACTACCCTTTATTACTTAAAATTTGTTTTAGGAATTCAAATCAAGATGACAAATTAAAGTTTTCAAACAAGAGATTGGAAGAGATTTGGCTACTGGTAAAGTGGCTGAAAGACATCCAGGCGGGAAGCGTATTACCACCGTACGACAAGACCGATTGTTACAAGTTACCACGAGAAGACAACCAAATTGTATGGTCTGTAGTGCGGTTTACCGATGAGTCCCGATTCGTGAAGAGTTCGCGTATGCCAAGTTCCTGGTGGTAAGCACCGTCTGCAACACTCTCAGGAAGTCCATTCATATCATGGCGGAACAATTATGGTTTGGGTGGGAATTCGTGTTAGTGAAAGAACTGACCTCGTTTGGATCAGAAACACCATGACCGCAGAAAAAACGTAACCAATAGTCTACCCCCATCGACTACAAATGGGTCAGGAATTCATGCTCATGCACGACAACGCTTGTCCACACATAGTGCGAGTTGTAACCAGCTAGCTGCAAGAGCACAACTTATCGGTCTTAGACTGGCCCATGCAATCACCTGGCCTAAACCCCATAGAGCACACATGCTCCAAGGAGAAGGACTTTGTAGAATTGTCCGGCAAACATAGCGACTGGAGCAACTTTTTTGGCATCTCAGTAGGACCCGAGACAATATCGCGCACCGAGACTTTGATAAAAAACTTAGACTAACATAGAGATAAAAAATGCGTGTACTTATGTATACGCGTGAGAAGTTATACTTCTTTGGCATCATTAATAAATAAAGTAATTGTTAAATTCGTAACTGCAAAACTTGTCACAGTTATGTTTTTAAATACCTTGTTCGATAAATTAATTATGTCTAAAGTCACTAGATGGCGTTAGTAAAATTTTAACATTTCTTATAAGTCGATGTTAAGAGTTTAAGTGCATTCATACCCCCTCCATGGTAGCGTAAAACGTTTAACGCAACCTTTTGCAAGTCGCATTAGAATTATAACTTCAATATAAATAAACATTTTGATCTGTATTTTAGCACTTGGCATGCTTAGCAGCTTTAAAGTAGCTGCATGCTACTTTAAAGAAACCAATTAGTTGTGAATGTGGAAAAAGAGAAATTAATTGTGAGCGGGATTTGTACCTGCGTCCCTTCCATATACGTCATATTCATTGACGTCTACCGGGCACATTACCAAACTCCCGACTGCTACTGAGAATTTTTCTTTTTTTTTTAGGAAAAGCTTAATAACATTGCCCGACCCGGGGATCGAACCCGAGACCTCATGATTAGAAGTCGCATACACTACCGCTACACCACCGAGGCAGTATAAAATACATAGCGTATATTATAATAAATAAATGCAAAATAAATTAATTAGAACATATATTATAATAACAGCAAATTTTACATCACACTAGTAAATACTTAGCTTTGTGAAATATTTCATGGGGACAACAAAGTGGGCGTGCGACAGTAAATTAGACAGGCTAGACACCACTATCTTACGGATATCCGATGTCTCTAAATTAAGAAACCCTTGTGTAAAGTTCCGCCCTGAAGCTACGAAACAATGTGTGCACAATATGTGTCTATACATAATCGCTATTTACAAAATACTTATTTTAAATAAGTACATAACAAAACGGAGAAGTTAAGCTCAGGTTTCAAGGCCACAGCCATCATCTTTTCTGCCCTTTTTCTATAATGTTAGGTCGGCACAAAATATTTTTCTCTTCCACTCCTCTTGAGCACACTCCTTTCTTTTTCATGTTCTCATTCAAACAATCCATCCATGTTTCCTTAAGCCTACCAACCACTCTCCGTACCTACATCTAATTTCGTGCTTAACACTCTTTTACCTAGTAAGGGTAATAAGTAAAACAATTTCCGGGTCGGGACAAAAAATACCTATTAGATATTTCCGTTAAAAAAAATCTCAATAGCAGCTCGGAGTGACGAGGTTGACCTTGACCTACCACTGAAGTAATGTACTAGAGTTCCAGTGCCCCGCCAATACAGGCGGAGTCACGGCATACTGCGGGTTTATTTAGTGGGTGACAGCCCCACACTACCATGTCCGTTTCCCCGATTGACGGGGTATGCGGTTACGGTTAGGTACATTTTTCCCGCCTTACAAAAAAAATGGTTGACCTAGACCTAAATTACGGTCTGGAAATCATTATTATTAATATATACTTCTATATGGACTAATTTTTGACAACATTTCACATGATGTTAAATAGCAATGTAGTTACAACAAAAATAAATTATAGTATAAAAATTTACGTATTTAGCATGATTGCAATGAATATGTTGTAAATATACTATTAAGCTTCACAAATTCCCATTCATGCTTACATTTAAAACACATAATATTGTAATCAGAGTGAAATATCGATGTCGGCAATAGGTATTTATTCTTAAAGAGTGGATTGAAATGCTCGTCTGGGTAAAGCATTCCCCTGCTATGAGGATACAATAAATGTGTATATAGGATGTGGTTGACAATTTCGTCAATCAATCTTACAAAGGTCTAATGAACAGAGTTTTCTTCGTAATAATTCCCACAATACATGTAATTGTTTAGTGGAACTCATCAAACTACTTGTAACTAAACACTTCCTGAAACTTTCACAAGCATGATCTTAGAAGGTCTATGATATTGAGTTTATCTTTGTAAAGTAGATGTAAACAATATTACTTACATATTCATATACAATCTACAAAATACACGTTTACCGACATTAAAGAATACCTAGGAGAAACCCGAACGAAAATCACTTTATCTCACACTTTTACTTCGTGCATAAATGAGATTTAGAAAACTATTTTGCAGTCGAGAAAATAATGTGAAAATTTATATATAAATACTAGCTTTTCTCGCAATTTTGTCAATGTAGATTTGGATGAAATGTATTTTGTATAGTAATTCAGATTATAGCTATATGTATAACAAATTTCCTCGAAATCCGTTTAACTGTTTTCGCATAATTGATTTACAAACTTCTAACAGCTAAACCTATAAACTTTCACATATATAATATTATTAGCTTTTGCCCGCGGCTTCGCCGCAGCCAACTGACTTCCGTGCACGAGGTCGTGGGGTCGATTCCCACTCATGACAATTATTTGTGTGATGAACACAGATATTTGTACTGCGTCTGGGTGTCTTCTATCTATTAAATGTATGTATTTACAAAAAAAATAATAATATAGGTATTATATCCGTAATCTCGTACCCATAGCACAAGCCTTAAGCTTAGTTTGGGACCAGAGGACGTTGTGTGAATATGTCTGTGAATTTATTATTATTAAAATTGTGGGTAGATTATGATGCCGAATAAAGTTTAGACTGAAAAATATCTGTACGTTGAATATTGTTCATACTTAGTAGGTACCACTGGCGTATACGTGCTTAAGGGGCAGAATTTCGTTTCTTTTGAGATCCTCGAAAATAATAAATATGGCCTTGTTGTCAATTTTCAGTTGGTTATATTTATAATTGTATTGTCAATGAATATAAGTCATGTTTCAGTCAATCCTAATCTATAGGTACTATTATAAAGCTGCAACAGAGCTATGTCTGTACATTCAAGATATTTGAGAAAAATACTGTAATAGGCTATATAGGCGTGTCTAAACAGTAAACATTTTTTTAGATTTTTGTCTGTTTATCTGTTTGTTTGTTAGCGCATCACTAAAAAACTACTTAACGGGTTTTGATGCAACTTTTTTATTTGAAAGGTCTTAATTAGACTTAAAAACCGGTATACATTTTACTTACTTTCTTATCATCACGCCATTTCCCTTGCGGGGTAGGCAGAGAGAACAGAGTGCCAAGAGGCTCTATTCTTGCATACATCTCTCGCTTCCTCAATCATAACTCTCTTCATACACGCTCGCCGGTTTTGGAGACTCCTGACTCCACCTTCCTTCAATACATGACCAATTTGGTCTAGGTAGGTAAGTCTCGGTTTCCCCCTGTACCTACATCCTTCCATTTTCGCATTGTATATCTTCTTAGCCAGTCGCTCGTCGGGCATTCTTTCCACATGTCCGAACCATCGGAGCATTCCCTTTTGCATCTTTACACCAATACTCTCTTTCATACCTACTCGCTCTCTTACGTCATTGTTACGAATGCGGTCAGTCAGCCTCACTCCACAGATTCTCCGCAGAGATCGCATTTCGACCGCATTAATTTTACTCTCATGCTCCTTTTTACATACCCAACTCTCGCTTCCATATAATAACGTGTATTGCGACACATGCCTTCTGGCTGAGGTGATGGCTGCCGAGAAGTTGTCCCAATGCTTCGTTCACTCTATTCCCCACATTCACTCTTCTTTCTACATCAGTGGTGTACCTTCCATCCCGACTGAATCCACATCCAAGATATACACATTCATCCACTTGTTCTAGCACACCATTTCCTATTGCTACTCTAACATCTGTTCTGGCTTCTTCTCTTTCAAAAACTATTACTTTGGTTTTGCTCACATTTACACGTAGGCCCCTTTTCTTACAATCTTCTGCCATTACGTCGACTAAGGTTTGCAGGTCAGTCGCAGACTGCGCTAATAGGACCGCATCATCTGCATATAGCAGCGAGTTAACCACTGAGTCGCCCATCTGAACTCCCACATTCATTTCATTCAACCTTTGTAGACATTTATCCAGATATATGATAAACAGTCTGGCTGATAGAACGCAGCCCTGTTTAACGCCGATATTGACGTCAAACCAGGGTGACATTCCATCATCCAGCCGCACACAAGCTCTGCATTCCATGTAGTTGGACTGCACCGCTTGTAGCAGTCTACCGCTAATACCATACTCCGGCAAAATGCCCAAAGTTCCTTTCGTACAACAGTGTCAAATGCTTTCTCCAAATCCACAAAACTGCAGAAAACCCTCTGGCCTACAGCCAGATGCTTCTCCACAATGTTGCGCAGAGAAAACACTTGATCTATGAATCCTCGTCCACACCTGAAACCTCCTTGTGCCTCACACAAAAAATCATCAGATACCATCCTCATTCTCCTTTCAACAATCTTACCATACACTTTGGCTGCCAAACTGGTCAAGCTTATGGCTCTGTAGTTCGTACAGTCATAACGTGAACCCTTGTTTTTAAACAAGGGCACGATGACTGCGCTTCTCCAGTTAAGTCCTTGGGAACCATTCCTGAGCTCCAACATAAATTGAGAAGCATCAGGAAGGATTCCCAGACACATGAGCCTCCAAGCTTGATTATCTCAGCAGACACCATATCAATACCCGCTGCCTTACCATTTTTCAAACTTCGAATCGCCCATTCAACTTCATTCATACTAATGTCATCAGAGGATGCCGGTACCGAATGCTGATCTATTAGGTCACATGTGGCACCAGCATCACCCTGAACATCCGCATACATATTTCCAAAATATTCACTCCATCGGCTTAACACATCTCTGGTTTGCGTAAGAATGTCTCCACCTTTAGACCTTATTTTATTCATTCTGAAAGCTGACCAACCACTCCGAGATTTCTTCACCTCCCTCCAGAAAAGTTCGGTGTTGCTCTCAAAGTTTTTGTTCCGCCTTTCTTCTGCAATCATATTTGCTCTATCACGCTTCTCTTTCACTAAGGCTTTGGTGTCATTCTTACGTAGCCGGTATATTTCTTTCTTCTGTTCTTTCATACTTGCACTCAGGTTCAAAGAAGATACATAGTCCAGCCACGCTTTCTTCTTTTGGTCTACGAAAGCTGCTACTTCCGTATCCCACCATGCATCACCTTTGACTTTCCTATGCTTCTTTGAGCATCCACATACTTCTTTGCTGTATCTACCATACTATCTTTCAATACTCTCCAGCATTCTTCTATGTCAGATCCCGGCTGACTTGCCATTGTCAGCATTTCACGGACACCCACTGCATACTTTGCTCTTACACTCTCTTCTTGCAACTATTCAAACTTTATTCTTTCAAGCCCTCTGAAGTGGACACGCTCTCGCCAGTGTCTCCACTTTCTGAACAGACCACTAAATCTCGCAATAACGAGATAGTGGTCCGTGTCGACAGTGGGACCCCTGTAGGCTCTTGTATCCAGAATTTTACTTCGGAGGCGACTGTCTACCAGAATTAAATCTATCATACTTCTCTGATCATTCCTTCTCCATGTATACATATGGATGTCCTTATGTTGAAAAAATGTGTTTGACACAATAAGGTTTCTCTCCATACATACATCCGCAATGAGCCTACCTGCATCATTCACTCTCTTATCACCAAATGAACCAAGCACGTCCTCGAAGTCTGGACGCTTGGTCCCAACCCATCCATTCAAGTCTCCGCTTACGATCACGCGTTCACTAGCTTCTGCCAAATCCAGAACTTCCCTAACATTATCCCAGAACTTCTCTAGATCCGATGCCACCGAAGAGCCTATGGGAGCGTAAGCTGCGACCATGAAGATACTAGTGACACCTAGTTTTATTCGGACCCATAGAAGTCTGGAATCAAACATTCCGTAGTCTTTCACACCTGAGGCCAAGCGAGTGGACAGCAACACCCCCACTCCAATGCTGGCTCGATCGCTCTGCGGTACACCAGTCCACAGAGCTAACCCGCCACCAGGAAAATCACAGGCTTCGCTACCCTTTCGCTTGGTCTCTGTTACACAGAACACATCAAGCTGTCTGTCCGACATGAAGGTTACCAGCTCGTGTAACTTATCTTCCACATCACCTCTTACATTCCACGTGCCTACTCGACACTCTGCTCCCCTCGACTCGCCAAACTGGGCAAGGCGTGATGGGTGGCAGCCCCCATCGCCGCATCTGCCGTTGTTCGTACCGACGGGAGCGGGTCGGTATGCGTCGCCTCTGGCGCACGCCCTAACCCGCACTGCGGTACGCATTCGAGCCGGATTGCAGCCTGTGGATTACAGGCTGGCAGGGATCGCGACGAGCACGCTCCGCACTATGATCACCCAAACATACATTTTATCCCGCTACTATATCGGAAACCAGAGATATAACCGAAAAACTAGCTTTTGGCTGCGGCAAAGCAGCTGGCAAAGGCTTGTTAATAAATAAATATTCCTGGACATTTTCACACAACTCCTCTGGTCCCAAACTAAGCTTAACGCTTGTGCTATGGGTACCAGATTACGGATATGATACATATACTACCTTTTTTTTGTAAATACATACATATAATAGATAGAAAACACCAAGACGCAGTACAAATGTCTGTGTTCATCACACAAATAATTATCCTGGGTGGGAATCGAACGAGGCCCGTCAGTTATATTATAAAATTGATGATTGATGATGATGATGAGTTATATTATAAAATTAAACATTTATTACACTAGTTACCATATCAACTTGAAAATATATATTTATAGATCCATGATGTTGCAGTCTGGCCCGCAACATAGTCGATCACGCGAGAGTTCTTTCACCTTTGACCCGGACAAACAATCCAATCTAAGTCATTATATACCTCACTTTACTCTATTGTAGCCGACCGTAGTGGGTTCTGGTTGAGTAAAACATGTCTTATTATACCTATTTGCATGTTATCCACTCACCTACTTAGAGTACGTCGTAGTAAAATAGAAATTTATGTTAGTCGGTATTTGCTTTAATATTCATTTCGTTACGACTTGCAGTTAATTAATATTCGAATGCAATGGGTCTTTTTTTTGTACTAATGGGTTTTTTTAAGTGGCAGCAGACAAGCAAAGGCCCAACGCCCACCAGATGGGTTCAGCTACAGTTGAGTCATAGACAAGCCAGCCAGGAGGAACCGGGCTTTAAAACTTCTATTGGATAATTAACAGCTTTATCCACATTGCAATGCAGTTCATTGATGGAAATATATGTTTGTGATTCACCAGGAAGTTTATACACTACGTTAGTAACCTACGTTAAATAATTCATTAAAGCAAATAAATAAAAATTGAGTGTCTGTTTATAATGTTTAAATAACAACTTTTTACTACCCGCATGTAAAAATATAATAGCAGTGATAGCCTAGCGGTAAAACTAAGGACTGCAAAGACAGTGGTATCGATTTCAATCCCGAGTCCAAGGTTGAGTGAGACCTCACCGCACACATCTCTGACTTTTTGAGATTTTGCAATATTATATGTGTGTTTGTTTACAATTTATGACAGCTCGGTGAAGGAAACTATCGTGAGGAAACTTGCATACCTCAGAAACTTTCTCGATGACTTGTGAAGTATGCCAACCAGCATTGGGACAGCGTGGTGGACTCCCTCTCACCATGAGAGGAGACCCGGCAGATAGCTGATGTTAGAAAAAATAACTTAGGCTTCTTTCATTTTGGAAAATAAATTAGGATACCGCGTAAAATCTAAATGTCCCTTGGAAGAGTCGCGGGTAACAGCTAATCAATTAATTCATCATCGTTATCAGCCACTCCTGGGTGCATAACTGCACATGGGCCGTTCCCAATTTCTTCCAGGACACTCTGTCTGCTGCTTGATTTATCTAGGCACGGCATGCAGTCTACCCATCGCTTAGGTGGGCAACCACGTCTGGTGTTCATCCAAGGCGGATGCCTAGAGTGGATACTCTAGGGCTTTCCATGCCCATCTATCTGTGCTCGTCCGAGCAATATGACCCATATCCAATTTTGCTGCGTGATGGTTTCCACCACATCACTCACGTGTGTTTTCCGGCTAATCCACACATTTATTCTTCAGTCGCGCAAGGATGCCCTGAGCTAGGCTCTCTCCATGGCCCTCTGTGCAACTCTGATGTGAAATGTTTTCTCAGAAACAAACATTATACATTATGTTAGTTATACATAAGTATTACAGATACACCTACAAATCCAAATGAATTATTGATTGGTATATTATTTACATTGTATCTGTATTCATAAAATTAAAATTTACCTTACTCGAATGATATATCAACGCACAACCTAAACCACTGGTCTAATAAGTTTGGCAGGTGTGTTTGCAGTTCAGGCGAAGACAAGGCACACGGCGGGCTTCTTTAGTGGGGCCTCACACTACCCTGTCCGCTGGCCCAAACGACGGGGTTAGCGGTTAGGTACATTTTTTCTCGCCTTAAAAAAAAAAGGTGTGTTCTTTGTAGGTATCTATTTAAGAAACAGTTGCTCGAAATTCCTCCTCGAAGACGGTGAAATGGAGGATTAAGTTTTCTAAGATTCTTTTTAGCTCTTCAATTAACGCACGCATTAAGTGCACGGCGACGGAGTACCTATTTACCTAACAGTAAGTAGGTAGGATTTGTAGGTGTATCGATAATACCTGCGTATAACTAATATATAATGTTTGTTTCTAAAAAAATATGTAATTTATTGCCTGCAGGCCACGTAGATAAAATTACAGGCAGAAGCTAGTTGGTATCTATTTGAATCGGTATTCATTCACAATTACAAATCTCACGGGTTTTTGTTTTTTTGCGCGGAACCCTAATTATTTTTCCTAAATTAAAGTAATGTCCGTGTGGTGACGGACTAAGAATACAAGTGTCACCACCCCATTCTTTCCCACGGGTGTCGCATACGACATGCGCACATGCATGGGCACTAAGGGAAGTAAGCAATTATCATCATAGGCATAGGTGGTAGGGCTGGGTACCAAGTGGGAGCACTCACTTGGTATCAGGCCCAAGCAGGTTGGTACCACCACCTCCCGTGTGACCGGCCATGAAGCACATCGTTGTGTTTTGACTGTAGCGGAAGCTGTTTATTCTTTCATTTCATATCTGTGAAATGAAATGGTGAGCAAGCTTAACAATACTCTCGGTATAGTTGAGTCCATGAGCGTCGGTTACCATTTACCATTAGATGGGCCGTCGAACTAAATTCAATAAAAAAAAACCTAAGTTACTCCTTACAACAACGCGCATGCTATCTGCTAGTGAAACTCCCGTCCAAATCAGTCTAGCCATTCAGGAGATTTTATTAACTCACGATTTCATGGTTTATTTTTCACGGAACCGTAATTATTTTTCCAAAATAAAAGTAAACTAAGTTATGCGCTGTAAGAACAGCTATCTGCTAGTGAAAGTTCCGTTCAAATCGGTCCATCCGTTCCAGAGATTAGCCGGAACAAACAGTCACACAGACAGACCAAAACTTTAAAAATTGGTATTTTGTTATCGGTAGCGTATATACTCTTGTATACATTTAGTAAAAATCTGTTATTTAGACATTACAAATAGACACTTCAATTTTATTATATGTAATAGAAGATATCTGTAACAGAGCTGTGTATATAAGTACATTTTAGATATAAGTTTTTCCGGAAGCTGTACATTTTTAATCTGTGTGGTGACAGACCACTCCACCCATTCTTTTCCACGGGTGTCGTGCGAGACCTATGAGGGAAGTTAGCAATTATCACACATTACTGGTTTTAACCCGGGCCGTGTGGGGCCGGCTTTAGAATTGTCCACCCCCTCTCCACCCATGGGAGTCGTAAGAGCCGACTGAGGGAATACCGGGGGAAGTGGGCAGCAGCACTCCCTCGAGTATTAACAACATCTACTGCGATCGCCAACCCGCCTGCCAAGCGTGGCGATTATTTAAACTATTTAGACGTGTCTAAACTCGCTGAACCAATTTTAATACCACATTTCTTTTTCGATAGCTTTAGACTTAAAAACTATTCGTTTTATCCGGTTTCTGTAATCGGGAACTTGATAATGTTAAACAAAATAGGCTACGTTACTTAGGTAAATCTGATCTAAATGAAATACAATGTTACTACTTGGGCAATTAACGTGATTTTAGGACAGTTTGTTCTTTTTTTATTGAGCCGCTATTTTAAGTACGTATTTGGAATAATAACTTAAGTAAATAAGACTTTCGTATTGCTTATAAGAAAAGGTTGTTCCATTATAAGTACCAATACCTAGGTAGGTACAGCAAAACATCTTACAACGGTAACTTCAAAATATTTTTTTTGTAATATCTCTGGTTCCCGATATAGTAGCGGGATAAAATGTATACCAATTTTCAAGTCTAATCGAGATCTATCAAATAAAAAAAGTTGCATCCAAATCCGTTCAGTAGTTTTTGCGTGATGTGCGAACAAATAAACAGACAAAAAATCTAAAAAAAATTGTTTTGCGTTTAGACATGCCTATATAGTCTAGCATCTGGCTGTAGGCCAGAGGGTTTTTTGCAGTTTTATGGATTTGGAGAAAGCATTTGACACTGTTGTACGAAAGGAACTTTGGGACATTTTGCCGGAGTATGGTATTAACGGTAGACTGCTACAAGCTCTGCAGTCCAACTGCGGCTGGATGATGGAATGTCACCCTGGTTTGACGTCAATATCGGCGTTAAACAGGGCTGCGTTATATCAGCCAGACTGTTTATCATACATCTGGATAAATGTCTACAAAGGTTGAATGAAATGAATGTGGGTGTTCAGATGGGCGACTCAGTGGTTAACTCGCTGCTATATGCAGACGATGCGGTCCTATTAGCGCAGTCTGCGACTGACCTGCAAACCTCAGTCGACGTAATGGCAGAAGATTGTAAGAAAAGGGGCCTACGTGTAAATGTGAGCAAAACCAAAGTAATAGTTTTTGAAAGAGAAGAAGCCAGAACAGATGTTAGAGTAGCAATAGGAAATGGTGTGCTAGAACAAGTGGATGAATTTGTATATCTTGGATGTGGATTCAGTCGGGATGGAAGGTACACCACTGATGTAGAAAGAAGAGTGAATGCGGGAAATAGAGTGAACGGATCATTGGGACAACTTCTCGGCAGCCACCACCTCAGCCAGAAGGCACGTGTCGCAATACACAACGCAGTGCTTGTCCCAACGTTATTATATGGAAGCGAGAGTTGGGTATGTAAAAAGGAGCATGAGAGTAAAATCAATGCGGTCTCTGCGGAGAATCTGTGGAGTGAGGCTGACTGACCGCATTCGTAACAATGACGTAAGAGAGCGTGTAGGTATGAAAGAGAGTATTGGTGTAAAGATGCGAAAGGGAATGCTCCGATGGTTGGGACATGTGGAAAGAATGCCGGACGAGCAACTGGCTAAGAAGATATACAATGCGAAAGTGGAAGGATGTAGGTACAGGGGAAGACCGAGACTTACCTACCTAGACCAAATTGGTCATGTATTGAAGGAAGGTGGAGTCAGGAGTCTCCGAAACCGGTGAGCGTGTATGAAGAGAGTTATGAATGTTGAGGAAGCAAGAGATGTATGCAAGAATAGAGCCTCTTGGCACTCTGTTCTCTCTGCCTACCCCGCAAGGGAAATGGCGTGATCATAAGTTAGTAATATAGTTTATGACAGTATTTTTTCTCAAATATCTTAAATGTACAGACACAGCTCTGTTACAGTTTTATAATAGTATAGATTAGCGTTCTCAATTAATCGTCGTTTGTCCGTGTGGTGACGGACTAACAATACAAGTGTCACCACCCCATTCTTTCCCACGGGTGTCGTATGAGGCGACTAAGGGAAGTAAGCAATTATCATCCATTGCATGACTGGTGGTAGGGCTGGGTACCAAGTGGGAGTACTTACTTGGTATCGGGGATCTTGACAATGCTCTCGGTATAGTTGAGTCCATGAGCGACGGTTACCATTTACCATCATGGGCCGTGGCTCACCTGCCACTACATGCAATAAAAAAAAATTAAAAACAATCGTTAATTTCTTATACCTGTTTTTAACACATGCCTTTTTAAATTTCTAACCTCGAATACTATATATGTTCATTCGCTTAGCTCCTAAAATAACGTACCTATATTTCAAAAAAATTCGTTCCTTCTTTAGTCCATAGAGATGTCATGAGTTGAAGAAGAGAGAAACCTATCCTCAATACTATCCAATATACCTAATTATTTATTGTAAATCCTGATGTAGTTTAGCTAATAATTAACCTTTACGCTTTGCTTATGAAAATAATTTTCAGAAGTTGTTAGTACATCTTCAGTTGATATAATAGTAATTGTAGAATTGTACTTTTAAGGTGGGAAAAAATGTTCCTAACCTCAAACCCCGTCGTTCGTGGCAACGAACAGCGGGTATGCGGTAATGTGGTAGTAACATAAATATTTCTTCTAACTGGAACAAAAAATAAATATTTCTTCCAATTGTATTAATATTTTCTCTTAAAATAAATATTTCTTTATTTTTACTAATCATCTCATTTAAAGTTTAAAGGTCCCTCAGCGACAAATTTATTCTTAGAAGATATTTCTTATAAGAAAAATCACAAAAATTATAAGTATGTTCTATAATGCAAATTAGGAATACTGATTCTTATAAAAGATTTTGATGTTTACGCGAATCAGAAATAATTAGATTAGACTATTTTTTACTGAAATTGTCACGTTTAATTTTTTTATAACGTAAATGGTGCTTAAGCAATACACATTTAAATTTCATTCGCACAAAAAACGAACAAGGTGCACACGTCTAAATTACCTTACAGTATTCCGTCGTAGTGATGGCGCAGCTCGACTATCCGTATGACCCTCATTTGGCCTAGTTTCAGTAATTCGTGCCCTAATATGGACCAGTTGTTTCGAAAATATTTCGGCGTTATCTTATTAAGCGACAAAAGCACCTATTTATTAACTTTATTATAAACTCCTTGTTTGGTCCTTCTTTGCGAACTTCTTAACTTCGTCCAAGGATGGCCTTTTGAATGAAACAATTGAAACTTGTATCAAATATTTATCTTAATGCAATAAAACTTTGTTCTGATGTTATTTTCAAAGTGACAAAACTAAATTACTGTTTATATTGTTTGTCTGTACCTCTAGTTGGTTGAGAATAAAACTTTATTAATTACGAATTTATTGGTTAAATTTGTTAGAGTTGAGTGTTTAAGCAATATTTTAGAAGGAATAATATTGATTATATGCATGTAGAAGCAATATATTATACTTTAAGGATATATTTTAGTAATTTTGCCTGATTTGTTATGAAGTATATCTAGGGGAGTATTAGCATATCACAGAAGCAATGTCTACTAGTTCCAGTGGTCCACCAGTATAGGTGGAGAGACGGTACACCGCGGGTTTATATTTTAGTGGGTGAGGGCACTACCATTTTCGTTGCCCCGAACAATGGGGTGTGCGGCTAGGTACATTTTTTCCCGCCTTAACAAAACAAGGTGGAAGTATTAGCATGATGGAGTGATTGTGGCATCTCGACTGTAGCGCAGCTATTGACCAAGAATGAAGTATCTGAGTGTGAAGTATCAATTTCTAGACAAGAGCGATATATCACTGTCACTCTAGCGAAATTAAATGGTTACCCATTTTATAGCCGTTATTGTAACTAAAATAAAAATACTCTTCCTATTATTTTACTCTTTGTCCATTATTTCCCATAGGCATCGTAAGAAAATGATACTGTTATGAAGAGCGGAACTATACGCCTGCCTCTGAACAATATCATACTACCTATGACTTACGTAGCTATAAAACTAAATAAATGTTCAACACTGTTTCTTGAGGCAATCTAAACAAGATTACCTTATGGGATGGATCTGAAAGACCTTGTATAACGTTTGGGTAAGTTTCAAAAACCTTTGAGTTGCACGTTAGTCTCTAGTAGATGCGAGAACCATAGTCTAGTGAGGAGATAATAAACACATAGGGACTAACAGCTGGTTTTGAACTTAAGACTACTTTTTTTTAGGTGGTCATAAATGTCCTGCCGCACACCCGCTGCCAGGGACAACGGGGTAGTATGGGGCTCTCACACACTAAAAACCCACCGTGCGCCCTAGCCCGCCCTTGCTACGGCGGATCACGGGTACTGCATCGTATCGACCGCGATCCGCATGCGGCTGCCCCTTTGGGCACCCTCTCCTGCGCGATGCCCCGCGCACTTGGGCGTCACACCTTCGTGGTAGGCTTCCGCGAACGGCAGGGGCGGTAGGATTGGGGTAATGCGTCCGCAGCCTCGGCTAGGGCGGCATCAGACGCAGGTAAGCGTGCCGACGCCGCTCCACGTGCCGGCAGCCCACCATCGGGCGCGCAACGGCCGGCAGCGAGTTCCCGGCGCCGCACATTTTCAGGCCGGGCACAAACGAGAGCTCGAGCGTGTGCTGCGCTGAGTCCTCACCGCAGTCGCTGTGGTGACAGCCTGGGGTCGTCTCCGCCCTAGCAATCGTGTTGTTCGAAACCGGAAGGTGAGGACCGCGTGCTGCCACCCTGCTCATTTTTCCAAGATCGGCCGGAGCGGCTCTACGGTCCAATGACCAGCTCGGGGCATCTCCAGCCGAGACCTCCACTTGAGGATGGTGGCGAGACTCCGATCGCATGGGCGCGTCATACAGTGCCATTGACCGTACTACCCTCACGTAGAGTCGTCGACACGCGAGACTCGGTCCGCCTAGATTTGGCATCAAATGCCCGAGGGCGGACGCCGTGCCGACGATTCTTGGCGCAAGACGGCGAAAGTGCTCCTCGAAGTGCCATCGTCCATTCAACACCAGACCCAGACATTTATGTGGGCCTGGATTGGAACACCCACTCCATTAACTAAGGTAGTTACTCCTACCATTGTGTATTGTATTGTGAGTGAGAGCGCCGGAGGCCCAAACCCCCTCCCTAGCTGTTCCTTATTGTCTTTCCTATCCTCTCCTTAGTATTGTACATATCTTCTCCTTACTATTCTTCCTATCCACCTCCTATCCATTTCCTTGAAAATGGCGACGTGCGAGTGATACTCGTACCTCTGGTGTTGGTGCTGCTAGCGTCTATGGCTAGCAACCACTAACCATCTGGCAGGCCATTTACTTGTTTGCCACCCATGTAGTTTAAAAAAAGTAATAGAAATGTTTATCCAATATTCAAACTACACTACATTTTTGACAAAATAGAACTGAAATATTCACAATATATCAAACTTCCTAATATTCCTAAACTTAATATGGAAATATTAAGTTAACCCTGTTTCATCTAAGATTGGAACTAACAAAAGCATTTGAACAAAAGGGAAAGTGTGTATTGTTTTGACGTGGAATTGTTTCCTGTGAGATATGTGGAGCATTTCGTCAGCGAGTGCTCAAAGACAAGGCCAAGATATAAAAGAACTTTCGTAGCTTTTAAAGCAACTCTTACACGAGCAAAAGATTTTTGTTCAACGTCTTCTATTATTTCGAATTTTATAATTATATATACTCGTACATATTCTCTTCTACTTATGGGTGATGCCACTCCGATCAATTGTTCATCAATCGATGCAATCGATTGACATTGTTCGATTGGTATGGTAGCTTTGACTAATCGACGGGTACCGTTCCATAAAACTCCGATAACCAATCGATCGATTTTTCATGTTGATGGAACGTCGAAATGTCGACAAACCATTATCATCCGGTTACATATTCCATCACTCGTATTTTTCAAAATAAATCGGTTAATAAGTTTAAATGACTAAAACAAGATTCTGAGGCGGTAGGAAGTCTACGGGGTCAGGTAGTAATATTATAAATATCAGTTTGTTTGTCCCTAACCTTGTGACGTTTGATAGCACTCTACTACTCTACTCTGGTGTCCTATTCAATAAAGGACACTTTTCCATACCGGAACTTTTCATATATTTGCCTAAGTACATCTGGTAGCAATATAGCAGTTATTTCAAGTAGGTAATTTGATGAGGAACTCTTAGATCTACATCGCAAAATTTATGAGTTCTAAGAATATCTAATAAGTTCGCTGTTCGCGTCTGTCTACTTCTTCTAAATCACTTAAACAAATTTTGAAACGACGTTTTTATCAAGGAATATTTTCATATAAATCCTAATTATTTTTTAAGTGATTAAAAACTAATTTTCATAGGTTACGCTAACTTAACTTTCAAACATAAATTAATATAATACTTTCTGATTTTTACGCGAATGTTACACATTTTGAAATAAAACTACGTTTACGGAATCTATTGCGTTTGCTTGATTTTCTACTATCCCGACGTTTCGAATATTTTACAGCATTCATGATCATGGGTGAACTTAGATGGTAGATCAAGTAAACGCAATAGATTCCGTAAACGTAGTTTTATTTCAAAATAAATGAAAATAATTTACTAGAGAATTATAACTTCTTTGGTTCCTTGAGGTTTTCTTGATCCCTCATCAGTGTTATATGTGGGTGTGTGCAAATAATGCCGCGGTACAAAATCAGATGCGGGATGATCTAAGGATAAAATAAATTTCTTCCATGAGGTGAGGGCAAGTCACTAATTATATAGATAAGTTACATAAGTTAACTATTCTTGAGCCTGTAGTGACGAACTATGAATAAAAGTGGTTCGGCCTCATTTTTACCGCAAGTGTCGTAAGAGGTTATTTAGACGTTACTGCTGTAGGTGGTCGATACTAAACCATCCATCCATCCAGCCTTTCGACGTCCACTGCTGGATATAGGCCTCCCCAAATGGGGAATAGTGACGTAGTTGCCACGCTTGGCAGGCGGGTTGGCGATCGCAGTGGATGTTGTTAATACTCGAGGGAGTGCTGCTGCCCACTCCCCCGGTATTCCCTCAGTCGATTTTTACGACTCCCATGGGTGGAGAGGGGTGGGATAATTCTAAAGCCGGCCCCACACGGCTACTTTAAACCACATTTCCATATTCACAAGTACTGTTCTTTAAGGTAGGTATTCTTCCATTTATTCTCTCCCATCGTTGTTTCCCAAAACACTCGTGTTTTATTAATGAGCTTTTTTACCTGACTGCAAGGAAAGGTTATGTTTTTCGCGAGTATCTTGTATGTATGTTTGTTTGTAAATTTCATTTTTACCTCCTATCTACCAAACGGCAGGATGGATTTCGATAGTTAAGGTATCGTTATATTCGACTTAAAAACGCAAGTGTCCTTAGATAGGCGTATGATTAAAAAAAGGGTATTTAAAAAAAAAATTGTTTAATTATTAATTTTATTTTGTATTTGGTATGAAGCATAACTATTTTATTTCTATTTTAGGTGAGTCCTAGCTATTCAACATATAAGGCTAGTAATGAAAACAAAATGCTACGCTATTCCCATTACCTCTTAACATGACAATTCCCGCGCGCCAGAACTACAATAGGTTTATGATGATAAAAGCATTTCCAATTTTCCGATATCCTACCTGATTTATTTACTGTGCAATCCGTTTACAAGAGTTTTGTTCAAACAACATTCTTTACAAATCAATTCAATTTCCGTCGTAAGAACAACACTTGATGTTGTGATTGAATTCCGATTGAGATCTTAACTTTTAATAAAATGTATTTTGTCATTTTTCTAAACCCATATTTTAACTGCCTCGATGGTGCAGCGGTAGTGTGTGCAACTGCTGATCATGGTCTCGGGTTCAATCCCCGAGTCGGGCAGTTTTATTAAGCTTTATCTTTGTCTTTTAAAAAAATCGCACGACTTGGAAAATCTTAGTAGGTCAATACCATTGACCTCAGACTGGGCATAGAAGTTCGATACCCGATGTCTTTAAAGTGCTTGGTCTATCATTTTTATTACTAAAAACATTATTATTAAGGCTATAAAATTAACTCACAGCCGTATGTTCATAGTGTCCAGTGGAAAGTAGAAACATTTTTATTTATTCGACAAATAGATAGAATTGGAAATAACCTAGTGTGATCTAAGACCAATAGAGACACTTGGCACCGCCATGAGTTGTATGCGAACAGTGACAGTGGCAAGTCACGTTAGTATCTATTAGGTGTCACATTTGCAATACAGTAACAATAGATATTGAGTGAAAGGAATTGTATAGTATCTTTAAAAAACTGATGGTAACATAGCATCACGCCTGTATTCCCAGAAGGGTAGGCAGAGGTATATTACACACCCACGATCCGCCAGCTATGTTTAAGTTCCACGTAATAGGGGGCGAGCCTATGGCCGTCTACCGGGCACATTTCCAAACTACGGGCTGCTACTGCAAATTTTTATTTTTAGGAAAAAGCTTGACGAATCCGAGACCTCTTGATCAGCAGTCGCTCACACTACCGCTGCACCACAGAGGCAGTTATAAATAATTTTAAAAAAACTGATGGTTTGAGTCCATCCATCGGCCTTTCAACGTCCACTGCTGGACATGGGCCTCCCCAAGAGAACGCCACAACGAGCGGTCCCGTCATGGGAGATAATGCCGTAATCGCCACGCTTGGCAGGCGGGTTGGCGATCGCAGTGGATATTATTAATACTTAAGGGAGTGCTGCTGCCCACTCCCCCGGTATTCCCTCAGTCGTAGTGGTAGTGAGGGGTGGGACAATTCTCAAGCCGGCACCACACGGCCATACGGTGGTTTGAGTACGATAGCTAAATTAACATCACATCAGTTTCAACAACATAATTGATGTACTGGAAATGTATCTATCTATCAGCATATTGACGTCTACTGTTGGACTTCTGTACTGTAGGCCTTTCCAAGAAAGTGCCACAATGAACGGTTCTGTGCCACATGTACCTTCTTCTCTAGTAGTTGTCGGTTCGCCGAACAATGTAGCCTGTCCATTGCCACTTCAGCGTGCAGATCCTGTGAGTTTTGTTGACCCTTGATGGTCCTTTATAAGTGTGCAAAATTTCGATTTAATCCAATATTTAGAAGTTGATCAAAATCACGTTCAAAGATTCCGTTACATACAAAGAAACATACATACCAAGCTAATAAAAACGTGTTAAAAAAGCAAAAGTTTGTAGGGCTGGGTACCATGTGGGAGTAACTCACTTGTTATCGGGCCTGTGTGTGTGTAATGGCCGTGTGGGGCCGGCTTCAGAATTGTCCCACCCCTTTCCACCCATGGGAGTCTTAAGAGCCGAATGAGAGAATACCGGGGTAGTGGACAGCAGCACTCCTTCGAGTATTAACAACATCCACTGCGATCGCCAACCCGCCTGCCAAGCGTGGCGATTACGGCACTATCCCTCATTCTTGGGGAGGCCTGTGTCCAGCAGTGGACTTTAAAGGGCTGATGGATGGATGGATTATCGGGCCTGAGGGGATTGGTACCACCATCTCCCGTGTGACCGGCCATGAAGCACATCGATGTGTTTTGGTTGTAGCAGGAGATAAATAATAATAATAAAGAATAATAATAAATATTCACGGACATTTTCACACAACGTCCTCTGGTCCCAAACTAAGCTTAACGCTTGTGCTATGGGTACCAGATTACGGATATAATACATATACCTGCTACTTTTTTTTTGTAAATAAATAAAAATAAATAAACGTTCACGGACATTTCACACAACGTCCTCTGGTCCCAAACTAAGCTTAACGCTTGTGCTATGGGTACCAGATTACGGATATAATACATATATTACTTTTTTTTTGTAAATACTTACATATAATAGATAGAAAACACCCAGACGCAGTAGAAATATCTGTGTTCATCACACAAATAATTGTCCTGAATGGGAATCGAACCCACGACCTCGTGCACGGAAGTCGGTTACACTACCGACCACACCACGAGGCCCGTCACGAATTTACGCCCGATAGCCGTAAATTCTTTCATTTCATATCTGTGAAATGAAATGGTGAGGAGTGGCTTGACTATACTCTCGGTATAGTCGAGTTTATGAGCGACGGTTACCATTTACTATCAGGTGGCGCGTGGCTCGTCTGTCACCATACGCAATAAAAAAAAACACCCTAATAGCTGGGTTTGGATGTGTTTTTTAATTCCAGACCCGAACACTTCTTCTTTTATATATTACATAGCAAAAAAAAAAACCTTAGCATCATGCCTTTATTTCCCAGAGGTGTCCATCCATCCATCCATCAGCCTTTCAACGTCCACTGCTGGACATAGGTCTCCCCAAGAGAACGCCACAACGAGCGGTCCGGTTGATGCCAAATCCGGTCCAGTCCAAGAGCTTGAAGACATCTTCCAATACAGCGGTGAAGAGTTTCGGGGACATAATGTCTCCCTGTCTAACACCTCTCTGCAGTTGGATCGGTTTCGTACTTCTGTCCCGAACACGGACTGAAATGGTGGCTTATCTATACAAGAACTTCAGCACTTTGATGTACGATAGTCAATTTGGCACCGCTGAAGGGACTGCAGCACCGCCCAAGTTTCGATCGAATCGAAGGCTTTCTCATAGTCTACAAACGTCAGACACAGAGGCCAATTATATTCCTCGGTTTTCTGTATAATCTGGCATAGCGTGTGAATGTGGTCTATGGTACTATAGCCTTTTCGGAAACCGGCTTGTTCGGGAGGCTGGAAGTCGTCAAGCCTGCGCGTGAGTCGTTTTGTAATGACCCTCGAAAACAACTTATAGACGTGGCTCAAGAGCGAGATGGGTCTATAGTTCTTCCAGAGGGTTCCGTCACCTTTCTTGAAAAACAGCACCACCACGGTTCTGATCTTGTACAAGCTGACGTCCGGATATCTTCGGTAAAGTGCCGAGTTAGCTTGGATCAGGGATCTTGGACCAAGCCGACAACAGGACTCTGGGATCTGTACAACTGTCTATAGAACTGGTGGACCTCTCTCAAGATCTCATCTCGGGATGAAATGACAGTGCCGTCGTTAGTCCTCATCTTATTCAACTGGCTTTGGCCAACAGACAGATCTCTTGCGAACACTTTCGAGCCTTGGTTCCGCTCTACCTCCTCTTTAATGCGGATAGCATTAAATTAAGATAGCATTAAGAGAGTACGGTCCGCGAGTTCAGGAGTCCTACTAACGCGACGGGCCTCGAAGTAGGTCGACCCGACCGCGTGAACAGTTTGCACGAACCTGTTGTTCAAATCACTCGCTGATTCGCACCAGATCCCCCAGAGGCGTACCAGAGGTGTATTACACACCCACGATTCGCCAGCTATGTTTTAAGTCCCACGTAATAGGGGGCGATCCTATTGACGTCTACCGGGCACATTTCTAATCTCCGGGCATCTACTGAGAATTTTTCTTTTTTTTTTACGAAAAGTCTCAATAACGTTTCCCGACCCGGGGATCGAACCCGAGACCTCATGATCTGCAGTCGCTTACACTACCTCTGCAACATAGAGGAAGCTTAGTATTATTATTATCAGTATTACCTAGCCTTGAAACAAAACAGTGTTTTGGTCTTAGAAGACAATAATTATGCACTACAAAGATATTTGTAATAAAATAAATACGAACATAAGTTGATAGTCTTTATTTATACCCATATAATAAATAGTCAATTTCCAGGGCCGGATTTAAACTTAATGCCGCACTTGGGCACCGGAAAAAAATCCGCCCCAATACTGGAATTTTTCTTAAGCTTATACCGTCTTACTAATAAACTTTTATACACGGCGTATACACGATGTATAACATCAATGTTACTAATAAACAATATTTTGACAGTTCTGTTGTATACATCTGTTATAACGCGTGCATAACTCTATGACATTTACCCAACCATAGCGGTTACACCTCGCGACCGCTGTTTATTTACCGTCTTACTAATACAATTTTACACACGGCGTATACGAGATATGTAACATAAATGTTACTAATAAACAATATTTTGACAGTTCTGTTGTATACATCTGTTAAAACGAATGGATAAATTGTATGAGAATTTACAAAATCACTAAACACTCCGCGACCCGCGAGTTTATCTAGCGTGTAACTTAAAATTGTATTCATTAAATTCAAATGAGAATGAATTATTTAGATCATTTCGAAGTTTTTGATGTAACAAGTACTTACTTACTTATCATCACGCCATTTCCCTTGCGGGGTAGGCAGAGAGAACAGAGTGCCAAGAGGCTCTATTCTTGCATACATCTCTCGTTTCCTCAACATTCATAACTCTCTTTATACACGCTCGCCGGTTTTGGAGACTCCTGACTCCACCTTCCTTCAATACATGACCAATTTGGTCTAGGTACGTAAGTCTCGGTCTCCCCCTGTAGGTACCTACATCCTTCCACTTTCGCATTGTATATCTTCTTAGCCAGTCGCTCGTCCGGCATTCTTTCCACATGTCCGAACCATCGGAGCATTCCCTTTCGCATCTTTACACCAATACTCTCTTTTATACCTACTCGCTCTCTTACGTCATTGTTACGAATGCGGTCAATCAGCCTCACTCCACAGATTCTCCGCAGAGATCGGATTTCGACCGCATTGATTTTACTCTCATGCTCCTTTTTACATACCCAACTCTCACTTCCATATAATAACGTTGGGACAAGCACTGCGTTGTGTATTGCTACACGTGCCTTCTGGCTGAGGCGGTGGTTGCCGAGAAGTTGTCCCAATGCTCCGTTGACTCTATTTCCCGCATTCACTCTTCTCTCTACATCAGTGGCGTACCTTCCATCCCGACTGAATCCACATCCAAGATACACACCATTTCCTATTGTAACAAGTACCAAGAAAAAATTATTTATACAAAATTACCTCTAATGGTAGTAGGTTCAACATGGGATTATTATTATTGTGGCATTCTTGCTATGATTTAACAAATTATTTACTCCGGTTCTAAATCCCCATACTGATATACACAGAGATTTAGGTATTTGCTTTATGTTTTCAGTGTGTTGCCCTAGTCTCCTATTGTACAATTTCGCCATTGACATGAAGTAAGATATTGATTTTGGAGAGCCTTTTATCCTTATTTTATATATGAAACAGATATAAAAGTGAGTCTGTCTGCCCGCCGGGTTGGCATGCTAAAGTGTTAATGAGCAGGCCACATCGCTCGACAAACTGACGACAGTTGGAGAAAAAAGGTTCTCGAGTGGTGAGTGGTTTCTGACAGCGTAGCACTAGATCGTTGGTTCCACCAGATGAACCGACGATCTAGTCAAAGCCACAGGGAGCCGTTGGATGCAGTCAGCATAAGACTGCTCGTTTTAGTGCTCTCTTGGGGAGGCCATGTCCTGGATGTTGAAAGTCTGATGAATGGATGGATGGATGAGAGTGGCATTTATATACAGCAGTCCACGCGGACAAAAAAATCCGCCAAGACATAGACATACTTTAAATATTATAAATCTGGACAAACTTCGAGAAGACTTTTTATTAAAACATGTTTTGAATAAACCGTCTTCTTATCATCTATGGCTTTTTGAATGTGAAGTTCCTAGCTATCATTATAAATAATTAAAATTAAAGCAATTTTCGCTACTATGTAGGTAGTATGTGAGGATTTGAGATAAAAACAATGATAATAATATAATGATCCTTTAATTATTATTATCGATTTTAGTGGATATATGTTATCTAATTGAATATTTTCTCAATTTTTAGTTGACATTTCTTCTTTATTAAAAGTTTGTGTACTTCTAACATATGTTTGATTTTGGAATATTGTATTCTTCTGTAGCTAAACCATGATCTTTATTAATATTTTTGAGCTTTTTAGCTCACGTTCTTCAGCACTTAACAGCATTATACATTAAACACAAAGTGAAAAATGTGAAATCGAAAATAACAGTCAGGAGCAGGATATGAACCTGCATCTTCTGGATACCGTCCAGATGCTTTACCAATTCAGCCATCCTGACAATTGCTCCTGACTGCTAATTTCGATAACACATCATACTTAACGTCTTTGGGTGACGCCTGGTATTTTCGATTTCACATTTTTCACTTTGTGTTTAATGTATAGTGCTAAGCATGTCAAATGCTAAAAATATACATAAAAATATCTAAATACTTAACAGCATGTCTATTTCTTTATATTTATCTGACTGAGAAAGATCCAGCCAGAAAACTCAGTAGGCAACAACTTGTTATGGATTATTAAATTTATGCGGAAAATACTAACTAATCACTACCGTGGGTTTTATCTACACAATAAGCGCTAACTGTGTCTTGCAATCTTGTGGTGTGCCTTCTTGTATTATGTTTGGTGAGGCCTATCACAGGATTCCAGCTTGATGGTAAGACCCAGCCGTCTTCTCTATTGAAATTGGGATGTTTCTTAATTTCAATAGCCTCACGTATCATTCTAGGACGATATCGATGTTCCTTTGCGAGGACTTGAGGTTTGTCAAACCTGATGTAATGGAGGGTGTGGTCCTGTGTGTGCTCACAAATTGCAGACTTTGTATAGCGACGGTGCTTCACATCAGCTATGTGTTCTTTGATCCGAGTTCTTATGGATCTCTTCCGATTACCGAATTCCCTATGAGGAAATTATCTGTGCTGTTGAGGACATGCTGGCCAAAAATTTTATGAAACCGGAGGACATACAGGCTTTTCGCCAAGACGTATCTTCACTGTTCCGTCGAATTAAACGGCCGAAACCAAATTTGTCCAAATCACAATATTTGGCGTTGAAGAACCTACGCAACAGACCAGACATCGTCATCCTGCGCGCAGATAAGGGTAACGTTACTGTGGTGATGGACACGACAGATTATAATGCCAAAATTGAACACCTTTTATCGGATGAGTCTACTAATGAAAGGTTAAAACTGATCCGACCAACTATACACTAAATAATATGAAAAAATTACTCAACCAGCACTCCGAAGCATTGAATCTAGATGTAAAAACCCTGGTACCACCTTGTGCAAAACCACCTAAATTGTATACACAAACCGAACGCACCACTACGACCTTTTTTTTTTTTTTTTTTTATTTTAGGTGGGCAAAAATGTCCTACCGCACACCCCGCTGCCCGGGGAGACAACGTGGTAGTGTGGGGCTCTCACCCACTAAAAACCCACCGTGCGCCCTCACCCGCCCTTGCTACGGCGGATCACGGGAACCGCGTCGTTTCTCCGCGATCCGCAGGCGGCAGCCCCTTCGGGCACCCTCTCTTGTGCGACGCCCCGCGCACTTGGGCGTCACACCTTCGCGGTAGGCTTCCGCGGACGGCAGGGTACTCCCCGACCCCACCGTCCGCAGCCTCGGCTAGGGCGGCATCAGGCGCAGGTAAGCGCGCGCACGCCGCCCCGCGCGCCGGCGGCGAATCGGGTCCGCGAAGGAGGATTCCTCCCGGGCCCTCTCCGCCGCCTCCTTCCGCGAGATGACAGCCTCGCAGAAGGCGGCGACCGCGGTCCAGGCCCTGTCACTGCCAACCATCGCTCGCGCAACGGCCGGCAGCGACAGGTCCACGCCTATGACTGCAGCGAGTTCCCGGCGCTGCACATCCCAGGCCGGGCACGACTCGAGCGTGTGCTGCGCCGAGTCCTCGCCGCAGTCGCAGTGGTGACAGCCTGGGGTCGTCTCCCTCCTAGCGATCGTGTGCAGGTATTTGCCGAAGCAACCGTGCCCCGACAAAACCTGCACCAACCGGAAGGTGAGGACCCCGTGCTGCCGCCCTGCCCATTCTTCCAAGATCGGCTGGAGCGCCCCCACGGTCCAGAGACCAGCCCGGGGCGTCTGCAGCCGAGACCTCCACTTTAGGACGGTGGCGCGGCGGGCATCTTCCCGCCACGCAGAGATTGCGCTTGGCGAGGGGCGGCTGCCCCCCGCCCGCGCCGTCGACGCCCGCCGATAAACGTCGGCGAGCACTTCCGCCTCCAGATCCCAAGGGGGGGTTCCGGCCAACGCGCAGGCTGCATCGCACGAGACCGTGCGGTACCCGCGTATTGCCCTGACCGCTACAACCCTCTGTGGACGCCACAGAAGGGCCCTATTGCGAGCGGCCAGGGACTCCGCCCACACGGGCGCGCCGTACAGTGCCATTGACCGTACTACCCCCGCGTAGAGTCGTCGACACGCGAGACTCGGTCCGCCCAAATTCGGCATCAGTCGCCCGAGGGCGGACGCCGTGCCGACGAGCTTTGGCGCAAGACGGCGGAAGTGCTCGTCGAAGTGCCACCGTCCATCCAATACCAGGCCCAGGTACTTGATGTGGGCCTGGATTGGAAAGCCCACACCGTTGACCGTTATCGAGGCGCCGGCGGGTGGGCCGCGTCGGGGCCCATGGAAGAGTAGGGCCTCCGACTTTTCAAGGGCCACCCTAAGCCCCAGCGCCTCGATCCGCCTGACCACCTCCGCGGTTCCTGAGGTGGCCAGCGTTGCCGCCTCCTCGAGGGTCCCGCCCCGGGCTGTGACGAGCGTATCGTCTGCGTAGCAAATTACGCCCAGCCCGGGGGGGAGCCGGCCACGGAGGACCCAGTCGTAGCCGATGTCCCACAGGAGCGGCCCTAGAACCGAACCCTGCGGGACGCCGCACGACATAGCCCTCCTTACAACGTCCCCTTCCCGGTCCACGAAGAGGACGCTGCGGCCGTCGAGGTAGTCCGCCACCAGCCGCCTTAGGTAGAGGGGCACTCCATGGTACCGGAGTGCCTCCTTGATGCAGCCGAATGGCAGACTATTGAAGGCGTTGGCGATGTCGAGCGACACCGCCAACAGCACTTCCCTCGAGGTGACGGCCTCCGCAGCCGCGGCCTTCAAGCGCAGGATGGCGTCGACCGTAGACCGACCCGCCCGAAATCCGAACTGGGCATCGGACAGGTCGGGGCCGACCGCACCTAGGTGCCGGACGATGCGGGCAGCGACAACCCGCTCGAGCAGTTATGGTAACTATAACAACACCTTGAGTCATACAGTGTATCGAAAGAAAACCCATACTGATAAGTACCTGAATGGAGAGTCTCACCACCATCCATCACAGTTAGCTACCGTGTCTAAATCTTTATTTCAGAGAGCACAAGGAATCTGTGATGAAGAACACCTGCCTGGGGAGTTGCAGCATGTAAAGAAAGTTTTACATGCTAATAAGCTGCAGGTTCCACGCCGCCGTCACAGACACAGACCGAGTGAAGCCACCCACAGTTGAGCGCCTCCCTGCAGTCCTGCCATAGGCATAAAATAGGTTAAGGGAGTCACTGACAAGATTGGCTACATTCTCAAGAAAGCTTCAATTAAAACCTACTATAAGCCACTCAAAAGAATTAGTAAATTTTTACCACCAGTCAAGTGCCGTATACCCTTACAGGATGCAGGAGTGTACAAGGTGGATTGTGGTCTCTCCTACATTGGGCAAACAAGAGATCCATAAGAACTCAGATCAAAGAACACATAGCTGATGTGAAGCACCGTCGCTATACAAAATCTGCAATTTGTGAGCACACACAGGACCACACCCATCATTACATCAGGTTTGACAAACCTCAAGTCCTCGCAAAACAACATCGATATCGTCCTAGAATGATACGTGAGGCTATTGAAATTAAGAAACATCCCAATTTCAATAGAGAAGACGGCTGGGTCTTACCATCAAGCTGGAATCCTGTGATAGGCCTCACCAAACATAATACAAGAAGACACACCGCAAGATTGCAAGACACAGTTAGCGCTTATTGTGTAGATAAAACCCACAGTAGTGATTAGTTAGTATTTTCCGCATATATTTAATAATCCATAACAAGTTGTTGCCTACTGAGTTTTCTGGCTGGATCTTTCTCAGTCAGGCCGCATTCCGATCCGGTGGTAGCTTTTTAGTCTTAGCTTCTGTTAAAGTCAATATATTTAATAATCGAAACTAATAATCAATATTGGTAACTTCATGGTAGTTTTTAGATTACTTAAAAATTTTAATTGGTAGTTTGTGGTAGAATTTTTAAGTACTAAATATAAACAAAAAATTTTAAAACTTAAAGGAGTATTATACTAATTTTATTATACTAGCTTAAAATCTCATACATTGTAAGCATAAAACTTAGAGTAGATATTTTTAATTGTGTTTCTAAACGAATATTGTGTGGGTTGAAATAAATAAACCAAAAATTTGTAAAATCATATTACTGTGGGTAGATGAAACCGTTGAAACAACATATCAGCTTTGGACATCTACCATGTAAGTCCACCCGTGATCATGAATGCTGTAAAGTATTCGAAACGTCGGGACAGCATAAAAATCAAGTAAACGCGATAGATTCCGTAAACGTAGTTTTATTTCAAAACAAACACTATTTTTAACATGATATTTTTGATGCCATTTTTGTTATTTAACCTAGTTAAAAAAACCGTTTGAAAAAATTCTGGCTTGGACGTCCGTGAGTTAGGTAATGTATGTTAACACGATAACGACCAAAATACTTTACTAATCGAGTCTTTTTCTTCGTTTACGAATTATTATGATTAGGAATAGAGCCCTATTACTTTTCACGTTCTGATTCGATGTGGTTTAATTGTTATGAAATAAACAAAAAAATACTGAATATTTATGCTCGACGCGACACTAAAACCAGCGCCTTTCATGAGAACTACCTTTTTACGTACGCATAGCCACCGATGGTTTTACTATCGTCAACAGAACGCCGTTCGCCCGGCCGGTACATTGTATTTTGTTAAAAGAAAGTTCTTACCTTTGCTTGACGAACTGATGATATTTATCAAGTATAATAACTATTTTATCTATAACAATAATTAAACACACTAAACACACGTAAATAATAACACACCAACGTTATAAAACACGAAAACTCATATTTTACATTCCACAATTTTTTTTGCGTGGCCTTGACGTGCGCGCGGCCCGTAACTGGAAGGTAGACCAATATAGATGGCGTATAAGACATGAAACCCACGTTAGTCCTTTTCGAAATTAGCGCTATCTATGTGATTTTTTGAAAACTACTTAGTAAGACCAATACATTATTAGCTACTTATCAAATAATCAATTTTATTGTGAAAAATGAAGATTATGAGGCGTGCAGTTTTGGATTTTCCAAAGATTTTACCACGATTTCGTACTAAATGAATATTGATAAAATAGAAACCGAAAACTCAATTCAATTTGCTAATACTTTAGTTGGGGATACAGATACCACAATAAGTTAGCAAAAGTTAAGTTTGGGCTTTCATTTGAGGAAGTTGGGTTTACCTACAGAGTCTGTAACTTTTCTAATCTAGCTCAGATAGACAATATAGATACGAACGATAAAAAGTTAAGTTAAGTATTACAGGATAAACAGACCATCTATTTATTTGAATTCATTTTGGAATACAGACTTTACAGATGAGTTATCGATTTTTTTAAATTCGTGTTAAGGGAGTTACGAGAGTTAAGTTTGAGCGTTACTGTGAGGGGCACGGTACTCGTGACAAATTTCTGGTTCCTAACTGCGGCTGTACACACTCGTCGAGACACCCCGAGACAGGCCAAGGGCGAGTGTGTACATGGGTAGCCTCGTCTCGTCTCGGGGCTCTCGATATGTCTCGGAAGAGTGTTGGTTTTTTGTGCTCGAGTCAAAGGGTCTCGGTGAGTCTTGCGATAAAACGAGACCGTGCCTGTACACACTCGTTTGCTTAGTTGCCCGCTAACTGCATTCGCATAAAGACGTGCTTTCTGCGTGCGACAACGATGTGTTCTAACGCTTTTTAGAAGCCTACTAAAAGCAATCACTATTATGGAATCCTAAGAATGTCAGGCACAAGGATAAGCAACTATTACACGACGCTTGGTTGCGGATAAACAACGTTTTTGATATCCCCGTGGAAGATTTAAAAAAAATATATATTCCTGTTGAATATTTAAAAAGTTCTTTTTCGCCATGGTTTAATTTTTTTTTTTATGGCAAATGATTAAAAAATTACCAAAACTAATAAAAAAACTAAACGCCTCAATTGTTTTTTCCACGTCCATCGCGACGGGCATCCGAAATTCAATTGATACAACGAGCGTGTACATGGTGTGCTCTCGTGTCGAGCTTCTACAAGACGAGAGTGGACTAGAGCTTCGTGAGACAAATATGAGTGTGAGTGTGTACAGCCGCCGTTACAATTCAGAAACATTTTGCGTCATACATTTGAAGTGCGAAACATCAGTTACGAAAGTGTTATAAGCGTTTCCTGCTAGCTTATGCCCGGAGCTTCTTTGCGCTTACCCGTAATATAAATACATTATCATCAGGCACATAATATAATCTCTCCACAAAAAGAGCCGTTCCACAAGAAATTTTCATTTTTTTGAGATAAATAAATAGCCTATATACTTCTCTGTACCTACTGGACTATAGGAATGCCAAATTTCAAGACCGTTTTGTTATTTTTCGTAGGTTTAGTTTTAATTTTTTAACTGTAATTTTCCTTGTGAATAAGGAAAAAGAGATTTTTTGTACGAGCGGGAATCGAACCCGCGTCTTTTCCAATCCGGGGAAGTGCTCTAAGCCTATCGTACAGATCTTTCGATCATCCCAATCTCCTTATCACATTTGTCTTTACGACCAACGCCATCTATAGGAATGCATTTACATGCATTCAACCAATATAGTAAGTTTAATTTTGCAATTAAAATTCATACTATTTGATGGCGCGATTTTTTAAAAATTTTTAATTTATATTTTTTAGCATTTTACATGCTCTGTCACTTTTTAAAGTACAAATTATTTGTGAATAAGGGTCTTTTTCCTTATTCACAGTCCAGCAGTGGACGTTAAAAGGCTGATGGATCGATGGATGGAACTGTAATTTTAAGCCTTTTTTTTTATTTAAGGCGGGCAAAAGTGTTCATCGTTCGCCGTCTTACGGGGCAACGAACAGGGTAGTGTGGAGCCCTCACTCACTAAAGAAACCCGCCGTGTGCCGTCTCTTCGTCTTTATTGGCGGGCCACTGAATAACAAAACGTTACTTCTTTGTGCTATAACTACTTAACAGACTTGAAATTTGGCATTCCTGTAGTCCAGTAGATACAGAGAAGGACATAGGATAGTGTTTATCTCAAAAAAAAAAGGCTTAGAAGTAACTTTTTGTTATTTTTCGTAGGCTTAATTTTAATTTCGACCACTGAAGTAATCCAACATAGTACCAATGGTTCGTCAACATATGCGGAGAGACGGCACACGGCGGGTTTTTTTAGTGGGTGAGGGCCCCACACTACCCTGTTCGTTAGAAGTAGTTAGTTACCCTGTACGGTGTGCGGATGGGGACATTTTTTGCCGCCTAAACAAAAGAAGGCTTAACTGCAATTTTGTAGAGTATGTTGTCAACGTTATCTTTCTCTTCCTTTCCTTTGTGATTACTAATTCATTGCATGTTTTCCAAATTCTTAAGTTATTTAATTACAATATAATATATAATCAAGATTGTCAACCCATGAAATAACAAAAAATAAACGAACTCACCTAAATATTAATCTAGTTCAAAAATAAATACTAATTACATGAGGTTTTACAATAAGTATTACTAGAAACAATTGTGTACAAATATGTCTATCTACGTAAGTTATCTACTCTGCATTTGGTGAATATTTATGAATAATTATGTACCATTCCAACTATGTTATCATGCAAACTCAGACTAACCAAAAAATATAGACAGAGCATTACGAACAATCCAATGAAGCCATACAAAACCATGCCAAAGTTGTAATTACACGCGCTCGCGCACATAAATACAAAAAAAAATATTTCAAAACGAAGAAACGAATATATGATTGAAAATTACCCCAAATGAATCGACGATATCGTACGTACGTTAAAGGCATGAATACGCCGTCAGGGCCATAATATTCCCTATATGATTTCCTGTAAACTTACTTTAAACTTTTACTTCCTTTATGATGTTTAACTTTTAAAAATTTACCCAAATTATGGAGATTATTTCTTTCCGATAGCAACACTTTCACGCACACATCTTTCAAAAAATGGGTTCACTTTTTAGTTGACAATGCGTGGTCTTTATTTTTTAGTTAGTCTGAGAATGGAAATTAAACAAATAAAACGAAGAAACTTGGTGTACCACAAAGTACCCCTTTGGTTAGGTAATGAATTACAGTTTTTACTTGTAACAAGGTGCTATGGTCAGATATCACTGGTCCGGTACCTTACAATGTCCCTAATCCGATTTTGAACTGCGTTATGAGCATAGCTACCCACATACTATGCTCGAGGGCTTAACTATCCGTAAAGCTTCTCGCTGTATAACGGTCTCTTGGGTAAGATAGCTTACTGCGCTCGTGAATGTAGAAGTGAATTTCCGCGGTTATAAACGACTAACGTCACCCAAGGTATTAATATATAATATGTATTGTGTCGAAATTTGCAGTTCCAGGAAATTGTCACAATGGCAAAGCATCTGGGACTATTTGGGGATTCCAGGAGATGCAGGTTCAAATGCTGCTCATGACTGTTTTTTTTTCCATTTCACATACCTCAACTCACAGTAAGGATTTAAAAATAAAGATAAAATCACAGACATCGTGCAGGCGTAACTGAATAAAATGCCTTTTATATAAACGAAGAAAACCTTTTATAGAAACACTCGCAGAACTTGATAGCGTTTAGATGAAAACCTTACGGAAACCACTCGAAAGGGCCAAAAGGGTTGCTTCATTAATTTTCTTAGAGTTGTGGAATAGACCACCGTAAATTACTTTTATATAGGAAACTATAGGTACCTATATAGAAATTTAACGAGTACTGGCCTTTCTAACTATAGTTGAAGACTTTTATGAGTAAAATAAAATGTTTCAAATTGGGAACTATGCAAAACGCATGTTAGATAGAATAAGTAACTTAAATAAATATCAAATGGTTTGAGCAAGTCAAGCATTGAATAGTACCTGTAGCCACAGTTTTCTTTTTTTAATCCTGACGTAAACAAAGACGTGGTAAACTTAAAAGCTAGGTACCGGTAAACTAGGTATCTATGGCTTAATAGCTTGATTTAGGTTTTTTATTGTTTTAAAATGTATCTTAAAAGAGAGTTCTTAGCTATGAGAAGACTATTATTAGCTTTTTATTAACTTACAGGAGTGATACTGTGTTTGGATTCATTGGAAAAGTGTCAATGAATATATATATGGTTACCTGTGTCTGATGAATCAGAAGAGCAGAGGTTTTTTACTTACTTTACTTACTTATAAAGAGCCATCCCATAGGAACCCTCCATTTTTCCGAGATAAAATCCTATGGGTCTCAGAATTTTGGACTATCTGTAGGTATACCAAACATGATGTCCGCATGATGTACCTAAGGCGTCAAAAATTATCAAACGTAAAACACACAATAATGGGGATATTTGATGTCATAATTTTACGGCAGATGGCGTATTATGAACATGGCCATTTAAAACTGTCATTTCCATACAATTTGTCACCTGTAATATGGAAAATTTTAATTTTCTCGTAATTTGCCTCTGTGTGCTGTACTAAAATGTAATAACCCCAACATTTATTTCCCCGTGCAATATTTGTAAGGATTATATAGAACAATTGTTTGTGGATCACACAAAGAAATTGTCCTGAGTAGGAAATTAACCCACAAAATTTGGCACGGAAGGTCCATTGCGCCATCTGTGTTTGAAGTACCTGTTTCACTAAAATAACATTTCCGGAGCAACAGTGCCATCTAGAAATATGTAGAAGAACTAACATGGACGTTTTCAACAACGAAATACTAATTGAAATGGGGATTAGGATTAGGTACGCAGTTCTTATTTAATAGGATAGAGGACGCTGTATATAATAACAACATTCTTAATTTAACCACTACTTTGAAAAGATGGCGTTTTTTTTTTAATTTTATAAGTATAGAAGACCAATATAACTGACTAGTCGTTGCCCACGGCTCCGCCGCAGGCATAAGCTAGTTTTAGGTAACATTCCAGGTTTCGGATATAGTAGCGGGATAAAAATAAATGTACCTATACCAGTCTTTAAGTCCCATCAAGAGCTATCAAACAAAAAAGTTGCATCAACATCCGTTCAGTAGTTATTGCGTGATGCGAAAACAAACAAACAGATAAAACGTCGAACAAACAGAAATTCTAAAAAACATTGTTTGGCTTAAGACGCATAAATAGCCTATTACAGTCATTTTCTCTCAAATGTTTTAAATGTAGCTCTGTTACAGCTTTATAATAGTATAGATGAAATTAAATAAATATTTAGATACTAGAATAATACAATTACATACGCTTTTAATAATAATAATAATTTTACAGATATTCTTGACATATTTATATAAAACATTTATCAGTATTGTTTCAAATATACCTATAGGAAATCTCTACTCTATCCCTAGAGTTTGAAATGTAAAGGCAGCACTTTCAGTGATAATCACGCGGCCTCAATATTCATGTCATGGCTGATCTTAGAATTGATTATTTCATAATATAGCAAACCATTTCTTGAAATGGTTGTGTTGATGATATTGAAAAATACGCGCTGCCTACATCATGATACGGTCTAGCCAGATCAAAGAATAATCAGTATCAATAATTAAATCAAGTGTAGCAATTATAAATTAATAAAAAACGGCTTCAGATCAAAAAATCGCCATTAACTGGAAGCCGCTTTTCCGACAAACACCAAAATGAGTGGTTTTAAGACTTCATAAAGGAAAAATGTAGGAACTTACTAGTCTGGACATGTTGTTAATGAAAAAATGTTAAAGGTTACATATTACTGTCCAATATTATCACCCACAATATGTACGTTTCAGTGACCAGTCGGTGGGAGAATCTAGTGGCTCAGTCCCTATAATGCATGCAGACTTAGTCTTATTTTTTTAAGCAATTTACTCTAATTATTGCTTAACTAAGAAAACCCACGACGCTGACGAAGGGTAAGAGAGAGCTTCCTTGTCTTTCAGACTGATATATTGCTGCTTCTACAGGACATACGTTGCAAGTGGTACCTCTGTAGTCATGGGCTGTTTTTACCTGTACAGTACATTTTATTTTAATGGTGTCCATAACTATTATACAGGGGCAGTTGTAGAGTAGTAAAAAGGGACTATGTATATTAGCTAACCTCTGTTTATTAAACAGCTGATTATGTAATTTTTATTAGGATACACAAAAAGTCACAAGACAAGATCGTAAAGTATAATAGATTTAATTTCGCAAAATTGATTTATGTCGGCAATAGCCGATAACCTATTTATCTGATGCAAATTTGTTAAGAATCGGGGGCCTGTCAATCGCAGGGCCCTGTTGACTTGCTCGGAGGGACTGAGGGAAAAATTTATAGTAGAATCAGAAATAAACAGTAATGTAGACAACAAATTCAATCCGGGGAAGCGCTCTGGAAGGGAAGCAGGTTCGAATCCCTCTCGCAGTAAAATTCTCTTTTTCCACATTCACAAATAATTTGTTATTTAATAGCTAAGCATGTCAAGTGCTAAAATACAGATCAAAATGTTTCAGTTGATTGATTCGCAATGCCGCTATTAAACGTCTCGAATATATTGGTATTATTTTTATTTTAAGCACATGTGAAAACGGAAGTGAGAAAACCAAGACTGCAGATAGTGTTATCGAGTTTGATGCCAAATCCCAGGTCCAAAGATCGCACGCCAGATACGTGTGTGTTCGGTGAAGAAAACGTCGTGAGAAAACATGTATATGTCTGCTAAACGTCACTGGTCCAACGTGACTCTCACTGAGAGGAGATTCGTATCCAGCAGTATTAGAGAAATGTGTTCAGGAAAAAAAATGACTCTATTCTCAGTAGGTACAAATTACTCTCAAAGGGGTTGAAAACAAAATTCAAATAGGCATGGGCAGAGAAGAAAGAAAAACGACGCTTTTATTTTATGTTATTTATTTAATTCAATTTCAAACTACACCTTCAAAATTACAGTTGATTATAACTACTATATAAGCTATAACTTTTACCTAATCCCATACCAAGACATTGTTCATGAAAAAAATTTTGACACTTCCAAAACATCCAATATAAGAATTTCATCCATGTTAAACCTATCTTCCATTATGCATTTACTACATAATTATATATTATATCATACGTAATATACGAGATGAATATTCAAGAAAACTTCTACAAAACTGCAGAATTTAAAAATACGACCATTCTCTATGCCGTGGTTTTCATGTAATAAGTACCACTGCTTATGAGTAAATCGGTATATTAATAACTATGTTAAATTTAATTGCATGCTTGCAAAAGCTGCTCTGCGGTGGTTAAATTATTACATACAAAGAGACATTAGTAGCATACTTTCGATTAAAATTCGTTCATTCCCATACAATACCATGTTATTATTAATCTAATCATTAAGTCAATTAACAAAATATTATATCTGTTAAAACTTAAATAGTTTTTAGTCTGAATTAACGTTATTTAAAAAAAATCAGGTACAAATCAATCAAAATTAACTCTAAGGTAACCGAAACATCCATAGGAAGTTATTACTGAGATCAATACTTATATAACTACACACATACGTAAGATTAAGCATGAATACGAACTTAATACATAGATACACAACATTTTTTTGGCTTTTATCGTATTAAACACAAAATCACAGAAACTACTTATTAAAAATTACAGCTGCTACACCTTACATTGTATACATCACTTGACATGTACCTATGTATCGTTGTTAAAATACCAAGTGACTACTTTTAAGGGACTAAACTCAGATCAAGATCTGAGTTACTATACTAGTTTAATCAAGGGCCCCAATACCTTCCCCTTATTCTACTTAACATCTAATAACAAAAAATATAAATTATCGTCACGTGATACATAACATGTGCAATTTTCATAATAAGTATATGATCTTAATCGATTATGTTATGTGCCATTATTATGTCTAAACTTTCCACTATAGTAGCTTACAAGGTATATCAAGATGTGTTCGATCTAGTTGTATATTGGCCATTTCAAAACCTCAATTGCATCTGCCTTATTTATGAAATAGCACATAATATACTATTACTACACACATACCTACATTAGAAAATATTATAAAATGTTTTTATGTCGACGTAGATCACACCGGCCTTGCTTGAGAATGCTTCGTACTAACGGTTTAATAATGTATGTAGGCAAATACATTTGAGGTTATAATTTAACAACATATTTTATTTTTATACAAATCTATATAATTTGCCACGTAATGTGGAAGTTATCCGAGCAAATAATTTTTCGGGTACATTTTTGTACTAAATCAAAATTCTATTCGTGTTCTACCGGCCTACGTACAGATGAATCATTCAACATCGCTCCATAGTAAACTAAACCTTGGTCTAATAGAACCAAAGTTATTTTTGAAGCGAACTTGTCAACGTGAATACTATGCCACACAATATAGGTTTGATATATAAATAATTCACCACGCCCGAATTAAATTTAACCTTGATAAATGAAAACTTCCATCATTTACGTAAGCAGTATGCTTTTGAAATATAAAAGCTAAATTTTATAGCTGTGAGTCACAATATTGTTTATAACATGTTTACAATTTGTGCAGACACGGTAAGGTATAGGTAGGTACCTATACACCTGTTATTACGCTACTCCATGAATCATAACAATCAATCTGTCTCGATTCAAGCTGTTTCTATAGCAAACGTGAAATAATACACAATAACTGTTATTCATAAACGTTGAATACTATTAATGATGCTTATATATAAATAAACAATATATTTATTCAGAGTCACTATATCTAAACATTTACATTCGTATAAATGTTAAATCAATAAAATTATTTGCGTCATTCCACCATCGTTTAGGCCACTTCGTTACAAAATAACGTAAAGGTCATTTAAAGATTATATGCTGATGATTCATTTAATTTATGTGCAAAACGCGTCGTCATTCATTATTGTAAGTACTTAAATTTCGTTACTTGTGTTATTATCAAATAAATATACGAAACACATAGATAACACTGACTTCTAAGAGATATACCATATCATTTCTGTACGAGATAAATATAGATGAGTAATACGAAGCTATTGAACATAAGTACCTGTTTCTTTACAAACTATAGATACAATATCATTAAAATGATTAAATGCGCATAAATATTTTTTTTCGTGATAAATAGTCTGCTGCAACATCGGGACTAGCATAATTATAGTGCTACCTGAGCGAATACAAAACATTATATAAGCCAGGTTTTTAGCAAAACATTCATTTCTTTGGTATTTTTCACTGGATTGCTATACTAATATATTAAATAACTCCTTCGCTTGTGCTTTCTTTAGCAATCAAAACAAAAATAATCACACGTCGTTTTCACGAACGTTGCTATTTACACCTTTCCGGACTCCAAACTAAGAACCAACCCGCTTGGTTTAGGTTCCATTAAAAAAATTCAAACCTATCTTTTTTGACAGGACATTCAAAGCAGGACGGCTGGTAGGGGTGTAGAAAGTGCCATATGTTCCGCACCTCTTACTGGAAGCCTTTGGGCTGTGACGTAATGCCTCATTAGCGCTGGCACTGTAGGGAATGCAGTTGCAGCGCCTCCCAAAGTGTACCCATCCGTACTGCGACATATACGCATGTGCATGAAACCACGTGTGGACCTGGAAATAACGAAAAAGTATGTTAATAAAAGTGGTTATATATACTTATACGTAAATACTAAAGTATGCAAAAGACTGTCCCTTATAATCTTACAAATCTTTTTATGTGTGAACTGGTAAAAATATTTATATTTTAACAATAAAATGGCATGCCAAGGAAAGACACTTTTTAACTCGAAAGTGTAGCGTGTAGTATAGATATATATTAAATTTTCTGTATTTAACTGTTACTTCAAAGATAAAGCACACAAAAATACTCACTTCAATGTAAGCGAATAGTCATGTTTTGCGGATTCGCTATTCCTAACCAAAAAGGCGCCCTCATCTGCATTTCTAAGCAAACTCTCAGCTTCGACGCGCGTTAAGGTCCCGTGGTACCACCTGTAAAGAAACAAATAAACATAATTAAACATACTCTTACGAAATAATATTGGTAGAAGTCAAACTTTTAACAATACGTTTCTTTTACTGCAAAACACAGTATTTATTACTTTGACATACGAGTATAATACTGTTCTGCGCTGGTTTACAATATTTTACTGTTTCTTAGAGACTACATGCATTACTTTTTTCGTATAAATTTTAAAACATACGATAACTTACCCTTGTCGGTCAAGTGGAAGAGACGCATCGATGAGATCTCGTGGCGGAGCTATAGGTCCCAAATTTAAATGCAATCCTTTAGAACTTCCCGAACCACCACTGCTACTCTCAAAATTCAGCTTCAGATTAGGTTTGTGTTTGTTCTCTAAAAGAAAGAAAAAACAAAAACATTAGTTGTTGCCAATCCAGTCAATAATATTGGGCAATAAAATCTAAGCTGTCTTTTCGGTTGAAACGTCAAACCGCATTTCTAACGTTTACGAACTCTTAACTCAACTGAACGGTTACAAATTGCCTCCAACATGTACAGGAAAAAGTTCCCTCAAAAAGCACTCAAGCAAATTAAATATTGGATGGGCGTTGGACCAGAGAATTTGCTGTGGCGCAATACAAAGTCATACGTCTTAATCGGTATAATGCGGTGGCGGTCGCTTCGAGTTAGAGGTATCAAACAATCAGAGCTGACAGACCCTTCGGGTATACTTCTTTCTTTCGGGATTGACATGTAAATTCCTCAGACATAATGGGATTATAGATATAACAAATTGCCTGAATAGCTTAAGATTTATAATATTTTGCAATAAAATGTTTTCAAAACTACGAACCTTGATTTAAATCTTGTACACTTTGGCTGGAAGAAGCATTCGAGATTGCTACTCCAAAGTCGTTATTGAGCTGTAACGACTGCCCTCGTAACTTTCGACGCAATTTGGGCATGTCAAATGGCAAGGATCGTAAGTCGGCTTCGGCTTCAGCTCGTCGTCTCCGTAATTTTGGCATATCAAAAGGAAGATCAGATAAATCGACGTCTTCATTTTTACTTTCCTCTTCATTATTACTATTCTTGAAATTTATGAAAGCATTCCGGGAATCAACACCCTCTCGGGAATGTATTGATATTCCACTATCGGAGCCTTGAATTTCCGTATCACCTGTTGTAGAGTGTCTAAACGTTAGGTTCAAAATATTTCTGTTTTGTAATGCACGGCGTTTTGGCTTGGCGACGATTTCTACAGTTGTTTGTGCTGTAGTATTGCCAGTTTCAACATCATCCGGAGATACTTTTTGTGAATTATTGTTTTTGTTGTTATCAGAAGTTTCAGAAGCTGGTTCTTGTGACGACTTATCAGATATTGGACTCAAAATATGTAATTTATTTGGATGATGTCCAAACCCCGACAATTGCATATGATGTGACTTAGTAAATGGCACATTTCCAGAGTCAGAACTATGTGAACTTAACGAGGACGAATGACGACTTTCAGAACTACTGCTACTCCTGTCTCCTTCACTATTACTACTTCGCAAAGATTCCATACTACCTCCACTGCTACTCGTAGCCATGCTTTCTGTGCTTGAGTATTTACGACGCGGACGTATTACTCCAGGCCTTCCTTTAAACTCCATTATAGGGCCGACCCCCTTTGGCCCCGTATACCGATTCAATTCAGGTGTGTCAGAATCGGAAGTGGGTCGACCCTTAATCTCTAAAAAAATACCGTCCTTTGATTGTCCTCCCTCGTCATCACCATCACGAGATTCGCGGCTCGAATCTCTTAGTCTTTGTCCAAGGTCTAGCTCCGCAGACCCTTTAACATCTGCCATGCTAGCTTCACTACTTGTTGGTGTTTCCCGAGCACGTAAAGATTTTACAGGTAATCTCAAATCTTTAAGACGAGGATGTGCCGGCTGTGATTGAGGCAGATTAGGAGCACTCTTAATACTATTCATGGCAGACCCATCTTTTTGTTGAAATTTTGTTGGTAGTGGAGCTGTAGATGGCGGTGATGGCGTATAACCACGAAGCGGCAATTGTGATGCCGAGGCTGTTCGACCATCCACATCAATATGCATGTTTTCCAATTCTTCTGATAATGCGCAGGCATTGCTTTCGTTTTCTCTTTTTTGACGAATTGTTGGAATTTTAGATCTTCGAACACTATCCGTTTTCATAGTCACCTTACGGCGACCTTTATAGTCTGGTTCGCTGTGTTCAATAGCATCAAATGCAGACGATGCAGATGAAGTTACTTTACGCCCTTCAGCTTGCAAAAGAGCAGGATGATTGCTAACTCTATCAAAATCATCTAAGTCGTCATCTGAACGTGCAATTTTACAGTCAAACGCGGTTTCATAAATCTGTCTGGTGGTCATTTCTTGCGGCCAGCGAGGCAAAGGCGCTGGCACGTAAAAAACGCTGCGAGAAGATGGATTCTCCTCTACATCTTCGGGCGCGGCGCACGCACAGCCGGCCGCGTCGCGCCCGCGGCGCCTTGGTGGCATCCACGCGCTCTCACCGGACGAAGATGATGAGCGCTCTAATTCACGAAAACCATCTTCAGCGACCGAGAATCTCTTAGGTAGATTAGGTCGGGGAGCAACGTGCGGTGCGTCTAAACTAGCCGATTTCCTATAGCGTGGGCCACGAGACGATGAAGTGGTGGAAATGGTCGGGGCAGATGGTGCTGGCGCAGGTACGGGTGTTTTAAATAAATCACCGTAATAATAGGGACTGGGGTTTCTACGTGGTGCGTTGGCGTAGCGTGGATCAGAACGCGCACTGTCTGGAGAATGTAAGGATGGTGCAGTCGCAAATGGATCAAATTCACCAAATTCTTCCTCTTCCTCTTCGGACGATGATGATCTGTTGTCTGACGATGTTTCTGCAACAATATAGAAAAATATATTCATTTAAAACAATTATAAATAATTTAATGATAACAATGCATTGAATCAACTGATAAATAATAACCTACATAAGATGAGTCTAAGCCATGTTACTAAGTTACGCAGCATAACTATAGTATAATAATAATATCGAGCACCAGGGTAAGTATAAGTAGGTACGTACTTTACGTACTCGCATTTGTTTATCTGATTTCAAAGGTACAACGAAATAACAAGAACTCCCTGTTTCATATAACAAAGAAGTCCTCATGGATGCATCATGAGCATAAAGGTCTGGATTTTAAAAGTTGTGGCTATAGGAAAGAACTAACGAATCGGAAGCAGCTACTGTAGCCATTTTGTATTAAACTTTTTTGTTACGGACTCTAGAACAAGGGCTTTTGTTTTAATGGTGTATTATTCATTTCGTCATTGAAATTAATGTGTAGGAGAGGCATTGTTTTTAATAGCTTGTAAAATATATAGATATTATCTTTTTACATTCTCAAAATAGTTAATAAAGTTTATATATTTTTATTATTTTTAAATGAGTAATATTTTTTAGTTGAGTTTATTTTGACGTTCATTGTCTGAAATATCCACTAAAGTCGTAAGAAAATTCTGACACCAAAATAAAGGATGTTCAAACGATCAACACGTTGCGCCTATTGAACAAAACGTAGTCAAAACTGCAAATTGTCTATTACGATGGAGGAGAGTGCAGATGGGAGGGTAAGTGACGGCATTACGTGTAATTACTTTTCCGCGTGGATGACCAGGCTGCCAAACTCAAATTTGTTAAATTGTCGCGATTAACGTGTTAAATCTCTTTCTGGAAACATGTTGACAGTGAAAAGTAAAATGTAATCGAGTTGCATGTGACGCACGTAAGTGAATTTAGGCAAAGAGCGACTGGCAATGTTTTGAATTTCAAGACACTGTAGTTTTAATTACCAATGTGAGTGAATAAAAAATGGAATAGTAATATGAACCATTCCTACAAAAGAGTAGTCTTTTAATAAAAAATAACGGAGATTTTTCTAACTAGTCTGCACAGACGGACAAGCGACAAAAGGGCTGATTAAAACTTGCTATTGTTGCATCAATCTCCGGTATCATCGAAAGGAGCTTTCTGGATATTAAAAAAAAGTAGCAATCTAATAATTTGTTACCTCCGTAAATACTATTCAGATATCCTAGAAGTTTATAACTAAACACAATATATCATTTAAACTGAATTAATTTAAACTTGTATTAATTAATATAACATTATAAAGGTAATTGCTAAATTCAAAGATTAGCTGTCTATATTTTTTAATAATCTATAATTTATTTTCTTTTGTCGTCCCCTTGGGTCGTGGAGTTTAGATAGACAATCACGTGTAAATCTGGTGGATCAGCTGATCAGCTTAAACTGACTTATATAATCTTGAACGCGTTCTACATAATAATGCGGCCGCAAAACAAATTCAAACAACGTTAGCTAAATGAAAATGACCTAACGATATAAATATGGAAAATAATATTTTACTTTTGAATCATTTTTCTTTATGATAAAAGTAGCAAGTACAGTGTAGCCTCAGCAGTGCCACAGTGAAACAATAGTCTAACTAGACTCTACCATTATTGTTGCAGTGGATGAATAGATCTTTTGTACCAACCGTCCTACGTAGAACATTCTTAAAACGTAAGAGCTTCTATGCAAAACCGAGAAAATGAAGCCCTGCTCTATATTTCAGTTAACTAGGTACATGCATGTTATTTTTTGGCGTACTAATTTAATTGTAGCGAACATTTTTGTCTCTAAAGAATGATAATTATTGTAATTAAATAATTCGTTTTAATAACTATTATGAGCATAATTTCTGCTAGTAAGGTATAATTTGCAAGTAGGTTTATTTGTTTGTTTTTTATTCTTAAGCTTTCATGCTGAAACTACTAAATGAAGGAAGTCGTAGGCAGAATCTATCACTTTTTCAACGATGGTTTTAAACAGATGTGCTTAAATTGTGTGAATTTTGAAACCAATTTTAATAAATGTCAGGTAACTAGTCCTTCCTGGCCCTATTAATCCCAATTTATTGTTTATATTGACGTCTCTAGCCTATCGAGTTATGCAAAATATCTTATTTTACACGGAATGATTACCGATCATAATATTATTAAATACTTACCGGATTCGTAGTAGGGTCGAGAGCGATGTCTTGAGTGTTTCTCGTGCCTGAACGGCGCTGAAGGAGCTGGCTCTGGCGGAGACTCTATAGAAGCTTCAGGTGCACTCTCAGGACTTCTTCGCGATACACTTGGTGCCGACAAATCAAAGTCAGTTCTCCTAGCAGATTCGTAGTCAGCGCGTCTGCGGGCTGACTCTGCGTCAAATTTTGTCCTCCTTCCTGAATCGCCGTCAAACTCTCTACCGTGATATTTTCTACTCTCGTACTCGTAGGGACGACGGCAAGAGTCGAAGTCGTAGTTAGTACGGTGGGAGTCGTAACGCCATCTGCTCGCTTCAGGGGAGCGGCGTGTCTCTCTAGATCGGCGACTGCGTTGTGGGGAGCGACGGGCTGTGTCGCGTGGTGTACAATATGCTTCAATGAATTCGACCTAGAACCAAACAATCACAAATTAATTAATGAACCTCAAAAGCCCTATTGGTACCTATATATATGTCTGAATTTTAACCAAAAACACCCTTATAAATAAAAGGGGAAAATGTTCTCTACCAAGTATATACCTTACTGGCTAGGCACAGAATTTTTATAACAAGTATTATTTCTCTTTCGTAATTATATCATTTAATAAGTCGGTTTTTACGATACCCGTGGAATTAGGCAGAATCACAATTGTATTCTTCGACAAAACGGATAACACAGTTTATCTTATAAGTTCTTGGTTACTTAGAAATTTGTACTAATAAAAACTCATCAGAAACTATAGTGATAAGTATGTAGAAGAACATCCTCGCCAAAATACCAATTGACTATTAGTCTAAGAGAAGCCCTTCATCATGGAGACCGATTATGTGGCAGGGTAAAGTGGTAATAAAATGCAGCGGTCACATATTCAGCCACCATAACGGCCGGTTAGACGCTCTCTCCCCTCAACGGCGCGTCATTATCGCGGCCCGTTCGTGTTTATGGGGACGGGTATAAAGAATATTATGAGATATTGTGCCTACATCGACGATACTATGAGGTGATAACATTTCAAGGGACATTGCCAAATTTTACTGGTGTCAAGACAAATTGTATAGCACATATCTGGGTCACTCGCACTTTTATATTTTCAAATGGAACACGAGTCCGAAGGACAAGAGAAATCATGTAAAATACAATCTTAAAACAGGTAAGTAGGTAGCCTTGAGCTAATCAGCTGTTAAAATTACCAAAGCTGCTAATATGATATATGCCCCAATTCTTTTGAATTTAATTTTACAATCTCTATATGACATTAAAAAAACTGGTTACTTTAGAAAAAAAGTAACAAAATTACCAGCCTGATAAAACAATGGCAGAAACTAATCGAGATTTGCTTATTTTTACTTTGAATCTGTTTATAATAATGTGATATATTTTTAACCCGAGGGTGGTTTCAGGCCATTAGAGACAGTGACGAGTTCCTGCTTCCGTGCCTCCGGACATGAAGGGTCTCTTACCCAGTTCTCATTAAGGGTTAAATTAGTAGCAGCTCAAATGAATTCGCAGAGAGTTATTAACGTAAACAGTTCAGTTTACGCACTTACCCTTTACGTTTACGTAACAACTTTGTTGGGGTATTCGAAATGTGACAATCTGTTTGATACCTATATCTTATTGCTTCAGTATAACATACAGATAGATACAACCTACATCGTACATTGGATTAGTATATTGGTACTTATTGTGTATAAAAGTTGTAAAATGTCCAGCAAAAAGAAAAGGGTGAACGGTTTTGGCCCGGGGACATTCCTTTCAAACTTTTTTATAGGAGGGTAGGTACGACTCATCTGGTGCTTTGTTTGACAGTACCTTTACGCATGAAGATTTATTTACATAATTAAACGTCGACGGGCTCGCCCTCCAGTTTTGATTTGGGATGTCTACATAGATTTTACAATATTTGTATATTTTTATGCATAATTAATTAGGCTTAAAAAGTATCTTTTATTTTATTGAAAACATTTTACGTATGTAAACGCTTGTCTGCAAAAATACCTTCAAATATCATCCAATGATATAATTCTATCTCTAAGTTTATTTTAGATAAATAAATGATCAAATTTATAGAATATTCCAGACCTTTTTAAGCACGCTGTGTGTTTTATTTACAGATTCAAATCAATACCGCTATCCAGACGTAAGGGTTAACTTTGAAAGGGATCAAATTGAATTCTGCTCAAGCACACATGTTCGCGTATGGCCATTCATCAATTGTATCGTATAATAGGGGTAGAGTAGTCAACAGCTCACTTCCTGCAGCCTCATGTGCCTATTATATAGTAGAACTATAATGTACCTACATCGTAGGTAATAATAATCAGTTTCCTGCTTTTTTGCCGGACATAATTTGCAAGCATATAAACCTATCAACACGGTACAAAGGAAAGGCCTTGTTGATACAAATCACCAAAGAAACTCTCGTAAACAACCTCAATAGTGCTATGAAGACATATAAATTCTCACTTATTTAAAACAATTACTCCATGTCATTTATAAGAAATAATATACATAGGTACCTATATATGCATATATATACTAAACAAGTTCAAGGAAGAATCAAGTTAGTACCTAGTTCTGAACTTCACAAAGAGTAAGTACCTACGACTAATATTTATGTAGAATACAGATAACAACAAACTAATGCCAGTTACTTAATCACAATAAAGAAATTTCTAATACATGTTAGCATATAAACGTTTAGAAACAAACAATTGAAAATAGAAAAAGATATCTGCTATTTTCACATTTGTTGTAGGACATATCAAGTGCTTATAAACTAACAAAAAAATTACAAAATAAACGTCTAGTTAACTCATAGAGACAATTGTACGCTTTGGAATTTGTGTTCTGAAACAAATATACCCATATGAATTACAAAGCACGTGCGTAATGACGTCTTTTGCATTGACTCATTGTGATCGTAAAAAATAATACCTGGTAACTAATATATTCCATGAGAAGTTTGACGTGGGACATATCTGAATGTTGAAATGTCAGAAAATACTTTAGATTATGCGCATAATTACATCGTTTATCTCGAACAATAGTTAATAATAAACGAGCTTCAGATACTAAGGAAGTCATCCATGTAAACGATTCCGGGTTCACCCAGTATGAGTAATACAAACAGTATGAAGGATGTGGGACAAGACAGAGCTTTCAGACGGCCAAGTGACTCACCGGGCCGACCGAGTATTAATACCGGAGACACGCCTCCTGGGATCTCGAACAAAAATAGCGCGGTGTCGCGTGACTTCAATATGGTAATGTGCGTTCCTAGCTATTAATTTTTTCGTGAAATTTTTCCACACCTCCATCTTTATTTTGGGCGATGAATCAATAGGTATACAAATAAGGGCACCTTTGATAGCAACAGCTTATGCTAACTATAGAGTAAAAAAGTCTTAGAACTCGCAAAAATATCTGAATAAATAAAAGATTAATATAATGTTGGAATGCTTGTACAAAGAGTAAAAGTCAGATTAAAAGTAGAACAGTAAGACCCAAGAAGTATAAGTTGTTTTTACAGCAATTAGCAAACAATTTAAGCAGTTGAGCAGACTGTGCAGTGCATATAACGACAGCATGAGTCACAATTTATTCGTTTTGTTTACAATAACAAATGATGACAAACAGATAATATACAAGTCGTAATATCAATACAATACAATCATGTACGAGCAGTTTTAAGTATTTCCTTTTCGTATTCTTGTTACGAACGAGCTTGAAAATAAGAAAAAGAGAGAAGAAATTTTAAAAACCATAACTTTTCATTGGGGATAGAATGGTTATTTTAAATTATATGTGCAAACAGAAAGATTGCAGTGCAATATAAAATAAAACAACAGAAGAATTCGTTTGTGGAAATTGCATTTGCCAGTCGACAATTGGCATGGTCATACCTAGACTGCCAGCAACTGTCTGGTCACGTTCTGCAAACCAGAGACCGCAAACAAGTTCCCACAACTGAATTAAGCAGATTCCATTTAGTTTTTTCACTATCGCTGGCTTTGGGGACCTTTTTTAATTTAACATTGGCTCAAAGCCCTACGTCTGTCACATGTCTAGTCAACAAGTCATAATAATTTTGTTTACTTTTAATATTTTAAATAAAGAATGAATCAAAAATGTTTCACTGATTCATTGGAATACCAATGAAAAGTATTTTTATACGATGGTGAAAATATATTTTGTCTGGCATCAATTCTGCGAGCACGTTTCAGTGAATAAACTAAGGAGCTAACAATTTGTTGAAAGCGCCATAACAGCACGGCAAATAAGCTTAATTACTAAGTTGCCCGTTCAAATCGCCTGAAGGACAAGACGACTTCTTAACTAGACCCTTCCAATTGTTTCAATGGAAGGAACAATTATGAAATAAATTTTCAACACCTACTTGAAAAGGTCAACGCGCTGCAAAGACTGTTGGTAGGTATAATCTATACTATTATAAAGCTATATATCTATACATTTAGGATATTTGGGAAAAAAGACTATTATTATGACTATATTTAGACGTATCTAAACACAAACCATTTTTTTTTAAGAATATTTGGCTATTTCTCAGTATGTTCAAGCAAAAACTACAGAACAAATTTTAATGTGTTGATAAGACTTAAAAACTAATATGCGTTTTATCCCGCTACCCTATCGGGACCCTGAGGCATAACAACTAGCCTTTGGCTGCGGATTTGCAAAGGCTAGTTAAGTTAGGTACATAACGATGGAATATTGGATAATAGCACCACTGAATTGTAAGTTTTCACTCACAATTAACAATATATATATCGAACTGTAAAGTTCAAGGAAGACAAGAAACTGATTAGATTTGTTTCTTACAATCATACATATAATTAATCGATGCTTATACATTTGTGTGTCTATAACAATTTCTATCTCTACCACAGCGTACGAGACTAGGGAGGGTGTAGAGACGGGATGCAATGCATAGAGATAATATGTTGTAAGTATGTACCTACGTGTGTATGCGAGTGTCTTTAATAATAACAGTATTTTTGCATTACATCATTATTATTATTAGGTAACAATATCTCGTTAAGATGAATAGGTGAGAATAGAGGGAACAAATTACTTTATTGATAAACGTTAACAGTGTTTACACAAGTGCTCTTTTTGAACATTATTCTTCTATAATATTATTATAATCGGAAAGAATAATGGGTATATTATATACCTAGTTAAATTATTAAACATGGTTATTCTTCTGATACTGATTCCAAAATATCTATCCAAATTTTTAATGGTACCTTGAGAAATAAAACATTGTGTATCGTAACACGGAGCAAACTTTGCTTTCCCAACTTATAAGTAAGTTAGGGCATTCCCGGGAGTATCTCTGTGATCAATATTTACTTACTAGCTGATCTTAGTTTATTTTTGGCTGTTTTAGGGTGTTTTCCAATTGTGGCTCTACAACTTCAGTATGGGAGAACCCTTATACAGATACCTACAGTATGTTTAAATTAACTTCATTTCTTAAGACAGCAATTAAATAGTATGATAGTTATATCTTTTTGAAAAAATCAAATGGAAAATTTGAAATGTGTAAGTTTTATGACGAGTAGGTATTTGTAAGAATGCACTTATAGACGTAACATTAGGTAACGCTTCTGAATGAAGATAATGATATTCAATACTAATATGTAGGTATATAACTCACCACATGTACCACTAGAATCCATTGCGCGATCTGGCGCATCTTCGATATTAGTTTTTTATTTGAAGGCATTTTAAATCATAAATTTATCTTTAAGACAATCCAATCCAATGGTATGTATGGAATCCACAAATAGCACAGAACGATCACTAACTTTATCGACCGTTTCACTACCGATACACACACACACACACACAAGTTATAAAACTAGATAGACCTACTATAACTACACTTTCACGCAAACAGAACTTGTTCTTGTTCAATGTACACTGAATATTTGTTTCTACAGTAGCTTATCTTGCCAATAATGTGTTGTCTAAGCGTTTGGCAGTAAACCTGCTGTATAAACGCCTAGGAGTGCGGTTACTTGACGAGTCCAACTGTAGACTGACAACACTACTCAAACGCTATACGCGAATGTGTAAAACGGTGACTCATCGCCCCGCATACTGTTTACCGAGGCTTGAGTCATCGCGGTCAAAATAACTCCAGTTGCGCTGCAGCGCTGAGGCAAAAGAACGATGAGAAACACGCCACTAAACACGCGAAACCATAAAGCGCTTACATGCTTCATGTTAAATAACCAACTCCATTAATACCTCCATTCCGCACGTGTCCCTGATTATAGACAGCAATAATAAACCTTAAGAGAAACAAAATAAAGTGCAGAATATCGCTAACAGTGAATAATAACTAAACGTAAACTTTCCCGTTTAGATTTCGGCTTGACTTGACTTATGTTAGATTATGCTCGACTAGGTCGAATGCCGTTTTGAGGTCGTTTACGCGTTCTATGCATAATGAATCAGTAGATAATGCGTGTCTATAGTATACTTCTAGGATTTAGAAACCTTTTGTCATAAACTTGAATGTAGAGTACATTCAAATTTATGACAAAATGGTTAAGACGAGGTTCCTCTAGCATAGCTCTGCGAGTGTTTAAGTGACAATTTATACCTCAGTTATTTATTATTTGTGAATTTTGTGATGGACTATATATGTACCTAGGTACCTGCTATTTATTATGACATGAACCCCCAAAACTCATGTCGAATCCTCGCGCGGTTCCTCTAAATCCAGGTTAAAAAAATCAGTTAAAGAGTATTTAATCTCAAAAGCAAAAATATGATATGCGGTTTATGTTATCTAGTTCATAATTAAAATAGATACGAACTAGACCATTGGAAATAGTATCAAATGCTTTCGCAAACAAGCATTCGTGGCGTTGATAGAGTTGAGTAGATACCAAATGCGACGCCAACAATAAATCAAGTTTACTGTCCAATGGCTCTTTAGTTTGAACGTTAAAAGAGATTGTTGTGGTCAAAGAACAGCTGATATTAAAGTAAGTAAAATACCGTTGATGTTGTACTCGTAAATAGTGTAAATGTTAATCGCTTAAAAATGACTACAACCTGACTTTGCTCTTTTACTAATGGCTTAAAATTAAAATTATCCGTAAGTACTTATGGTCTTTGCTTGCCCGCATGAACTTTAGAATGTAGTGATATCACTGTATGGCATATTAATTGTCTTTAATATCCTTTTCCTTCTTTATAATATAGCAGAATAAAAGAAGTAATCTCCTTATCTCAAAGAACGTCCAGATTTCTTACATGACTCGCATTCAAGACGAGATCATTCCAGAACTTATACTAAGAATGCCAGTGCATTGAACAAAATTTCTAGACAAGTAATTTTTATTTCAAGCTGTTCAATTATGGAATACATTGATGAATACTATTAGTTCATCACTATCTATAGCAGAACCAAGATTGATATTATTATTTTTTTAATACAAAATATACCAAGAAGTAATTAATAAATACAGCAGACCTTTCACAAGCTCTACTCAATAGGATTAAGAAAATGATATTTGAAAAACATATTTATTTAATTGAGGTTAATAATAAAAGCCATAAAGAAAAAAAAATGTAGACGTATAGACAATGACGTCATCGCTGAGCAAATTATATTAACAACTTTGCACATAGGCATGTAATTGTAATTACTTAGTAGTAAAAACTTTTTGGTGGTCTGTTTTATGCTTAAAGAATATTATTGTGTTATTAATAAATGTTGTAAATGTATATATGATACGCACTTACCTAGTTTCTAATGCAATTTCACTATACGCGTTGTAACATAGGTAACAGTAAAAAAATCTTCACCCTTTTTAGACATAAACTCACAAAAATATAATCTCTGCGCAACATCTGTAGAGTTAAGCTAACTGACCGCAGTAGTGATGATGACGTAAGAGAGCGAGTAGTACTGAAAGAGAGTATTTATGTAAGGGTACAAAAGGGAATGCTCCGACGGTTCGACATACATGGAAAGAATGTCGGATGAGAGAATGGTTAAAAAGATAAATACTTATATAATGCGAAAGTGGAAGGATGTGAGTACAGGAGAGACCGATGCTAATCCATCAGCCTTTTGAAGTCCACTGCTGGACATAGGCCTCCCCAAGAGAACGCCACAACGAGCGGTCCTGTGCTGTTTCATTCATATGGGGGATAGTGCCGTAATCGCCACGCTTGGCAGGCAGGTTGGCGATCGCAGTGGATGTTGTTAATACTCGAGGGAGTGCTGCTGCCCACTCCCCTGATATTCCCTCAGTCGGCTCTTACGACTCCCATGGGTGGAGAGGGGTGGGACAATTCTAAAGAAGGCCCCACACGGCACAATGCGATGCTAATAAATAGTATTATGTATATTATTATTAGTTATAAATTATTATTGTATGGTATAAAAAGTGGTAGAGCATTAATAATGGGGCCGACCCATCTACCGGGAAAGTACCCTTTAACAGAAAATCAACGTAAAGTAACGATAGTTAATTCTACAGTTGTGTTTTGTATGATGAGTGAGACCACCGGAAGCCCAAATACCTTCTCCTCCATTCTTTCCTTAAAACCTTCCTTTATATCTACTATTCCACTTCTTGAAGTTTGCGATGCGCAAATGATTTCTCTAGTGTTGCTAGCGTCTATAGCCTTTGGTAACCATTTACCATCAGCGCTATATACTTGTTTGCCACGCGCTTAGTATATTTTTTTTAATATAATTATTGAGATAAATTATTATATTAACGTAATTATATACTAATATTAACCTAAATATAATAATAAATAAATATTCACGGACATTTCACACAGCGTCCTCTGGTCCCAAACTAAGCTTAACGCTTGTGCTATGGGTACCAGATTACGGATATAATACATATATTTATTTTTTTATAAATACATTTATATAACAGAAAACAACCAGACGCAGTACAAAATATCTGTGTTCATCGCACAAATAATTGTCCTGAGTGGGAATCGAATTCACGACCTCGTGCTCAAATCGGCTACACTACCGACTACGCCACGAGGCCCGTCGTAAGTTCTATTAGAAGTAAACATTTTTTTTTTTTCAAAATTTTCTTTATTTAATAATAATAATAATAAAAATATGTACAATCTAGTGTAAATTACATCCTAGCAAGACAACAAATGAAGATTAAAAAGTGTTTTACAAGCTTATCACTTTTTAAAAAACTTTTAACATGTACATTAATGATATAACATGCAAGTAAATGGTAACTAAACAAGTAGATTAATGATGAATGTAATGAAAGAATGTAGGTAAGCCTTAGATGAGTCTTACAATTCACAAACATGGTACCTATAAATTTTATTAGAAAATATACCAAAAGCGGCGGTAGATTAATAAAAAGAAGCTAGTCGCAACAAGTATTGCTAGAGTCAACCCAAACTAGCTTTTGCAATTCATAAATTATCTGCAAACCCGCATCAAGCAAAGATCATGAACCTCGGCCTAATCTTTGTCTCAGTCACATACTGATATTATTATAATAATATCTGTTAGAAACCTGTAGTAGAAGATTTTACTAATATTAAATTGAAAGGCAAGTAACGATGCTCCCAGACGTCTAGAATCATCGTTTCGTAAGGGAAATACCGAGTCGATCAGACAAACTATTGTTTTGCCGGTTTAATTTAATTTGACATAGTATAAAACGTTGATGATTTTGTAATTCTGATTAAAACTTAAAGAGCGTCCGCGATCCGACTTTATACCACGTTATGACCACACCTTCCCACATATTATGCTCGAGAGGTTCATTCGAGATTACTTATGTGATTACGAGTACATTGACAGTAGCAGTTATATAAATAATAATCACGAAAACATCGAAATCAAATGAATCAATGAGTCACGACTTAAAATCTTCAAAGCTGAATTGATTACATAAATGAATAAAGAATCCTAAAATTGGCGTACAATTAAGACGGAAATATTCAAGCGAATCGCTTGACGAATAGACGAGAACGTCTCAAGGATGACAGTCTAAATATTTTAGACAATTAAATACAAATCTGTAAGTTCATAAATATTTGTCAAAATTAATTTTCTATGTTGGAACTCCAAAATATCTTGTTTATTTTACTTATTAATATTAATGTTTCACTAGGCCTTTGCTCACGCTCCGACGCAGACAAAAGTTAGTTTTTGGGTTCTCGATATAGTAGCGACATACCAATTTTCAAGTCTAGTTTAATCCTATCCAACAAAAAAGTTTCATTAAAATCTGGTCAGTACTTTTTGCTTAATGTGCAAACAAATAAACAGACAAAAATTCTAGAAGAATGGTTTTGAGTTCTATGGCGCCTAAATGGCCTAAAACAGTACCTACAAGTGTATCTGACGCCTAAACACACGATACATTATTTTTTTCTCAAATATCTTAAATGAACAGAGAATGAGAGAACAGCATAATGGTATATATAGATATAGGTAGGTTCATACATACGTTATTTAAAAGATATTTCTTTCACTAATCTGGATAAATAAGAAAACATCTAAAGACAATGTCGTTAAGAACAGTTGTTAATTAAACACAAAGTGAAAAATGTGAAATCGAAAATAACACACAACATTCACTTTGTGTTTAATGTATAGTGCTAAGCATGTCAAATGCTAAAAATATATATAAAAAATATCTAACAGTTGTTAATTCTGTCGGGTCCATAAAATTTTTAGAAACACTGGTAGCCTGCTAGGCTATAGAATAGTTATTGCATTAAGTATTAACATATGTGATGACATACCAATATCAAGCATTTACAAGATGTTGTAAAACTTAATATTGGCTAACTTTAAAAACGAATAAATCGAATATTGAATAGACAATGAGTACTTATACGTAGGCGTACGCGCAGAAACATGAACCAGATATTATGTAAAGTTTATTATTTTAATGTTAAGTGACAGCCCTGGCTCCCAAATGTCTACCTACTCCCACACTACAGCGAGTGAGAATCAAAATAAAATACCTACTCTATGGTGACTAATACAATGTATATGCATAGGTACTTACAAATGTTCTGTTGTCTGTGTGTAGTAGTATTTTTAATCCTTATTAACATTATAAATGCAAAACAGTTCGTTTGGTTGTTGCGCTTTTACGCCCTAGGCCTAGGAACCGATCATCACGAAATTTTTTAATATACTCTAGAACCCGGAAATTGACAATCTATTTTTATCCTGTAAAAGTGGCCAGTTCCTGTGGGATAGTTATTTTTGCATAGAGTTTATTTAATGTGCCTTAGAGTGACGTATTTATATTCTGATGTCGGAATCTAGTGACTAATAAAAAAGCATAAAAACTTGTCTATTAAGGACAAAACCTTACTTTGGCTTTTTCATTCAAGCCATCGCATAAAAGAGAGCTATAAATACAAGAATCATCTCGAACATTATCCATATAATGAATTCTCTTATAAGTTTACGCTTTAAACCGTTTCCTGTCAGCTGTTTCCTTTATAAATTAGATAACACTATTCACTAAAGGCTTAAAAAGGTCGCTCTATTCGTCCAAAATACAATACGTTTAATACAACAATGGTGATTGTACAAGTTTCAAGTCAATTGTTACAAATAGAGTCAAGAGCGAAACTGTGTTAGAAAAACGACTAAATATTAGGCTTAGATTAAGATATCTAAGCTACCAAGATGGTGCACGACGGGTTATTTAGTGGGTGAAGTCCCACAGCACAACCGTTGTTTTTATGAGTAGGGGGAAGTACTATACGATTTTTCCCGCATAAATATAAAAAAGTAAATACATAATGTATTATCTAGTAAAGTATTTTGAAATAAAACTACGTTTACGGAATCTATCGCGTTTACTTGATTTTTATGCTATCCCGACGTTTCGAATACTTTACAGCATTCATGATCACGGGTGGACTTAGATGGTAGATGTCCAAAGCTGATATGTTGTTTCAACGGTTTCATCTGCCCACAGTAATATGATTTTACAAATCATATTGATTATTAGTTTATTAGTTTCTATTATTAAACATATTAAAATCAATATATTTAATAATAGAAACTAATTATCAATATTGTCTTCTTAATTGTAGTTTTTTGATTATTTAAAAATTTAATTGGTAGTTTGTGGTAGAATTTTTAAGCACTAAATATAAACAACATTTTAAAACTTAAAGTAGTATTATACTAATTTTATTATACTAGCTTAAAATCTCATACATTGTAATCATAAAACTTAGAGTAGATATTTTTATTGTGTTTCTAAACGAATATTATGTGGCATGAAATAAATAAACCAAAAATTTGTAAAATCATATTACTGTGGGTAGATGAAACCGTCGAAACAACATATCAGCTTTGGACATCTACCATCTAAGTCCACCCGTGATCATGAATGCTGTAAAGTATTCGAAACGTCGGGATAGCATAAAAATCAAGTAAACGCGATAGATTCCGTAAACGTAGTTTTGTTTCAAAATCTGTGAAATTCGCGTAAATGTTAGAAAATATTATCTATTAAAGTACTTTTTTCTTCATTATTATTCTTCTTTGCGTCCTTGAAATATTTTTTATTTTATTTATTATTTGGTAGAAATTTTATTTGTCTTTTTTTAATATTAATGTGGCTAAAGTCTGGCAATACACTAGGCCATCTGCGATGATCTAAGCATAAAGGTGAACGCACTCGTTATTCGATGTCCACCGACCTCTTATCGATGACTTCACTCGACTCGCAAACAAGGGAGAAACATATTCTAATAAATATTTAACAAAGCTTTTTCTATCCTATAGTATTTATATCACAATCAATCAATATTAATACAAATAGCTTAAAAATGAAGTTCAACTTTTATATTTATTCAAATATCGTCAATCGTCGCTTTATCTGGGCGAAAATCGAGTAGACTGTACTCGATTATTTATATCAAAAATATGTTATTATTATTTTTTATTGCATAGGTTGCCAAACGTGCAACGACCCGCCTGATGGTAAACTGTACTCGTTTCTCATGAACTCAGCTAGAGAGTATAGTTAAGCCGCTCCTCATCATTTCGTTTCACAGATATGAAATGAAAGAATTTATGGCTATCTCCTGCTACAGCCAAACCACACCGATGTGCTTCATGGCCAGTCACACAGGACGGAGATAGTGGTACCCTAACCCGATCGGGCCCGATAGCAAGTGAGTACTCCCACTTGGCAACTAATGCAATGTGAGAATTGCTTTTACTTGCCTTAGTCGCCATGTACGACACCCGTGGGAAACAATGGGGTGGTGACACCTGTATTCTTAGTCACCACACTGACAAAATATTCACTGTATTTTTAGAATTGTAGTATTTTTGTGGCTCATTAAGTGAATGATCATTAGTTAACACAATCGTGAGTTATAAATACAAGCAACCATGTTTTACTGCGTTTGACACACTTCTACATATTATGAGTAGGTATATCGGTGTTTATCGTCAGGTCACAACTTTTTTTTTTTAGGCGGGAAAATGGCAGGCCTTACCTAGTAAAAAGTATTGAATGATTATTGTAGTAGGTATGAAACTAAATATCTTATCTTTCCTAAATGTATTATATTTGAATAAGTTAAGTTTCTCTCTTGGTCGGTTATCATCGTAATAACTCGTGGCGATTGCATCTACAAATAATTCTCAACACCTACTTGCTATAAGTATATTATTATTATTAGTAGTATTATTTACAAAAAAATATATTTATATTATAACGATACTAATCTATAACTATCTATGCTATCGATTAGTATAATGATACTTCTACAAAATATCGTAGGACATGGGGCGATATCATCGCTACCAAAATAAATAAAAACACGGGTCGTCTGCCAGATGTGAAAACATCGAAATTATTTTGTAGAAATAATAAGTAGAAATAAAATGATCATAACTTTTTCAATGTGTGCTTGTATAAAATTATGATATGTCTAAAATAACGGAAATGGACAAAAATCATCATCATCAGGCCCTGGATATCATCTAGACTCTAGAGACAAAGTACTCGTCAAGACGAAGCAAACGAGTCCAAACTCAATAGGGTTGCGCCGTTTCATTATAGAGTTCCTATGTTCACCTTTCAGCTCCATAATCAGATCAGCTCCATGTCATTATAATATTGAATTTTCACGCGATATACATATGCGTGTAAAATTTCTGCTCAATCGGAAACCGGGAAGTTTGTCAAAGGAGATGTGCCAAATGCCCATACATTCTCGGCCTGGAAAGGACATACATAAAACAATATGTTTTTTGAAGATAAATGATTACCCTATTGTCCTGTGTATTTTCTTTTCACACTAAAGCTTTTGGATTATGAGATAAAATACTTCTAACATGGATATAATTTTGAAATTGAAATACCTCAAAATCGGATATTTGATCAAAAATAACACGATACTTATAAATAAATAAAATAATATCTACAGATATACCTAAACAAATAATGAGGCTTAAAATCACTAAATATATAACACTCATAAAATCACAATACAATAATATTCACGATACACAATACAAAACAACAACATTAGATGAGTAGAATGACATGGTATGACAGGTGTAAAATGTTTTGCCAATATTTTAAATCATAATTGCTACTCTCGATAAGAAATAATAGCTGTTTTCACCAAATAATTATAAAAAATATTTTCTTAAATAGTCATAATATTACTGTTCTCACGAAATTATTTAAAAAATAACTACGTAATATTGTTTTGTAATATAATAGTATGTACTGTAGTTTTTAATGTTGTCAATTCAGCGTAGCGGCAATATCCTATTTGATTGTCAACAGATAACAATCATCCACCAATAACCATTACGATAAAGTACAAATTCAAAATAATAGTTTTTTAAACTATAATCTTTTTCTAAAGTTCTTTCAAGAAAAGAAAACCACTGACGGATTTTATAAATTACTAGTTTAATTTTAAATATTGAAAACATTATGTCTGCCACAGGCCGTAAATGGCACATGTCCTTTAAATTGCAAGATTTGAACGGGACAAGTAAAATAAAAGCGTCACCACGCTAACAGCTGGTTTTACCCTCCCTCCGCATTAGATGTTTCATATCAAAAAACTTATGACATCGATTTCAACACTTCGTATTGGATTCCTGGTTAGATTCAGCGCCGAAGCCATAATCAAAAATATATATTTTTTAATTTACAATTAAAAAATTATTTTTGATTATTCAGTGAGTCATTGACTAAAAACGATATGCGCGTAGGTTGTAATCTTGTGTCTGTGTCACCAAAGTACCTATTGTTTTTTAAGTGATACAGATAACTTAAATTTTAAAACATTATTATAGTACGTTTAATTTTAATTTCAAAACGAGCTTGTTTTAGAAAAACATGTAGGTATTTCATTATCTTACAAAAAGCGACGTGCATTATTACAGTTTATCCTCAACGAATGGACAGAGTTTATTTGTTCCTTACGCTTTTACATACATAGCATCTCGCATGTATCCCCGAAGAGGTAGGCAAAGATGTATTACACACCCACGGTTCGCCAACTATAAGTCCCACTTAAAAGGGGGCGAGTCTATTGCCGTACACCGGGCACATTTCCAAACTCCGGGCTGCTACTGAGAATTTTTATTTTTACGAAAAAAGTTCAATAACACTCTTACTCGACCCAGGGATCAAAACCGAGACCTCACGATTAGCAGTCGCCCACTACCGCTGCACCACCGAGGCACTTTTACGCTATAACTACTGAATCAATCATCATATTCTATTTGTGTACGTCCGCGCCGACGGAATCTTGGGCCAGGATCTAGTTTGAATTAAATTGCTATTAAGGATTTGGGATCTATTACCTAATATTAGTTACGTAGTCTATTTACATCTGTTATCAATGAGTCACTTTGTCGGTGATTCCCAACCTTTGCCAGGTCACATATGGCCCAGTAATGGCTTACGTGTGTGCAATGAGTCATTATGTCGCAGGTGTTCAGCGCAGAGGGTAAGTGACGCAGGTGAATATATAAAAGCAATTAACGAATGCAGATGATCTGCCGTTTTATTTGACTTATCTAAAGTGTGACGATAATGAGCATAAAAATATGCCAGTATTTTATTAATATTTAGAAAAAGTTTTTATACCAAAGAAGATTTAATTAGACATAAGTAAAGGTTACGAATAATTCTAAAGATGTTTATTATTATGCTTATATTAGTGCTGTTATGCTTATTGCGTAGCAGTAATAAGCTGAGCATTATCCATTTTAGGATGGGCTTTGTACCCACAGGGTAGACCTAAGTTTTTGGGAGGAGATGGAGTAATTTTTTTTTTTCTTTTGTTTTTTCATTTTTAAACCATCAATGTATGTTTTATTTGTTTATCCTCATTTATGTTTTTCATATATGTGCATGCTTGTCCGAAATAAAACCTTTTTATTTATTTCTTTCTTTCTTTCTTTTTCTTTCTATTTGATTTTTTAAACAATTTATTCGCCGGTGAAGAAGAATATACTATAATTTTGAATACTTACATTGGTGTAACTATTTTTATTTTAAAGTTAATTTATTCTAGTGTTTATGGATTGCACAAATATTTATTTTACTCGGTAATTATACCGACATGATTCAACATGCAGGTACTTATTCTGTTTATACTATGCGGGCGGCAAACAAGCATAAAGGTCCACCTATTGGTACCTATTACCAACTTGTCAAGTAGTTACCGTAGCCTCTAAATATACGCTAGCAACACCAGGAGGATCCGTCGCGCGTAATCAACTCCATAGTGGAAAGAGATATGATGTGGAAAGGAAGGATAATAACGAGGGACTTTGGACCACCGGCGCTCTTACTCACCAAACGAAACACAACAGTAGGAGTATCTTCCCGGTGTTTCACGCTGATCTTCTGTGAGAGGGTGGTACCTCCGCAATTTACCCGGCCAAACCATTCATGCTGGAACAAGCAAGGTTCTACCAAAAAAAATAACAGTGATTTATTGTGATTAATGCTCTTATCTACACACAGTGATGCATGCTAATGTATAGAATGTGTAGAATTACTATTTAATAACTTAAACTACTTGTAACTTGTACCACACATAATCGTAAAAATGGTAGCACACAACGTGTTCAACTGACTGACTGTACACAGAAGACGTGACATTATTATACACACACACACACACACACTATTTTAGATGCACAGCATAGCACAGAATGTACAGGAAATGTTGTATTTCCATTTAATATATAACGTAGTTTTATTGAACATTCAGTTACAGTATATAATCCCCTATTAGGTAAGATACCTATAAACTAAGCTAAGCTTCATTTTCTATCTATACCTTATCTATAAACCCTTATTTTTTGTTAAGGCGGGAAAAAATGTACCTAGCCGCACACCCTGTCGTTCGGGGCAACGAACAGGGTAGTGTGGGGCCTTCACCCGTTAAAGAAACCCGCCGTGTGTCGTCTCTCCGCCTATATTGGCGGGCCATCAGAACTATGTTACATTCCTTCAGTGGCACACTTAGCGTCGCACCTTCGCGGGATCTTATCTATTAACCCAGTCCTATAAAAAAAAATAACAATATCTATTATGTCTATAAGCGGGCAGGGAATGGGTTAAACCTCCGTCAGTCAACCGCCTAAGTTTCTTCACTCAGAAGACAACTCGTTTCTATTATAAAATGATATAAGGCCACTAGAGTTCTGCAGTGTATTTTCATTTCGATTTAGTATTAATTCCAGTAAGTATACCTACGTGCCCATTAATATAACTTCAGTAACGTTCTGCTGTTAAGGTAGCAATATATAAACTAACACAAAGTGTGAAAATGAGGAATCGAAAATAACAGTCACGAGCAGGATTTGAACCTGCATCTCATGGAATACCATCCCAGATGCTTTGCCAATTCAGCCATCGTGACAATTGCTCGGGACTGCGAATTTCTATATCACACGTCTTGGGTGACGCCTGCACCGTCTGTCGGAAAATTTCACATTTTCACACTTTATGTTACTTTATATGGTTAAGCATATCAAATGCTAAAAATATTAAAATAGCTATTATATAAAATAGAAATGACGATTTTAATGACAAGTAATAATACATTTTAAATTTAAAAACACACTATTAGACCGTGCCTGTCTATGGCATATTAATCGAGAATAACCTTTAACATGTGTAACAATACTTTTGCTGTGACTTGGTGAGGCAGTTTGGTGTTCTACAAATTCCATGTATAGCACTATTTCAAGATGAGTTTCTTAAATATTAAGTATTATACCTATATTAATTAAATACTCAATTAGGCTAACAGTAAATATTCGCATACATCTATAATAATATTCGCATCAACTAGAAAGCAACTGACAGTCTTCGGACGGCTAGATAAACTTTCTTAAATAATAACTAAGAACACTCGTGAATGACCCCTTTTAAACATAACAATAGGTATTTTAAATTTAGTTCAGCCGTTTGGTCGTTATGATGCCATATTTGGTACTATCCCGACGTTTAAAATCATGTATAGCATTCCTAATCAAGGGAGGTCTCACACATGCCCACTGAAGTAATGTAACATAGTTCCAGTGGCCCGCCAATAAAGGCGGAGAGACGGCACACGGCGGGTTTATTTAGTGGATTAGGGCCCCACATTACCCTGTTCGTTGCCCCGAACGACGGGGTGTGGGTTAGGAACATTTTTTCCCGTATTAACAAGAAAAAAGGAGAGCTCTCACACAGTGAGATACAGTTTCAAATAAAATTGAATGTGTTTCCATGTCCATTTATAGTAGAACAGAAACAATAAAAGATGCCCTTATATGGGCGCTGTGACAATACCCTTATGTATCTAGAGAACATCACTTTCTGTGAAATTGCATCACTAACTGCTGAAGTGTCGATGAGTAATAAATTGTACGTTACAGATCATCTGAATGAGTAATTCGCTAATCGACAGCTGACGAATAGCATAATTAGGGCTGGAGGAACACATTGGAGTCAGATGACTGTCACTTGGTTGAATTACTAATGTTTTGTGGTTTTGTTTTTTTTTTTTGGTTTCTAAGTTTTCTAGCTTTTTTTTTGTATACTTACGATTGAAATTTGATTATAATATTGCACGCCTCATAAGCGAAGCGTTGAGGTGGGTACTATTCTCGTTTTACACAGAACAACTGATTTTTCAAACTTAAAATGTCTCTATTTATCATATATTGCACTTGTAAAACAATATATACACACACATATCAAGAAAAACACTATTTTTGACACTCATTATATTTTTTATGCCATTTTTGTTATTTAAACTATGTAGTTAAAAAACTGTTTAAAAAAGTTATGTCTTGGACGTCCGTTTGTTGTAGATAATGTATGTTAACACGATAACTACCGAAATACTTTACTAATCGAGTATCTTTTTTTTTCTTTTTAACTTGTGTACAACTACGAATAGAACCCTATAACTTTTCACGGTCTGATTCGATGTGGTTTAATTGTTATTAAAATAAACAAAAAAACTGAATATTTCCGCTCGAATCAATGGCACAGTGCTACACTAAAACCAGCACTATAGCCTATACGTTATTTCGTATAACTACTTCTATAGACCAATATATTAGTACTTCTTAAAATTAGCGCTATAAGACATGAGAAACACATTAGCATTTTTTTAAATTAGCACTATCTATGTGATTTATTGAAAACTACTTAGTAAGACCAATACATTATTAGTTACTTATCAAATAATCAATTTTATTGTGAAAAATGAAGATTATGAGGCGTGCACTTTTTGATTTTCCATAGGTATGCAATGGAGCAGAAGTAAAAATATGAAATCTTGAACCATTCGTAGTCGTGCTATTTCTTTTATAGGTTATCTAGAATTACTCCCTTATTATTTTTTGTTATTTACAATTGAAATTCGATCATAACATTTTATTCTTTATCGAAATATATACAGGTCAGTTCAGCATACCTAATTGTTTTCCTTTAAAGGGCTGGAGAAGAATATAACGTTAATAAGATGTTATGTAAGTACTTACGCGTTGTGACGAAATAAGAAAATATTTTGTTTTTTTAAATGACTAACAAATTTACTAATAACGTTATACCTACATTGCCTATGTGTAATTACAATTTTTTTTTTCATAGTAATAATAATAATATGTAGTTTATTGCTTAGTAATTCGACACTGGTTACAAAAAATCTTAATAGCTAAGAACAAAGTTGTAAGTACAAACTTTAATTTCTTATAATTACTAGGATAGGTGAATGTACTGGATAATAAGGAATCTTCTACATCCGAACTAGGTGTGAACCTGTGTCTCGGAGTATAGTTTGTCCCTTCATTATTATACGATTATTATTAGCTGTTAGTATATTACGTTACTATGCATTGATATATAAAAAGAATAATTAAAATATCAATGTTACTATGCCATTAATTCGAGTCGACTAATGCCCGGTTCCTATAATAATAAAACGGATCGTTTTACTTACGATTGGAGGATACGAGTCGTATGTGAATTGACTGACATTTTGCAACTAACGTATGGGTAGCTGTTAACAATGACGATTCGTTGAATATAGGAACCGGGCATAATGAAGCAGAAGTGAAAGTATAAAAACTTGAACCTGCGTAGTCTTTCGGTTATAATTACAAGTTACGTTAGTAATTATATTAGTGATAGTCATCACATCATAGTTCACTCCCAGCCTGGAGTATCAACTCCACAAGGCACGCATTTAAAAAGAGATTTTATTTACATCTTGAAAGTGTGAAGCCTTATAATTAGCATAGAACTGGTGTAGTGGAATGTCAGCTGAATACCTCTTCACTCAGATAGGTGATCCGTTTTCAACAAAGGAACAATAAAAAATATAATATATTCATGTTTTAATTTTGCATAGCTTTTAAGTACTTCATTCACTTAAGACTAGATAAATGTACAAAGTAAGTATATTATTATTATATAAGTAAGTATATTATCATTCTTACGGAATCCCCGTTACTCATAGACTTAACCTTGTAATTACACGATACGATATTACGTCATTTCTTTTTCAATTTATAACGCTTCAATAATGTCTGACGTTTATACTTATACACGTCATCGTGATGTCACGCGCAAACAAATTTATACTTTCGTCTCTAAACCAAGGAACATAAACTCTACCCGAGCTGAAAACTCAGATACCCTTGATAATTGAATACTAACATAAGCCTTGATTTTAGCAAAGAATATACTCTACATTTTTGTCAGGAACTGAAATAGCTTTCATTTAGAACTACTCATATTATAGCGATCGTTTTCATCATAATTTATCCTTAAGACAAAGTTACAATTTTATTGGAAATAGGAATTTCAATGACAAAGTTTCGATCAGAGTGCTCAATAAAACTAATAGTATTATTAACTACCTTGACATAAAGGATAGTCACCCTAATACAAGGAATGCTATCCTCTCATCTTAAACTGTAGATATTGTTATCAGATTTCAAACTGATCGATTCATTAAACACAAAGTGAAAAATCGATGATCGATTCAGTATTTTCACGGATCGACTGTCTATCTGACCTCAACGGCTCAACTAGGGGGACTACTGGTGACCTCAGATCAAGATCGGAATCAGATTTTTACTCAAGATTTTGACAATCTCTAACAACTAACAGGAAGTTACTATTGACATGATATAATCTCCAGCACGGCTGGACTGATTTAGGTGGAAGAGAGCAAATATTATAAGGAGTAGTAGTAGTTAGACTACTTTAATTTCGGAAAAATAATTGAGTTTCGCACAAAAATATAACTAAATTCATAGGTATCAAATTAATAAAGCTACAATTAAAACATTTTATTTATAATGTAGTTTATTTCGCAGTTAATTAACTAGTCCATCAATCGTGTATTAAAATGATAATTTTAATGTAATTAACATTCCAATGTGTTACACAATTATTGGCATATGTACATGTTTTATTTGTATTACGTTCTTTAAAGAACAAATTCCTGATTTTAACAATAAAATCATGTGTAACGTAAGTCTATATATATCATATCATCAATGTTTTCAACTGATTGTGAGTATAATTTTCAAAACCACACGACACTAGAACAAGTTGGCGTTGGGCTATTTTTCGCAGTTCATGCTGCGAAAAATAGTTATATGCTCTTTTTTTTGTTATCATGCAATAAGGTGAGCCACGGTCCATCTGATGGTAAATGGTAACCGTCGCCCATGGACTCGACTATACAGAGAGTATTATCAAGCCGCTGCTCACCAATTAATTTCACAGATGAAATTAAATATAAACGGCTATCTCCTGCAACAGCCAAAACGCAACAATGTGCTTCATGGCCGGTCACACGGGAGATGGTGGTACCAACCCGCTCGGGCCGGATACCAAGTGAGTAGGTACTTCCACTTGGTACCCAGCCCTACCACCAGTCGAAACCAGCACCTATTCATTAGTTGCCCCGGTTCTAATCATCTTTGCGTAATACTAGACAGCCCGAGCATCTGGATATCTTAACTAACTATAAAATGGCAGTAATTGCGCAAATATTATAGGATTTCCCAAGCATTTGTGGCGTTCTTAATACTGTTTTTACCAATTACCGTTTCAGATTCTCGTGAATATGTTTTGGAATTCCCTGTTGGAATAACATAGTAAAGGAAAATATACCAGGAATCCTGCTGCATTGCTTGTGTGCTAACTTATGAAACCTGTCATGCCGTACTAGAAGACCTCATGGTGCAGTCTATCCCAAAACCTTCTCACCTCGCTCTAACTCCGGTGCCCATTAGAAATTAAGTAAATACTTGGAGGTAGAATATATCTACTAAGTCGTACCGACATCGCATCGTGTTATATTGTGATTGAATGAGTAATTACCGTGATTGGCCGAGGGATTATTGCGACATCACGCGTCGGTTTACCAATCACAAGCAAGACGATACGATGTCGATACGATTTAGTGAGTTACATTCTACGGGCCCTTATTACTCTTATACTTCAACAATAACAAGACATATAAATCCAATATATTGGAAAATATATACGCTATATTTATGTCGCTATTTCCGATGCAATTGTTCCATGGTCAGTCTAAAGGAATTACTCATCCATCCAGACGTATATAGAAGCCATGTGTTATGAAATATCAGTTAGTAGTACGCATATACAATAATGGTTAGTCTAAACAATGACACACCCCCATACAATCGTATTACATACAACATAATGACGTGTCGTAGCCTTGTAGGGATGTAAAAATTGAATCACATGCCGGTCATTGCACAGTAAATACAGTAGCGCTAATGTGGTTATTACTGAAGCAATGTAACATAGTTTCAGTAGCCCGCCAATAACGCCGGAGAGAAGGCGCACGGCTGGTTTCTTTAGTAGGTGAGGTCCCCACACTAGCCTGTTCGTTGCCCCGAAAGACGGGGTGTGCGGTTAGCAACATTTTTACCCGCCTTAAAAAAAGCTGTAATGTGGTTAGTTTTAAATTTATATTTTTTTTATTGCGTGTGGTGGCAGACGGGCCCCGGGCCACCTGATGGTAAATGGACTCAATTATACCAAGGTTATTGCTAAGCTGCTGCTCACCATTTCATTTCAAAGATATAACATGAAAGCATAAACTGCTATCTCCTGCTACAAGCAAAACACACCGACGTGCTTTATGGCCGGTCACACGGGATATGGTGGTACCAACCCGCTCGGGCCCGATAGCAAATGAGTACTCCCACTTGATACCCTTCTTTTTTTTATTTATTTTATGTGGGCAAAAATGTCCTACCGCACACCCCGCTGCCCCGGGAGATAACGGGGTAGTGTGGGGCTCTCACCCACTAAAAACCCACCGTGCGCCTCCACTCGCCCTTGCTACGGCGGATCACGGGTACCGCGTCGTTACGACCGCGATCCGCAGGCGGCAGCCCCTTCGGGCACCCTCTCTTGAGCGACGCATCGCGCACTTGGGCGCCGCACCTTCGCGGTAGGCTTCCGCGGACGGCAGGGTACTCCCCGACCCCACCGTCCGCAGCCTCGGCTA